>JAUCMT010000160.1:15000063-15047777 GCA_032357475.1 Enteromius thamalakanensis | reverse complement strand
TGACAAACACTGGACAACATGAGGTGCAATAAATAACTAAAATACATCCGTTGTTATATATTCATATGTAGATGTTACAAATTGTCTTACAGTTGAATGTTGGTCACGTGGTACTAGATAGTTTCGCTGAAGGATGAAAATGTTAATTTAAAACAAATACGCCAATAAAAATCCCTTACATATTGCATTTACCAAAGATGACGATTTCAAATGTTTTTCTTTTTGAAATATACTTCAAAATCAAACTTTTTATTCAATAAAGAATTCTGAAAAAAAAAAGAATCCACAAAAATATGAAGCAGCACAACTGTTACAAACATTATTAAGATATTATGAGAACCAAATCAGCAAATGAGAATAAGGATCATGTGACAGTGAAGACTTTTATTTTTGCATGCAATATCTGTACAAAAAAAAGTTTTTAAATCATCCAATTATTCCAAAGAACTGGCAAAATGAAAGAAAATCCGGAAGAACCCTTGTTTTTTCAGTACAAACTGAATTAAACGATAAACATTAACACATTCCCCTTCCCTCAGTAGGTAAAACACTTTGAACTGTATTTGTAACCCCACTCTTTTCTCTCTACTTCTTTCAGTACTCCAAACAGGTAGACTCCAGGTTTGGAGCATACGTAGCCTGTGCCTCCCTCGTCTTTTTATTCATCTGCTTCATTCAGATCATCATTGTGCCACAGTAAGTACACTTCAGTTAAATACCTGATCCTCCAAAACATTTTCTGGTCCTTTCAAACAAGCATAAGGCTTAGAAAGGTTTTGTTTGCTTTTGAATGAGAATGTCACATAGCCTTCATACACAGAAGCGCTCATTCATTTCGACTTTGTAAAGGTGAAGACAGTTAATACCTGAGCAGCCAAAACAGCCAAAGCACGTCTTTCCTCTCCCTTAGACTCTATGCTAATTATGACATGTAATAGTTATTTTCTATTCACCTTGTTTCTTTTCTGCATCTGTTTGTTTCTCTGCAGCTCTGGGTTGATGGTTGGCTTCTATATATTGTGCCTGGTCCTCCTGATGGCCGTCATGTTCATCTCAGTCATTTACTCCTGTTTCGGAGTGAGTGAAATGTTTGTACTGTACAAAATGTAGCCTATTTGATTTATAAAATTATTCTTGTTGCATAAAGAGGACAAACCTTGAGCAACATGGCATCTACAAACTCTGCAGGA
This sequence comes from Enteromius thamalakanensis, assembly GCA_032357475.1. Lineage (NCBI taxonomy): Eukaryota > Metazoa > Chordata > Actinopteri > Cypriniformes > Cyprinidae > Enteromius > Enteromius thamalakanensis. The sequence goes on along the minus strand of JAUCMT010000160.1, from coordinate 15,046,587 downwards.
AAACACAAAACCCCCTCCTACGCCCTAGAAAACAATACGTCTCAACACGTCCTTCACAGACCATTTCCTAACACTCTTACAGGCACATCATCGCTAAATCCAAATGTTTATCAACCTTCAAATTCTCCACTAAAATAACCTGAGCGGGTTTGATTGATATTGGGCTTTTAGCTGCATAACTTCCAGCAGGTCTCCAGAGACTATGAGTCACACAGAGCAAAGCCAGGGACACAATAAAGCGCTGGCAGCTCATTTGTGCACACTGAGGTGGAACTGTCACTGCATTGCTCAATGGGCGGCAAGGGGCGTCGCAGGTCTTTCCTTAGAGATGCTGTGGAATTAGATTGTGAACTTCCTGACCCGTGGAAAAAGTCTTTCATAAAAGCCTTTTCTACAAAATCTCTGCAAACCCACAAAAGGTGTACCATGGACCATGAGAGACTATGGCTTTTAAAAAGGCTGTTTTTTTTAACCCCACTGGGTGGCACTCTTCTTCTATCCTTTCCAATGCCATATAGCTACATCCCTTTCTGTGTTATTCAACACGTTACTCAACCTAGCTGCTGCCCATTAAGGACTAAGAAAAGACCCTGACAACTGTCTATTTGCCTTAATTCGACTGTGGGTTCTTTGCATTATCATCCTTGTCAATATGATTCATTTATTTGGAAAACCCATACCGTTCATAGCTTGCTATAGAAATCTCTATACTATCATTGGCAGCTTTAAAATCAGTTAATATATATAAAAAATTATAAACTATTTATTATAAAAAGTTGAACTCTCTTATGCCTATCTCAAACCTTAAATAAATATTTATTTAATTAAAAATACAGTAAAATTTAAAATGCATTTTCCATTTGAATATATTTAAAAGTATTTTTTTTTTTTTATTAAGATAAAAATAGATTTTCATCATTAAATTGTTCTCAGATACTGTTGAGTTATGTTTAATATTGTGAAACTCAATTCATGTTTCTCTCTATTGACAGTTTTTCCCCGTGCCTCTGCAAACTCTGTCAAGAAGGATTGTTCAGTCCAGACTCAACAGCACCCTGGTGGGGGTTTTTACAATCGTCCTGGTTTTTCTCTCTGCTTTCATTAACATTGTGAGTCTCACAAGTCTTAACCTCAGGATTCTGTGCCTTAACGTGTGTGATAATTAGTTATTTCATGCACTAGTCCTACGTTATAGTTTTAGTGAACTATGTAGCCATATAGCCATGCAACTAACACTTAATCAGTCTCACAATATTTGACTTACAGTAGTAAAGACAGAAGTGACATGCTGTCATTCATCTTCATCTTTCCATCTGTCTTTAGTTCACCTGCAGTACGGATGACCTGAAGACATGTTTAGGGCAGGAGTTTAACATCAGCCCCAGTGATGTGAACGCTTGTCATGTCCGCACCTCTTCCTTCAACTACACTCTCTGGTCTCAGGACAGCCTCTGCAACAACACGTCGCCCACCTGCAATTTCCCAGAGGTACGGCACTTGAACCAGCTAATAGCACCAAGTCTTTATTTTTCCGTCAGGCACTGCTGACATCACAGCATATACCATATATGGAATAACATAAGGGGAGAGTGAAAGACTAAATGTCTGAATGTTTTTCTCTTTCTGCAGTATTTCTCTTCGTGTGTGCTGCTCAGTTTACTGGCCTGCTCAGTGTTCCTACAGGTCAGCAGTATTGGTAAACTCTTCCTCATGCTCTTCATTGAGATCCTGTACATGCTTATCATGGAGGTGCCTGAGGTCAGCCTTTTTGACAACGTGGACCTACTGGTCATGGCCAACACCATGTGAGTATCTAGATTTTAGCCAAGTAGCACACTGTCTTGGATCAGTCCTTTTGAACATTGAGGTTGTGTCTTGTGATATGTTTTTTGTTTCCCCCCCTTCCTTTTTTATTTATTATGGGTGGTTTGAACAAATTTAAGAAACTGCTAATGTTTTTTGAACGGCCATTCAAATGTTTAGAGACTGGAAGATTTTTTTAAATGTTTTTGAAAGAAGTCAAGTAGTAAAACTGTGATTTAATAATGAAATTTAATCTGCTGATTTTGTGCTCAAGAAACATTTCTCATTTTCTATGCATAAAGAATTTGTTCTGCTAAACATTTTTGTGACCCCGACCAAAAGCATTTATTTTTATTACAAAAAAAAAAAGTTGACGTTCCTTAAACAAAACAACAGAAGTATTAGTAGGCACATTATCAGTTATTAATAAAATGACTGGTATTCAATCCACTTTAGCTTACCACTATATACTACTGTACATCTATATACAGTATTAGTGTTTACTTGCTGATTCATATTATCAGTTCTACGAAGTCTTTCTTAAAGATAAAGTCAGCTGTACTCTATACCTCTATAACATTTACTTTTCTTTGTCTTCACAGAGAGTATATTAATGGAACAAGGTAAGATAAAATCAATGAAATCAAGACTCTGATCTCAAAGAAATGCCAGTGAGCATGATGTTTTCATTGCATGACCATGAGAAATTGTAGGATTAAATCAAACATTTGAGCATGCAGCCTGATGTAGTGTTGTGATGACATTATAGATTAACATGCGCTTGATTTGATTTGAACGCTTTAGATCATGGTGTGAAAATTGTTGATACTCAGTGCTCCGTATGTTGCAGCTGTGCGATAGACACTCGGGTTCCTCTGAAGATCATGACTCCAGTCGTCATCACAGTTTTTGTGCTGGCTCTCTACCTTCATGCACAGCAGGTGGAGTCTACAGCCAGACTAGACTTTCTCTGGAAGCTACAGGTGTGTTTATCTGCGTATGTCTTAGTAATAATGGAGATATTTGGTGAAAAGCTGTTAAATATGACTTTGCTGTCCATCAAACCAGTTTGTCAGACTCTTGCTTTCAAAAACATTTTGTTGTAGCTTACACAACTGTTTGTGTGAGATATATATATATATTTTTTTAAATAATACATTTTTATTTAGTTTTAAAATGACAAAGACTTATATGGGTAAAAAGTCATATTAAAATGATTTATGAAGGATCATGTGTATATGAATAATGGACTAATGACTGCTGAAAATGTGGCTTTGAACTCAAGTAAATATCTTTATTCAAGCAGACATATTAGTAATTTCAAATTGTAATAGAATTACACATTTTACTGCCCTAGAGACATCATTAAAAGCATTTAAGGACAATTTCACCAACCCTAAAGCTTTCAACAGTTGTATATAATGGTGAATTCATGTTTGTGTTGTACCTTCCTGTTATTTGTATCATCATCCTCTATTTTTCTTATACAGGCCACAGAGGAAAAGGAGGAGATGGAAGAACTTCAGGCCTACAACCGCCGGCTTCTCCACAACATCTTGCCCAAAGATGTGGCCGCACACTTTCTGGCGCGCGAGCGACGGAACGACGAGCTGTATTATCAGTCGTGCGAGTGCGTGGCTGTCATGTTTGCCTCTATAAGCAATTTCTCTGAGTTCTACGTGGAGCTGGAGGCCAATAATGAAGGTGTGGAGTGCCTGAGGCTGCTCAACGAGATCATCGCTGACTTTGATGAGGTACAGGGATTTCTGGCAAACCTTAGAACTTTTGCATTGCTTTTAAGTGCGGTACAGTACAATTAGCTAGCTTTCCAGCATTTCATTTTTAAATCGTATTTATAAAAGCTTCAGTTGGTGAAAACACTGTCAATCAAGTTAATAATGAAACAAAAAATTGATGATAACGATCAATTTAAAGTAATATATATGAATGCCTTATCCATAAAATATGTGTTTAGTGCCGTCAAACGATTAATCACGATTAACTGCATCCAAAATAGCATAACGTGTGTACTGTGTACATTTATGTATATATTAATACACACACATAAAGTACAATATATATTTTTAACATTTTTATACATTTAAATATTTATATTTTATATTATATATGAATATATTTAACATTAATTTTTTATTAATTTGTTTGTATTTATATATACATAATAAATATACACATTACACACACACTTATATTACGTAAAAGGTTTATTTTGGATCATGTGATTAATCGTTTGACAGCACTAGTACTGTAAATATAAATACACACACAAATGCATGTACTGTATATATTTAATTACAACTATAATTTTTATATGTAATATAAATTATATGAATGTAAAAATATGAATGTAAATATACTGTATGTGTGTCTTTATATATACATAAAAATATATACACAACTTTTTTAAAACTACATTTATACTATGTTTTAGTTCTTGTGTTTTTAATTTTCCTTGCAATAGTGGGTCTCAACTTAATCCTGTGTGTGTGTGAAACCTACATCTTCACATCTTTCATAACTGATTGTATTCTTACAAATGAAGAATTTATTACCTTCTCATTTCTAGATGAAAGTCATAACCTCATTTCACTTTTCACGCAGATCATTAGTGAGGATCAGTTTCGTCAACTAGAAAAGATCAAAACCATTGGCAGCACCTACATGGCTGCGTCTGGGCTTAATGACTCCACTTACGATAAAGCAGGAAGGTCACACATTCGCGCTCTAGCCGACTACGCTATGCGCCTCATGGACCAGATGAAGTACATCAATGAGCACTCTTTCAATAACTTCAAAATGAAGATCGGTAAGAATTTGACTTAGTCATCCTTAAATTGCCACCTTATCTATATAGATATTATCTGGTTAATTTTGTGAAATTTACCCTTGCAAAAAAGCTTTCTGTAGAAATGTAACATTCTGTCAGACTGAATGACCCGTGTTTTTTACTGTTGTAAAATGAAAAGCATGTTGTCCTGAAAGCTAATAGATTACCTTGTACCATAGGTCTCAATATGGGTCCCGTCGTGGCTGGTGTCATAGGGGCTCGTAAACCGCAATATGACATATGGGGGAATACTGTGAATGTAGCCAGCCGCATGGACAGCACCGGGGTACCTGAGAGAATACAGGTGAGATGCATTCAAGATCTCTATGATTGTCCCGATATCTTGTATGCACTGTAGAGACTAATGAAACGTTTAAACAATGAAATGTAATATGAAATCATTGACGAATATTTAACGTTGAGCTCTGCTATTTTATGTGGTTTATTTAACTTTTCACTTAAATAGTTCATGATGATAATAATAACATTTCCTACATTTTGGGGAAAAAGTGTACTTATGTGCAGTAAATGCTTAATGTATTTTCACTAGTGGTCTCAGGTTTAGATCAGTACACTCTTCAGCCCTTTATACTCACATGCTATTAATTTCTGTCTGTATCAGGTCACATCTGACCTTCACCAGGTTCTCAGCTCCTATAACTACACACTGGAGTGCAGAGGTGTTGTGAAAGTCAAGGGCAAAGGAGAAATGACAACCTACTTCCTAAATGGAGGACCCAACAGCAGTTAACACTCAACGTCTGATGTTCAGAACATTTTTGAGATGATATGAGGACTAGATGCTGTGGGCCGGGCCAGGCTGTTGAACGGCATCCTTTTGAACCAATCACAATAGGATTTGTTCGGAAACAGTCCTCGCTGGTCTAAGAGTGGCCCCTTTGCACACTGAGGCTTCCTATAGGATTAACAGAGGGCTTTGGCCCCTTTTATTTAAGGCATGGAACAGCTCAGAAAGACGGTTCATCCTCAGAGACCAAAGAAACAAAGGAATCTCAAGGCATACAAAGCAGTTCTCCCGGTCTTATATTTCTTATATTGCCAAGAGAGGACAGATGAACTGCATTCTCTGCACCTGGCTTTGGCGCTCTCAGGTGTGGCTGGGCTGCGATCTTACTCCACCGACTGGTCCTGGTGGCTCCAAAACAAACTGCATGAAAACACTGAAGCCAATATACCTGTAAAACAAACGTTTTATGTGTATATGATTCGTCAGTGTATGTAAAGAGTTCTGTTCATATGGTCTTGTTGCGTTCAACACTGTCTAGGTGATACAGTATCACGGTAGATAGAGATATCACGATGAGCTAATATATGGTAGAAGGCCATAGTGAGCACAGCAGCTCTACAAACCCTTTATGGTTTTCCGAACTTTGCTGCAGCGACTGTGGTTGTTACTGGTAAGGGAGCTAGCACTGACAGTGTTACCTCTGAATGATCTAGAGTTGAGAATAAAGCCCCGTTCATGCCTCCTTGACTTGACACAACCCGATGCCATTTATTTTCAGTGTTGGGATTTGCTCAGGTCCAGCCTGAAGAAGCATGTCAATCTCTTCAGTCAAAGAATCATTTTGACTCAATTTTGTTCTTGCAGTCAGCCATTAAAGTCTCTTTGCAGGGTCAGGGTCAGTATATTTAAAGATGCATATGACAATTAACTGTATGTGGACCAAATAGGCCAGGGTTTATGTTTTCGGGCACAAACACATGGGTGTCCACATTGCACATACTGATTCTTGTTTATCTCAAATATGATGCATAATGCACATAATGCATCCTTTTTCTTCCAGAATGTTTATTTTAGCAGTCTAGATTCATTTGTTGTCAATAGGAAGTGAGACTGAACAAGCAAGCAACCAGTACAGTGGATGGTGACACGCAAGTCGCTGGTGGCATGAACAGGGCTCAGTTTTCAGACACAAATTTACTCAAATCTATAGACACTGAAGACACTTTTAAGGACAGAGTAATATGGTCAAATATGTCTGTTTTTGTATTTTTGACATTTTATATTTTGACTCCAAAAGCCAAACTGTCAATGCTATTTTAGATTATATATTTTCTATATTAATATATTAGAATGCTGTCTATAAATACATATATACATAATGGAACACTACAATCCTGCACATTTGAACAAGGGGAGGTGTAAATTATCAGTCACCCTTTTCTATCGCTGCATCCATTTGGATAAAATCCGTAGCTAGCCTTGTAACCAAGTAAGCAGAATATGTTTGGCCTTTCTCCAAAAAGGGTTTCTGTATCCTGTCAAGTACACTACAATGTAATTATGAGTAGAAAATGGATTTGCAGGAGGCGAAATGGCAATTGAGTGTTTCAGAACAGCCACAGTCGTTTAAAGCTTGGCAAACACATCTGCAAATATTGATTTAAGCCTTGCGTTTATAATGCGTGGGACAAGAAGTTGGGATCCTCTAGGGATGATTCCGTTATGCTGCAAATCTTTACCATTTTTGCACTGCAGCTCGACCAGCATTTCCTTCTCACTCTCTAAGTTCAGTCTGATGGTACGACCCAATGAATGTCCATTTTCTCCAATGAGGCCTTTGTATGTAAGAATTGGAGTGTGTACACAAACTGGGACTTTGTTTGTTTGTTTGACCTATTTCAAGTAGGATTATGATATAGTGTTGGAAAAAAATCAGCATTTTCTCAAACGTGTTATGAAACAGTGAAGTATATTCGGTCCTGTTCTAGCTTCTCAAAACGTGGACCCAGCTGGGCTTCCAGTAATTAGGTCTTTATTTTCCTCAACAGGATTAGTGCCACTTTCTTGCCAGTGATTTTTAAAAATAAAACCTCTGGTTGAATGTTTTTGTATTTAGTGTCACCGTGGCACTTGTATGGTATTTTAATATTAGACGACGCAGTTAATATTCGAATTCCCAAATTAAAGGTGAAGTGTGTATTTCCTGCGGCTTGGACACACTCCATTTCCGCCATTGGTCAGATGATAATCCAGCCCCGCCCTAAAGCCACGCCATTGGTTGAGCCGAATGGTCGGGATTCTCAAACAGCAAAGTTTTGGCGGCAGTACTGAGACAGTTTAACTTTCACCGCGGGTTAAGTTTATGAATAGGTTACAAGTAAGTATCTGGATATTTAACTGGGAGGAGGAAGTATTTAAAAATTAAAATGACACACTTCAGCTTTAATTCACTTCCTTGTGTTTGTTATCCAAACGAAAGCACTGAGTAAGAGATGTAGAGTAAACACCACATATTCCTGCTGAGTAACCATCTTGGGTTGTCTTTGCTTATCTGCCATGTCAAAACTCAATGCTGTTTTATACATCCGAATAAACTATTATAATATTAAACTCGCTGAAATCACGTACTTATGATTATTACAGCGCATTTTATTCTCTTTCCCACAGTGTTTTCCATTTTATTTGGTTTTATAGATGCTTTTGGTAGTACTAAGTTATATCTAAAGAAGTTGACTCAAAATGTCATTCTCGGTCTGTATTATTCCCGCATTTTCTCTGGAAATTTAATTGTTCGGACTTTACAATTTATAAGGAAGACAAACCGACCACTATAAAATGGTCAGGCTTGCTTGTAAACTAAATGAGACATTAATTTAAGACAGAATGGTCATTTTTGAGTAGCCTTCAATGTTAACTACAGTGACGTCCCTTTAATCAGATTTGCATATCGAATTAGGATTGGTCGTCTTTCCAACATATATTTGCATACTGAATTGTGATTGGCCTTTTTCGTATTTATATTTCAGATCGACATCTGGACATCAAGACGATTAAAGGTACTTCCTTTCAAATACAGGTAGTGCTTCAGGAAATGCAAATCTGTTTTGTCACACTTTGCTGTGTTTTGACATAAAAATGGAAAATTGCACTAAATCATATCCAGAAGGTGGCAGCAGTGCGCTTTCGTTTTAATCCTCGCCTCCAGCGTTACTTTGTTGCTGTATAATATTCTAAAACGGAGAGGTTGTAGACCAATTTAAACTTTTCTCTCTTAATTCTTTGTTGTTTGATTATTCAAGTGTTTAAACCGAGAACTATCATAAACAAAATGTGCCCAGAAAATGCGAACAGAAAGCCCAACAGGGCTGCTTGGTCTTTCAAGCATGTTATAATTCACATAATTTCAGTACACTTCCCCCCACTGAAAAACCTGACCTTTTTTATCTTTAAAATGTGCTCATGAAATACCCTCGTTTGATTGCACTTGAATTTCGTCTCTGCATGCGTCCGATCCGGTCAGTTTGACTGAGCAAAGCTGTTTTATGAAGCATTAAAGAAAGGCCATTGTGCTGGGCGTGAGAATGGCATTTCACTGACATTAAAAACAGTCTAATGGCCAAGCGGTTTGGGTTTGATCCAGCAGTCAAAAGGTTAGAAAGACCTGAGGCGAAGCACAATGTCATAAAAAAATCAAAGAAAAAACTCATAATTTCTCACCCTGATAATGCAGTTCTGGGAGCCTTCGATCACAAAGAAGAAAAATTACATGGTCATTTTCTTTTCTTTTTTTTTTTACTTTTTGTTGGAGTTTTTATTCCTCCATGATTTTCAATTTTGCCCATTTTATTTTTTTCTACTTCTTTTTTCAAATGTACCAACCCTAACCAAAACCCTTAAAAAGCACACGCAAACAAAAAACCTAATTGACTCAAATATACTTTGAACTCCCCCCCCCATCCCCCATCTTGCCCCCTACTTTGTAATTCAAAGCTTTCACTCACCGCAGTGTGCTTTGCAACTATAAAATTAGATCAGCAGTGAACATAACCTGGAAAAAATAACATAAATTACCCAGACGTCAGAAATGTACAGACTTTTCCCCCACACTAACTACAAATAAGCCTAAATGGGCTGTAATTTTCACATACACAAAAGCATTTACTGCATCACCTGGAACATTACTTTCATTAGTCATGCTTCTATAAGCCAAATGACTTCTAATAACCACAATCATCATCGTTTTCCTCTTCATCAAGGATTCGAGAATAGCAACAAGTTTAGAAACTGCGAGCGTCTTAATACATTTGACTTCGGTGACTTACAAGCATTTAAACATTAATACTGTGCATGAAAGAGAAACTGTAGTTACAGCTACAATAAAACATTGGTGCAAAATTAATTTAGCTTTGAAAATCTTTCACAATTAATTCAATTAAACATGACATTTTTAAGGCTAAAGACGTATTTTCTTACTCCAATATTTATTTACAAGTTTGTGTATAAATAATCTTCTTTAGGTTGCTAATATTTTATAAATGTGTGCAAAAACCAAACAAAATCATACAAATCAAGGTTTTTACTGATGATTTCAAGACAGGGCCTTTATGTGTGTTGGCAAGGCAATGCACTACTGCTGGAGAGAGAGGTACATTGCAATACAAAGATGCGGATGCTATCTTTGATCACTGACACTTGGAGGAAAAAAGAAATGCATGTAAATTATCAGAGAAATTTTAAGACCCCTTAATCTGTCAGTGATTCATTCAACCTGTCCTGTGCACAACGATAACAAACCAGGTGAATCGAATCAAAATCAAAACATTCATACCACTCAACATGGGTACTTAACAGACACTGACCAAACACTGAGGAGGATAAAACAGAGGGATTCCATTTCTCTCTTAGCCAACCACATTCATTTGGAAGAAGCACACCTGCAGGCAGCATAGACACAATTAATAACACATCTGATTATGCTTTCAGGGAAGAGACGTCTGACTAATGACCACAAACACAATGACACTCACATCAGGCGTGTATGAAAGCATGTGCCAAAATAAAAGTCTGCTTTTGCAGAAATGAGCCAAAATCCAGCAATGTAAAAATTTTTTGAGTAGGCAGCTATAAAAAGTCTTGCATATGAGTTGGCTTTAACAATCAAAATAGAGAAAGTGTCATACAATGCCTCAATACCATTCTAAAACTACATCTTAAAGGAAAAGATCACCCAAGAATGAAACGTTTGAATCATTTGTATTTGGTGGTGCTCGAAAGGAAATGTTTGGATGGATCTATAAGCTGTGATTTACCACAACATAATGTGATTAATTACATCTGTCAAGCAAGACTTTGTTAATAAACTAGTGAATAACAACTTACAACGAGGTCTGTTTCTTAAACACAGTTAAAGTGCAACAATTTTTCCTTTATTATATATAATTATATAATAATAAGTCTCATTATATTAATTTTTGCCATATGCATAAAAAAGAAAATATATAATTTAAGTTATATGCTGTGAACCAAACCAGCTATGCAGTGAATCTAATTTCAATCCTAATGAAGGAAAGCCTTGATGATGTGAGAATGTTCAGTTCTGGGTGAGCTGTCCCTTTAAGCCCTGAAGTCAATTAAACATATAATAACTACAATTCCCTATTGGAAAATATATTAATTGTGCACATCTGTTAATGCTCCCTTCAATATTTCATGCATGAATCTAATGCTATGCTTATGAAGTCTCTCTCATCGACAAGAACGCCCGTTTCTCATCGGTGACCTCAACTGGGTGTGAAACAGCAGGAAATGTTTCTTGAACGATATCAAAATATTTATTAAAAGCTGCTTCGTAATCCATAGTTCCTTTGTCCTTAGATGGGGGCTTGAAAAGGTTGGGGTTGCCGTGTTGGACAAATAGTCTTAACAGTGTTCGAGGGGGTCAGACGTTGTAGTCGGGTGATTTGCCCTGCGGTTGTCTCAGGTGGATCTGCAGGGTGATGAACGCTCCCACCGTCACATGAAAGAGGATCTGCCACATGTTACGCAGTTCATACAGATACATGTTACAAAGGCAGATCATAGCAAAGGCCAGGAATGACTTGATGTTTCTCCAAACTGAGTAGTAGGCGAACAAGTAACACTAAATATAGAAATAGAAACAAGAGGAAAACATTTTTAAGCAGGAAGAAGAAAATTCAATACAAACTTTGTTTTAAGAATACATATTAGTAGTACAGTAACTAGGCAGTATATGAGACCCTGGACCACAAAACCAGTCTATTAAGCCGATTTGTAGCAATAGCCAGAATTAAAGCCAGGGTCAAAATTATAGACGTTCATGTGGATAACTTTAAAGGTGATTTTCTCACTTATTTAGATTTGTTGCACCCTCGGATTCCAGATTTATTTAGCTTTCAGATGATGTACAAGTCTTACGACTGGTTTTGTGGACTAGGGTCACATATTGTTTTAGCAACAACTAACCCTTAAGAAATCATTGCAATATGCAGATCTGAACAGTTGATTCATACATAAAAAAAAAACAGTGATGCATGGATCCTTACTAAATAAAACGTATTTGTTTCCTCAAAAAAATATTCTCTTCACCAGTGTCTATTCTGAAAACAAGTTTATTATTATATAACAATATTATTATCATCAATCTTGCTTCTCGGAGTAAATGTTACCAGGATGTTTTATTATTTTCACTGGAGAAGTCTAATGAAAATTATTATTTGTGTGTTGAATATGGGTTTTAAAAACCCACCACTAATAAAAAAAAAAGTCTCTACAATACTAGCTGTTTTTGTTTGATGCTAGTCATGTTTCTCCAGTTTTCCGACAGTAAGGAAAAGTGTAATATATTAGCATTGGTTGGTCAGACAGAGACGGAGAGCAGAGGAAATGAAGCCTGGCAGGCCGACAGTAACTCACGGCCTGACTGCCGTCACTCACCTGATACAAACAGGCCGCGGTTCCCAGGAAAAAAGCAATTACGTAATTAAAGTCTTCATCCTCGTTCTGCAGATGAAGCAGAAAAAGAGGAAAGACAGGGTGCTGTGTTAAAGAGTGAACAAATTACAACAGGAAACCATGTGCTAAAACAGAGGATGAATTACTAGAGCCAGGACTCGAGTGCTCACTTATCAGCTTATGCAATGTACAAAGCCAAGCAAAACTGTTCTGTATGTGGAAGAGGAAAATCACATTACACCTAAGTGCTAAGTCTGACAAATTATTCAAGAGTACTGTTACTATCCATTAGTTATGAGTTATTATATTACGATGGTACTTGTGCATTTAAAAGTAATGTTTGGTCCAACGTTTTAATCAATAAAAGAAACAAAGCCCAAAATAAAATGCCAGCTTTACTGTTAAGTGCATGATTTAAGTTACCTGCAATACACTTTCTATTGCGTGGACTCCCCGCAGCAAGTTAAGAGCGCCGCACAAGACACTTAGGACACAGGCGATGATCCCCGACAGGGTGACGGCCTCCAACATCTGATTAGGAGCTGCAGGAATAAATCAAGCACAAAATCTGTGTCAAAATAACTAGATTTGAACATTTGCAGAAAGAAACCTACAGTGCAAAAAAAAACCTCTGGCTGTTTTGAGCACGCATGTTCTGCTTCTTGAGAACAAAAGGCAAGCATATATGCTGTGTTCACAACGTGCTACCTACCTATGCCTTTATATTTAGACTGCTTGTGTTGTGAGAAGCCGTTGATTGATCCAATGTCCGCCGCAGACAGTTGATAAGGAGGCCGGAGCTTGATCTCAGTCTGCATGTCGGCCAGATTAATCTTGGTTGAGAGGGAACGTGGGCTGTTGTAACGTTGCTTGGTTTTCCGAATGAAGTTATCTGTCAAAACCATAGAAACGGCACAGTAGATGAATGCTTCAAGCACAGCGCAGTCTATATGTTACAAATGGCTTCAGTGCATTTCAAATGACATTAAATGGAAGGTCTTTAGGCTGCTTTTACTTTTTATGTAGATAAAGCCCAAAGATTTCTAGCTGAAATGGAGCCTCATAAGTGAATGCATTTTAAAATGCAACTCCATTAATGTTTACTCAGACTCACCATGCCAATAATGTTCTTCAGAGATCTAACTAATGCTAAAGGTTGGTAAAATTACCCATGCAGAATTAATTTAAGCTAAAATTATTATCACAATATTTTTCAGTGCTGAATACAATTGAATTGAATGAAATTAGATAAAAAGATTCTTAATTAATTAAATTTTTTTATTTACATTTTTATAAATTTTTTTAATTAAAATTTAATTTAAATCAGTATTTTTTATTTAAAAAAAATGTATATTATTAATATATATATATATATATATATATATTTTTTTTTTTAATTGTAGTAAAGAGATTTATAATGTTACAAAAGATTAAGATTTACATTTTTTAATTAAAAGCTGTTTTTATGATTCATTGAAGTATCCTAAAAAAATGTATCAGTTTTTCTACAAACATTTTGTAAAACTGTTAATATAAATATAAATAAATAAAAATAAATTTATTTTGAGCACCAAATCATGACATTAGACACCGCTGACAATTCAGCTCTGCCACTACAGGAATAAACTTCATTAAAAAAATTTTTATTTTGACCATATTTGATTAAATAAAAGCTGCCTTGGTGAACTTAAGAGTGTTCTTTCAAAAACATTAATACTAGGGCGCTTCCAAATAATAACACTAACTGTTAGTCGACCAAAAGAGGCTTCTACATGATCACAGGAAAAAAAATTCACTCATTTCGTAAAACAACAACTGGTCACTGTGGTAATACAGTACTTCGGGCAGGACATCTAATCATTCATTGACCTTAAACACTGCTTATCATCTGAAGTATGTAAGTATTAGAAACTTTCCATGGCTGCTCAATCTAATATTACCCTAGAAAAACGTGAGCTGTTCAAATGTCTGTGTGGAAGCTGAACAGTAGCACTTTCATCGCAAGACAGATGAAGAGGCTGCTGACTTCATCTCTTATGCTGAAAACACAGAAAGCACTAGTTTATCTACAAACTAATAAAATGTTAATGCAGCCTTACTGTTTTACCTGACACATTCATAATCATTACTTCTGTCAGGGGGCCGTGGCGAGCTTTACACATGAGCTTGAGCTCTTATTAGGCAATGCAGGCTCATTATTATGATTTAAATGGTTTATTGATAAATGTGCGATTACTAATCGACCAGAAAAAATCCTTAGTCAAGGGCGGCCCTAATTAACACATCCTACTGACCCCAGAATTCTGAATGGTGGTACATATTAAAAAAAACAAATGAAATGTGGTGAATTAAAATATATTTTTAAATACAGATCAAAAATATAGTCCGTTTCTGCACAAAGAGATTTCAGTCATAATGTCCTCTAGAAACTCACCAAACTCAATGAAAGAGAAAGGTCTCAAAGCGCTGTTGATCCGCTTGGTGTCATACGTGACGAGGAACTCTCTCTGAAGCTCATCCAGGAAGCTGAAGGCCAGGACATTGGGATAGCTTTCTGTGCAAACCATCAAGTACCCGACTCCAAGAGAGCTTGTGAAACTATGAAAAACAAGACAATAGCTTAAATCATAGTTCTAGAGTGAGTTTCATTGAAATAATATTTACAGGACGTCTGCCACAGTTAGGATGGGAAAGGTCATTCAGTGAACACGCAAGGCCATTTCAAAGACCTGAGAATCCAAGCAAGTGTTTAAAATCAGCTGTTCTGAATCTGTATGTTCACTGAGCTCTCTTTGTTTTCCCTTTGAGGACAGTTTAGCGACTCGCCCCAGGAAAGAAACTTTGTCAGTGTGTCTCTTCATGTTAACGTCTGTTTGGAGAGATGAAACAATCCATTGAGTCACTCCAGAGCCTGCTTGTGAAGTTAGGAGTGATGAATAGCAGCCAGGCTATGAAATGGTCACCCCTTGGGTCCTTCGGCGTAATGCATCTGAATTAGACCTTGCTGAAAGGGAACTTAGATTTGACATCAAAACAGTTAGCAGTCAGAGCAGACTGTGTCAGTTCTGCTGGGTTGTTTTAATTAAAGGAATGGTCACACAAAAATTAAAAATCTCTCATCATTTAGTTATTCCAAAGTCGCTCCAATTCTGTTTGACAGAACACACAATTAGATATTGTGAAGAATGTTACAGCTACCATTAGTGCAGTGTCCACGAACCGTTCCAAAACCGATGCATTAGTGGATTATGTCTATCATACTGTATGCTTTCAATGCATGACAAAATAAGCATGGTAGTAAGAAAATGATGACAGAATGTGCATTTTATTTATCAAATGCTTAGTATTCACTATTGTATTCTTGCACAAATGCTTCCCTATTTCACATATAATTTATTCTGATTGACAGTTATTAGAAATACAACACAGCGTTTACCGGAAGCTTTTTAGGTAGAAATGCATACTCGTCTGAGAGCTAATGAGTTAAAATAGGTTCATAAGCGGGTTGCAAAAAACATGGTTCAAGATGCATTATGAGTTAGATTAGCTCAGTAAAGGTTTAAAATAAAACTCCTACCCAAACAGTCCACTCTGAGGGTTAGTAGACTATTTAGTTTATATAAAGTTACCTATAGTTAGTAGAATGTCTAATGTGGATTGTCTAAAATCCAGCATACTACATAAATAAAACGCAGTCTATTTAACACTGAACCAATGAAGTGTAAAAAAGGCACTGTTTTAAACACATCTGCACTGATAACTCACTTGATGTTATAAAGGCCAGATCTGAGCGAGCAGCGGTCAGGAAACTGGCTGAGCTTTTTAGACAGGCCCTTGAGATGTTTCTTTGTCTCCTGAAATCCTTTATCCTGGTCATAGTCTGTGGAGGCTGAGAGTGGCAGACCGTCCCTCACTCTCACCACAGACGCAAACAGCACCATAGACATCTTACAGGCAGCTCAGTGGACACCTGGGACAATGAGAGAAAATCAGCGCTAGGTGCAGATAATACCCTCCTTCCTACACACACCCACTCACTCAAGAAAAAAAAGGAATATAATATACAAAAGCACAAACTAAATTAATACGGAATAAGCATTGATAAAACCAATTATTATTATTCATGCAGAAATCTGGAGCACACTGTGCTAGGCTAATAATAACATTAGCATGATCCCTAAAAGCTTGTCATCAGATCACATCTGCCGATTGTTCTATGCACTGCAAAGGCACATATCTAATTATACAGCCTTATAATACTTTCACTAAAAAAGCAAATCATTAAACATCCACATAGCAGTTGTACAGAGTGATGTGGAGTAGCTACCATAGCAAGACTGTTAGCAGCATGAATTAAACGACTCTTATTGTATGCATGGTCACTTTTAGCTGTACATACCTACTGACATGAGCCGTTTTAAAATACATTAAGACATTATGTATAATTCTATTCCTTTTTGAGATATTTTGCGAATATACTATCGTGATCGCTGAGCTCTTCTCGCAAGTCTCATAGCAGATGCTTCTGCTCACGTTCGATACAGCTTCGGCCGATTCCGTTGAAGCTCGGCTCAGCTTCGGCTTTGTTCGGCACAAATCGGATCTGTGTGACGTGGCTGGAGGAGAAGCATTACGGGTCACTTTAAAGTGAACATCATTAAACCAGACAGAATGTAACTCATTTATTCGTCTTGGGAAATTGGATGTGACACTAAGGTCTTATAAAATAATCTGAAATACACAGCCTGCATTATATTACTATTACATCACTAAGGCCCGGTTTCACAAATGGGGCTTAGCTTAAGCCAGGACTAGGCATTAGTTAAATTGAGATATTTAAACAACTTTTACATTAATGCCTTATAAAGGAAATATTACAAGTGTGCATCTTAACACAGAACAATGACATTGACATGTTTTAAGATATGTCAGAGCAAGATATTTAATCTGAGACAGCTCAAACATGCAATTTAGTCTGGGACTAGCTTAAGCCTTGTCTGTGAAACTGGGGGTAAATGTGCTAAATTAAGATATACTACGGTATTTGTGAGGAGGTCATCTTACTGCAAGTGTTTCATTTTACTTTTCTACTACTTTCTACAAAATAAAATATAATAAACCCTTTTCCAATTTATATAACTTACTCATGAAAAAGCCTTGCGATGTTTAATGTAATATGAATACGTAATGTCATTAAAAAAATAGATATAATAACATCAGAAGGAATTGCAAACATTGATGTTTAGATGACATACACAAAAAATACACAAATATCAATTTTTGCTTTGATGTTAAATATAGAATTCTTGTGACAAACCCATGATCTTTAATGTGAATCATTCAGTTTCATTCATCACTCACACTTCTGAATGAAATATCTTTACAAGGATGAAACCAAGAGCTCTACAGCCTAAAGTGACCTCCTGGAAAGAAGCACTTCACAGCATGCAGTGTGAGCCATGCATAGAGGTTTGATGTTCTCTACACAGACAGCTTGATGAATAGCTGGCAGTCTAAAGCTATGTATTTAGTGCAAGAGTGTCAGGGTGACAAGTGAAGATGTTGTCATTCATACTGACAGGATGTGGAGTGGGCTGAAAATACTGCTGCAGCATATGGAAGAGTAAAAGATCAACCTCAGTGGGTTGGGTACACCGGATATAGACATCACTTTAGGAAACGCTGCCTCCTGCCAAATGCTCATTCATCCCTAAAGCACTCCTGTAATGACTGATCCGGTAGAAATATCAATTTTATGGATGATTAAAAACAACAGCAGAATTATTATGCATTTCGAGCAATGCTAACTCACAGCCTTTGGGCGTCTTTTTCATTAAACCCAATTAAAGCTCAAAAGTGTAAATTTCTATTCTGCTGCTGAGAAAACATGCTTTTTTTTTCTCTTTTTCTTTTTTTTACTGCCATATCTGTGAAACAAGGAGAGAATGAGTTTGTATGGATTTCTAGGCAAGCGGTGCACATCATTTTGATTATTGCTTTCAGAGCGAGGGTGGAGAAAAATCTCAATTTCTCCAGTAAAGATAATGGGGGGTGTATTTATGCCATTGACTTCTGTTACTGAGAGATTTGTTTCAGTGACTTGTATTATTGAATATTTCCAAGCTGAAAGGGCTGTGTTGAACGAACTGATAATCTGAAACAATATGCTCTGCATCAGTAATGTAACTCAAGAGACAATTTACACTATTGAATATTAATAAAAGAATATATCAGGCTTTAGGGTCATACAAATTGAATTTTGGGTAGGATAGGAATGTACTGTACCCTAATCTTGTAATGTAACAGCTCTCAGACTTTCATTGTATCATTTTAGCAACTCTCTCTGTGTAGTTATACATAGGAGTCATTCATTCAACCAATTCATTTAATCATTCCAGTTGAAACAAGTGACTTGATTTATGAATAGCCTTGAATGATTCACTCAACCGATTCTTTCAAACACAAATTGAGTCTCTGCTAGACAAACTGTATATTACATTTCATATACTCATTTAAAGATTTAAATGATGTAACATATTGTCATTATTAGCTCATTCTTTTTTTTTCTGAAAACAGAAAACCTATTTAATTCTATGCCAGCATTATGATGTTGCTATGTGTTATTTTTGACAGTTACAAATTACAGGCCTGCATTCAGTCTGGACTGGCAAACAATTTCCTGGTGATAAAGAAAGGTGGTTGACAGGCCATGTCTGGATTATGACAGCTCCTCGCCATTTCCTGGATGTTTAAGGTTAGTGAGATGGGATACGCCTTATTACCCAATTAGACAAAGTGTACTCTGTATTACACACAGTATAATGTCTATTTATTTTCTGTTTATTAACTTCCATTCATGCTAGCATTTTCTTGTCCTCTTTTTACCCCTGGTTCTGACATGTAGGGGTGCATCCAGCCAAAAGTAATTGCCTGCACCCTCAGTAAGCTTCCTCCATGTAATTTTGATGGACCCATCCTTCTCTCCAAACCATTAAACAGTCACATATTGCACTTGACAACACATGCATTTCACCAGCAGGTGTTTCTCCACAGGAAGTCGTTTAAATGTCCAACAATGACTCATCCCTTGAGTTTCCAATCTGGCAAACAGCTCATGCCTCTTACAAGGGTTCCTGTGCAGTAAGATGGCAAAGGGCTCAGCTCGTTTCAGATGATGACAGAATTAGTCCAGGAAGACTTTAGTAAACAGAAACACCTGACAGAAAAGTTTGATAATAAATTACTCAGGAACAGCAGAGTAGTGCTTGTTTTCGCAGTTTCTTTAGCCAATTTATTTGTTGTACTCCGTTGTAGACACCATAACAGCAGAGGTGTTAAATGACAGCAGGCGAAGACTAATTTTCTCATTCATTTCAAAGCAGTGACACATCTTACCATATTTACCCAAATAGCAAAACGCAAAAGAACAACTCAGATGGTCAGATGTGCTGTTCTTCTGAAAATGTCCACATTATTTTAAACGCTGATATCTAATAAGCATGTATTGTTATCCTACTTTTAATGAAATAATTAAGAAATTAAGTATATATAAATGTGGACTTATTAAAGACAATATCTTTCAAATTGAAAACAAATGAGGTGTCTGCAAACCAGTCCACATTTCTCCTTTGGTGTTCTTGCGAACTGCACCTTTTTTTGCCTTTCTGTGCAAAACATCTTAAGTTGGCATAGTGCCAGGCATTGCAAAATTATTTTCTGGGTAAAAAATATTAGCACACTAATGCCTCAATTATAAGATTTTATATATATATATATATATTGTAAAACAGATTCTATTTTACAATTAAAATAAATTCTCTGATCTATCTTCAGTTTAAGATTTTTTACACCATCATCCCCTGGGGAAATACATTAATAGTGAAACACTCCATTTCAACCCAGTTTAGATTTAATCTTGAAAAAATAAGTTAAAGAGTTAGTTCACCCAAAATAATTCTGTCATTAATTACTAACCCTCATGTTGTTTCAAACCCATAAGACCTCATCTTCGGGAACACAAATTAAGATATTTGTGATGATATCAGAGAGCCATCTGATCCTCCATAGACAGCAACACAACTGGCAGTGATCCAGCTCCAAAGACGTAGCAAAAACAGTGGTAATATAGTTCATGTGACATCAGTGAAACAACTTCACTTCTGCGATGCTACGAAAATCCTTTTTTTTTGCGCAAAGAAAACAATAACATCATTGACTCTTCTTCCTTGACTTGCATCTTCTGCCATTTTGGGGAGTATCACAATGCACTGTTTAAGAAGACTTTTAACGTAATCAGCCTCATTTACTGTACATCCTGGTGAAACTTATGTACATAATCTACGGGACGACGCAAGTCATGGAATAGGAATGGTTGAGCATATGATGTTATTTTTGTTTTCTTTGTGCAAAAAACGTATTCTGAACTGAAACTGAAGTTGAGCCACTTTCGCTACGTTTGGGGACATGGATCATTGCCAGTAGTGTTGCTGTCTATGGAGGGTCAGATTGCTCTCTGATATCATTAAAACTATCTTAATTTGTGTTCTAAAGATGAACAGAGGTCTTATGGGTTTGGAACCACATGAGGGTGAGAAATTAATTACATAATTACATTTTTTGGCTGAACTAACCCTTTAAAAGCAGTATGTTCATTACCAATTAATACGTGCACATAATATTATTTGAATAATTTTGACAATGGGTCTTGGAAATGTATGCCTTTTATTTTGCATTGTGTTCAATGCAGCAAAACTGTACATATGGCTGGGCACAAAAAAAATAAAGGCGACAGTGACTTCTTGGCATTGTGGTAGCTTCCACATTCCACAGACCTTTGGGATAAGACAAAGCAGACCTTTCTACAAGAGAATAACTTTGAGGAACCAGGTGAAGGCCCCCGACCATCCAAATATTGATGAAAATGTCAACGCACAAACAAACCATATCTTGACAGTGGTTGCACGTAGTAAGACAAATCTGTGCTTTTATCCAATAAATCTGTCATTTTGGACCATTATTAAACATGTTCTGGCAAGCAATCTGTACTCTTCCCCTCAACAGGACCCTTTTACATTTAGCTACATGATACAAATTCAGCAAGTGATCCCTATTTAACCTTACAGACAGTATTTTGAACTTGAAGCCATTATCTTGCATATAATTGACATCTATGCATCAGCGTTTCTTGGCTCATGTTTTATTCAATACTTTTTGCCACAAATTTGGCAAGGAAATGTAAACTAAATTCCTGTTCAATGATTTTTTCATGTTCCATCTCCCCAAGACATATGTAAACAAGTCATAATTCGGCGATGTAAATAGAGCACACCCAACTGGATTGCAAATTACGATTAGCGATGGTGCTCTTCAATTGTGTTTCGCTATCCCTGAGAACCTTATTCATAATGAAACGAACCAACCTTCTGAATTATACAACAAAAGTTCAGCTACAAGACCATTAAATATGTATACAGCCTAGAGCAGGGAGTTTTCCACACACACAATAGTGGAGTCGCCACAGAGATATTGGTAAGGGGTGCGGTATCACTAACAGTGCCAACATCTGGCATAGAGCGAGTAAAACAGATCCTCCGGCACTACACTGTTTAAACCAGCGAGGTGGTAAATCAGCATCACTCAGCATAACTTAAAGCAAGCCATCTCGCTCTCCCATAAATGAAGACATTATCTATGGTTCCCATCATCACTTATTGTACCATTCCCATGCTTAGAAGAGGATATGACCATGTGTATTATAGATCTAGAACAGCAATGTAAATCAGAAACTACTGTACATAACCAGACTAGACTTTTAAAATAAACAGAAACATTCATTTACAATGGAATGTGAAGGGCCCAGAAATTCTCATGGATTAAACTTCCAGGAATTAATTCTGAAACATTGTTTCAATCTAAAATGATTTTTTTTCTTGCTTTTCTTTTTTTGCCATTTTCTGTCATTTTATTCAGTCACAACTCACAATAAAACATGAGGAGTAAACTACTTGCTTGAATACATGTCCTTGCATTTGCTCTTGTATTTTGGCCCTAGAACGGTATTTCTTGAAAATAGTAAAATATTTGGACGACATTTAAGGCCACAAAGTTCAGCTACAACAATTTCCACCTTATTTTTTACTCCCAAAACCATGATGTCATACAGTATTTTTTCCTTTTTTCTCTTTTTTTTTTTTTTTAACAAAAATATTTGCAGATACGATTGTACACATTATTACTCCTTACTGAAATGGGAGTGACGGCAATGTATCCTGGCGATAACTGGTTTTCCCCATTAAACACTAGCCACCCATCACACGTATGGGACCCTGGCGAGTGAGGGCCCAAATCTGTTGCATAGATTTCAGGTGTGGATTTCAGTAAATGAAGTCACAGTATTTGGAAACAATTTCACAAAATGTCTGAGAAAATTAAAACAAAACAAAAAGTGGTCTGATGGTTGTACATTGGTATTACAAACATAAGGGCACAGCTGTATAAAAAATAGCCTTTTTAGCGGAGGTTTCAAGTCTGTGGCATCAGTGCTGGGATGTCCCTGCTCAAGTCACAGTGCAGTAATAGGCTCCTCCCATTTATAGGAACCACTCCCACACTATTAGAGCTCCTCCTTCCTCTTGACAACTTTCTCTTGGTCTCGGCCCCTGAGATTTCTCATGAAACCAGTGAAGCCAGCTTCCTGTAAGTAGACAGTGTACAAAGTAAAAAATATAATATTGTTTTCCTCATAATCTAAAAAAACATTTATCATAGTGGCCACAAATATAATTGCCTATAAATGTATGTAAAATGTATGAGTGTCATTATATTAGATTAGCAAAGACAAAATAAACCAGCTGACATCTGCTAATAAATTATACTGGACCTTTACTGTTTTGCTGTCATTTTACTTTCCCCAGGTGTATTGTAGATATAGGATATGAGACAGGGTTAGTCATTCGTCCTGCATTTTTTATTTTTTTGTCTTGAAGGTCCCCACTGTCCAACTAAATATTCAAAGGCCTCCAAATAAAGGCAAAGATTTTTGGCATTTCTGTTGTCATGTTTTTGAATTTTAATTTAGAATTATTATAGAATTATTTTGTTTACTTTTTATACATTAATAATAACAATGTATTTTTGCGGACCCTTTGGAAATTTACTGATGCCTACTGGGCCCAGACTCCTGGTTGAGAACCACCCATTTAGGGCTTCCATGAAATAAAATAATATACATATACACCTTTACAACATACAAATAACATGAGAAAAATCTCATGTGTCAACAACCCATATACATATATAAATATATAAATGAAACAGGATGAAACGCCATGCTTGTCTTGAACAAATATTTAGCTTGATAAGTGTGCTTGTGCTTCCATTTATCTACAATAACAACTTTGATGTGCTGTCATATGCAATAACATTCATACATTTTTATGCGTTTCTTAATAGGGCCGCTGTTTTAAATACAAATCACTCGCATGAATGAGCAGAGCACTTACCCCTCTTTCCCCATTGTATTTCTCGCTAAACTTCCCATAGTTGTAATAGTTGAATGTTGGGTAGCCCTCAACTCCCTCCTGTTTACACAACTCATGGTTTTGTCCCTTTGTGCAGTCCACAGCAGCATATGCAATCTGAAAGGAATTACAGCACAATTATTTGGACATGAAACAGTTTGTCTCAAACAAATCCTCTAAAATGATGCTGTATCAAATAATATTACAATGGTAATGTGATATATACCGAGCTGTGGTTGCATCTATCAGGACTTTTTGGAAATATAAAAGCATGCTTTTTTCCCCTAACACTAAAAAAGTTTGTGTGGGATGTGGTGTGTGTCGAGGAATTATGCTGTCTGATCATGGTTTCATTGTTTACACTCCCGAGCCCCTTGGAGACCCATTGTGCCCAGTTCCTGGGAGAGTTTACGCTCCCTAGAGAAAGCTGTAAATTTGAAACACATTTCTAATCAAACAGCCATATTGCACTGATACGCATTGCATGGTGTGTGGAGTGAACTGAACATTGCTTTAAGTTTCTATTGGTCTAATTTACAGACATGTAAAACCCTATTCAATAATCAATAAGAATGCATGGCAGCACATTTGAATCTTCTTGATGATCATTGGCTTGTATATAAACCTTCTTCTGATATGGCAAAAACAATTAAGGAGCAATGACAGCAACATATAAAAACCCTGAAGCTGGCAGTCAATAGCACCTAAAACTCAAACTTCTGTGCCCTTTGGAGTAGATATTTTAAAGTGTGAAAACGTAACTGTGAAATCTAACAGCACAGCTGCTTTGGCACTGACTGAACCGTTTCGCTCGCTGCACCCCTACGTCCTGAATTTAGCCTGCCGTTTTTCTCTAGGGTAATGAAAAATGAGTAATGCATTCTTGTCAAGAAAGGCCATGCAAAGCAGCGTAGGATAAAATAATACAGCAAACACCTCAACATTAAAACAAGAGCAAAGATTTATGCTCATGATATCAGAGGACGGCAGTTAGCGAAACAAAAACAAATGAACCATAAATGTCTCTTGACGAACGGCATATTTTAGTCCAACAGATGCTGTCAAGGCCTATTTTAGCCCTGTCAAATGGTATTCAGTGCATTTTATCACTCTAAAGGTGAAAACAAAAAGCCTTCTTTGCATAACTAAATATTTATCTTCACGGCAACCACGTTTGCTGCTATACGCATGTAGTATTCTCACTTTTAAGACAAAACCAACTCCCATGAAAATCGATGAAAGGGATCTTGGTGCACCAATCAAACATGATCCTCCAAGATTACAGAGTTTCATTGGAGGCTGACATAAATGTGTCTGTGATTATTCTGTCTTTATATCGACAGGAGAAAATGAAGAGCAAAGGGATTGTTCATTTGGTTGGCGGCCAATTCTAATATCGATCCTCGTGTTGGTGGAATACCCTCTTGGCACTTGACTGATCTTTCTCTAACCTCACCAATAAGCAGATGCAAGCAACATAAGACTCAAGGAAAGTCTGGGTTTCGTGCTTACAGAGGGTGGTTTATGAGATGGATGAGACGAGAAAAAAAAAAGAAAAGTCATTCACAAAGGCAAAGAGATCCTTCTCAGACAATAATTATCAGCCTCACAGAGAAAGAGCCCAGGTCATTGCGCACAGGAAATGAAATGGCCCCGTGAGCTCATGAATATTACAGAAGAGAAGGTTTTTCTATTTGGTGGAATTAAGTTAAAACAGGTCAAGAAAAGAACATCTGAACCAAGACTGGGCTTTAAACCATAAGCCTTTTTTTACAATTGAAGTATGTTGTATTTAATTGGACTGCATCCGTTAAGAAACTGTTAAATAGTCAAGCAGAAACAACAGGGTACAAAGAGGCTTTATTAAGAATTTAAGAAATGAGGTTCTAAGCCCTTTTTCTGCTTGAAGGCCTTTCGAGATGTTTACTAAAGCACTGTACATAAAGGAAATGAACACTAATGAGAACAGAGGATGAACAGTGGAACCAGTAGATAATTGGACTCCGAGTGGAACCAGAATTAAACAAACCTGTTTGTTTGAGTGCCAGGGTCACATTTCCTTGAAAATTCAACTAGCCTTTTGGTGAATTACGTTGATGAACCTACTGTATGAAAAAAAAGCATATTGGGTAGCAAAAGCTGATTGTTTAGCATATTCAGCTCTTTATAGTCAGAAAGGTGAACCCAATCCAAATACGTCCATATGTGGCTTGAATGAAATTTTTGAGCTACACTAATTCATATGCCCTGCATGCCACTATTTAAATTTAGTTGGAAAAGCCATATCTTTATCCACATTATCAACTAAATATGGCTTGCAAGTCAAAACTCCCCTTTACATTTCTATTTCCGTCTATTCCTGTCTGTATACATCCTAAAAAGTTCATAAATAAATCATACAAAAATTGCAAATGCTTTTTAGTATGAGAGGCGAGAGTGGAAGTGTTCTTGAAAGTCGTTGATATTATATGTAACTCATTTTCCTTCAGCCTTTCTCTATATAGTGAAGTATGGTATTCACTAGTAAATAATGGATGAGCAGTTTCATATACAGGACTAAGGAATAAATGACGATGGCCTGTTGAATTATTGAAAAATAATGCACACCCGAGATTGTAATGAAACCATTATTTTTCAATAATTGAATGGCCCAGAGTCAATCAATTTCACTTATACCATGGTTACCACACCCCACAACATCGTTCAGCTTTAAAACACTTGTCCTTTTATTCATATTTTTGTCATCCTTTCCCATCAAAATGTTTGCTATGGATGCAAAAACGAAAAAAAAACTAAACAAAAATAAAACCCTAACCTGATCCGAATTCATGAGAGACATAGGTCATATTTATTTTTTAATGTGTGAAAATTTCTGACTCTGTGTGCAGTGACCTTCAAAATGAATAATGGGAGAGGGAAACACAGTTACTGAATAAATTCCAACACATTCAACAAAGTCATGTGACTGTGTGTGATGGGATGGCATAACTTGTCTAAGCAGTGGACCAATCTCATTGCACAGCATCTGAAATGCCCTTATGGTCATTCTGAAATGCCTGAGCAAAGTCTGTTATCAAAAATGTTCTGTATAATTGCCTCCCAGAACTCTCTGCACTCCCATTCAGCATGCATCCACATCCTAAAGAAATGACCATACTTATTGTGTTTCTTCTGCTCGCTCTACGGAGCAAGTCATTTATTATGCATGAAAACCTCTGTATTCAGTGTCTTCTCCTACTTTAGTACTGGTGATGCGTTTGTTCTTTTTTACTCATTGTATGGAAATGGTGCTTTATTTGCAGATATTTATGCAATATTCCAATAAGTTAAATTCCTAGCTTTGGATGGAAACATAGCTAGTATGTGTGTGCAGGCAGAGAGAGAGAGAAAAAGTGCTTTACATAGATTAAAAAGGTTAATTATTGGGGAAAAGCATGGGAAACCGGTGTCATTTTTACCCTATTGTTTGTCATAATTGTTTTCTTGGTCAGTTTTTGCTGTTTTTCACTGGAAGGACTGTCTATGTAGCTAAAATCATTTGGGCAAAGTGTTAAGCAAAAAATGAGGAGCCATTTATCTCTTTATGTTTGCTGGAAAATGATTGTACACCTAAGAATGCTTGTCAACCCGAATCAAGCATTCAACAGGCCGGACATATAATGTGTAAATAATAAAAAGCTTCTGATGCTCATGTGGTCTCAGAAGCCTCATGAATTCAGTTCTACTGAGAGACGCAATGACTGACAGACAGGAGCGGAGCTTTAAGCATATTGAGAAAATAACTCACTGTGTATTAAAGGATGCTGTGAAGTGGCTCAATGTTTGGAAAAACCAGCAGATTGGGCTTCATGAACAGAGCTTTTAGTCTTCAGACAAACAGTATCTGTTTTTAATAATATCTTTAAGGGCGTTAGCACAAAATCTAAGACAAAAAAACAAAACTGGCTCCATTTGAATCTTGGCAAAGTGAATTTCCAAATGCCGTCCATCTGAATAACGATTATGCGCAAGTCTAAACTCAAGAGCAATAGTGAAATTGAAGAGGACTGACGTTGTGCCTGATATATTATAGACATTTGCAAATAACAATTCAACATCACTGTCTTATGGCCAGTGATAAATGTCTGCTGTTAAAGAAGCCAAAGGAAATGTTTTTACAGGCCTCTGATTCAAAAGAGAGACAGCTACTTTCAAAGAGGTTTCGTGAGAAAGAGGAAAGATTTAGAGAATGATGAAATGTCAGTGTGTGTAGAAGCCTGAGATGAAGTGTTGCTCAGAAAGATGTGTCTTAAGTGTGAAAAAAGTGAAAAGATTGGGACTTGTTGGTCTTTATGTGTTAAGTTTTCACCTGCTGTAGTCTGCAGCAAATTGCCACAGATCACAGCAGAGCAGTGAATGCAAGAGAGAAATAGACAGAATAATTATAGAAAGTAAAAGACAGGATAACTGAGACATGCAAGAACCAGTGACCTTCCAACTTGTGCCATCTGAGAACTGGATAATGATTTTACCTGCCCATGATCATCTAATGTATGTAATAAAAAAAACATTTATTTGCATGAAAGCATAAATAAATAAAGTTTGGAGCGACAATAATAGACAGCAATTTACAATAAAGTTTTGATAACATTTAGTTCATATCTATTGCATTAACAACAAAATTATATACTAACTAATATACTAATATTATACTTTTTTTAGGAACATGTGACACTTTAGACTGAAGTAATGGTTGGTAAAAATTCAGTTTTGCCATCACAGAAATAAATTATATTTTAAAATATATAAAAATACACAACAGTTATAATAATAAAATTAATATTATATTATATTAATAATATTTCAGAATTTCTACTGTCCTTTTAAAAGCTAAAACTAAACTGAAAACTCAAAGCTAAACTGATTTTATTTCCAAAAATATTCCATAAATCTTGTATCTCCAGATTGAACCACTGCCTAAAACATCCAAATACAATTCTGCCACAAACCATAAGCATCCCTACACCAACTCAAGTCTTTAAACGGGCAAAGAAGTCTTGTAGTGAGTGCTTGACTTGAACTGACAAAACATGGCCAAGGCAGCATCGTCCGCTATAATATAGAAATCAACAGAGAAACACTAGATGGATAACAAGTGAAGTAGAAGATTGAAGGTCAACAGCATCAGAGAGCACAGTGACTGTGACACTGAAGACCTTGCGAACGTTCTGGAGATGAAAAGAGATTAAATTGTAGGATGTGTGAAGGCTGTCTGAATGAGAGAGGGGGAACTTGATTGCGCTTGACAGAACCTGGAAGTCATTTGAAAGGGTTTGTTATTTAGAGTGGCTGGAAATCTCCTTGATGGTGTTGAGCCTTACCTTGCGGTCTTCTTTGAACAGCTCAGCTGCTGTGGTAAAATGAGGGACGGCGTTCTTGCAGTGCGGACACCCTGGGGAAAAAAGTAAGATATAAGTATTCATCGAGCTGTCTTACCTTATAATGCAGAGAACAAACAGCAAGCGGTGATATATCCCAGCATACACAAATAGACAAACACAGAGATGAATACTAAAGAACAACACAATGAATGAATTTGTTACAAATAAAAAGACATCACTTCCACACACACTCACATATCTATCACCGCCTGCATATAGCAGGTTAAACTGACAGAATTCAACTTTATAGCTCGTCAAGAGTCACTTTATTATTCTCATAGACGGCCCGGCGGGGGCTTTCCTGAGGCAATATGTGTCCATCAAATTTACTAAAGAACAGGTTTCAAGAGTTTCTACCCGCCTTAGTCGTAACTCCTAAACTAGAATTTCCATCATGTTCTTATGAGGTGCTTCTGATGCTAAGGGTGTTATTCTTATAAATTATGCAAGGCATTAGGAGTTAAATGTTTCAAATGAACAACTTCCATCGAATAAACAGCTGCCTAAAGCTAAAAACTTGCCAAATGGCATGGCTACACAGTTATGGGACAACCGTCTCATTACTGTGCTGGGTTGGGTTGTCACGCAATCTTGTTTGCACACACTTGTGTTACTTCGCATTTTTTAAACGAAAGTTATTCACGCAAGTGAGTTCACTTTGGAAACTGGTGCCTTTTATAATGCAGTTAATGGTACGGTCATAATTTGCAGGGCAGCAAACAAAGGCCCGTTTGTGTGAGGAACAAGGGGTTTAATTTAAGACGCACGAGGGTCATTATAAATAATGGAGCATAAAGTTGTGTACCTTCCCTTTTGGCTCATGTTGCCTTTATATGAGGAGAAGAAAGGCTGGGCAGGCCTCCAAGCCCATGCGAGGTCGATGCGAGTCTGTCTCAGTGCCCAGCTAGATACGCTAATCAAGAAGTCAAAGCGTTGGCAGAAGCTGTACTTAAAATAACAGCGCATGATCATTTCTCATCATATGCAAGAAGAAATTTGGGGTGTGTTTCAATCAGCATTTTAGGTCAGTCGTTGTTGCCCTGGGAACAATTTCGAGGGCGTTCCAAGTGTCAAAATCAATCCAGTGCGCTGTAACATTTGCCCCCTAGACATTCCCAGAATGCACTTGACACTGCCATTGACATAAGGGATGTGGCTCAAGTCTCTTTGCTAAGAACATCTTGTTTTAACGATCACGCTCGCTGCAGAGAGTTACCACTATCATCATGGTAGGGAGGTATATTTAAACCTTCAGTTCTGTACAAATGCGAAGACCTGCCCTATCATTAAGAAGAAAGTTGCTTCACAGTGATGAAAGCGGCCCACTATCACGTTCATCGAGTGGTGCCATTCACCAGAACAAAGCAACGCTGATGTAATCATTCAATAAAGCTCTGCGTAGCTTTGTTTTAAATGGGCGCTATTTAAACCATCGTTTGTACCACTAATTAACTGTTTTGATTAAGTCTTTAATACCCGATACAAAAGCTACGATTGCCGTTTCCGTTTGTATTACACCTAAAAAGAAGCTGTAATTAAAGGATCCAGTGAGACTGAGAGGTCAGTAGATGTGAAGTATGACACAATGCAGTCTAATGGCAAATAATTACAGCATTGTTCATTGGGTTCGTTGAGTACATGCTGCAATTATGTTACAAGCCTCAGTTATGATAACAAAAAAGGACATATTAATATTAAATTATGTTCCAAATGTGTGCGCAACCAACAGCGGTGCTGCACAGACAGAAACAAATCCAAGTTATTTTTAGGGTGGAAAAACATTCATATACATTCTTACCCTAAAATTAAAAAAAATATATTAACTGAAAAATGCACAGATTACATAAAGTAGATAATTGGTATATACTAAAAATAAAAGAGAAAATGGGACCATTATGATTTTTTTTTTTACAATGTAAAATTAATTTGATCAGGAATTAAGTATATTTCCCCATCAATATTCATTACTGCAATGCATCTGGATATATTAGTATATAAGTATAGGAGTTTTTTTGTAGTGCCAAGTACACTACAAAACATTGTTTTATGTAGTAATGTTGGTGCAAACGTTATTCGACGAACGGCAGAGAACGTGCATCAAATTACAAGATCAGTCTCCCTGTCAATTCCTATGATCCTGAGATTTGTTTACACGCAAACGCAAGCACATAGCAACACTACTGCTCTTGACAACATGTCAACAAACAACATGAAAATGAGAAAATGAGCTGAATGCCAATAAGATGAGACAGTGTTGGGGGAGACGTGGGTAGCAGTTTGATGTTTTGTTTTTGGCTCCTGCTTCTCACTGTCTAACCCTCATCTCGCAATTTCATTGGCTGTTGCTCATCGCTGCTCTCTTGCTAGTGACAATGCGCAGACCTGACGACTGGTTGGCCAGGTTTCAAAACAGTTTGAAATGTATTGTAGCATCTGCGCAAATTGGAAGAGTGTCACAACGAGTTGGCTACTATCAGGGGCTGTTTGTTGCAGATGTACAATAAATATACAAGAGAAAAAAGCTTCAGTCTTGTCATATGAACCTAAAAATCTATCCATCTATCTGCTGTCTAAAGATTAATTTGAATCCAAAATAAAAGTTTTTATTTATATAATGTATGCATGCACACTGTGTATATTCTATATGTATAAATACACTCACATACAGAATATATTTAGAAAATATTTACATTTCTTATATTGTATATTATTTAATATATTTAATATATAAACAACTTATTTTTCTTAAATATATACACACGTGTTTATATTTATATATTTATATATACATAATAAATATACAATGTATATACACACATTGTGCAAGCAAACATTTATTTTTGGATGCAATTAGTCACAATTAATATATATTCCTCAAGGCAGTGCAAAAATCGTAACCATCTTGGTCTTGCTTTTTCTTACCAGTGTCACTTTTCTCTTGCTTACTGATGGGCAATAAGACACTATTTGTTGTAAAACATATTCTTTATGGAAGATTATGTAATATGTAAAAAGCACTATACAACTAAATTATAATAAGTTGCATTAGACTGTGTTTGTCTTCACAACAAATAACAGAGGAACAAGAGATATACAGTACAAGTAATTAATCTTCCTTTGCTTCCTCGGCCAGTAACATACATTATATTTTACCGTTATTACCCATTGTAAATATTTTAAATGTGGTAATAGCTATATGCAGGAAACTATGGTGCCATTTGGCAGATGTTATGCCACCTGCACATTTTAGTGCTCCATATAATTCCAATCGCACATGATGCTTTAGGAGAAGGCAACAGAATTCTGATTCATTTTCCTATAACGCTAAAAGGTTTATGAAAAGCCTGGATACGTGCTTTGAGACCAAAACTACAGCTGCAGTATTTCTGAA
The DNA here is from genome assembly GCA_032357475.1 of Enteromius thamalakanensis. Taxonomy (NCBI): domain Eukaryota; kingdom Metazoa; phylum Chordata; class Actinopteri; order Cypriniformes; family Cyprinidae; genus Enteromius; species Enteromius thamalakanensis. Next base: position 15,013,886 of record JAUCMT010000160.1, on the reverse strand, counting down.
AGAACAGAAAGCTTACATGGTGCATAGAACATGACCAAGGCGTGTTTTTTCTTCTTCAGAAATTCCCTGAAATCTTCAGCTCCCAGGTGGCTCACGCTGGACGGCATCTCATCCCACGACTTCTCCGGAGGAGGTGGGGCCTGGGGACTGAGAGAAACAGAGAGAAAGAGCCTGTGATTTAATAGGTGAGCTGTTAGGCTGGAACGCTCACAGCCGAGTTAGGTCGCTGTGTAATAACTGTAAAAATGTTCATAATCACTTTAATATACTGAACAAAATACCGATGTAATTAGACTTGCACCCATGAGTTTAGAGAAACTGAACGGCTGCCAAAATATTTTAAGCCAGAATTTCATTTAATTACAGAAATAAATTCTGTAATAACAAAAGTATTAATTTCTTGGTGTTTAGCCTCGGTGATCGCAAGGGACTTTTTTTTTATTTTTATAAATCATACTGACTCCAAACCTTTGTATATATATCATTTGACATTTTGTCACTGCAGTGCTAATGCTTTTTGAGGCCACTTAACAAAATAATGCATATCACACAATGAGCAATTGAAAAAAACTATATTTGGGTCTCCTGACTTTCTTTGTCCCATGATATTATCATATTAAATGACTCTGCAGTGTTTGCCATGAGTCTGACAACATGCTTGACCCTGCTTTCTGGGATCTGTGAGATGGCACTTAAACTCATAGCTGATGCCCGCACAGAACGACTGATCTAGGATCAAAGCAAGGGCAAGCTTTTCCACTGAGAGGTCAGTTTAGCAGTGATTGATTGTAGTCAAGCTCCGCTGAACACATCCCAGAGAGTCAAGGGAGACAGCAGTGTAAAAGTTAATTCTCCAGCTCCCAGCCCACACGCAGGTCGCTCTTTACAATCAGTCAGTGTGTGTTTTCGAGAGCATGTTCCTATTGACTGCACCCCTGTCAGTTACGTGGCCCTCTTAGTGTGAAGTTCGGTAATGCGTGAAAAACATCTCCAGGTCAAATGTTTGTGGCCCTTTCAAACAATTCTGCAGTCTCTTTGTACACTTGTTTTATCTAGGTGACATTCAGTTACCACTTTAACATAAAAACAAAGCCACAAATTGGGCACCTGGATACATTTTTAGCATTTATAATAGACTATATATAGAGTTAAGAGAGACCATAAAGGGGAAGCAATTTCTGCCTCAACTGTACCTGACCTTAGCTGAGCACTACATCCACCTCCATCAGAAATAAATATTACAAAGTGTGAAGAAATAAATTAAGGCAAAAACAAGCATTATCCCATGTAGACCTCCGCCCACCTACACAAACAACTACATCCAGTCAAAAAACATCCAGTTTTGTACATTAACGCCTCTGCAGAGATGCATTGCAGAAACAGGGCCTTTTTTCAACTTTTATATAAGGAAAATAAAGAAAGAGGGCAGTATACAATAATAAAAATCAACTGATAAAATAATAAAAAATTAAATATTACAATAAAATAAAATAAATTGTGCTGTCAAACAATTGTGATTAATCACATCCAAAATAAATGTTTTTATTTATGTAATATGTATATGTACCATGCATATTTATTATGTATATACAAATACACATACATGCAGTATATATTTTAAAAATATTTCCATGTATACACATTTATATATTTATATATATATAATACTATTTTATCTTAAATATTTACATGCATGTACATTTACATGTACATATATATATATATATATATATATAAACACACACAATAAAAATACATAGTAAACACACATATGTAAACAAAAACTTTTATTTTGGATGCAAGTAATCGCAATTCTTCTTTTGACAGCAATAAAATTAAATATTAACAACAGATTATTTTTGCTATTATTATTATTATTACTATTCTAAATTGAACAAACTAAATATTTAACTGTCCATAATTTAAATGCAATAATAATACAATAAAAATAAAACAACAAAAATATAAAAATAAACTAATAATAATAGGATAGTTCTTGTTGCAACAGCTTACTGAATTAATATAGATATAATTTAATTTTTTGCATGCTAATGGTCAATGTATTACTGACTCAACTCACTTTTGTAGCCATTCGATGATCTTGTCTTTGCTCCGTAGTTGAGGAAGTGTGTACTTCTCCTCCCCTTTTTCGAAGTACTTTACTGTCGGGAAGCCTGAGATTTTGAACCGCTCTCCGACTGACTTGTGAATGGTGGCATCCACTGCTGCCAATACACCAGGGCTCTGAAACAATGTGAACATACAAAGATAGAACACACCATTACATTATCTGACAGGTCAGATTACCTACAGTGTGCAAAACAGATCCTAAATGTTGGACACTGTCCAAACTGCTCTTTTTCCAAAGGACCAACGTGATCGGGGTGCCAAGCTAATTAGAGACACTAATCACTCTCTAAAAAACTTTCCAGCAATTATGGAACTCGTCAGGTTTCAAATGTCTATTCAAAACTTGATTAAAATCATGAGGCAATTTGAAAACAGAACAAGTTGCCATTTTAATATTGATTGTGTTCTGTGGTTGAAGAGACCTCCTGTAGGTGGAGTACATGCGATGCATATTTATGAAACAGTTACTGAAGCTCAGGAACAGAGACTGAGGATATAAGAATAAGTTCCTTTAAATTGGTGTTCAAACTTTAGAGTTTAAAACCACTTTCTTGGTATATCTCTTTAAATAAATGTGTTAAATTAAGAATGTTAAAGTAGCCTTATTAATTAAAGTGATTTAAAAACCAAAACTATTTGCATTGAGCATCAAAGCGCATTTAGATTGTTTGAGAGTGAGACCCAACAAGCACTGTTGCTCTTATAAACACTGAGTGTCATACACACAAATTGCAGTAAATTATATTTACACAAAGGCCTATTATTTAGACAGATTTATGACATCCTCTGTTTAAATGCAATCAATTTGTTGTTGAAGTTCTGGAGTCAACAGGCAAGCTTTTTTGATTAAATGACAGCACAATTTGGCACAGCTTTGTTTCCACCATTATAAAGCTGTGAAATAGACTGTCATTATAAATGTTTTCCTCAGCTTAAACTCAATTAACTCCCTCTATTTGCACACATCTGTCAGTGGGATACCTTATATTTATGATGAGAGTCTTGGTCATTATCACAAACAAAGGATTTGTTTTATAGTTTAGGCACCAACCCTACAGGGGCCAAATAATCTACGGACAGCTATCGGAGCAGTGAGCCAATTAAAAGTGGAAAACACTTGACAACAAATACACAAACACATCTCATTAAAGTAACGGCAGCATCATTTCAACAACACACTTCAGAGATAAGTATGGCTTGAATTTCTCCAATATCAACTTACGAAATGTCACATCCAGTTTAACATTTATATTTTCCCCAAAGTCCCAGCGAGATGCAAATTGAAAATGCTATAAAAAAAATGGATAAATAAAAGCTCGACACATGGACTCTCTTTTGAAACCACGTGTAGGGCCGTGAGCGCAAGGAATGAGAAAAATAAATGACTTCAGCTCTCTCGGGGGAGAAGATGTGAGGACTAGAGCATGCATTAGATAATGCATAACGTGTCATTATTGAACTCTGGGAAGAGCATCACTCCGAGGAGCTCCAAGCTGAAGGCTAGAGGGACGGCACAGAGGAAAAGGAAAATTAGATAAATACTCCAACTATAAGGCTCTGGTGACTGCAATTGGCCTGAAACTATGGAGTAGAGAACAGAGCCAGCACTGCAGACACACCCGGAAAATGAGAAACACATCACTCGCATAACATGACCAGAGATGTTTGTGAACTGTATGCTGTCTCATGTTATAAGTCTAAAAAATTACCATGGCATGCATGGATGGAAATGTTGAATAGAAGGTCGAGAGAGTAAACCATTTTCGGATTTGCCGCCGGGTGTTATCAAATTGTCTAGGATGATGGAAAATTACAGTTGGCTTATTTTAATCAAGTCAATTGGACACAGACTTTTTAGGAGGAATGCCTCAAAGCGGCAATTACACACCTAGAACCGTTTCATTAAGTACACCGGCGTTCATATGCCTCCATACGGTCTTATTTTATGACAAGCAAATGTATTAGCATTATCCATTCTCTATATATTTGTTAGAGAGTTAGAATGAAGGAACTCACATCTGGCTCTTTATTGAGGGTCTCAGCAGCTTCATCATACTCCGGCTTCATCTTCTTACAGTGGCCACACCCTAAAAACATCATAATGAAGAAAATTGGAATGGGATTTCTTTCAACATCATAAATCTGAAAGTAATAATCCTTATGTATTAAATAAGCATGTTAATAATAACATTAAAGGCTGCTGAAAATTCATCTTTGCCATCACAGGAATAAATTATGTCTTAAATTATGTCTAAACACTAACGTGGCCAAGTTAAGAGGTCGGCTAAACCAACATAAAACAGCAAACCATCGCAGGTCAGTTTAATGTTTTAGCACAAAACACAACAACACAATATCCATAAAAGACTACAACACGTCAATCATAATCACAAACAGCACTCATCTGGAAAGAAATTATACTTTCACTAAAGAGATCCCTTTCCAATTCCCCACCTGTTACATAATCATAAAAGCCTTTCCAGGAATCAGAAGCCAGAACTGAGTCAGTCAAGCCTGGATTTAATGTGTATTTACACTATGGGAATATGACCAAATCGTGTCACTGATTCATAAATGCTTTGCATTTTTGCTTAGAACTATGTACACAAGTTTATTACTGTATTATCAAGTGTGACTACAGATTCACAGGTCACATGAAATTGCACACTGAGGGGGACGGGCATTTCTGTAGTTAATCTGATGCAGGTAAAGCATCATTTTTTTTCTCGACACACTCAAGATGCGTGCATCGGAAGGCCTAGCTGATGTTGTCATTGGCATTATGATAGCTGAGTGCATGTGAAGCGATGTTTGTACGTAAACAAGGATATTGCATTTGACCTTGTTGATTAGAATGTAAACAAGTCATCCGGTACCTTGACAGTGTATTAATGTGGAGAGAGAGAGTGTGTGCACATATGCTCAGTAGTGGGTTGGTAGGATGCACCCGGTGCCGTACAGGAAATGAATGTGTTCTATCAGAGTTGTTTGATCAAAAAATGTATGAAAGCTGAGAGCCATCTTCCTTCAATCTCTAAAAAAAGCAACCTCCCAAGAAATTGAAATACTGCCAACATACTCATATCAGCAAATCGGTGTCAGGTAGAAACATTTGAGAAATAAAATTTGAGCGCACTTCAAGTCCAATTCAAACAACATAAAGAGGTTTTTTTTTGTCTCTCTCTGACCTCTTCAGTGGTTCAAATTAGACCTTACTTATTGTACTCATTGGAGTACCATGTATAAACCATTGTACAGTACAGTACATGCATTTTTGACAGTTTGTACATTCGCATATAACATCCCATGGTACTTCAGTACACACCAATGTACTTCAAAGATTACTACTAGTTCTGCTTTTGGAATGTGTGCAAAGAATATTAATGTTATCATAATCACACGTCTAAAACATAATTGTAGCAATTTTGACAACTGGTTTGTTAAGCAAATGCAATCCAAACATTAAAATGATGTCATTATTTACTCCCCCTGTCATTCCAAACCTGTAGAACTTACTCTCTTTTGTAGAACTTTAACAATGATTTTTTTTAAACTGTTTTTGTCCATATAAAGAAAGTCAGTGGAGTCCAAATCTAGTGATTGATTTTAATTGCATGGACATAAAGCTCTTTTGCATCCCACACAATCAATAAAACTCGCATGGATTTGGAACGACATAGAAGTAACCTTTTGACTGCCTTTAAATTTAAAACCATTCAAGCCCCAAGTCCTGCAAAGACAGTGCTGTTGATACTCACAGGGAGCATAGAACATGACCAGGGCTGAAGGATGCTCCTCCAGGAATGTGTCAAAAGACTCATCGGTCAGATGAAAGACCGCTGAGCCGGACTCAGACCAGGGCACCTCTGGAGTTTTAGGCTGTGGTGGTTGGGGGCTGTGCAACATAGAAAACAAGTAGTTAAAACATTTCCATTAGTCAAAACGTTTTTGTTGTTTCAAAGCCTAAAAACTTCATGACTCCAAACCCTCCAGATGACTAATGTGAGACACCTAAGCTCTAAGCTGGACACTGCCAATACACATCTCACAACTCATTTCAGCTCTGCATCTGGTTAGGAACGGTCACACCCGCATGACTGAGCTAGCCTGAGCTCGCAATTCACATCTGTCTCCTCACGGGCCCAGTGCCCACATGAGTGTGGCCCAAATAATTCCTTCGTAGAGCGGATAGAGCCAAGATCTCGTCTCCTAGAAGTGCATGAGCTGAACAAAGAGCAGCCAGAGGCAAGTTTGCCAGGGATAAACACAAGCATTCAGTGGGTAAAGTGCATCAGTAAATGCTCTAACATTCAAGCTCTCACTATCTTCATTCAAAATTAAAAGACAAACCAGGGATACATCTGGAAGTGCTTTAAGAGCAGAATTTTAAGTCTTTTAACATGCACTTGTACTAGTCAATCAAGTTCAGCTGTCATATAGTTTATGGAATCGCAATATTAATTTTCTGTGCCTCACAAACTGTGGACCACCCACAATCCCTTCATTTACTGTCTCATGCGAAAATGGTGAGAGCAGATTGCATCGCTTGTTTCAAACTAACTGGTTAGCAACTTAGTTAGGAGTTAAGGAGGACATTTAGTTAATAAGTCGCCCTAAAAGAGATAATAATTTAACTAAATCATTGAAACAATACTGTTTAAAAGTTTACCCAGCTCACCCAGAACCATTATTTGATCGAAAATAGAAGTAAAACGGTAATATTATGAAATATTATTCAAATTAAACTGCAAGCAACAATTAAGGGGCTGAGCAAAAGAGAAGCAATAAGAGGCTACCATCAACCACTTATAATGTGACAGAATTGCTTATCACTTTTAACCAATAGGTGGCTCTGCCAGCAAATGACATCGACACACATAGAGCTTGGTGTCAATATGCAAAAGAGTTGCAGAAGTACAGACTCTGATCCAGATCCTCATAATGCCATCAAATTTGACTTTTAGTGACACACAACTGGTCTTAGATATAAAAGAACACTTAAACATTTGAATTGTGGTGCATTTTTCACTACATAGAGTAAACTAAATATCCTTGAACAGAACTGCGTGTTCTAACCTCACTTTTTAGACAGATGGATCCAGAAATCAATAAATATAAACAACCTACAAATATTTCTGTTTTTGACTTTTTCTTTTTTTAATCCTCGCTTTCTACTTTTATCTTGTTTGTAAAAGGACCTTTCCTTAAACAACATGAAAATACATATCAAGCTGTGGCTGGTCTTGTGAAATATTGATCAGTCTAAGTGGGAAATCATTGACCAGAAAAACTGGACCAGACTTCATGCCAATAACAAGGTTTCTCATACTACTCCCAAACTACTAATGTGTCATGCCAAAGCACATAACTTAACAATACAAACACTGCTCAGGACACAGTGCTTGTTAATCTGGTCTAGTTCATCTAGTCCGATTTCACTGCATCAGCAATGTCACTGAATTTATTCTCTTAATGTTACTTGGCAAGATACTGTATCATGCCACGGCATGACTGGAAGATTCATGCACTCCATAAATTAGATGTTGCATTGCATGCACAGCTCTAGTGAAGTTAATCTCTGAGATGTGTAGACGTGCTGTAGACTCTAGCACATTCTGTTCACTTTGATAGTTGGTTAAGACACTGCAGAGATTTTAAACCCTCGTAACATCTCTTTTAGGGGGCACAAAGGAGCGTTTACATCCAGTGTTTTACAATAGGCATCATATCTTTCACACCACACTTCCTGTAAAACGCTCCCTGGGTAATGGTAGACTAGAGACCTCGGGCAGAAGTCCAAGATGTCACACCTCTTACAAACACAGTTATTCTTTACAGTTTTTAAAATGATAAATGGTGTACAAACGAATAAAGAGATGCTGTTAATGTTTGTACAGTATGTAGAAAAAAGGTTTACTCACTTTCTTAACCAATCAGCGATGTCTTTAGAGGTGGCTCCATAATTCTCATAGTGATGCAAGAATTTCCCCTTCCTTTTTGGAAAAAAAGAGCAAAATGATTCATCATAAACAAGCTGCTCAACACCTGTGCGTCACATGTCACGTCGAACAAACAGAACATTTTCATCAATACAAGACGGCCACAATTTTAGAGAAAACGTTCGTAAAGTAGGTAAGAGCCATGGCCTTGTGATTAGTGCACATGCTTTCACCACGGACCAAAAGATGCAGGATCGATTCTGGCCCGCGTTCCGATCACGATCCCATTACTTCCTGTCCTCTCTCTACTCTCCGTATAAAAACATGGCCAAAAGTTTGTAAAACAGAAACAGATGGTTTGTTTAAAGCTATTAGTATTGATTTTTACAAAAACATACTTCAAATCTTGCCTTCTTTCAGAAAGGACATCCTAAACGGGAGAAGTCAATATATGTTAGTGCTTATTTTGTCAACATAAATTGCACTAGACAGCTTAGGATGTTTGGACCCACACAACAAAGATCCAAGGCATCCAAGACTGCCGCTTGCTTCTTGCCGTCCAAGATAAACATTTTAAATGAGCGTTTGACTCAAAGCTAATTAAGCCATTTGGCCCAGAGCTCTTAGCATAATCAAAGAGACTTCAGCTAGCAGCCTTTGTGCCCTTGCTAATCCATACAACCACAAGCAGACGAGATCACCAATGTATACAGAATTGCTTGCGAACACACAGCAGTATACGGAAGAAGGCTTCATGCATCGGAAACTCGGGTTTTATCCGCCATCATCTGCTTGCGCTCCGTGACTGAAAATAATCTGCGGCAAGTAGGAGCTTAGCCGAGATGCTGGCAATGGACTGTCATTTGTAACTGTCACTAATCATTTAGATTCCAAAAGCCATAAAAACAGCATATCACTTTAGTGTCAGACCAAATCTTGATTTTTCTTTTAGCTTTAGTCTCAAGTGAGCATTAAATGGCAAGGGCAAAAAAATGCATACAATAAAATAAAAATACTATGCTGCCTTTGATCACAGGACAAATAATGCATTAGTGAAATATTAGCAGTGCTGAGGTGGAGAGGTGCTCTGTAGTCGTGTAAAGATTTGGCCTTGGGCATAGGGCCGTGTTTAATTAACCTTTTAGTAATTAAAACAGCTGTGAAATAAAAAAAACACTAAACAGAAGCTAAATGCACAGCTGCCTCCACAAGTCTGTATATACAGGAAAAATGCTCTGGACAAATTGCACCATGCAGAGAATACACATTAAAATTCTCTGATTCATTTAAGATCATAAATCATGCCTTTTGCTGGGGCTATTAGTTCTAGCATGCTACATATAAAAAGCTGCCCCAAAACTGTCTCAGAAATGAATTAATTTGAACCCTTTTAATATGCAAAGATTATTTTGTGGAAGAAACCAGTGCTTTTTCAAACAATGCAAATCAACCTGCAATGCTACACTGCGCAGTGGTCAAGAACATTTGGTGTGCAAAGTTCGATCTATTTTTAACAAATATTTACTAGAATTTACATATTTTATGTATTTAAATCTATGATTAACAGAATAATTTAATAATGAAAGCCTTTTGGACTTTGATAAGTTTTTCTTTATCCATTATTTATTGTATTGTTGGCAGTATTATAAGATTAAACTAATAATAACCTCTTAAGTAATACATTTCAAAGTAAGTCTCCACAAAACTAGTGTTCACTAAGAAGCATTTTCTTATGTACTTGGAGTTTTGAGAAAAAAAGGACGTTTAAATGATTCTAGGAAAAGCTTTAGCATCTCCAAAAATTCTTCGGACCTTAATTAGACCCTAGAAGAAGTACCATTCTGGTCCTTCTCTTCAAACGTATGAATTTTCAATACCATGGCATAGGGGTGTGACGAGATCTCGTGGCACGATCTTGGGGGTTACCCTCGCAATAGTGGTATGATGCGGCGCAATAAATCTGACAGAAAACTGCTGCTTATTTATGACGTGCTGACACAAATTCCAAATGGTTTTCAATGGTAGCTTTATAGCGTCCGGTGTAGGCAGACTTGGGGCCTGGGTGTGCTTTACTCTCCATGTTCCGTCCTGTCTTGCGTTCTTCTGCATCCGTACTGCTTCGGACAGACAAGCTCGATACATGCGCAATGCTACCTACTTGAGTGGCACTTAAGCATTCAGCATTCTTCTTGTGCACACACTGTTGCACATGGACTTGAAAAATTGGTGTCCGCGAGCCCTCCTGATGATGAAAATGCTGTAGACAAGTTTGTTTAGGTATTCGACCGACTGTTTTCTGAAGCTTTTTTGAAAAATTATGCTGCTTTTAAAAGGATATTTGTGTTATTTGTTGTTATTATTTGTTTATACTGTTTACACTTTTTGTGTAATTACTTGCCTGTCAGTTTGTGGCAGTTTGTTGTTTATTGCATGTAAGTCAAAGATGATGAAAAAATGCACATACATTTTTGGAATGTTTTTCCCAATATATTTTATCATTGAGGATTTATTTTTCTAAAAAATGTCTAAAAATCTCGTCCCGTTCTCGTGAAACCAGTGTCTCGTGGGATAAGCGTCTTGTCACACCCCAACTATGGCAGTACTGTTATATTAAAACAAAACTAGCATAATGAACAGATCAATTTAAAGTACTTAAGAAATACAATAATTTTGCAGGCAACATAATCTTGATATTGCAATAAGTTAACAAGTTCCTATTTTGTGGCATAAAATAACACTGGCATAGATATACACTTTAACATCAAAAGGGATTTTAATACCAGCTTAGCAATTCAGTCCTTCACAAGGTGACTACGTTTGTGCATTCGAGTCCAGAATCAAGACAAACTTACTCAAAGTAGCAGAAGGTTGGATAGCCCTTGACGCTAAACTCCTGTTTGAGCCCGTCAAACTCCGCCGGGTGCACGTTCATCCCAGCCAACACCTACACAAAAGCAATGAATTAGACTTGAAACAAACAATCCCTGTCTAGCACCTCAAATACAGGAAAATGAAGATGAATGGCCACATCAGAGAGTAAACAGAAAGCTTGGCGATACAGATGGCATGCAGCGAAGTGGCACATGGTAAATATCCATTTCTCTCATGACATTGCAAAGTTTGACCTGACATGCTAATAGCCGACCAAAAGCAATTTCAACTCATTTTGGTTTTGGAGGAAATCTATTTTTAGTGACTACAGCCTCAGTTTACTTTGTGTTTGGACACATCAAAACATAAGGGAACTTGATCCATTTTTATAGCGTGTCACATTGCGAAGTTGAAAAAATACAGCTAGTGCCGTTAATTCAAACAAACTGCTCCGTTATGACAGTCTATGCTTGATGATGTATTCCAAAATAAATGTATATTATCCTAGAGTAAGTCACAAATCGTCTCCGGTGGCCCGTACGCATCCGTCAGGCCAATGAAAAATATGCAGACAAACTCTGCTGACCAGCGATTACCTCGCAAATCCATCAATGTTCCTGCAGTGCTATCAGCTTCTCAACACACGTACGTGGAAACTCAGAAACACAGGAGGCAGCAAATCTACACGCCGCGTCCGCACCAGCACGCTATCCATTCATTATGCAAATCCATTAACTAGTGCTCACTTATCAGTCTGCAGCTAGAGAAATAAATACTGCTTAAATATCCCTCAATAAAGATAATAAAAACTTTACAGTAAAGTTCAGTTAATTAATGATTAGTTCATGCATTAGTTGTCATTAGCAAAGAATGAACATTCATTGTATACTTTAATACTTTTTAATACTATAATTATAGTATGTACAAGTTTAAATAGTAAAAGTACTGTACATTATTCTCCTCATATAACGTGACTTGAACTCTAGCCACGTTTTGTCAAAAAAGAGGGGGTTGTTTTTGTTTATGCAATACATTTTTGAGTTTAGCAGTAGATAAAATGAACAAAAGAATATTTTTGGTTTGAGGTGCACAGTGGGGTCTTCTTGAAAAATGTTTTCGATTTCGATTTGGACCGTTTTAGTTTGAATGAAAGTTCAAGCATCTATGTTTGTGCTTCTGTGACCATTCTAAGATGAGAGACGAGAAAAAAGACAGGGAGATTAAAAAAAGAAAAGAAAAAAAGGAGTAGGACTGAGAGAGAAAAATGTGTGGTGAGGTACAGTGTACTGGTCTAACAGCAGCACACAGAGATATTGAGCTGAGCTGGCATTTAATCCATACTTCACCACAGTCTTCAACAGCAGGAAGTACATCCTATAACTATACTATGAAATCAGCAGAAGGGCTTTTAAGCAAAATTGCTTCTTCCTCTAATGAGGGGGAACTAAACGTTCTGTCAAAAAGGAACATCAATGGTTTTGCCAAACATCCCACCTGTTAGGTAATTCAACAACTGAATCAGAAAAATGTATTAAGATACAGTCTAGCAGGAAAAAAGGAAACGGGGTAATCGATAGGCCATGATTCTGACATGCTAGTAGTGTACTTACATGTTTCCCTTTCGTCTCAGTTGCTGCTTGCTGGAAAATGGGCTGCATCCTTTTACATACACCACACCCTAGATGTAGAAGAGATGTTACAGTTTAAGATGCATTAGTGGAAATAAAAGTCCATAGCCTATTGCAACGAATGTAGTAATGTATGAATCACAGCTCACACAGATGGCACTTTCAAAACCAAGCAGCATTCTGTAGGTAAATGTGGTGAAACTAAGTGACCAAAGTGGAGCATTGCATAATCTGTGCGGGAGAATCTTTCATCCCTACAAGAAATTTGTGGAAGCACATTGGTATATTGAAATGACTAAATTTCTAATTAAAAAAACAAAGAAAAAAAAAAAGGAAATAAATTTTGATACCTACACAGCCCTCCAAAAGTTTAGAAACACCCTAGAAACGTGGGGTTTTGGAGAATATTGGCATGAATCCTTTTTAATTTGTGATGATTTTGCACTTATAAGGGACAACACAAACTACAATAACATTTTATTACATTAACAGTTTATACATAGAAAAAATACTTATATTTTCGATTAATCAAAATATCCACCATTAGCAGCTATTATAGCTCTGCATAATCTGGGCATCCAAGCTGTCAGTTTATTCAAATATTGACTTGATGAAGGATCAAGCCCCCTGAAAGATTGCCCAAAGAGGATTCACTCTGCTTGGACACTTCTTATGGATATCACCGTCCAGTTCCTCCCATAGTAGCTCAACTTTGGCATATTGCCATTATTATGTAATCAGAATGAAAATTATTATTGCTGGTATTCAATGATCATTTCAAGTATACTTTAACGTGTTTGCACCAAAAAAAAAATTATACGGGTTTATGCTAATATCATCCAAAACCACACTTTTCCAGGGGTGTTTCCAAACCTTTGAAATTAGTAAATTAGTAAATCTGTAAATGTGTGAAATATTTTTACAATTACATTTTTTTTTATGTAATATTGTAAAATGTGAATTTCCAGCAGTCTTCAGTGTCACATGACCCTTTAGAAATCATTCAAATGGGCTGATTTGTTGTTCAAGAATTCCATTTCACACACTACCGTTCAAAAGTTTTAGAACAGTAAAAAGGTTTCTTCTGCTCATCAAGACTACATTTATTACATTAGAAAAAGCATCACGTGTTTATTTTTATTTTCAGATGTTTATTTTTTGGAACAGTAAAAAACAACAAAATTTTTTACCAAATATAAAACATTTCTAAAATGTAAATCTATGCTGTGACTTTTTTGTTCATTTAATAGATCCT
>JAUCMT010000160.1:14989523-14999963 GCA_032357475.1 Enteromius thamalakanensis | reverse complement strand
TCTTTACGATGAGTGTCATGGGATTTTTAATGACCACAGAGAGTCAGGACCTCGGTTTAACGTCTCATCCGAAAGACCTTTTCTCATTTTTAAATGAGAAAAGGTAGTAGTGATAGTCTTATTAACCCAATGAATACAAGTTAAGTTTTGCAATTTTCAACAGATAATATCTGGAGTCTCGGCAGGGGAAAAAAAGGAGTTGGAACTGTCCAGAGGTTCCCCACATTTGTCAATCTAAATAGGATTTTGGCTGATCCTTCATCTTCGAGGCTTAGTATTGCAGTAATAAGCTTTTAGGTTTCTCTGGGCACTACACGAGGAATTAAGATGAATGAGAAAAGTCTTTGTAAGTTGAACTCTTGTTTATGTCACGCTTACAAATGCTGGACATCTTAATGACATTTCGACTAAAACTCACAAACTACATTGATTCAGACACACACAATCAAACCTCACAGGATTTGTTTTGCTTGAACATGGCACTTCTTGCATGATTGCACACAGTTTGCATCATATGAAATGTCTAGCAGTGGATGATTACAGACAGAGGTGACTCACATGGGGCGTAAAACATCATGAGGATGGGCCGCTCTTCTCTTTTCAGCAACTTACGGAAGTCCTGCAAACCAACAGCATAAATTGAGTGTGTCAAAGACTCTGGGCTGAGTGGTTATAAACTTTAGAGGAATTTTAGGTGATCTCAGTAAAACCAACAAACAAGGGCAGAGATTTCCTGACCAATTTCGTTAACATGATATATTGCTTCATCATAAACCAGCACTTTGCTGGTACAGTAATTAACCTTCTAAACCACAGAAACAAAAAGAAATGTTAGAAATTAATGAGCTCTTCAAAGAGGTTTCAAAGCCTTCATTATTAAAAGTGTAGCTGTTGGCCGTCATCTGGAGCATGTGCTTTCTGTTTTGAAAAGAGGCTATTGCTGAACATATTCTTGGCACAATTTATTTTAAAGTACACAATTTATTTCACTGTCAAGTATGTCAAGTATTTCATTAACATCGAATGTGCAGCAATTCATAGTTTGACTCTACTGGGGAAAAAATGCTGTTTATGACTAAGTTTTAACAATGGATGAGATATGTCCTTTTTCTTTTTCACATACCCAGTGTAAAAATTTAGGGCTAGGGCATGTAAGACCACATTTGTTTCTGGACACCCAGTCCAGCTGCCAGATTTAGCCTCTAGAGACGGAAGAATAGACAGGTTCTTCTGTTGCAGATTGTTCAGCTACATGTCTTTTGTTTGGTGCGAAGTTCCCACACCTGATAAATACTCAGCAGAAAACCGATCTTCGCTTCGGTGAGCTTTAGAGAGAGATACTTACCTTCTCTGACTCAATGTGAACAACATCTTTAGCCTCAGGGTTCTCCTCCCACAGGGGGGCACCTGCAGGGTCTTTCAGGAAAGCCACCATGGACTAAAAGAGGTAAAAGAAAAGATAAAAACTTTGAAAAGAGACCATTAGAGAATCATCTTTCACTGTCAAAAAATGGTCAGCTCACTGTATGCATTTCATTTTAACAGTGAATCATTTGGAGATCAGAGGTATGGAGGTACAGTAACAACATTTTAGGTTACATTTACAGTATTAGGATAATTCCATTAACTAATATAATGTTAATATACCAACCTATTAAAATACTGACATTTTGTAGCTTTGAAATACACTGATAACCACCAAATGCAGGTGGTGATGAGAATGATGAACCAAAGCTCATCACAAGCTTTTAAATATGAATATATAGAAGGTGCTCAGTGTAATTCAAACAAACACTAAACACTATATTAGTGAGACTCATTAAAATGAAATGTGACCCTGGACAACAAAACCAGTCATAAGTGTTAATTTTCTAATTAAGATTAATACATGATCTGAAAGTTGAATAAATAAGCTTCTCATTGGTGTGTGATTTGTATGGATAGGGCATTTATTTGACCGAGATATGAATATCTGTAATCTGAGGGTACAGAAAAATCTAAATATTGAGAAAATCAACTTTAAAGTTGTCCAAATGAAGATCTTATCAATGCATATTACTAATCGAAAACAAAGTTTTAATATATTTTCAGTAAGAAATTGACTAAATACCTTCATCTTTACTTACTATCCTAAGGATTTTTGGCAAAAAAGAAAAATCACTAATTTTGACCCATATTATTTTTGGCAGAACTATTGTTACAAATATTCCCCAGCGACTTAAGACTTAAGAATTTGTGGTCCAGGGTCACAAATATGTAATATGTAATAAACAGGTAACACTTCAGAATAGGGGTCTAATGCATTAGTTAAGCATTAATTAATGGTTAATTTGTTCACAATTAAGCATAAGTTGAGCAAAAACACACTGCTAATTAATGATAAAAATGTTAAGTTAATCATTAATTACTCATTAGTGTGTTTTTGCTCAAGTAATGCTTAATTGTGAACAAATTAACCATTAATTAATGTCTAACTAATGCATTATTTTGGACCCCTATTCTGAAGTGTTACTAATAAACATTAATTTAACAACATTTGATGTAACATACAACCCTAATAAACTAAGAAGAAAAAACATCATATTCAAAACAAATTTCAAATGCAATACAGGGCATTCTGGGAATGTTTATGGTTTTTCCCTGTACATTTTACAGGAATTTACCATTAACCATTTAACAGGTTTTTACCGTAGCATTTTCACATAATTATTCATTCAAATACGCTAATTTTGTGCTCAAGAAACATTATTATAAATCACAATATTACAATTCTGCTGCTTAATATATTAGTTAAACTGTCATATATACTTTTCAGCATTCTTCAATGAATACAAAGTCTTTCAAAAGAACAGCACTTATATTTTAATCATCTTAATCCTAAATAAAAGTATTACTTGCTTAAAAGTATTACTTTCTCTCAAATAATAACAAAAAAAAAAGTACTAAATCAAACTTTCAAACAGAAATGCAAGTAAACATCATCCAAACTTGCTCTTAGTGTAATCTAACTTGAATATAAAAAAGATAACAGGGATTGATGACCAATGAAAACTGGTCCCCTCTTGTGCAATTACTCTAATTTATCCCCTAATCTATGCCTGCAAGACATTAGGAAAGAAGCACTCCCTTGACATGAAGTGCTCAAAGCACGGCTTTACTGCTGTACCCAGGGAAAATGAAGAGCAATATGTGGTACTTAACAGCAGGTGCATTTAATAAGAGCTCTCCATTCTTTCCACACCAGTGGCGCCAGCGAACATGTCCCATCACTGTCTCATCATCCAGCATTGCTCAGCTCATTCATTTTTAACATATTCACATTACAGCTCTCCTCATTCCAGAGTCATTCATCAACGCCTCATCACATTCGGTCATAATTGAGCCGAAAGGCGTGTGGAGAATGAGATAGGTGAGAGAAACCAATGAGGAACAAGTTTGACTCGTCTACTTATAAACCAAGGGCTCTAGTGCTTGAGGTTGAGTACTGTGAAATACAGTAGTAGCAATGGGAAAACTGTGGACATCGAGCGAGTAAATAGCAACGAAGAGTGAATCATCCACTAACAGATGACAGAGAATGCTTCCGCTTTTTGTGAAAATGCAGATTGTCGATCCATATGTCTAACAAAGAAATATTGATGAACTGGGTTCTGAAAGAGGCTTTAAAAATGCTGGGATTTGTGTAAAAAATGACTTCATCAAAATGCAATTTTGCTGAAAAAATTACCTTAAATGTGGCTGGTCTGTTATATTCTGTGTGGAAAGTCCCATCCCTAAAAGAAACACAAAACATAAAGATGAATTGCTGTGCTCATGCTTCTCATTAATAATAAATTATAAGACCTCCAACTACCATTGTTACAGTACATAAATCTTAGAAAATGAAGACAATTCTTACTTGTAATGCAGGACCTCGACTCCATTGGTTTTCGCTGGGTCTACCTTGACTTTCTTACAGAGTTTGCGTCCTTCTGAATCCCTGTGGAGAGGAACCGACAAAAAACGTGAACATTCAATCACTTAACATGTCATGAAATCAGTCCCACTAATTGTACTAATTGATTATAATATTATGATATGTATTAAATACTATTAGCAGTTAAAATAATAAGTTACAATACACACATTTCTTTTATTGAAGTTTCTTTAAATTCAAAACTACAATAATTTAACTTTGTAACTGCAAACTCTGAAGAAACTATAAATGATGCGCAACTCTGGTAAAAATGCAAGGAAAACAGAAGTTTAAAGAAGCCATGCTCGGTCAAGTTTTTGCGAGCACAATCAATTAACTTCATACTTTTTGTGCAAACTCAGAAGCGAAAGTGAACATTAAGTCATAGCGAATTATCCTCAACAAATATTATAATCACATTATTCTATTATAACACAAGTCCTCGAAGGACATTTTTGTCATGCAAATTGATGCAGCCAAAAAGTGAAGTGATACAATTAATGTCCCAAGGCATTAAATAAATTGCTGTAGCAGCAATACGAGGCCGCTCATGGGAAGCGACAGATGACCACAGCAATAAGCTAATGTAAGGGCCGCTTCTAAGTTTTGGCAAACCCTGTCATTCTTCTCTTTTTGAAGGACAAGACATTCAGCTGCTACAGTGCAGTGTATTATGCATGAACTCTGCTTGCTGTAATTCAGAGCCACAGGTCTCTAGATAAGAAGAGTTAAGTGTTTTTTCCATCCTGCTCCACTTTAGCAATTCCTAGCAGCAGAATAGCATGCTTCAAAACATCCTGCACATTAAGTGGATTTTGTACAAGTATGTGGTACTGATGATAGGCATTGTGTAGATAGGGCACATTCTACAATGCGCTACACTTTGAATCCCAAGACTCTTTTAAAGCATTCATTACATGCATTTTAAAGCTATAATGTTTTTTCTTCCCTACTCACAGAAAAAAGGTACTAAAGCTGTCACCAGCACAGTACCTTTCAGGTACTAATATGTACCTTTAAAGTGCCATTAATACATTAAATATAGATTTTTTTGGTTTTGGAAGTCCCCAACATCAAGGTCAAAAAACACTTGTCTTTTTATACATATTTATTTTACCTTATTTGTTCAACGACTCCCAAACAATTCATTTTCCCCCAAACCATTCCTAAGGTGAATGGTCAGACTAGTCTAATGCCTGATGAAGCAGAGTTTGTGAGCGCAGTGCTGCTTTGTTTACAGCGTTACCTGGGAAACCACCATTTTAACTAGGGCTGGACGATATATTGCATGCTACAGTCATGCACATCGAGTCAGTCAAGCCGGTTCCTTGATTAGCTGTAAATCTGCATCATGTGTCTTTAAATGGAGCGGCAGTTAATATGAGCTGTACTGTTTAAAGCTGGTCTTGTGACCACCATAAACCAGCTTAAACCAGCATCCCAGCTTCAAAACGTTACCAGCATATGTTCTTTTTTACAGCAGGGTGACAAGATATTCAATATTACGTTCAGTTTTTACAGGTGATTCATTTGAGATATTGAACGCGATATTGCGTATTTTTATAACGCTCTAAAAGTGTCCCCTAGTGGCAAAAAATGAATTTGCCTTTTCATTCAAACCGACATAAAAAGAACAAGTGTGCAGGCAATGTACTAATGTTTCAACATTAGTAAAAAATGACGTCAACATTAAACAGCTTGGGATTCATTTTCGTTTCAATGATTCAGAGTCTACTCTTCCTTTTGAGAGACAATAATTTTATTCACAGTGCAGATTTAAAACTTGGCACAACTTAAGTGTTACACACTACATAAGAAATCATAAAAATCATAATAAGCGTACTTTAAGGTGTATCTTTTAAAAAGGTACCACTGCAGTAACAGCTTTTTTAAACCATTTTGTACAGTATGTATTTATCTCAGGAAGTTAAATCCTTATGACTCTTTCTTCATGATGGAAAGCAAGCAATTTCCATAGCAATTTCCAATTTTTTCATAGCATTTTCACAATTTTTATTCAAACTGCATTGCAGTCCAAATTCATCATGCTCAGCGATTACTTCCTGTTACTCATGTTATTGTAAGAAAGTTATTGGAAATAAAACTAACAAATACCCATTTTTTGTGAAGATTAAAAAGTAATTTCACTGGCCAACTGCTGAAAAAAAAAGGAAGATTTCTGGCCCCGTTTTGTATCCTATTTATGGGAAAGTAAAAAAAAAAAATCAGTGCTTTCTGAATTTACTGCACAAAACATGAATGCTCCAGTTCCAGACAGATTCGTCTTTGTTATACAGCCAATGACAAAAAATAAAAACAGCAACAAAGCACTCAATCTTCACACTCGCATCTCAACAGATCTTGAGAACAGAAAGGACCCATAATTACCTGGTCCCACTGTCACCATATATACGCCCACACCGTCCCAAAGAGATTCAGATCTCTCTCCATCCTAAAGACTCCCCTTCCCCTAAGCGATAATGAGCATGGAAATGTATTACATAAGGACAAATAGAAGCAGAGAGGACTCGGCAGCGATCTTAAGCCCCATGCTAATGGAAATTCAAAGAGACGGAATTCAATTATGCTTCTGACAGCATCCGCCCCCAACTGGCTCCATTCCTTAAAGGTAGATGAGACGCCATCATTAGTGTTCTGCATTTCTCACATAACGCCTTTGTGGGAGGACTGAGAGAGGTGCGGTGGAGATCAGAGCTCAGTCTGTCAGGTGGGAAACTCAATTAGACATGCTGTGTGTCAAACGAGCTGACTCAGGATCACAGATGGCAATGAGCACACATGCATGGATTTTCCCCTTCATGCCCTACCCAGCCCCACGACCCTGTTCGGAGAGTCAAAATAATTGGTTGTCCTTTTCAGGCTCTTCTAAAGCACGAGAGTCATGGGTCAAGTCAATAAGTAGTGGGTTTGAAAGGGATATCCAAGGGTCAGAATTGCTGAACGAGGTTAGTGAGTGAGAGTGCTGGCTTTAAATAAGTCAAATGGACAAATTGGGAAGTTAAAAAAACCAAGTTAAAGTTTGAAAAAGTAGCTGTCATGTAAACAAGCTTTCGTTAAAAATCCAGATGGATTGTTCAGATTCTAGAATTGCTTCATTCCCATTTTATTCGTACTGATCTTGCTCTGTCCATGACCTACTTCCTTAATGGTATCCCCCAGTGGACTGCATTTGGCCATCTCTCAGGTCCCTGTCATCTGTAGAAAACATGTGGGCGTATCTCTGCTTCGCTCTACCACACTGCTGCCTGTGTGGAGTTGCTTTTTTTAAACCCAGCTTTATATAAGTTTACATAAGGGACCCGATGTACCCAAGCCAGTCTCAAGAAGGTGCTTTGAGGATGGGATAGGCTATATTTTGTGCTTGGATGCAGTTTTCATTGCCTGCAACATCCTACCAATTACCACCAAGCCATTACGAAATGATTCAGAGCCCAGCTTTGATTGCTAATCATAAGAAACATCCAAACAAGTCTTGTGCTCTCTCTTTCTCAATGCACAGGCAGACAGATGAAGCTGAGCCTTGACGTGCATGAGCTGAAGAAGGATGCAATGGAACAAGATAATCCAAAGTAATCACCAGACACTGATGCAGATACAACCTGTGTACATGAGCTAATAATTGAGGTTTAGGAGATTATATTAGGAGAATCAAAAGTGGTTTTCACACCACACTTATTCTTGGGGTAACCACACTTTATTTTTGAAATAAAAAGACTACAAGGTTCTACATAAACATACTGTTTGAACAGTAACATCATCCCAAGTCTTAAAACACCTTCTGGTAGAGACCAGGTTGATCAGGACAACAGCAGCTTTAACTTTATTGACAAACAGTTAAATCGATTGGTACTCACCCACAATTCACCCAGGCGATGGTACCCTGACCTTTCACAGCTTGAGCCACTTCAGACAGCAGCTTTAGATGAGCATCTCCTGATGAAGCTGAAGACACAAAAAACACATTTAGACAACTCCAGAGGAGACATGTTGTAGAAAGAGCAACAGAACCTTTAAATATCACAAGCTTGTATCTAGTGGTCACTGCACCCGCAGCACCTGGTAGCCCACATGCATGTCACCTGCAGATCTCATGCTATACATAGCTTCAGTTAAAATGCTTAATTTACTATCATTTCTTTTTAGAGCACATGCAATTACAGAAACCATAGGAACATTTCACATACCATCAAAATATGATTTGTAATTTATAATATAATCATTTTTGTAATGTATTTAATTATTTTACAATATGTTTAGCTTGTACATCTGATCTGCATTCTCATAAGTTACAAATAGAGCTATTACTAGATCAAAGAACTGTGTGTAAGAGTGAGAGAAAATCTGTTTTGACTGGTGTTTACATGAAAGCCTTTATTCTGACTGTGCTATCAGTCCATTTAATAACAGATTATTTAACTGCATGTAAGCATAGTCTAAGCTAAAATATCTTAGTCATAAATATATGAAGTCTTACGAAAATAAAAAAGTCATTACATTAAAATATGATTGATTTAAAAGAAATTCCACACTACATTTTCATAAGCAGTTCTACATTCCAGGTAAAAAGGAGTATGTACAGTATAAATCACAATAAAGATATGATTTACGTTTCAAATTTTGTTACTATTATTCGATTTATCATGGTTTCCAGAAGAATAATAAGCAGCATGTCCGTTTTCAACATTGATAACAATTGCTCCACCATATCATCATATATAAAATAAATATTTTAACTTGCAATAATTTCACAATATTTCTATCAATATGTGGCGAGTACATGAATCCAGATGTCCATAAAAGCTAGTTTCTTCAGTTTGTTTGATTGGTGCAAATTCAAGGTCACATAAAAAAAGCAATCTGGCCTGGAAATGAAACCCTATTGATTACATATACATAATTGCACATCTATCATTTTTTCAAAATGAGCGGTAAGGGATTGCAGCAGTCGTCTGACCAAGTGCAATGTTTATGGTGTTTGCCGGGCGATCAAAACATAGGTAGTAGAGCAAAAACTATTGATTAAATGTAAATTAATAAATAATCAAATACAAAGGTGAAGTGGATGTTGTTATCTATTTTTAAAAGCATTTCTACCAGTAGTGCTCGTGCTGATGATGAAAGCATTTGCCAACACACCTCAAAGCAAAAACACACAGTGTGTAAATAGTACGTGTGAAAACACTGTGACAGTTTCACTACTCCCCAGATTTACACATTTACGACACGTCTGGGATCATCTACTACACAATCTACCCCACAATCTGCTTTTCTTCCCATTAATCACATCGGTCAAGGGCAAAAGGACATTGATTTTGTGGTTCTGACTTGTTTTTCAGTTGGAAAGTTAAAACCAGTACCGTTTTAAATGAGAAGTGTCTATGCACCACCTGATCTTGAATGCATTCCTGCAATCTTAAGGGACTATCACAGTTAGCAGGATGCATCTAATGGAAATGCTTCACAGGATGAGCAGAGTTAGTCAGCCATCAATCAAGCGCACTGTTCGATAACACAGACTTATCCAATGACCTCATGTGCTCGAAATGAGTCGTGAATTATGAAACAAATAAATCTTGCACAGCAAGACCTTGAGAGGCTCTTTCCCGTGCTTTGTGGGTGGGAGATTGTTTATGGACCGCTCATACATACGGTACCCATATATGGCACATTGCCTGCTGGTTCTCCTAATAACACCCAGGAGTGATGCAAATGAATATGCAGTGTTGGGAGGTAGTTTTGTTTCTAAGAGTTGGGAGAGAGCTATGGGTGAGCTTCGGGTGTTTAGAGCACTGAAGTTCTTTATCTAATCTGTCTTTGCCCACAAGATTTATATTTTCACATTTAGAGATTGTGGTAAGTACAGAGTGCTCCAAATGTACTGTATGAAAGGTCAAGTATCTAAAGGCACCAAAATGCTTTTGGCAATGATAGCAAAGCTGACCTACCTATTGTGGCGTGACGGGTCTGTTAGCATATAGCAAAATCATACCTTCTCAATGAATTTTCCCTTAGGGCGTGTAACACATACACTTCTAGCAACGCAAGCTTGATTTTATGCATCACGTTCACAAAAATGTGTCAGGGTGCAAATCAGTATACAGTACACACTACATAACCATGAAGTATTTGCTTCTATGGCAAGTTTTCTCTTTTAAAGTTAGATGCCGTCATGGAGGAATGACATTCTGAAGAGAATCTTGCTGAGCAAGTTACAGTCAGCACCAGGACGTTCTTGCTGGCCCAGGTAGACCAGTAATTATGATTACTTTTCCAGTCAACATTATCTCTGGCCCAGTTTTATTTTTAGCAATGCACATAAATGTGCAACAGTTTGGGGTCAGTAAGATTTAAATATATATATATATATATATATATATATATATAATATATTTATTTATTTGTTTGTTTTTGATAGATAAGATTCAGAAAAGTATTAATTACCTATAAAACAGCCCCCAAGTTTT
>JAUCMT010000160.1:14960726-14989512 GCA_032357475.1 Enteromius thamalakanensis | reverse complement strand
GAAAAGTATTAATTACCTAAAAAACAGCCCCCAAGCTTTTGAAAATCCATGCATTTATTCTTGTGTATAATGTAAAAGTCTTTCCTTCAGGAAAATAAGAAACTTTTGAAAGGTAGTGTTTTATTACAGTGTATTTTATTTAATATTGCTTATGTATTGTGCCATGTGGTCATTTTTTGCGGGGCAGTGGACCATCTTTACTGTTGATCCCTGTAGCATCCTGAGTAATAACCCATTCGGTAAAATAGCACATATTTTTGTAGGTAACGTAAAAACATACCTTTCAACCTTAGGGATCACTAAAATACATTTATTGGCAGTTGCATACTAAGACATCTTCTTAAAGCTGTAATACTTTTAATGCATTTGAAAAACATGAGTGATGACTGACCTGACTTGGTATACAAGACAAGCACATTAGTTCTGGTCCTCAGAAGTTTCTTGAAATCCTTGTGGTCATTGACTTTCTCTATGAGCGGAGACACCTTCGCTGCCTGCAGGGCGGATGACACTACAACCTGAGGAGGCGAGACAGATAGAGATCATCATTTTGCACTGTCAAGTCCAAACACCTCAGGCGATTCAAAACAATATCCCCAACTGCACGTCAATATAATTGCAGCATTTGTGCAAAATGACGACAATGTGTCAAATCATGAAGACAGAGGAGAAATGACAACAGCCTGTGCAAACAAGAGCCGGTATACCATAAACATCATAGCAGTTACATCATATCAATATCACCTTATATCACTCTTTACTGATTGCGAACAACTGGAAAAGAATTTAGGGTTGGCCACACTACATTAATTCTAAAATTTTAAATATAAAATAAATTAAAATATTAAATAAATTATAGTTTCTCGCTAAAGTGCCCTGAAATAGCTTCTTAAAAGTGTGCTCTGGTTGGTGGGAGAGCATGCTCTATATGCCACACTCTCCATCAGTCTTCCCAGCAGAGGCATGTGATTCTGAGCTCAGGTGGAGTGGAGCCGATAAAGCGACAACAGATAAAGGCGCTGTCATCTAAAGAAGAGGAAAATGACAAGATGAGACAGACCATGTCACAAACTGAGACAGTGACCCAGCCTATCACAAGTCCTTATCTCCCTACGCCACATCCCTGAAGTAAAGAGACACAACCACAATGAGCAGAAATTAATGTTCAACCGCTAGTGGACAAGATAGAACAAATGTTATTTACAAAATGACATATTGGAAGAAAAAGTCATTTGGTCTGTCAGGATCTTGTTTAATCTCTGACCGACAAGCCTTTGAGAGAGTGTTCATTTTAAAATACCAGATACTGAAGATCAACTTTTAAACATACACATGTAAAACCTTTTTTTTTTTTTTAAAGTAGAGACACTTTTCCCACATGTGACCCGCATGTGCAAACAAATTTACCTTGACCTTCTGCGATAAGACCTTGATGTACATTGAAAACACAATAATTGTCAGAATTTAAAACTTCCCCCTTACGCCAAAAAGAGGTGCACAGACATCTGAATTTATCATCTGCTCTTCTGCATTTCTTCTGCAAGTTTCTTGGCATTAGAAACGAGAGTGGATTTCATTTTAAACACTGATCCTTTCAGTCTGATTTTACAGCATGCGTGATGCATAGAAGGCTGCAGTGATTGTATACTTTTGTAGGCCAACCCAGAAGTTAGCATCACCCAGTTTCCCCCAGCAATACACTCAAAGACTTTTCTACTGACTTTTAGATTATTGCAGAAAATAAGCTCTGCTACCAATAAAACTTATGATTCTTACACGTTTTACTCATTTTCATAATCTTGACAAATAAACACAATTTTGAAGCCTACCTGTACATAACTAGTAGAAGAGTACAACTGGGGTTTACCGATATTATGTCACAGAATAAAACAACCTGGTCTCATTAAAATATGTACCTCTGTGCACTTTTTGTGCAACACCATTTATATGTACCTTACTGCAAGTTTCGCCGCAGTTTCAAAGAGAATGTCCACAGAGCTGTGCTAAAACAGGTTCAATACGTGAACACTGGCACATTTATTACATCGAAATATTTATTGCAACGGTTCAGAATTGAAATATCTGTGGACTGTTGCTAAAACGTAATGCTCTATCATGTTGGAAATACAGCCCTACACCAAATCCAACCCTAAACCTACCCGACAGTGTTGACAAATGCAAAAATGACGTAAAAACACATCTGTCAATGCAACAGTGTAATTTCAACTTCCTTTTACACAGATTTGAACTGTTTTGTCAAAATGTAGTTGCACAGGATTCATACATATTTCAAATATCCCTGCATTAGTTATTGTTTTGAAGTCAAATAATTGTGCGAAAATTACACTTTATTAATCAAAACTCTGTACATTTGTGTGGAAAGGAATACAAGATGTCACACTGTCTCTAGTGCTCATTTCTTTTGGAAAGTGCAGTGATATCATTAGGACGTATTTCGTATCTTACTAAAAAGTGCACCAATGTTCATTTACGAGACCAGGTACCTTGTTTTAACCACAAACCTGCAGTAATTTCAGCCATATTTTAAAAAAAAATAAATAAATAAAAAAAAAAATACTGATTTCAGGACAATCAATCCAGAAGTGCTAACTAATTTTTGGGGTTTTGGGCTATGAAAATGTGTCAACCCTGCAGCACTATATTTTAGCGCAGTGCTCATTCAATATGCAAACGTGGCATTTCTGAAAGACGCATCAATTAAAACTAAGAAACTTCATTTTAAGATTCAAATAATGAGCAGAAAACAGAAACAACCTTTTACTAACAGTATAAGATGACCTCATTCTCCCTCCCCTCCCTAAAAGTGGCAAAAATCATTATATGACACATTACAAAACTAGAGCGTAGCTGTACATCTGTTGTGTGTGAATGCACAAGTCTGTAAAGATTGATCTGCATCATTATTGGAGCGTCACAAGTGAGAAACACAGGTGCCTTAGCCACTGACAACCTTCATATTTCTACATGACCAACATCATACTCTTCCTCATTAAAAAAAAAACAATAAAAAGTCACACTGCATATTCTCTACAGAGAGACAAGGGCAAGTGGCCGGACTGAATTTATCACTGCACACTCCGTTGAGCAACACCATTACATCTGGACACATGTTAAAAAAACAAAAACGTCTCTGTTAGTCTAGCATTATCATATCTCAGACTTTAGCTGGAAACCTCATGCAGGCAGAGTTCAAAATTAAAGGTAAAGAAGGTAATTTTCTGCACCACTAGTGGCACCAAATGGAATTGTAATATGTTTGAGCAGCCTGATTGTTCCAGACGTAACATTAGCTCAATCAATGGATGGAGTTAAGCCTGGGACAACCTGTTTGCTTAAACAATCGCAGGCACTTGAATTTCCCATTTTTCTCACAATTCTTTGAGGCCACTGGTGGTGCAGGAAGTAAATATTTCACCTTAAACACTTGCTAAATGTACCAAATGACAGTTAAACAGGCTTTGTCATGTAAATAAATCGTTTTGAAGATTGTACTCATTTTGTGTTTTGACCAACTTTAATAAATAAAATATATTATAAATAAATACATTATATAAATTAATTTAGAATCACTGTGTATGGATAACAGTAATGCACATTACATTTCTGATTATTATTATATAATTATATTAAATATTGATGGAAATACATTTCTCACTTAACGTCTGCCACTGGAAAGCAAAAAGTGTATTTTCTTACAAATTAAAGACAAAAGGTGAAGGATCAGAGACAATGTTCTCTTCCTCTTCACATTTAATCAACTCTGTATGAGGAAATGGTGTCCAGCGGAATGGACAACCTGTGCCGACTGGGTGACATCCCAGCGGCCCCAGCGCCTTGGGAGCCAGCCAGTGTGTGAAGATGACAGTCAGGGCTAATTAAAGTACCGCAAAGCTGAGGGACCTGAGAAAATCACACCTCCTCTGACTTCAGCCATGCTGACAGGGGGAGAAGTCACGGTGATGCATTATGAAGAAATGTCAGAGCAACTTACTGAAGTATCAGAAAGGACCATCTTTTTTTCATCAAGTAACTCAAGCTCAACATTAACCCTGAATGGGATATATCATAAAATACAAAATCTTTCAATAAGGCGAGGCTCAAAATTGCCCCGTTCTGAATTACTGCACCAACAGCATTGATGTCAGGTAGAATACAGTAACACCTAACCACAGTTAGATGTCAACAATGTCTATTTATTTGAAACACAAGCAGGGTGAGGAAGAAAGCAATATTATTATTTCTGAAATCACAGAAATACAAATCAGTAAACTTCTAAATCAGTGCTAGCACCTATAGCTCTGCATTTCCAGCTCTGACTGGCACATTTCTGCACAAACTGGTTTGTGAATATAATGTCACAGTTTAATTTCTGCTGACAAAAGAGCCTACAAAAACTGAGCAGTGCGAAGCAAACTATTAGACCTGACAGCAAGCGCTTTTTCTAGAAATGAATGCATTAAAGGGCAGCAAAAATGGCCAGAGAGAGGGTAAAAAAAGTTAATAGATCAACCTTGACTAACATTATAGTTAGAACTCACAGAAAAAAAACAATATTATAAAGACCCTTTTAGAACATATCAAACAGTATTTGAATTGCAAACGGGGCACTGTGAATGGCAGAGAAAAAGTCTGATGGTTCCTCAAATGACCCATCTTTAACACTAAAATGCACACAGCATTCAACTCCATTCAGAGACAAAAGAGTCAGTGTTCTGTCTCTAGTCCCATCAGGTTTCCATCCCTATTTGGTGCACCACCTATTCTGTCCAAAGCTGACAGTCGACCAATAGAACGGGCCCATTACTGTCTGGCAATCATCATGTCCTCTACCTGTTACAAAGACTTTCATTTGGCCTTCCCTTAGCAGTGGTGTTCGAAGTGGGCATTATCCTAACAACACCAGTCCTTTCACAAGACGGTGATTGTTATTATCATCCACTGAACAGCTTCGAGAGACAGGCCTGATCGCGTCCCGTCGATCAATGCGAAGTGAACAGAACAGGTTGGGAAAAAAACACATGCTGTGCAGCACTATTTCATCTGATGAGCAGCTACGGCTCAGGGGAGTGAAAAGAACATGCAGGGAAGGAACGGGTGATGGAGGAACACATCTTTTTGCATATTCCTATCTGAATCTCTGTGTTGCTGTGTTTGAAGGAGCTCCTTATGGACTCTCCAACTCAACAGGGATGGTCTGCAAATCATTTACTTGGGAATGAACAGTTCGTCAACAGACACACATGACACAGATTTCATCTGCAGAAAAATTTTATTCTCAAAGTAGATACATGGTTTTAAGTTCTTTTCAAAATTAATTTAAAAGTATAATAAGTATTCAGAACATTTCAGAGAAACTGATTTTCAGCAGTCTTCAGTGTCTAATATACTGATTTAGTGATCAAGAAATATATTTTGACTAATGTTAATACAGTTATACTGCTTTTTATGATATCATAATATTTTTGAGGATTCACTGAAGAATATAAAGTTTAAAAGAACTTTTTTTTTAAAATAAAGTAATTTTTTTATTGTCTAAAGTTTTTACTTTTAATCAATTTACAGCATCCTTAACAGTTGAAACGAAACAAAATCAACAATAAAATAACCCCTAAGCCTTCGGATGGAACACTTGAGTTTTTTTATATTGAACAGACCAAAATCTCTCTTATTACAGACAATCCATTTACTCTCCAGTCTAATAACCAAGCGCAATGCAGAAAATATGAACATTATTGATCACACATATAGCTTCAGAATACCAGAATAAAGCACCCAAATTAAACAAACTACTTTATGTATGTTATGTTATAGGGATTATTTATGTAAAAATTTATATTCTGTTATCATTTGCTCATCCTTAAGTTGTCAATGGTCCCGTGACTTCCATAGCATAGGCAGGGGGACCCTATGGAAGCCAATGGGGATCATCAAATATTCTTTTACCCATATTCTTGAGCAATAAATATTTTTTGTGTTTGGCAGAAGAAAATATTCAAACCGGTTTGAAGGAACTTGGGGGTGAGCAAAGGATGACAATTTTCTTAAACAAATCACTATCTACATGAAAGAAAGAAGCTCAGAAATTCTCAAAAATCTCAATTTGGGTCAAACTATTCCTTTAACAACCAAAGACAATTACAGTCCATTTCCAATTCTTCCTTTAAAAAAAAATGTTCTGGTATAAATTGCTGGGATATAGACCTCCTGCCATTAATCTTCCGCTCGAGAAAACCAGCATTTCAGCAGTGGACCTTGCTGACATGTTTTGCACAGCATGGGAAACACTTAAACAAAAAATGATCTGTCATACATCAACGCAAAAACATCTTGCTTAATCAGCAGTGGAAGCTGTCATCAAGCATGCACTGCGCCACCGGCACCGCAAATCTGCTTAATAAATAAAATCTCATTTTCACTTTTAAGGTCTCACTGATTCAGCATAAACCGCACCGTTCCTCAAACACGCGCCACCTTCCTGCTGAACCAAACAACACGGGGGCTTCGGCTCTGCATAGCTGACATACGTAATTCACAAACAGAAGGAAATGACTCCACAACTGAAACGGTCGGTCTATGAGTCAAGCGTTCCCTCATGATAGTTTACTGTACAGCTACAGTAGCCATCTCTATACACAGCATCTTGCTGGACCAAAAGCAGTGTGGGATGGGGAAGAGGAATGGCTGCGGGGTGCCTGTAATCAAGATTAAGAGATTTTATAAATTGTTCTGACAAGCCGTAGGGCTGGAGGGAGGCACAGATAGCAGAGAGCGGTTTCTCTTCCCCCACCCAACCACCACAAAGTCCCAACAGTTCAGGAGAGTACCTTTGTTTGCGATGGCAGGCGCAAAACAGGATGTGAGACAGGAAAGCTCCTGTGTAATGAGAGTTGACTGACGTGGCAGAGCGGCTATTAGGGTTTGGTGTTGAGGACACGGCCCACATTGATTCACAAATGAGTTGTGAAACAGGGTTGATGCACTTTAAACTGAAGCAAATGCGGGTTAATCAGTTCCAAACATTACAAGCTCATTTCTGTCATGTTCATCAAGATGTGAACAAGGAAGACAGAGAAGAAAAACAGCTCTGGTCAAGGTTAAATTATGTTGCTTGCTACTGTAAATATAAACCACGCCCCTAACACAAACCTGAGATAAAATATTATCATAATAGAGAAGTAGAAATGACGGTTGCTTCCACAAGCCTTTATATGTTGTTGCCTGTCAAACACTGGGGAGATGTAAAGGGTTGAATTTTATACACATATTTACGTTCGCATAAAAAAAAAACATTTAAAATAATACCTTTATTTAATATCTCTAGAAGTGATAAGTGTGATATTTACTTAATGTAACAAAGTAAATAATAATAATAATTTTCAAGCGTAAAAAAAAATTTCAATAAAGTTTCCTACCATTTTTTTCAAAGGATGCAAACAAAAAGTCAAACATTTACATTTTTGTTCCTCAAGTTAAAAACTATTGAAAGTCATGGAGGGCCTGTTTCATTTATAATTTTCTTGTCACGGAGAACAAGATTTTTTCTTGATGAATACTAATAAATATATGAGTATTCATATTCAGAACTCCCACATTACCTAAACATTTCTCACAACTTTAAGTTCTTTAAAAATATTGCAATTATTTTTAAATTAAGAAACGGACTGCTCGTTTAGCAGGTGCATGGTGTGCACGAATTTACATTTTCTCGTATTTTTTTAAGAACAATCTACATCTGTTTAAAATGAATGAGCATCTCATTACATCATTAACCTTTAAAATAATTCAAGAACACCTCTACTATGATATATCCACATGAGAGCAATATGCACAAGTCAAATGCATATTTCATAGCAGATACATTTCCAATCACCCACACACATCAGTGAATCGGTTTTGACATTAGATAGTTGCAAGGTGCTCATAAAAAAGCACAACGCTGGATGTGTATAAACCCCAAAAACAAGACACGAGAAGTGATGAATGAAACGGATTGATCTGATCTCTCTTCTGCTGTCAACTTTGAGCTACTGCTGCAAGAGGGACAGAAGAGCATTCCCTTTTCCTTTCGCTTTCTTCTAGCGTCAGATAGAAACCCTCTACCTGATATGCGCGATTAACATTATTGATTATATCGATTCAGTAGATTCCTTATAAAGACTCACCAGTGACAGGAATAAGAACATTTCGATCAGTCTCCTGCGTCTCCCGTATCGGTTCCAAGAAGCCATGATGCCGCTGCCACGTCTGGCTACGCAAGCGCAATCCATTTTCCTCCAAATCCCTGGAGAGCGCACTGCTTCTTAGGAAATGTAGTTTTTTTTCGGAATTGTAGTTTATTGAGGGAGCCGTAAACGGGGACTTGTGATTTGTTCAATGCGTTTGACTTTAACTCATGTAAATTATTTATCAGCCATGCCCGACGAAATAACATCCAAATAACATTTATGGTTGTTGAACACAGGCTTCGAAACAACTGAAAGCAATTAACATGTTTGAAGTAATGTGAGGTGTTCAATGAATGAATGGAGTTAGAGGATGGTTTCAAATTTCTTTTCAGCTCAGTTTTTAACAAACCACAGTCAACTGATGTATATTTTGATGTTTATTTAGCCTATTGTATAAAATATAAAACATTTCTGCCTTTGCATGACCATAAAACAAGAAAAAAAGAAAATCTATTATTTTGCCATATACTAGGCTATAAAAAAATTATATAGAAATTTCATAAAATTATACATATATATATATATACAAACACACACTAGCCTATAAAATTCACTATAACCTATGACCTATTTTATAAAAGTGAAAGTTTTAAAAAGTGACAGTGAAAGTATTTTTATTTAACAATAGTTGACTAGCCTGCTTTCATTTTTTTTAAACAGCATTGCTATTTCATTATAGACCAGGCTTTTTCAACCCTGCGCCACTTTCCTGCAAATTTTAGCTTCAACCCTAATCAAACACCAGCTAATTAAGCCATGCAGGATTACTAGTAAACTACAGACAGGTGAGTTTGATCGAGGTTGGAGCAAAACTCTGCAGGACAGCGGCCCTCCAGGACTAGGGTTGAGAACCCCTGCTATGACCCTACTAAACAGTATTTTCTTATGATTTCATGCCTCTTTTCTCAAGGAAGGCACTTAATTATAGACCTGTACAATTATTATATCATATTTGCAGTGTTCAAGCTCAGACACACTGCAGTGCCACCACCTGGATGTGACAGTGGTACCACACAACTGTTCTGATTGCTCTGAGTCACTTCCCCCAGCTGCTTCATGCATATTGCAATGTGCAGTGTTTGGTCATATACATCCACAGTATGCACTGTCACAGTTTTCATAAAGAAAAGCAACTTTCAAGAGTCTTTCAACAGTTTAAGTTTCTATTTCTATTTTAACACATACATTTAAGTTAATATTATTGGACAGGTGAAATGTTTATATAGGCATTTTTATTATTACTGGTTTTAATATTATACAGCATATGTGTATATAAATGCTGGCTATTGGTCAAAATGCTATTCAGCCTTCTTTAGACATATTTATGTTTAAATAAACATATAGTAGGAGTTTAGAATAATAAGGCTTATTACTTTTTTCTCTGTATGTAAAATGTATGGTTTGACAGTTTGTTTAAAATTAAAATGTATCATAATTTTGTTTTTAAGTTTAAAGGGACAATATTTGCCACCTAGAAATATTTTTTTTAGTTGTGCTTTTTCCTTAAATGTGGTTGTTTTTCCTAACCATATAAAAATACACCATCTATTTAGGTCAAATACATAAATTTGATCAATTATTTGCCTCACATTTGACATTTTTGGGTGTTTTCTGCCATTTGACAGAATTTCTGATTATAGGCAACTAAAATAAAAATGGCCCAAGAACATGCCATGTATTTGGTATCATAGTAAACCCATGTGTTTTGAACATCTTATTCACAGTGTGAATATGGTAATTGTTCAGTACCATGACACATACAGTAGTTCCATGCTATAAAACATGGTACAATGGCAGGCTACATCCTGAGTATCATGGTACACCATTGTACAGTTGTACGGTGGCACATTGTGCGAGTTTATTGACTATACCACACCAAAACCAAAACGTGATTATATCACACATTGCCCCTTTTGGCAACATTGTGAGATCCAAACAGTTAATTAATTGCCATGGTACCTCACTGATTCTAGGAACAGACTATCTAGGCATGATACAGGGGTGTTGATGAATCCCAAAACACAATGTCTTATTGATCATTTGAAACAGGTTAACAGAAACGTTTCTATTAAAGAAATGCATTTAGAAAGTAAAAGGAGCGCTTTAAGGGCTAATGCAACCATTGTGCCAAACATGTGAGGTGGAGCTTCGTAACAGAGTTTGCACCCCCATTTGTTTGAATTGCAGCTGCCCTTCTGTAGTAGCCTCCTCTTCCCAGCACAGCGCAGTGAAGCAGCTGCAGGTCGATCGGTGGAAGTCATTCACAGAAAAGGGATACTGCACAGGAGACCTACGCAAAGCGGAGATTGCGGTTTATGCGTTGCTTTTTACGCACGGCAGAGTTTACTCCAGAGGAAGAACATCAGAAGGTAAAAACACTCTCTCAGATATCGTCACCTCACCTTGAAGCGTGGTTATTTATAGAAAAAGACTCTAATGTTCTTAGAGTAGAATGATAATGTGAAGTACTTTCTGAACTTCTGCGGTCCAGCAAGAGAAGAAATATATTATTATATTATATACAAATAATTGTCCTATTTCAAAGTCAGTTTCTTAATAAATGTTTGCAGTGGGTTCGAATTTCAGCAAATTGATTTTTATTATTAAAGACTTATGGTTTTCTAATAAAACCTGGTTTATGGGCACATTTCCTCTCTTTATTGTGATAACAAAACCATTATTGGGAATGCCATGTCTTTTTATACGGTGCTCTCAGTTTTATTAAGAAAAGGTACTATATGCTCTATATAAACAGTATTTGGTATCTATCCTGACACGGAATTTACTCGCTGCTCACGTTCTGTTCAGGATCCGAGGAATTTTTGCTTTGGAATCGAAACGCTCAGGCTCCCAGTAAAACACGCTGTATTTCAGTCTCCTTTATCATCATTTAAAGGACATATTTGTACTTTTAATCGAGAATAACCTACTTTTGGACAGGATTTGCGAATAAGGTTCTCAGAATGATGGAGGGAAATATTTTACATCTCTCAGCTACACCTATCCTAGGCTATGTCGTTGTGCTTTCGCCTAACTTTACAAGCCTTACAAGAAAAGCTATTCGTAAGCTATTTTATTTGTTATTTGAAAAGCGTAACTGGCAGGCTATTTATTTATTTATCTTGAGTGGTTTGTGACTGAAGGATATACTGTCTGTCTATAGGCTATATGAATATGGGCAACAGTGGGCAATAAGAAGACATTGTTTATATTTTTCATATCTACATAGGCTGGGCTACAGTAAAAACAGCAACAGTAAAGTTTCTTTTATATAGCGCATTTCTATAACTTGCATTACAATAAAAAAACAATGGCATCAACGCCGGAAAACAACAATAAAAAAAGCCATTATGGTCAGCAATGTGATATGCAGCCTATAAACAGTATCACATTTAATGCCATTTTATTGATTTTTACGACAACTAGGTGAGCGCTGAACTTATTATTGTAGGTCATATCTGCCAGACACATATTTCTTGGCGGTAATAACTTCTCCATTTTCTGCCTCGTGCATTTTTATAGTGAGCTCAAATCTGTGCTTCGGCTTTGTTACCCTAAGTGGCTCAAATTGAATTTCTCTCAATGATAAAACCTAGCCGTTTTAACTCCAATCTTCTTTTCACTGTCGTTTGAACTGAAGTCATTGCGTTTGGTTTTGTATATGATGTTGAAGTTATCCTCGCGATCCGGAGAGCAGGTGTTCAGAAAATAGTCTGCAGCGCTGATCACAAACGGTAGGGGACAGTCTCGAGTCTTGCAGTCAAAGCACACTCTCAGTCAGAAGAGATGGCTGATAGCACACAAACGCCGATGCTAGAGAAGGAAAATCACCTGTTGGCTTGAAACAAAATAAATCAGGGGCGCTAAATCGTGGAAACTACCTTCCCGTGGAGTTTTAACTCTAATCAAACGTACCTGAAGCAACTAATCAAGGTCTTTTGGTTCATCCCAGCGTCATAACAACAACTTTGTTGAAAAAGCTGCAATTGAATGAAAAGCAAGCGATTGAGCGGTCCAAATCTGTTCCAATGCTTTAGATTTTACATTGTCGTAAGCAGGGGTAAATGATAGATGCTTTTGATGTTCTTTTAAGCTAAAATCAAAGCCCTTTTATATATAAAGATGTGCAAGCTCACATGCTCTCCAAGGACAACATCAAGGTTTGATGTAAGACTTATCAGCACATATTAGTTTGGAAAATAAAGGGGCTTTAAAGGAAAATCATTATGGATCCAGGTATAGAATTCTCAAAGAAAAAACCTCATGGGGACAAGTGCGGCTTTATTTGAAATCCTTTTATTTTTTCATACACCCAATTTTATCCTTGATAGTGGTAGAGCGTGAACAAATCCAATGATATTTCCCCATCCTTAAACCGTGAGACCCCATTGTCTTTCATTTAAAATCTGGTTTAGTATGTTTAGCTTGACTATCCTCAAGGGAATTTGGGGATCTATTTACGCAAGCTTACTCATTCTAGTCAAGCACCGTCTGTCCACTTATTCTTACCTAAACACCCCTCAGCAATGTTTATATTGACGTCTCTTGGAAAATGCATCTCAATTGTTTATTAATAATGTCTGGTTCTTGATCATGATTTCTATAGGTTCAGACTATGTCAATTTCAAGAGAAAACCTCAAGGGGGTCCTTATAGTATGGCTCACTTTCAGAGGTCTGACACTCCACAGTAGATTGTCATTACTCATATGATGAAGGAAGTCTGGCGCTTTTGTGTGTGCCTGAGGCGGTTTCTGAACGTCTCTCTTAACCAAATAGGCTGTTTGTTTACCGGTCCACTAAAGGCTTTTGTTTATGAGTATTAATATTCATATAGTTCCCCCCCACCACTACCACATGTGTCAGTCGATTCATATGTTTTCGCAGCGCATGAGGCCTCATCTTTTCATATGTAAATGTGTAATGATCTTATGAGATCTCTTGTCAGTTTGTAAGTGATTAAGTAGTAGCCTCATCTGTACTTCGGTTAGTGAGTGACATCCTTAGAAACAAGGGCTGCAAATGCAAGGAAATCTGATCATTTGCATTTGATATCAGCATAAATAATTTTAGCACTTGGGAAGCATTGACTTAGTAGCCCTTATCAAAGTTTTAGCGATGCATACGTAAGATGTGCCATATGAATTATTTCTGATGTGGAGTCATCATTTGATAGGGGACAGTATGGATAAAAGTTTAATGGGAAAGAACTTGATCTGACTGGCAGTAGATATGACTGCATGGAGTAGAGTGTCAATATAAAGTGTACTTCTGTCTACTTGAAAATTCTTTCGTCTTTTGCTTCCCTTCATTTTCTTCCAAAACCGTAAGACATTAGTTTTACTGTGGAGCATGCAAAAAGATAACGTCTTAATAATATGCAAGTTTTACCATGCAGTGGAAGTCAGTGGTCAACAACACAGTTTGGTCACCAACATTTTATAACAGTTACATCTTTTGTGTTCTGCATTAGTATTAAAATCCACACAGCTTCTGAACGATATGAGAGTGAATAATGGCAGAACCATAGAGGTGTAAAGTCATAAATTTATAAAGTTCCCTCTGAAAAGCTGTCGGCAGATTCTTCGTGCTCATAATACAGTTTTAAACATTCATTAATGTCTGAAGAAGCATTTTCGCTATCATAGCACTTCTTCATTTTGAATATTAGATCTCCTCAAGGCACCCAGAATTCATCTTTCTGAATTATCCTAATAATATCTTCCATAAGAGCTGGACTGCTGATAAGTTCCAGCTAAAGCGTGTGTGTGCACTGTGCCTGAGTTTTTCAGTAAAAGCAGTTGAGGAGGCTATCATTAGTCGACAAATTCAGGTTTTTCAAAACCATCTTTAGCTTTTTAAGGGAATAATAGCATGTGTAGTTCTTGGGTGCTCAGCTAAAGCCAGTCTAGCAGCTGGAACTTTCATTTTGTATGCACCATGCTCTGTTTCAAAGCACTTTAGAGGGATGCAAGGTAACTGTCAACGTAGGCTGACGTTTTCAGACCTGACTTAATGCTTGAAGTTTTTTTTTTCTGAACCATATTTAAAGGAAGGTTTGTGACGTTAGCCGTATAATAAGCTTAATTGCCTAATCTCTGGTACTGGCCTGCTGTTTATTTATCCTGAAAATGATTTTTTTTTTTATCTGACATTCCGTTTGCTTGATGATGACAAGCCTCCACAAGCTTGTTTGCAAATGCACACTGTATTTTACTCAATTCCCAACCTGGTAACCATGCCTGTTTCTGCCATGTCTCTGTTTTAGTTCATGTAGGTTTTACCAGTTTTCATATGACTTTTGTAGACTGACCATGTAGACTGTTGATGTACACGATAATCTCTGTTTAAAATCTGACGTTTGAGCAAAATCATTGAATATTAATATTATTTTTAAAACCCGGGACTACAGAGGTACTGTGATGCATTTTCACATGATCAACTAGTACGTACTTGTGAAGATCATTAGGGCACTTAACTTGAATGATTTTCTTGAAATGATATGCTCGCACACAGTATGTGCAAAATGATTGCCAGGCAGAAAGCACCTCAAATGCACTCTGTTGGTTAATTAAAGAATATAACTGTTGACCAAGGTTATATTCTCTTTTTTGCTGTTTAAAATGACTGTCATTAAGTGACATGTTGATATAAGATATAGTATTAGATAATAAGGTTTTCTGTCTGCCGTTCCATTAAAATGTCTTGCACCACTTTGCAACTTTTTGCAAGTAAAAGTTATGAAATATATATAGAGAGAGAAAATGACAGAGAAAGCGGGAGCCATAATTAACTTGACTGTTCATAGTTTAGCCCCAGTGGCTTGTCAGGCGGAAATGCGACACATCCTAAACCTGTGGTACCGTTGCTTCTGAAAGAGGAAACGTAGCTTATGGCGTTCCCAGGCCGTCTCTGAAAGGAAATAAAGGTTTTTGTGTTCTCTATTTTGATCCGCTGATTGGTGCGAATTGTTGCTTTTCATGAATCGCTTCATTATTATTCTTGCTATCAAGGGGTGGAACAGAAGGAGTTTGGTGGCCTTTGGCTGATTCTCAAGAATATTGTAGGAACGCCCTGCTATCTTTTGTTTGTCGAAGGGGTAGGGATGGCGGGGTGTGTTGAATTAAATGTATTCCCCAAACAGTCCAACTGGAGCTTAACTGGAAAAACAAATCATGCCGTCTATTATCGTCTTGGTCTGTTCATTTTTGATAATACGTGGCTGCCTATTGTTTTCAAATGTGCAACTGTCCGTAGCGCAGCCCTTCTGAATGTCAGAAACCTGGTGTGGATGGATGGCTGGGTGCTACTCGGTCTGTGAAATGTGATCTGTGATACGGCTGAGCTGCTCCCTGTCTGCAGCCCTAATTAATACTTGATGTGATTGAAGGCGCTCAATTTGTCTGGAGTCTTATCTTGTCAACGTGTTGTTGTTGTTTTTTTTTCTCTTCTTTTTGCAGAATGTCTTTCAGACAGACGGCAGCTGAAATGCAACAAACAATTAGGCCTTGGAACCGACAATTACGTTCTATGTTGTCATGGAGATGTTTTTACACAAATCAAGCGAGACGCATTGCTCACTCTTGTGGGTTCTAATTAAACGAACGCTGTACTTCCTTAATCCCACCTTTTTCGCAATTGAGAAATCATGTCCCTTAGCAGGCTAGAGTCAGCTCCCGAAAGCCAGAGAGACAAGTGGCAATGTCTTTAATAAACAGAAAATATGTCATGCGAACGCTTCCAGTTTGAGAACCGGAGTTATTTGTTTGTCGTTTGTCATAGTGAACGGTGGATTGTCATTTTAATATTTGTAAAGCTGGTTTTCTCCGCCCCGCTGTCAGGGGAGGGATGCAGTTGTATGTAAGCGGACGTGAAGGCATGCATCTTTTCTTTGGCATTGTTCAATCGAAGGAGGCTTCAATGAGGAGACGGGGAAGAGGGTAGAGACCAAAATGCTCCCACAGTTGATTTGCCCATTGTGGGGGAGGATCACTATTCCCATTGATGGTGTTGTTGGTGAAGCCCCCAAAAGCTGGAGAAAGGGGGCCCATTCAGTGCAATGGGTGACCCTGCACAACGATGGGAGATGGGTGTTAGTGCTTTTGTGGAGCACGGTGGGAACATTGTCCCCATTCTAGTGATTTAATACCCCAGGTCTGAGGCACTTTGCTATGTCCCCTAAAATCCTCATGTTCTGTCCTATATCTTTTTCATAAATGTCTCGTTATAACACCACTCATTTATTTCTGTTCAAGAAAGGTGAATGAGCAATTTGCAGTCAAATGATCTGTGGTACCCTATAGATATGGAAGCCCTTTTCCAGCTCTAAATAAAAAAAGCTGGTAACTAAGAGATAAAGTTTAAAATAAAGACATAGAATCTTAGTGTGAGTTATGAAGTCAGCTCCATTTTTTTCCACTCTTAAGCAAAAATTAGCTATCATATGGAGAATGGACTAGTGTTAGTTTACATAAAATGTTGTTATACTAGACTAAATATTGTAAATTTCAAACAGATTTTCAGTAGTTCAAGTGTTTTTGAAACAAATGGCATTTTCCAAATTGCTACATCACTGTTTAAAATCAGGGGATAATCGAATGTCTCATATTTAATAATTTGAGGTCCCATTCATTAAGTGGATATGGGATGCATTTTCCAAGTTCCATTGTTACCAATAGAGTTTAATTGAACTAATGACCATATTTAGCTAACAATGCTTTTGGCCAAAAACACACCTCTGGTCATTTGGTTCAAAAATGTAATCAGAAGAAAACACTGCTAAATGGTTTTGATTATATAAATTGGGGTGTTTTAAAGTTCAATCATATGTTAAATTAAAATTTCAGTGCTTTCCAGAGCAATATAGATACAGCATTTTTCCTTTCTGCCCTCTCATTGTCCCTGACAGTCCACTGAGAATCTTTAATCCAGTGTTTGCACACCTGATTTTTATCACAACCTCTAAAAGAAACAGAGAAATCAATTTCATTCAGCTTGGGCTGAATAAAAGAACAGGTTATTATTTAGTTTGACAATTCTTGCTTTCATCCTCTGGCTGACAGTCATTTTCAGAAGTGTATGAACTCTGATATTGAATTTTGATAGGTAATTCGAAAAGGGCACAAAAGCCCGGCACATTTCCAAAATGTATATTTGAATGGAATGCCTTTCAGATCCAGAATGACAGACCATGTAAACTCTGGCTGTAAAATGAGATATTAATTGCCCTTTGCTTGCAGTCACTTTTGAATACAGCAAGACGGATGAACAAAAGGCTTCAGAATGGAAAAAGCCACCAGAGTTACTTATCAGGTGCATTCAAGATTTATGCTGTGGATCGAGCCTCTTATCTCTCTGACCTGAAGTGATCTTACTCTTGGGGCCTTGCCTCTCTTCTAGACGTTGATCCAATATGTCTTACACCCCATAAAGGTCTATAAATTGCTCCCCTGAGGGGGAAAAAAAGAAGATCAGACTAGGTTTCCATAGCCGTTGGAAAAGTGAGTCATATTTGGCCATATCTTGAGTCAAGTTAAAGCGTACCCCAGATGTAGGCTTCTAACAGAAATAAGCTTATAATAAGTTCATACCTACAACACTACACTTATATTTTATTGTAACATTGGCCTCCAACATTTTCCATCCTGGGGTCTATAACGCATTTATCACCAAGAACTTTTTTTCTAGTCTAGTCGAGCCTATATGTATTGTGGTCGGTTGCTGTTTCTATAGTGATAAGAGGTAGCTCTCGGTCGGGGCACAAAGGTCCATCTCAAACACATGGACAGACAGAACCTAGACAGTGATTAATGTCCTGTCTAGATCAACACAGAACATCCAGGGACCGCCCTGTCTCCATGAGTAATGCTAATCTCATCCTGCACTCATCATCAATAAACAGTCAAGTTTGTTTATGCAGATTTATGAGTAAATCTCAACCATATCTGCTGGAGATCATTTTTTTCTTGTGAAATTACAGTTGTGAGCGCACAACTAAGAGGTGACCCTGTAACCAATTCCAACTTCCAAGCCTGTGTCCTTGCAGGGTAATGAGTAATGTCAGGATCTGAATATTATCCTTGGGCTGGGATGGTTTTCTGCTAAATGGGTTTTCTTAATTCGCTCGAGATAACCTGTAATGGGGATTTCAGTTAAAAATCTATAAACATAGATGGATGACTTTGTCCTTGTTTTGCCATTAGTCAAGAGCAGCTCACAGCCGTCCTCAGACATTTGGCTTATTCTCATGTGACCCTTATGAAAATTCCTTTAGTTTTCTTGGTTCAGCTTGTCCTGCTGGCATGTACCGTATGTCATTCAGTCCACATTTTGCTTTAGAGTTTCATATTGCATACTATTTAATATGCTGTATTTATATAGTAGGGGTGTACAGTAATAAATAGATAGATCTGTTTAATGACAAAAAATTGTTTACATATGTTGCAGAAATATCTTGTGTAATTTGTTAAATTAATTATTCTTTTTTATTATGACATTTAGGTAAAATAAAGCAATACAAATTTATTATGGGAAAAAAGTGGCCATCTGATTTGAATTAAATGCATCCATTTTAGTTATGTATTTAGATATTTTAGTTTTAGTTATAACCAGTTTCAATACAACTAGGGATAGATGTAACCTTGTCACTGCAGTCATGTGCAGTAGGAGTAGAAAGATCTTTTGGGATTTTTCTTTTCTTTTACTATTAATTTTCTTTAGCTCACTAAATTGCAACCTAAAGTGCCATTAGCCCTGACACCCTGACTTGCTTCTTGCCTTAAGGAAAGGTGGCAAGGACCGGAACACATCCTAAGAAGAAAGTGCCATATAGCAGACTTGTGTAAATCAGGCAGGCTAAATGTTTGATGTTTTAAAGTAAATATGTCTTCCTTCAGACCTCCTCTTCTAACAGTAGAGTGCTAGGCCTTGGACAAGGGCCCCATTGAAAGCTTCCCAAGAGGGGAAAAGTTTTAGAGGGTTTGAGGAGGGATACGGACCTGCATGCAAACGCACTCTGAACTACAAAGG
The DNA here is from genome assembly GCA_032357475.1 of Enteromius thamalakanensis. Taxonomy (NCBI): domain Eukaryota; kingdom Metazoa; phylum Chordata; class Actinopteri; order Cypriniformes; family Cyprinidae; genus Enteromius; species Enteromius thamalakanensis. The sequence goes on along the minus strand of JAUCMT010000160.1, from coordinate 14,970,240 downwards.
CACGCATGGAGGTGGATAGAAGACCCTCTGGAAGAGCAGTGGATTACCAGTTCAGTCGATCAGTGAATCCAGGCAATATGTCCCAAGAGTACAACCAATGCAGCCAGTTAAAAAAAAAAAAATCAATGTGCAGAGTGTAAATAATTCCTTCAGAGCCATCTTGGTATTGGGTTTTCTTTATGATTTAAAAGAAATGCAGCAAACACATATGAAAAGGTTTCCATTCATTTCACCATCTGTATTTATTTACTTTTTGAGGGCAGATACACCTCGTCTGTCTGGTACTACTATATTGACCCTCTGATCAATGTGAGTTGAATGTTATTCAGATCACCTATAAAACTCCATCGAGCTGCTTACATAATCAGTCCCCCAGCTTTCTCCAGCCTGATATTATGGATTAATATATATATGCCTTTAGATTCATAGACTGAGAATGATAGTTTGCGGAGGGTCTTCTACAACTTCAAAGTTTTGCACAAAAGTATTGCCCTTTTTATTTCAAATTTACTCATGAATTACTTTTTTCTTTTGTAGAACTAGAAAGAAGATATTTTAAAGAACAACGCGTACCAATGTCACCCCCCTAATTTCTGATTTCAAAATGATTCTTTAGTGTTCCACAGAAGAGACAAAGTCATAAAAGTTTACAACAACATGCAACTGAGATTTTTCATTTTTGGATGAATTAGACCTTGATTTATGCATAATTATATGACTAGTTGCATTCTGTTTATCATATAGCCATATTTCCCCAGCTGTCCATGCTTCGATCAGAAAACACCTGCAATCCCTTTTTCAGGTCACGACCCACCAGTTGGGAACACGTATGGAACCAGTGTAATTGAAGTCTTCCATTTCTCACGCCTTCATGGGAAAGAAGCTTAAGGGCCACCTCATCAGACTCTCTACCCCCTATGGTACCAGTTCCATTTCATCTGGCCTAGGGTGGTCTGCTGATCCCATAGGCACGCAGAGATGATACTTGGAGGTTTAGAACCAATGCTGAGCCAACATGAGCCAACTTCACATCCCGCCCCCCCCAAATACCCATCTCCCTCCAACTGTTAACAGTAAACATGTCTTTTTGCGTCTTAGTTGGCGCTGAGCCCGGCAGCCCTCAGCAGTTTACAATGTAGCAGCAGCCCAGGCTTTGACTTTACAAAAGCGTGCTTCTGTTTATTAGGGTTTGTAAAATGACAGAACTGCTGCCACTGTGCTGTGAGTGGAATAAACAAGACATAAAATAGAAGCTTGTTAAGCGTAGACGGCCAATTTGTGCTGCCGTTATGCTGCGTTTAGTCTTTTTTTCTTTCTTCTCGTCTCTCAATTGGAAGGTGGTGTCACTGTCAATAGAAGTGAATTTAGTGCCAATGTCAGATATGTTTATTTATTTTTTTAAATCACTTGTCTCTTTGAGATGGATTTACATTGTCACCATGAGAAAAGTAGATGTGGGTTTTTGTGGGCTATCCTTAAAGAACACCTTTTGTCTACTGAATAGGGTGGATGAGGCTTTGAGAGACGGGTTTAATAGTCAGAAATGTGACAGTAAGTGATTTGCATTAAAATATTTGGAGTGCTTTATGGAAACATTATTTTTATTATACTGGATATGTTTGTTAACGCTTCCAGTTCTGATGTTGGCTGTGTTGACAGTTATATAATCCTTGTGGAATATCAGATCAGTTGTCAGAATTGTTTCAGCCACAACATCAATTCTTTATTTCGCCTTTTCAAACAATATCTTATTCAACGGGTGACAGTGGTTCCCTGCTGAGAAGACAAGTGTAGACCAGAATGAATTTCAAGGCTGGTCTTTGCTAATGTTTACCAGATTAACCCAATGTTTATTTTGTTTTTGAAAAAAAAACATCACTTTTGCACACCAACACTGCATTTTTTTCATCAAAAATACACAAAAAAGTAATATTGTGAAATATTACCAAAAACTGTTTTCTATTTTGATATGTTGTCAGATTTTTGTTTTGTGACGGCAAAGCTGAATTTCTTCAGTGTCACATGGTCTTTCAGAATCATAATATGCTGATTTGGTGCACAAAAAACATTTCTTCTTATCGTTGTTGAACAGAGTTATGCTGCAGAGTTAAGATTTATGTGGAAACGTACTGTTTTGAATGCCGGTGTATCTGATCAGTACGCTTTTAAATTTAAAACAGAAATTTGATCTGTTGTTTGATCTGCGTTACTTTTGAAGAGTTTAATCGTTTATAACTTAAAGGTTCACCCCACCCCAAAACAAAAATTTTGTCATTAATCACTTACCCACATATCGATTCAAACCTGTAGTTTAATTCGTCCTAGGAACACAATTTAAGATATTTTGGATGAAAACTGGGAGGCTTGTGACTGACGCATTGATTGCCAAGTAAATTATATTGTCAAGGTCTCAAAGTGTGAAAGACATCGTCAAAATACTCTGACATCAGTGGTTTAACTGTAACATTATGAAGCAAAGAAAATACTTTTTGTATGGAAAGAAAACAAATATGTCCACTTTTTTCAACAATTCAGCACTGTAACGTCACTGTAGCACCATTTTGAAGAGCTTTTTTCGTTCAAATTAAATACAATTAGAAAACATCCTTGTGTTGCTGATTGCAGATGGAGTATTCTGACATTGTCTATCATACTTTTCTGGACCTTGAGTGTGATTATTACTTCATTACAGTCAAGCTTCCGGGTTTTCATCCAAAATATCTTAAATTGTGTTTCATTTTGGGGCGGAGTAACCCTTTAACAACTCTGCAGTGCTCATGCAATGAGTTATTTGTTACTGTAATGCAATGTGTTATTTGCCGTTTGAACAGGAGAAGAAAATGCAAGGACTGAATGCGTGGATCGTTTCGTCTCGCACTGTTTATGCTCAAAACTGTGTCCTCCAGCCCTCCAGTCACTCTAAAGTCACTCTCAAATCTCTAAATGTGTTGCTTATCTATTTTGGATCTCCGCCACTAATGAATGCTAGACCTGAGTGAAGCGAGTGTACGTTTGATCCTACGTCAATTATCTCTCCTCTTTACACCTGCCCTCTGAAGTCTTAATTATGACACTGATAGAGATGCCGCTGATCAGTCCCTCCCTCTGCTGCTGCAGTTTCCCGCCACAGTGACATTCAGAGTGCACTATACTGCTCCGTCCAGCCCACTGTGATAGGAGAACAATCACGTTGGGTGTAAAAAGCACCCAGAGGTCACTGTAATATAGTTGTTCAGGAGAGACTGTTTGAACAGCATGACAGAGATGCAGTTTAATTATATCATACACCACCATGAGAAAAAAGTTTGAGATGAGATGAAAAGTTTGTCAGATTTTTTATGTTTATGAAAGTCGTCTCACCAATGCTGCACCAAAGGAAAACTCCATGAGTGTGCAGTATCCATCAAGATTCACCACACAACAGTTTTTGGTGTAGACGAATGTGATGCAGCCAGTTTATAGCTAAGATTATTAATAGGCCGTGATGGATGGGGGGAGGGGGGGTGGGGGGGTCATTTCCACAGGGGAAATTTGGCCTGGTTTGCACCCTCACAGTGCACAGAAAAAAACAATCCCTGCTGGCCTCACTAGCACCTCTTCCAGCAACTTTAGTTTACCCAGGAGATCTCCCATCCATGTACAGCCCAAGCTCATCTCTGCTCGTCTTCAGTGAGTAACTAGTCTGTTAGAGCTGCAAGTGAATTTGCTCAAATGAATTTGAAAAAAAGTTTTAACTTATTTGTTTAACCATAAAGCAACTTAATCATCAGGGCAGATGCCTAAATGAACTAATTAAGAGTATTGCATGTGTTAGATTGTACTGAGTAATGTGTTGTTGTATTGAGTGCCTCAACAGAGCTCATTCATTCTGGTTCATAAGTTTATAATATTTCAAAGAGCTCATACAGTCGTATTGAGAAATGATAGATGGGTTAACATGTTTGCATTAAGTTAGTAACTAAGTGTGTGCCCCCGACGCTTTGAAAAAAGACAGTTAGGTCGCCCATCCGGGGGTTATTTGTTTTCGGTAATGATCTCATTAAAGCGAGAGGTTTACTCTGAATCATTAATCACCCTGTTGACCATCAGGAGAGGGAGCTTATTCTGTGGCTTTGTGATTCATCTGACTGGCAGTAATTACTCACAGGATTGGCACTTCATCCATTGACTTTAATTCAGTTTCATTATAGAAAAGTTCCAGCGTGTTCATTAGCTTAGAACTCCAACAATGAGATGAAGCAAGTTCTTTGGCATAAACTGAGATAGGTGAACTTTTGATGGCACCAGGCAGTGAGTGCTGAAGAAGCTCTGCTGTGATCTCGGCTTTTGATGTCGCTGATGTTTGATGTAGCGTCACAGACAGGCGCTGGAGAGACTACAATTGAGACTTTTATTTAGTCATTTAGGTGCTCCGCAAAGCTCAAGCAATTCCAGTGCACCTTTATGCCAAATCCTGCGTTTGCATGCTTTGCTGTATGTCGTCCTGCAGTCTGTCATATTCCTGTTCAACATTCAGTGTGGAATTTATTGTCAGGAATCTTGAATTCCTCAGTCACACGTATATTACTTCAATTTCCTTCGAAGACATGCTCAATTTGAGTCCATGCGTTTATCTTCTGAGGAATGTCTTGTGTAATACAAACATATGGGTATGTAATTTTGCTGTCAGTGTAGTTGTGGTATATTGCCATTTCCCTCGGATGTTATTGACTCTGTTGTTCTGTTCGTGCCTTGCTATTGAAATTTACCCATATGAAAACCAATATTAATTGCAAAGCAAATAGCAGCTTAAAATGCAGCATGAAATGGAAAGCCTAAAAAGGTTTTTCAGAAATGTGCTAGAAGCTCAGTGTGGTTTTGTGTAGCCACACCAATGACTACCTGTATAAACGATATCTGACAAACATGTGAAAACCACACCTGATTCGAATATTTTTATTATGGATGAAAGTTTCTGAGGCAGTGTGTAAATGTGATTGAAAATTTCAGGCTCAGTGTGCAATGACCTTTAGTCGAACAATCACTAGCAGTTTTACTGAACAGACTTTTTTAAGGTGTCTTTGTTACATTGTAATTATATATTTAAGTACTGAATAATTAACTATGTGTACTGTATATACAATATGGTTAGGGTTTAGCTCAGGGTGACTTGCATGTAATTATGTATAATTAAGTGTTACTTTAATAGCAAGTACTTGTAACGTGTAACAAGGACACCCTAAAATAAAGTGTTATCAAAATATTTATAGACCTTGTAATAAGAATTTATTTCCGTCCAGGATACGTGTTTCAGAAATTTGAATATACAGTTCTGGTTGTTGATATTTTATTTAATTCTAAGTGCCTTTACCATTTAAATACAGTCATTAGTACAGCCATTTCTTTAAAAATATTCATATCGTTCAAAAGTTTTTGTCAGTACAATTTATTTGTTCCATCTATTCATCAGCTTCAGCCTTGTTGACCTTCTAAAACACAAAAATTTTTTAAACTTTGTGTTGCGTATATACTTTGAACACAAAAAACAGTAAATTGTAATTCTGAACTAGCAGGTGAGGAAACCTGCCTGGTGCATTAATTAAAGCAATCTGTCATCAGCCTTTTCTTAGTATTATTTATGTTGTTGACAGTAATAAGCATATATTATGTCAAGAAACAACCGTTGACCGCTTGGTGGATGCTACAGTATTTATAGTGCCACCACTCTTAGCTGTTGTATTGATTCCTGGTGTGCAATATTAGATCCACTGTGGGAGGCGTAATTACTGCAGCTGGGTCCCTCCGAACGCAGACACACTGAGCCACCGACCCAGGAGGTCCTCTCTCCTTAGACCACATCTCCCTGCTTTTCATTGGTTGCCTTTTGTGTGAGTCTTCCATACCCAGCCTCCTGCTGACTAAATGCAATAGATATAGACAATGCCTTTGTTCTGATAATATAGGTCTAAATGCTCAGTTCAGTTTTTTCAGTCTTTTTGCTTCGATTGGTCATGTTTGTAAATTACTTGTATCTATCATGGGTATGAACAGACCACTGCCTGACATCATCTTTCTATTCACACTACCCGCAGTTGCAGGTTTTGTTTTATGTAATGATTAAGAAAAAGTAGTTTTAGCTCTTAATGAAGGAGACTTGACTTTTGGCCATGCGCAGAGACAGATTAATGCTCTAGAGGTTTGCACTTGAGGCATATTCATGTGAAATTCAGAAATACTGCATACTAATTACTGTCTTTTCTATATGGCCTGGTATTATTTTCAGATTATTAGATGGTCCTGCTGGTAGATGTTGAAACTACTGCAATTTAATAATATTCTGTTAAGTTTTTATTGATGACTAAGTGATCAGATTTTCTTGATCTTGATCTATATAAAAACATATTTCTTTATTTGTTATGTTTTCAATGTATACCAATTTTTTGTTATATCAAGTTATCTTTTAATACATAACATGTTAAATAATTCTAGATACTTTACCCCATTAAAAATGTGATATATGTATATGGAAACATTTGAGAACTGTTGGCTTAAGTTAGCTCTGCTATTTAGTGTTTTCAGGCAAACTGTTGTTCCAGCAACCTCTTCTCTTTTTTCTTTTTTGGTGTGTTCCTTCAGAGCTGGAAGGCCAGCTGTAGACGTGCAAGGTGCAACTTTTTGTAAAGTAGTGCTGAAGCGACACAATCATTTTGCCACAGTCACAGCTAAATTAAAACTCCGAGATCAAACCATAGCCTGCCTTCCCACCTACAGCAGCATTCTGAATCTGTAGCTTGCTAGACTCCCTTAATCTTGGGCCCTGGGGATCTTGTTGGAGCCTGTTAGCAAATGTTTATCCCACAGTGAACACCTGGTTGTTTGGAGAGTACGCCCACAGTGCACTTCCATCCCCCACCTGAGCAAAAACGGGCTTAGTTGTGAGCCGTGAGTGAGTCGGCACATCGTATTCCTACCACAGCGCGCAGTTCGTCGCATTCAACATGGTGATTAGCATAAGCCTCATTTAGTCTTCCTTTAATGAATCATTTTTCCTGGGCTTATTCCCAGCTGTGAAAAAGCATTAAATGGTAAAGCTATGAATTGTAACCTTAAACTTTATACTACCCAAAGAGACCATTGAACAAAGCTTATCGCATATCATTAACCACGATTACTCATATGTCCTGAGGGATTTCTAGTGGTTTGATAGAATAACTCTTCAGTGGTGTTTCAGGGAAATTCAATGTATTTTATTCCAGACTAACATTCTTGTGTAATTCGGTGTCCCCGTTGGACTTACAAAGTCTAAAATTACGTTTGAGCACATTTCTGCTGCGTTTATGCTTGCTTGATTCTTGGTTTTATTTGGTCAAGACCAAAATAGAAAGTTTGTTTAGCATTAGACGAACCAAAAGATGTGAAACAGCTTTAATGACGTATATTTTGTGAATTTAGCAATGCTGCGTTCTCAGCTGAATGCTCTCGCCGTGTGAGTGTACTTATGCTAGTATCTGTGGAGAAGCTTAGAAAATGTGTAGGAGTCAAAAATGCACCAGAAATGGCTTATTAAAATGAACTGCACTAACAGAGCAATCACATTTGAGTTCATTTTAATCAAACCAAACCTGCCAAGTGTAAACATGCCATTAAAAGTCTGAAATATCTTAAACCGTATAATTATCTTATCTTAATGATCATTTTAAGAAGTCTTAAATTTGAGCATGGGAAAACTGAAATCATGATGTGGTTATTAAACATCAAATAGCTGTGATTAAATTAATATCAGGGCTGCACGTTTAAAGTTAAATTTTGTGTTGTTGTGCATTTTGCAGGCGCACAGTTTCAAAGCGCAGGTGATAAATATCCTGCATTTGTCCCAAGCGAATGCTTATAGTTTACTGTTGGTGATTTATAAACACTATAAAGTAAACATTGTCATATTTTGTAGAATTCATATTTTAGCTCTCTTCTTTTTTAAAGAGCTTTTGGAAGTAGTAAAGCATAGACATACAGTAAGTTCTGCATTATGCAGATAATCTTTTTTTCTGGATATTATTGGTACTGTACTTTAGTAATCCAATAAACTCTGCGATTTTATTCAGCGCTTTATGAATATACAGAACACATTTTTTGTGCAGGTCTTAAATTTGATTTACAAAAATTCTGCTGGTATTCTTTTAGTTTTCATTTTCTTTTTTAAAAGGTAAGTTCTCCCCAACAGATAAATGGTCATTTACTCACCATTGTTCCAAACCTTTATGACTTTCTTCTACAAAACATTTAAAAAAAACTAAATCTTTAGCATCTTATTGAAGAAGTTGAATGGATTTGGCCAGATTGTGCTTTATTTATAGCTCTGGAGCTCTAGTGTTCAATCTGCACTATATTCAGTCTGGTTCAGCTTCCTTTTCCAATCTCGGACAGCATGTCCCGAGGCTTTGAAGGCCCGTGACAGTCTGAGACTCTAGGGCACTGGCCTCATTGGCCACTTGATCCATAATCCAACCCTGCCAGCTGCAAGCCTGCATGTATTTTAATAAAGACATAAAAAATTTAATGGAAAGAGATATTTCATTTTAAAAGCCCAGACCGGAAAAAGCAGTGTAATTGCAAGTAATAAAAAAAGAGTTTTCTAAGAAGATAAACCACCTGTGGAATCTGGAGATGTTGAGGTTGATTGGCCTGTGGCTAAAACGTCTCCTTTTCAGTGACCTTTTAAGGCTGCAGCTCTCAGTGGTTGTTAATTGATTTATCGAACACGGCCTTGGCACTCAGGTCAATCAGATCATAGGAGCAGGGGTTCGTTGAAAGGCTTCATTATTTACTCCTTAATTACTCTAGCCCAGTGTCTTACTCCGACTCTCTGCTTTGCTCTATACAATACTGAACTAACCTTTACTAGATCCTCAGAGACGAAGAGAGCACAAAGCCCCTGTGCATGGTCGGCGGAGGCTTATGAAGTGGGGCGGCCTCTCTCTTTGCTCTTCCTAATCTTAATTAAGTCCTGAACAACTGGGCTTATCAGTGTAGAGACGGTTGTTGTCCAAGCTGTGGGATGCTGAAGTGCACTTTTAATTGCAAAGTTTGATAAGAACGAGTAAAGCTCAAGAAAAAAATGTTGTTTATCATCAACCTTTTTGCTGTCATGTAAAAGAAATGTTTTGTTTTTAAAGCTACGTTTTGATAGTATGTAATGCATGTGCCAGTAATCATATTATTATTATTATTATTAGTTGTGTATTCATTTCATTTAACACTCAATATAAATTTTATAGTTTTAAGTTTGAATGACAATGACAACTTTATGTGTTTATCCGGTCTCTTACGCTCCATATTTCATCCATATTATTGTAACGTTCAGCTGGATGTGCCCATTCAGACCACTGGAGGGCACTCCAGTGCCCAGGACTTCTGTTGTGTGTGTTTCTCTGTTCCTTTTCAGGAACTCGAGCTGCCTTGATGAGACGCTATGGGAACGCCCTCAGCGTGACGGCTCTGAATAGTGTGTTGAATCAGCCAATCGTGAATTGGGACGTCA
>JAUCMT010000160.1:14920189-14960626 GCA_032357475.1 Enteromius thamalakanensis | reverse complement strand
CAGATAACCCAGGATTCCGTTTATCCGGGGTTTACGATAACCCTGGGTTAACAATTTCAAGTGTGAAAAGCCCTATGGAGCAGTCAGTATAGGAGGGCAACAACCCAGCAGCAGGACTGCTACCTTCGCCTTTGTAAAAGGAAGAACAGGAGGATCACTGCCAGAGCTCATTTTCACTTGTTTTAAGGACATTACATCAAAGTTGGATCACCTTGTAGTGTGTTTTTCAACTTCAATTTTGTGGAATCCAAATCCAATCCTCAATGGGTTAATAAATTTGATTTCCATTTTTGTGTGATTTTGTTGTCAGCACATTCAACTATGTAAAAAACAAAGTATCTAATAATAATATTTCATTCATTCAGAATCTGTGTGTTATTTTAGTGCTCCCTTTTTTTTTAACAGTGTATACATTAACATTTTAATAATATAAAGTTTTTATTGTACTTTTAATCAAATAAATGCAGCCTTTTAGAAACAGAACTCTTTTAGAAACATAAAATAATTTTCCCAACCCCAAACTTTTATTTGGTAATGTACTGTACATGGGATGAAAAAGAGAGGTAAAAATGTTTGAATGCTTGAAAAACCTTTTTGGAGTCATTTGTGGTGCTTGATAATGTATTACTTAAAATCTTGTAAATAATGTAGGTCATAGGGGTGCAGCATGCAAAAAAGGTTGGGAGCCCAGTGTGGTAGCTGTGGCTGGTGCTCATTCTTACATGCCACACTCGCATCTCCTTTTCAATAGAGCCCCAGGGCCACACTTTTCTATTCCACTGAGAGGGTTAGTGGTTTGTTTTTGAGTGAATCATAACACGTACCTTCTTTCTCTTGCTTCACTAAATGAAACGCTTATGTGTTTCCTCTGATTCTCTCTCCAAAGGCTACAGAAGGATTGCTACCTGTTTCAACAATAGTCCTGCATCCACAAAGATGACATGCTCGTGATGCCTCTGTAAGTAGCTTTGTCCTTGTTGTAAACACTCTGCGAGATGTAATTATCAGAATAAAATACAAGGAAGTACTTCACTTTTGCCCCTTTTCTATCAGCAGGGTGCAGGTGCCCCTGCCTGATCTAGAACTGTTTCTTAGTTAGTGTCAGTCTAATGCAACAAAGACAAAAGTGAGTTGGCCAAACGTCATGTAAAACGAGGAATTAAATATAATTTAACTGTTTTATTAACATAAACCACTTCTTTAGTTGTTTAATAATGACTTTTTAGTGATTTAAAATTTCTAAAGAGGCTCTGGAACACACAAAATGGGACGGTTTTGGAGGACAAGGGACATTAGATGAACGTTTTGTATTTAGTATGCATTTGATGTGTTTCTTTAAAATTTGAGGAAGACTAGTCAAAGTTGCACTTCTACCATCTGCGCAATACTTGAGTGCGGCTTTCTTTAACAGGAACTCAAGTTATAATGGAGATCTCCAGTCTTCCTAGAGAATCTGCATGAGGTTTTCCTCCTATTCTCTTTCTTACTCTTTTTGTCTTTTGTTTTTGTCACCCCGGCACTCCTCGCTCTCTATTTCTCTGTCTCTGTGACCGCGGACAAAGTCAGGGAGTCTTTCAAGTCAAATCCCTTTATTCTATGTCAGAAATTGAGTGTGATGAAAAGGAGCATTCTGGCAAAAAAAAAAAGGACAGAAACTTTCATTGCATCCATTTGTGGAGCGGCATAGCCTGAGGCTCTTTTTCCCCGTCCTCAAAAGAAAACCGTAAGAGAGGCTGACATATTTAATTGGCTGTTTGTAAGCTAATTAAAGCTTGTATGTTGATGTGTTTGACAAGTCACTGGGGTCTTTTTTATGTTTCTGACTTCTTCTGAAAATATATTTTGCACGACTGTGTGAAAGTAACAAGTTGTATGAAGAAGCCTCGCTGAAATTGATTTCTAAAAAAATATATCTCTACAGCCGCAGTCATTAGCGAGGATGTAGTTTCTTGACTTTTTGACTTTGCCAAGATAATTGTGATAGCAGGGTAACTCTCAAGAAAAAAGCACGTATTTCCAACAAAACCAAAAACAAAAAAGTAAGAGATAGGAGATATTTTATAAATGTACAGGTATATTTATATATTTTTAGCAAGCATCAACAAATAAACAAATATTTTTTATTGTAAAAAACTAACTTTTCTTTCTTTTTTTGGCATTAAGATTTTTTGAATTAAGTAGCCCCCTCACAGTTTTTTATATCCTATTTATTTAAATCTGCATAAAGGCATTATAATAGACACTACCATACCATGATATCTAAATACTTTTTAAAATGTTCCTAAGATAGTCTTCATTTTCTTTAAGCAAAATGTTTTCTTTTGACCTTTGGGTTAAATGTGACTCATTTGGGTTTTTAGATATTCATCCAGCACCTTCTGGAGTTGTGTTTCACTTGCATAGGAACACACTGGTTTGTCTGGGGACTGAAGATAACGCGTTGCCAGACACCTGGATGTTGAGCACTAAGGCTACTTTCCCACTCACCAGGTGCTCTGATGGGCCAGTCTCTTTCCCCAAGCACTTTGTAAATATTGCACTTCCTTCCTCCAGTACCATATGTGTATTTTTACTTTACATTGAACCTCTACCAAAAGTGCAATCCTGCTATATGACATAATTTCAACAGCTGGTCTGAGTCATTGTGTCTTTGTGAAGATGCTCTTTTTTAGTTTATGTTTATGGTGTTCTGGCCCTGTTTAGCACGGCCAGGAGCCGCTGCGTTGTTTTAATTTCAACCCATCGTTGTTTGCCCACATTCGGCTCGGGATGACAATGAGCCGGAAGAAAACAAGCCCTTTTACGATATGAATAGAGTAGGAACTAGAATGGGACTCCTCATCTGTAAGCTCGCTTTTAAGGGTCTGTTTCCCCCCTCAGCCGAATTAAAGACGTGCCATTATGCTTGGCAAATTACTACACGCTCTTTGTGGTCCAGCCATGGTACATTAGTGTGCCTTAAGATGGCCTAGCTGTGCCCATTCACCTAACAAAGAGAGGGTCCCCCTGGCAGATCCTTGGCTGGTCACACAGAGGGGCCATTCACACCAGGCAGAAGGGGCCGTACGGTAGAGAGCTCGGCCACAAGGCAGCCATGACAAAATTCACTAAAGTATTGCTTGCAGAACAACCGTTTCCTCAAATGCAAACCAATTAAGTTCGATTTGACAACACTCCAGGCAAAGAAGCAGAACATCTGTGTAGAGTTGGAATATCTTAACAGAACTAGCCATGCTTGTGATGTTTTTGGTCTCTGTGGGAGAGAAGAGGTGGCGTTGCTTGTTTTGGGTTCCGGCTTTGTGGATTTTGGAAGCAAGGGGCGTAATATTGTAGCTGGACCCAATTACAGCGGGAAGAACTAGGTGCCTCTCGGTGGATTCCTACCGTACGTTGATTTATTGAATATTTTAGGACTATGGCAATTAATCAAACTCATTGTTTTAATGGCTCTCGTTCGCATGGCTTAATCACATACATCTTAATTCAGTGCACAGACTTATTTCTTTGTATGACAGGATGCAAGCGTTAACAGCTATTTGGAATTTTCCTTCTTGATGGAGTCTCATAAATCAACCAAACTACACAACGGCAAAGACAAGCTTGTTATTTTATATAAAGACACGTAGTCTGAGAGTATAAGGGATCCTGGTGTTATAAAAGCGGTTTTTAGTCATTCTCTAAAATTGTTTTCTCTTATATTGAGTCCAGCTCCACTCCTCGACATAAATTAGTAGCAGGGAGTGATGATGGGGAACGAGAGCCTATAAATTGTGTGTTGCTCTCAGGGTCATTAAGCCGTGTGGTCTGGGCCCACTGGATCTTTTATCATCCGCCTTGGATCAGTGGCTGTAAAACGGTGGCTAACATTGTGTGTTTATTTCCCCATAACAAAAGATTAGCTGTCTACAGCTCATGAGTTCAGCTAATGCTCCTTGGGACTCGAGCAGCCATGGAAACATAAATCTACTCCCCAATTTTTGTTCCTTTCTCATTGCGCTCACCTTTCTCTGCCCTTCTCCCACTGTCTCTCTCCCCTTATGAATTTCCACTGATTTAGTCTGTCTGTAGTCTCAACCTCAGATGGTGGGCCCACGAACTGACCAAAGTTCATTTGATGACCGTCTGATGCATATTGCTTGCAAATTTGGCAGGTGTTGGTTGAAATCAGATACCAGTCCAGCTTGTGTTTATAACATAGTGAGCTAAAATAGTGTGCACTTCTGAGGACTAGTGACATGATAGTGGCGCCAGACTTTTTCGAAAATTGTAAATGAATGCTTTTTTATTTAGCAAGGACACATTTAAAAATTAAGGACAAAGACACTACAGTTACAGAATATTTCATTATCAAATAAAAAAAAAAATATATATATATATATATATATATATAACATCATTTCTAAAGGATAATGTAATACTAAAGACTAGCATTTTTTGATCAAAGAAATGCAAACTTGGTGAGCATAAATAATAAATAAATATATATATTTAATATATAGCAGCATTCTAAATGCTAAAAATTTTAATTTTACCAACTTGTATGAACTTCTTTCTTCAGCTGAAAGCAAAGGAAGATATTTTGACCAAACAGTTGCTGGTAGCTGTTGACCTCTATATTATGGAAAACATAAAATACTTCATAAAATAAAATAAATTCATACAGGTTTGGAAAAGCATGAAGGTGAGTAAATTAATAACAATAATAATAATAATAATAATAAAAGAAAAAGCATCAATTTTTTCACTTCAGGTTAATTAAACAATATATATAAGATAAATCTTTTCCTAATCAGCATGTGAAACAACTGTGATGAGTCAAATTTCATGCCTGTTGTCCAGAATATGCTGCAAACTGGACCCAATTTTATTAAAGGTCTGGCTGTTCGAGACTATGCATTTGTCTTCATTAAGTTGATTGCTTTCTTTGTTTGAGGTTGACTGTTATTAGGGAGATAAAATAATTCTGCTCTTATTCAGTAGAGCGCATGATTGTGCCTGATAAGCATATTAATCCAGAGAATAGCAAGTGTACTTGTGTTCTTAAATGTGACTTTGGAGACACTGATATTTATGAGCATGTTTGTGCACGTGTTTTTATCATGTTCGGTGAAGAAATCACTCAGACATTGCGAAATGTCTTCTAAGATGTATGTGGATGCGTGGTGCTGAGGGAAGGGATTGAGAAAGGCCTCCAGTGGAAGCTTCCTGGAATGATTTGCTGCTGTGGTGGAGGGTTGGAGGGGCGGGGGTGGCTTACTTTCTGGGTCATGATTCAGAAGTTAAACTCAGGAGAGATCTACACTGTGAGGGAAAGAATCCAGGCTTAGAAATATTTACAATTCACATTTTTGAAAAAAAAAACGTTTGCAGTTGTTTTATGGCTGAAGCATCTCTTGTGCTTGCCACATGTTTTTAGTCTCGGTGGCGTACCAATGTGACATAATGTGGCCCCCTCAAAATGACTTGCGTGAAATTGCTCAAGTGTGAGGAGGAAATTAATAGGACAAAAGAAAAATTGTCAAGAGATTTTACTCTAATTAATTTTAATATGTTCCTCCAGGATTAGTTTCATTAATTATCAGTATGATGTGAATAGGCTTACTAGTATGCAATTAAAAACAACAGCAAAGAATTACTTTGTATGGGATGTGAACATTGTACAGTTGATCTGTAATTTTAAATCGCTTTTAAATAGGATTTATGGGTCTAAGGGTAAGGATTAGGACTTTGAGTTTTGCTTTAAAAGAAAACAAATCTTCACCATAAAGACATTATCAATATTAATGACTTCTTTTAAATACTCAGCTTTTATTGCGTAGGTCAACCCGAAATTAAAATGTTCATTATTTACTCACCCTTATGTTGCATTGAACCACCCAAACTGCTCTGTGCTATCTGAAAAAATGTGGAAAAAAAAATTAATAAAAAAAAAGCAGTAACAAGCTGCTTCACACCTATTTTGCAAAAGATATTTAGTGTATTTTTTGTCCATGCAATGAAAGTCAGTAGACTCTGATGATTTTTTTAGATAATAATTAAAATCATACTGAATTTTTTTTTTCGTTTGAGTTTTACTGAACATAGAGACCATTTCAACCCTTTTCAGTTTGGAGTTAAACCAAACACATTTTTATGTTTTTGTTCTGTAAAGTATTGCTAGCCTTGGTGTCTTCAATCTTTTCAGCGGAGTCTTGCGGTGAAATTTGTCCCCCAAAAATTGTCATTAACACATGGTGACATTCAGTCCGAGGCAGTGGGGTGTGTTCTTGGAGTTCAAAACCTGTTAACTTGTCATGCCATTGTTAAAATTGTTGGCCAGAGTTCTCCATATGACTCCCAATTTAAGGAAAGTTGATTTAAATAAAACACTTTTTGATCACTGCCTTACATAGTCCACCCCAGTCAAACATTTCATGTTAAGGACTGTTTGTTCTCTTTAGAGGTCCTTGCAGTGTGTGAGTGTTTTATTATAGCGTACTAATATGGGATCACATTTACCATTGTTCTGCACATTTTTCATGTTAAGGACTGTTTGTTTGGAGGCTCTTTGGAGGTCCTTGCTTTATTTGTTTTTTATTTTTCATATTGGCCATTGTTCTGCAAAACAGCCCTTTTAATAGAGTATTATGTGATTTTCATTATAAGGTGATCATGTGAAAACCCCATGTTGACTAACAGAAATCTTCTCGGTTTAAAAGTGACTTCTGTGTGAACTGTGCTTCATGCATTGCTACACTTTGGACAATAAACTTTTAGCCCAAATTTCACTATTGCCAATAGCATAGTAGTGGTAGACCAAAAGGCCATCAAAACGAAATGTCATGTTTCTATGCTAAACTGTTTTCTTTCGGCAGGATTATTAGCATTGTGTGCAATACTACTCTCAGGATCCCCATGCACAGTTCTTAGAAAATGTGGGAAAAACAGACCGAAACTAGCCATCAATTACTCGAACAATTGTGTTTTTCTCCTTAATGATTCAGGAGGGGGATTAGAGCAACCAGTCGGTCTTTTACCCAATTATAGACCTGGCCTCTCCTGTACACTGTGATCCTTCCTTTGGAAGGCATCCAGCGGCTTGCGTTAACTCTCTTTGATAAAGATGAAAAAAGAAGGAAGCAGCAGGAGACAATGGGCTGTATCCTGTTATTTTAGTATCCTAATGAAAATGCCACTAAGGATCCCTTTTAATGTCAGATAAGAGGAAAAGATTGGAATTTAAATAAGTGAATTATGCTCCTCATTTATAGTCCACTTCATGATTTGTGTCTCTCTAGTACACTCTGTAGTACACCTGAAGCACAATGGCTCTGATTAACACTGCCTCTACATGCATTCAGTCACAGCCCTGTATTCACCGCGGCGGGGGGAAATGGAATATTTTTACCTTGTTCACCTGTAGAGCTCACACTTGGTATGATAGGGGCTCATCGAGGCATAGCTTTCAGAAATTGGAATGATAATGAATAATCCCACCGGCTGTCGTGAAGCCCCATTAGTCGAAGCGAAGCCTTCTAATGCAGACTGTCTTCCCAAAATCTATTTTTATTAGCAGCTTTTTGAAGTAGTCAGCCTCACACACTGCAAACAGATAGGACATGTCTATCTCTGTGAAGTGAGTTTGAGCACAAATAGGAGGGGAGTCTTAAAAAGGATTCACTGAGATCATACGATCTGAGAGCATTTCATCCTTTTGTTCTTGAAATGTGGCATACACAAGCAGATCTTTTATACATTGAAACAAGGAATGCAATGCATCTGACAGCATTCAAGTGCAGGAGATTTTTTTTGAGGTGGATGTTTCATTCTTCATTTTACTAAAAATAAACTTTTACCAAAGAATTTTGTGCATTGTAAAACCTAACAGTGAAATTGTTAATCTGAAACATGTTAATTTTCACTTGAATATTACAGCAAGTTCACTGCACTTAACAGAGGAAAGTTATGTGATACTAAGACTATATATGCTGCACGCAGTTTTATTTGAAAAGCAATAACTGCATATGCCAAAGCAGTGATATAGTTGATAAAGATTCTAATTTTAATGGTTTAAATATTTAAATGGTTTTCCTATGTAATATTAAGAACTCTCTTTTATTAATGAACTCATCTGAAATATGTACTTTAACGGTTCAGGGTTCAGTTTTCTAAATTGAAATGAATCATTTTTTATACTTTTGACATTCTTACATTTTACAAAAACATGAATGGCGCTTTTTTGTGCTTGTTATACTGTATGGGGTTCTGTGTGTTTTTTATTATTACACTGTTGCTATGCAGTTGCTAGGGTGTTCTGGGTTGTTGCTAGGTGGTTGATTATTTTTTCCAAGGCAAATCAAATCACACGTGCAAATCTCTCACATTTTGCTTGTAAATGCGGCTCATTTCAAGTTTATGGGTTTTTTTTCACCCAGAGATTTTGAAAATCTGAATCTGATCACTTAGAAAAATACTAGCACACCTCTCAGCACTTATTTATTTTTTCCATGCCTGTACCACAAATTAGTTAAGTGCAAAAGTTTAATGCTTTGAGATTTAGAATAAACAAAACAAGCACTAATTATTATTTAAAAATAGTACACCACCACACCTCATAATTTCCAACTCCTTTTTATTTTAGCAGTTTCAAATATATTTGGAGGTTTAAATATTGGGTTGGTTTTTAACCAGTTAATGCAGGGCACGGTTTTAACTTGAACAGACAGAAAAGACATCTTAACCTTAGTTTATTTTCAAATGGACAGCTATACAAGATCATAGCCCTCATCTACCAGATCTTTCTTTAAATGTCACAGTGGCTCTTTAGCGTTTCACGAATGTCTGTAAACCCTAATTAAGGCCATCTTTATAAAATGTTCAACTCCCAAAGTCCAGTCACAGGTCACCAGGGTCAGTCGTGAACTAACTGGATGTAGAGACTGATTTGAGTTACAGTATGTTTGTTAAATGAGTTTTCCACTCAGGTAGAAGCTGAGCTTCCTTCTGAATCTTTTGTGTTGATTAGATTAGATTTGGTTAGAATTAGATTTTAATCAAGTCAATTTTAAATGCTTTTAAACTTTCTCAACAAAACAAAAGAGTTGCCGAAACAAAGCAACTCTTAAAAAAAACCCACACAATTTGAAGATAAAAGTAAAAAGCAGTCTACATGATAATACTCATAAAAAATGCATGTCTGGCAGAGTAGGTCAGAACATTGTAAACAAGAACAACCATGCATTTAGTTTTTTCTGTTTTCCGCTTGCACTCATTGTTCATCTATAATGTGCATCTTAGTTTAGATAAATCCTTCCGAGGTCATTTGTTTAAATCATGCATCCGTGCTTGTGTGTGTACTATACATACTGTATAGGTATGGGACAGATTTAATTAACCAGATTAAACAGTATGGTTTATGAAAAGTGGGTATTGTATGAGAATTCTGCCACGCCAGTCTTACAAAAGGAAAGATATAATGATAATTCTAACAAGCTTATCCAATATCAGTTCTGTTTTTCTATTTAGAGTTCGTTATGATTATCAGCTGCTTTTCATTTGCTGGTACAAAGCCCAGTCATGCTTCGGGACTTTGGTAACAAGAAATCATGTTGTGAAGTCGTATACCAATTAAAAAGGAATTCAGAGGATGAGTTTTTTTTTCCTCCTAATTAAACTGAACTCTTGTAAATTATTATGATGTACTTTCCATCCAAGTTACGGTAGCAGCCGCCATTAAGACAGATCTTATTCCTTGTAAAATTAATTTTCCTTTGTTCTCCGCTGTAAAATATGCCATAAATGACAAGCCTAGCATGATATGCAGCCTCCAAAGAATTATTGATTCAAAGTTCGCTTCATATTTCTTTTGGCATTGCTGAGTGAAATGACAGATAATTAAGATGCTGCTAACAAACTGACAACTTCACTAATTTGTCAATTTTCCAGCAAAATTACATAAAACCTCCCAAGGACCATAACATAATGACAATTATGCCTTTGATGGACTACAGCAGTCGGCTGGGTTGTCAGACGTATATGTAGAGTTTGTAAATGACAGCTGCTAAACACAGATAAAGATTCCTAATGTTCTTCACGGATGAATAAACCCCATAGCTGGCTGGTTCTCCACAAATTTCTTGCTTGCTATTAAAAAAACTCCTCACTATTAATTATTCCACCCATATGTTTTCATGCCGCCTGTCTCTTTCTTTTGCATTCTTTCACTTGGCTGAGCAGAAGAGACCTGTCCAGACTACATAAATCCTCCGACAATATACCCGTCTGACTGTTTTGATTTAACTGCCATGTAAAATATTACCCTGCCTGGGAGAGCTGTTGTTCACCTAAAGTGTTTTAGCCTCTCTTCACTGAGATTTCGACATTGAGTGGAGCTTTTCAGATGTCAGTGGTTAGTGGTGAACCTCAAACTGTCTGTGAAGAACTATGCCTGTAAGTGCAGGCGAAACAAGAACAAAAGTTCCAGTGAAAAGATGAAGTAAAAATGTTTTTATGCTTGCTTAATTATGCTTGGGATTTTCACATGGCACTGTTGAACATACGCTCCCTTCTGTTAATGACTTTTAAATAGGCTATGAGTTAAACTTCAATATAAAAAGCATACGTCACTCAAAAATTACATATATGTCATTATTATTACATATTTTTTTCCATGATTTTCTAAAACTGCATGCAATTACTTTTGGGGGGTAACAAAAAGGAGGATTTTTTTAAAAGCATCATTACATTGACAAGGCGACATTTATAATGATCATGTCTGTCTATTGTACTCTACAGTATAGTCGTGTCCTATAAAGTCACAATTTAACCATTACTCTATGAAAATCATTTCAGAATTGCTCAGTGATGGTGAACGCCATTGGCTCTCACATCTGCTACAACCGAACATGATAATTTGAATATGTGGAATGGAGAAACATTATCCGTGAATCATGACCTGTCAGGATTTTCCTCATGAAAAAAAATCTGAATACTTGGAATATAGCATACGCGTATTAACCACATTTTGGTGCTTTCTTAGAACATATTTCTTTTTTAAGAAATAGAAGAAAGAAACAGACAGAAATTTGGGAATGCAGATCATGTTGGTACAGTAAGACATCATTTTCATCATGTCAAAATTAATTGAAATAAGCTCTTCCATATTCCGAGTATTGCACTTATTTCACAGTTCTTTTGACAGCCCGAGTTGTTATTTTACCCAGAAGATTGGCAGCATTACTTGAAAACGAGATATATCAGGAAATGCAATATTTTTTCGTTTGTCTGTCACACAATGCGGTGTCTCAGAGTAATCCTGTTACAGTTTTCATTTTGAAGATTGCTCTGTGTGCGTGTGAATACAATCACTGGCGAACCACAGGAAGGGTGTGCGCGCTTGTGTGTGCGTCTGTGCTTGTGGATGTATACTTGGCTTAGAGCTGCAGATCAATTCACTGTTCCTCAGCAGGGACCAGGAGGGGACAAGAAGAAAGCCAGAGAGCGAAAGACCAAAAAAAGACTGTGGGCTTCTGAAGGAAGAAATAAAAGGAGCCAGAGCATTCTTAGAAGGTGGAGGTTCTCAAAGAGCCTCAGACGGCGGCTTCTTAGAAATGATGGGAGCGGAGAGGAGGGTCAGAAAAGGAGGCATGGCAGCCTTGGCTACTGATCCGTACTCCTTAGAGAAGTTTGGCCACTAAGTTTATCTGTCTTTCTGAAATCCACTATGCTTTCAAAAAGCCAGAGTAATTAGCCTTGATCACCTTTGGAAAGTTCATGGGCCTTAAAATGAGCCCCACAGACCTGATTTTTTATAGCAAATCTTTAATATTACAGAGTCAAGCACACTGTGTGTGAAAAGAATTTTAAATGACTGTACAAGCAATTTTATAACACTATAAACACATTAGCTTAATACTATGCAATATCGATGCAGCAGCACGTTTGAGTCAGTTTGCTTAACTAGCAAGACTTTTGTGTTTGGTCAACCAGATATTGAAAAGCATTGTCCTCCTGCAAGAACAGCACTGAACCTTCATAAACCAGCTTCATCTTTTCTTTAGGCTAGTCAGCATGTGTGCAGATCTTGATTAATTATTTGGACAGTGTTTTTCTTTCATCATATTTTCAGTACTCTGCACATCTTCGTACTTTGATGTTTAGAATGAGTAAGTGGTTTACAGATTTTTAGGAAAGACAGATTAAATGTTTCCACTCGGCAGGAAACATTCTAATCCCCTCCAGCATTTCTCATGCTCCCAGATGATGCAAAATGATGAATATATAACTCTTTTAAAGTGATGTATTGGACAGTGCTTTTGCGCCCAGATTTTACATTGGGTGTTAAGTGTGAAAAAGGCATTTTCTTTTTTGAATGAACATTTTGGATTTTACATATACAGTACACGACTGTTCAAATGTTGGTCAATTTTTTTTTTTATGTACTCTCTTTCTTATTTGATCAAAAATAAATAAAGTAATATTGTAAAATCGTACAACTAATTAAAATAACTTTTCTGTTTTGATGTATTTAAATTAAATTAAAATATACTTTTGCTTTATCGTTCTAATATCTTGATGTGACGTTCAAGTAACATTTCTTATTATCAGTGCTGAAAACAGTTGTGCATTCTTTGATGAATGGGAAACTGCATGAACAGAAATCAATATAAATGTCTTTACTGACACTTTTGATCAATTAGATGCATCCTTGTTCAATAAGTGTAGTTATAAAAACAAATACTGAAATCTAATCTTTGAGCTGTAGTGTATTTTTTTAATTATTATAAAAGATCAGTCTATTTGTTTTGCTTTGCCTGCTATTCACTTGTACAAAAACTTAATTTTTTTTATTTACTTGTAGCATTTGTTTCCCCAGATGGCTCATTTTTAGGTCTTGATCCACTGTGAACTAAAGATTTATGGCATATGGTGAGATGTTTCCTTTTGTGGCTGAAACCCATTTTATTAACATCACTTTGTCTTCATTTAATTCAGAACTTGCAAGTGATTTCCACAATAGATTTTCACCATTCACCAACAAATGAAAGGCTCACTTTGGTGGGACCTCCTCCTCTTCTCCCGTCTGGAGGGAAATTTTATTAAAGCTGATAGTGATTACTAATGAAAGCTTTTAGACTAAATGAAATAAGCAGGCTTGAGAGGCTGAGGTTTGGATCCTCTGCCCGCCAACAGCTGCATGCTCGTTCCTGATCAATGTAGCCTGACAAAGAGCCTAGTAAAGCATGCATGCTTTATCGTAATGTCATCTACTTTCACCTCACTTTACCACGATATTTTAGATGAGTTTTGTAGAGTATTGGTTCTAACGATATGTCCACGGATTCGCTTCCCTGTGAGGGCTGATAAATTGTAGCCGTCGGTGAGGTTTCCTCTTTGATTAATAGCTTTCAACAATATTAGAATCTGTCTTCTGTCAGTGTTTTACTTGGACTTTAAGGTTTGTTTTCCAACTGTGATGTCTCAGTAGTAATGGTATTAGAATTATCAACAAGCAGCTGTGATAGAGACAGGAATGAGTCTTGTGTGACTATTTGTAGCTTTGCCCATTAGCTCCCCATCAGCTAATTACTGAGCCATGTTTCGATCATTCTTTTCCCGCAGTGAGATCCTGAACTCAATTTCTTGTTGTTTTGTTTGCAATGGATCCAGTCTAGATATTTGAACCTCTCCTAGAGAGTCTTTGTTTTTATTCGGAGCGACCTCGTCATACTGAAAACATCCTGCCTAGAAGCAGTGCAGATCCACCCAGGCTGTTATAGCAGTTTATCACAGAATTTGCTAAGTGATTATAAAAATCTGAGTAACCTTGCACCATTTACTTCCCTGCAATTTTTCATCTGCACCGGTGATCCATTACCTCCTCTAGCTCTCTACGGTAAGTGACCATTTATAATTGAATTAACCGGTTTTTCTCACTTCCATCCCGTTTTCGTATACTAAAGAATAATTTAAGCTAATCTAAAATCAATTTTTAAAATCATTTACAGGTTTAATATTTAGTTTGACTGCCTTTTAATGATCATTCTGCTTTACAAAGGGCGTTCACTTTGTCATTTTGAATCTATGCCTTTCAGTAAAGTCCCACTTATACTTGATATTAGCATCGACCAAAAACAAGATTTAACGATCAGGCATATACAAAAGTGATGCATTATCTTTTTTGGTAACACTTTCTATGAAGCCTGTATTTATAATACATTATAAAGGTATTCTTAAGGCATTATAATGACTGGTTAATGCATCATAAACAACCTTATAATTTGTTGTAACATCTTATGAATAATCATAAAAACAATTATAATTCATTACAATATTCATGTATTTGTGATTTTAACTTAAGAGTATGATTATTTATAACACACAATGAACACCATAAATCTACTTAATTTATAATGGACTATATCATATCTAGACGTTGTTTATTTAAGATCTGTAGACATCATCAAAATGACATCATGTTGCAGAGTTACTTATCAACAGAATAAAATTAAAAACTAATGTGTCACATTAAACATTCATCTGATCTGATATCTGATCTTATGGATGTTTGAGAAACAGTATTATTATTATTATTACGTATACGTGGTATTTGTCAGCTTAAAGTAAACTAAAATAGCAATATATAAGACTTACAATGCATTATAACTATGCCTTACATATTATATGTATTTTACTATATAATCCTGTTCATTGTGTGTTATAAATGATCATACTCTTAAAAGCCATAACCACAAGTAAATATTACAGTATAATACATTAAAACTGTTCTTATGAATATTCATGAGATGATACAACATATTATAAAGTTATTTATAATGTATCATGCTTTCATTATAATGCCTTAAGAATACCCTTATAATGTATTAAAAATACAGGGTTTATAGAAAGTGTTACCTTTTTTTCTCATAGGTTTTCTAATGATATTAACATAAAATAACATAATTTGTATTCTGCTCACAATTTCTCTTATAAATGTTTTAAATACCATCTGGTAAAGTATTCTGTAATCATGTGATTTAGCAAACTTACAATGGGACTACCGGATGGCATAAAATTACTCAAATAATTAATTATTATTAGTAATATTAATATCATTGTTAATAGAGATGAATGCTTAAAGCTCATTAAATAATGTTTCAGGGTTTTTTTTGCCCCTCAATAACTATTGTTTATGTTTGTTTACCAAGAATTGTTTGGGAAACTATTTAAACTGAGTAAAAATGTAGAATAAATAGTTAAATCTTGATAAGGTGTTAAATCATGGTCACAACAAAACAAGAAAGTAGCACACATTCTCTCGAGGATTGCATACATATAGCTACATTGTATTTGTTGTGTAAACACTATTGTGTTCAGATGCATCTCAGACAACACCAAAGTCACGCAACATGGAAGCATTGCTCCACAACAAAGGATTTAAGCTTCTCCTTATAGGAACAGCTTTAAAGGAATATTTCATAAACAGCAAAAGTATGTGAAATGTTGAGAAAACTGCAGATAATTTGGACTTTTCTGCTGGTTTGACATAACAGTACATAGACATTGTGCAGACATCAGTGAACATACTTGGATTATCCATTGTAAGACATACATTGATGGAATGAAATTTTAGTCAACAGATGAATGTGACAGTATGTTTTTTCCGGTTTTCCATTCAAAGTGACAACACTTCCAACCACTAAAGCCAGAGGTGAGACGCCCATTCGCCCACATATACCTGTAGACTCAAGTGCTGCCATATAATGTCTCAGAAGCGTGCACAGGATGTATAAGTACCTGTATTGTTGTGATTGCCAGTCTCCCCGTGATAAAACCTCACCTCAAGATTGAAACGGTAGACTAGTACACATCCATTAGCTCCAGACTGAAGCATCACTTCATACTGCTTTGTCACGTCTATTAGTCCATAGGTTCCTCTCTCTGGTGATGACCTGCATGGAGGGCTTTTTGAAGATTTATCTATTGGTGCCTCAAGCTATTTATCCCGAAAACATCAATGCTGCAACTTCCAGAGTCTTGGGAGGATTGATTACAAGAGCGCTGTGGTGGCTTAGGGTCCACATTACAAGATATTTCTTAGTATTGTTTGTTTTCTGCCACCAATTTATTGATAGTGATAGGTTTTTGATGTGCATGTGTGTGTTTGTTTGTGTTGGAGTGATTTAGACAGGGTTCCTGATTGAATCCTGTCTGGCCCTTTGCGCTATGGTGACCCCAGGCTGACAGAAGGGGTTCTTATTCCCCTGGCAGACATGAATGCCCCGGTACACCTCCGACTGATGGGATCAGGACTGTGGTGGTGTCTTATTAATAACACACAGAACCTGGACTGTCAGGGTGGCGCTAAATCCGTTATTGCTTCTCACCTTTAGCGCCCTCAGATAATTAGCTATAAACAATCAGATAAGTTACGGGACATGTGCGCGTGTTACTTGAAGCAGAACATTGACAGAAACAAGAAAGCAATTGCATTCAATAAGGAGTATATGAATGTTTTTTGAAATAGCCATTTAGACAGGATGAGCCTGCTTGCATTTGAATGAAGATCCAGGCTGGTTTTAGCCAATTTTAATTTGACTAGCATATCTTGCCAGTTAACCTAGTTAATGATCTTGATGGGGGCAAAAGAGCATAGATGCATCAGTCTTTTTGGGACTGGGATGTAAATTAAACTCTAGCTGTTAGTCATTTGGTTGCTTTTTGTAAAAGTATAGTCCATTTAGAATAAAAATAAAATAAAATTATAATTGATTCACTTGTTATCCAAACTTGTATGAATTTCTTTCAATTGTGAAACACAAAATAATAATAATAATAAAAATGCTGGTAACTTTACAGTTCCTTAATGAGCCAAAATTACAATAAAAGTCAATGGGAACCAAAACTGTTTAATTAGCAACTTTCTTCAAAATATGATTATATGATGATAGAATTGACACTTTTGGGTGAACTGTTTCTTTAAGAAAACAATTATAATAGGTTGTGTTTAAAAACAGTCAAATAGTATGACCTTTATCATCATAATTTGAGATTGGAGTTGATTAATGTGACCTTAATGTAATCAATAAGAAGCCTCCAATGTTGTAAACAGCAGTTCATTTGTATGTTGTGGTTGATGTTTTACATTTCTTTTGCCTTTCATTTGAATTATGATGTAGGTGAAGTAACATGATTAGTATATTTACACTTGTAAACTAATACAATACACTATTATAATTGGCATTTTAATTAAATGTTTTAAAATTTGTATGTGTGCGTGTGTTGAATCCTGACTGTCATAGTGGGTAGTGAGACTAGGTGGTTCACAATTTACAACCAAATATTCCATAAATATGTATAAATGGAGTTATGTTTCAACTGAGTTTAATGGTGCTAAGAGATTTAGCATAAACTGCAACTTAGTTCCCATTTGTTCCACAGCTATGATTTTGAGGGGCTGCGGTAGTGTACAGTATGTTGTTGTACACTTGTGAGGTCTGTTTTGTGACTGTACTCTGCTCTAGTGGACATTGTATCAATTCCCTGTTGGCTAGATCTCTTTTAAAGTCTCTTGCAATAAATGTAATTATCAATTAAATTGTCCAGGGTCGCTGTCAGGGTTTGTTTAGTTTCTGATGAGTTAAATGTGTTGTTATTGTGATAGCAGTTAAATGGAGTAAATTGTCAACACTGATCCTGTAGAAATGGGTTCAGGCTCCTGCAGAATGCCACTTTACACTAACAGGCTCATGTAGTAATGGGTTTTGCTACTTTAAATGAACTTTAAACAAGTAACAACAACCAAAGGCATGAAAGGGTCAGAGAGATTGTGTGAAATTTATGGCACTTTCAACAGAGCGGCAGCATAGAATAAACATTCTTCTTTAATCAGGGTTTATAACAGACCACTAAAAGCTTTTGTCTCTTTTATCTTTTAGCTCTGTTTTGTCCTCTGAGCTGTGAGATGCTCTCATCTCACTCTCTGTACCGCAGCCATCGGTTTCTGACCTCTTGACCTGACTCACTTTGCTATGGAGTTGCACTTTATTAATAGATACGCCGGTGTGGAGCGGAGGATGGCACTTTTGTGCAAGCGCATCAGAAGTCCCAGCCCTGGCTTTTATGCTGACGCACATCCCTGTCCATCATGTCATTGTCCCTAGAAAAAGCTGCAGATGTTTCTCCGGGCCCCTGAACTTTGACTCTAAAGGTCATCACAACTGCACTATTATCATTTTGTGATTTATAACACCTTTCCAGCATCCAATACTGTGGCTCACTTTATGCTCTTAAAGGGTCAGTTCACCCAAAGATGTAAATTCTGTCTTCATTTGCTCCCTTATGTCATGCCTGACCTGACTGACTTTCTTTCGTACACAAAAGGAGAGATTTATAGCATCATAATAAATAACAATACATTTTCATGCTTAAAAAAAATGCAAAAGCTCCATAAAACATACAAAATGTCAGGTTGTTTCTCTTGATAATTTTCTGTATGAATTTAGTATACATTGAAGTGCATGATTATTAAAGGCCACTTTTTTTGTCTACTTAAATCACATTTATTATATTGCTCAGGATGTGCTTAAAAAAATCACCTTTTGATTAAAATAAAATAAAAAAAGTCATTAGTGTGAATAAATGACTTTTAAATGAATTTTGAATACATTTTCATTTCTGAGTTAACTGTTCCTTTAAAAGGTGGAAATTACAGCAATATCCTTTTATATTCCTGCAGGCGTTTAATGCATTATGTAAATGATTTTTTGAAAGACTTCCAGCACACTCAGGGGAATACAGTCACACAATTTTACGGCTAATTTTTGTGGTGGAACGGAAAGGCCGCCCCCTCATCCCACCCAGAGAGTTAATGTCTCTGTGCATGTTTGAAGGAACTGTTTCCTTGCACCGATGATTCTGTCCTTTTTTCCTCATTATTTTTATTTCTTTTATTATAGTTTAAGTCCTAGCTGTCGGAGCTGTAGCTGGGTGGTTATAGCGCATGAGCTGGCTCAAGCTGTTTCCTGATCCCATTCCCCAATATCTTGACGGCTGTCCAAAAGGCCAAAAAAAGAAATATTATCTACTCCATGTCTCACAAACATGGTTCGTTCAGCTTAATAGTGGCAGCAAGACATTGAGACAACACAGTCAGTTTTTATAGAAAAAAGGTTTTTGGTATCAGTGGTTTAAACACCCTTAAAACTCTCTTATGTAAAACCGCATGTACACTTGTTTCAGAGACCATACATTGCATACAATTAATTATGCATCCTCTTTTTTAGTTCGCTTTTTTTCATTTTAACTACTTATCTACTGTACCTGGTCTCATGGCATAAACATACCTGGGTGCACTTTGTAGCGAGACACGAAATACTTACCATAAACTTTTAGCAACAGTCCATATATATTTCAGTTCTGAACTGCCTCAGTACATACCTATATCGACGTAATAAATATGTGTCAGGGTTCACATATTGAACATGTGTTTTAGCACCACTACCACAAAACGTGCAGTACGGCACAAGCAAATTATACATATTTTTATTCTTGTTTCATATTCATCTATAATTATTTGAATCACTTCTTATGTAAATTACATCAAATTTGTGTATGAAATTATTGTGCTATATAAATAAGCTTGCTATGCCTCACCAAGACTTCAATTCTACGATTAAATTACAGTAAATATACAGTAATAATGTAAAACTTATAAATAATGTAAAAAATAATGCAATAGAAAAAAAAACATGGTTTCAACATTGATAATATATTTATTTAGCATCAAATCAGGATATTAGAATGATTTATCAAGGACCATGTGAAGAAATGTATTTGTTTTTAAATATATATATATATATATATATATTAAAATAGTTATTTTTTAGTGTATTTTTGATCAAATAAATTCTTGGTTGTAGTATTTAAATCTAATATTAATGGGAAAAAAAACAATGGATCTTGTTACTGAAGAATGATAGCATAATGTATATTTAAAAAAACAAACACATTGCATTGTTGCACATGTACAGTACAGTATGCAGCAGAACAGAAGTGAGTTGATTTCTGGAGAGCAGGTGACTTGACTTCTCACCTATCACATTGCTCAAGCTTTGAAATCATTGGTTCAGTTCCAGACCTCTTTCAGCCCATTGAATACTGAACCAATGAATCACCATCTAACATAATATACCTTGAACTACAAAGAGTTGACGTGAGCTCCGTATGCAATCTGATCGTGTCAGTGAGCACAGAGAGTTGAGATGATGTGTAACTCCAGGCTATCTGTGATAGACACATACAGTATTACAGGCTGGTGGGCAATTGGAGAAAGGTGCGTTACTCGATATGACTGGACGTGGCTAGACTGTGAGGACATGATACACGCTTACACAAGTTCAGATTGGAGGATGGCCCTTTTGCCGCCTTCTCAGATTGGGTTTGACCACCCACACAGATCTCCAGCGTGGGTAGACAGAGCGAACGAAACCAGGATGGATTGTATGAGGGGGTATGTAAAGGTTCTACACCTGCTGGTTTATGTATTTGGTAACACTTTACAATAGAGAACATATTTATTCACTGTTAACTATAACTTTGTCCTCAATAAATTCCTAATGAATAGTTCGTAAGGTGGTTGATAAGTTTAGGTAAATCAGGTAGGATTAGGGATGTAAAATAAGGCATTAATATGTGCTTAATTAGTACTAATAGCTAATATTCTAGTAATATGCATGCTAATAAGCAGCTAGTTAAGAGACTCTAAAATAGAGTTTTACAAATAATTTTATTTGTGCATACATGTTCAGTTATGCAATTATGGTTGTGTAAAATCACATTGGTCCAAAATAAATATAGCACCTGGTAGCAAAATAATATTAGTAATAATATTAATACTTTATTAGTACTTTAGACAAACATATCAAACAATAAACACTATTTTGGAGGCTTATTTAGTAAAACTTGGTCCTAGTTTTCTCCCTCTAAATTTAAAGATTACTTTTAGCCTGTAGCTCAGTGTGATTATGTGAATGAACTTCTCGCCGTGCAGTGGTTACTTTTGTAAATTGAGCTGAACGCTGTGCGTTAGATTGGATTCTGTGATCTTCTGGCCTGCGTTCCCTCTGAACGCTAAAGAGACTGTCACCACAGACTGTGCTAAATCACGCTCGTAACCTAACACACGTCAAATGCTGAAGACCTCCTACGAACAGGCTTGATTACACTCTTTAAGAGGTGACCGGTACCCCATAATTGCCCGAACTTTATGTAAGGTACTTCTTTTCTTAATCAACATTTCATCAAGCAGCAAACTAACAAAACCTGGCGAATCAATGTTTACTGTGTCTTTCCTCAATCTGGTTTGTCACAAGCCGATACAGTAACTTGATAGACACATTTTTGCATTCAGTCAGCACCAGAGTTTTAAAATTAAATGCTGGCACTTGCAATCAAGCTGTGCTTTTAATGGAGTTTTTGGTGCGCTGAGGGCTGTTGAGGTTTTGCTCTTTTCAGGCTCTTTTGAAGAGGCACTTCAGGGGAGAAATAGCTGAGCTGATCACGACCAGCGTCGCTTCGCTGCTCTCCTCAGCTTGTGCAGATTACACTCTCACTCTGCCAGACACCACTAGCCCAATTGGCCCTCGCCAAATGGAACTGTCTCACAGCTATGACAAATGATGTTTATTGTGTATATGCGTGTGTATGTGACTTCGTATCTGGAGCCACAACAACTAAAAGAGCCACTCAGCTGGATCATACCCCTTGTTATAACTTGGATGAAGCTCTCATGTAAAGTTGCGAACTCCGTATTCTGCCATTGCTGCTACCTAATTTCGTCGTGCACATGTTGACATGTGGCCAACAAGCTTTAGTGCGTTGTTTCTGAAGTACTACTCCTACACATGTAGAAGCTCAGAGATTCGGTCAAAAAAGCTGATCCAAACACCTACCTACGCTCTCGACAGTAGCTCGGCTCTTTGTGCGAGAATCCCAGATAAGTGTGAAATTGCATCGTTACAGATGCCAACCTGCCCCAAAGCCATGAAAACTCTTTCTGATGTGTCCTTTTCTATGAATGGAGCTTTGATACGTTATCAGATACATTCCAGGACACGCCTCAAGTATCGGCCTATCGACCGAGTCTGATTATCCTTTCTGTGCCGTTCGTAAGGCTAGCAAGGAGGACGCCCACCTGGCGGTTTACCGGGCACGCTCATGCGTGAGACCAGCAACTTCGCTCTGTGATTGCCGTGACCCACCCCTCACCATCGTACCAAAGGGTCCTTTATGAAGCTCTTTTCCATTTTTCTCTGAATTCGCTCTTTCGTTCAGTCATTCCTCCATTAACCGTGTAGACCTCCATCCCCCTGCCTTCAGGGCCCCCTTTGTCCTTCTAATGGCTCTGGTAGGGCATACTGGAGCAGGCGTTAAAGTGATTTGGCATGACTTAGGCTTTGAAGAATTAGACATGCTCAATGTAACCCTGACTGACCTAAGCCTAGATCTGGAGCATGGGGTAAACTGAGCTGCAATTTCTGAAACTGAGCTGATGGCTAGCCTGTTTACATCAGGGACATTTCCTCCGAGGAGATAAGGGAGTCAGTGGATGAGAAAAATATTAGTACTACAAAAATAAAACAGCACAAATATACTGTAATATATAAATATATATGTAATTAAATAATAGTAGGTTACGTTACAGCAGGATTCTACATCTCTTGCCTCCCCCAATTATACCAGAGTTATACCAGACCTCCTAATGTGTGAGTTTGGTAGAGGGTCGTTGAGAATGAAGAGGGAAAAGTCACAAGAGAAGAGGCAATACCTACATCGCAATAGGATTGTATGTGGTTCTGATTGGCTGTGATTGATTTGTGCGATAAATTCGCCCACCTAGAAATAACCACTTTGATATGTAAAAAAAATTCTTGAAATGACCTGAAAACATTTTTTGTAGGGTAATAGAATATTGATTGTTGAAGTCTGCATGTACTGGAAGTATGTGACCATGGCTTGTTTTTTCCACTACGAACTAATCGGATATAGTAAAGTAGTTTCATTCAGAAATTAATCACAATTTGGATTTCAAGCAGGCTATGAAAATATAATCGTTTTTTTCTCTTTCTGATAGTGTAAGTGTAATGTTTATTGAACCAAGAAAATATGACTAGGACATGAATTTACATTTGATTGAGAAAAAGAAACTATGAGGACTGCACACTGGTTTACGTCTAGTATTAAGATGCGCTTCGCAGATGGGAAAATAGTATTTGGTATTTAAACTTTGCCATACTAAATCGCAGGATATGAAGGTACGACATCATAAAAAGCGGTGTTTTCTGCGCAGTCTTGATTGTAACATAACACACACGGTTCTGCATGGTTTGTTTGGCTGTTAGAGTACAAATGAACTTTTGCATTCTCATGTAAACTCCGCAAGCTTTAGAATTAGATCTTACGATCAGATTCATATTATGAAAGTAGGTGAAAGAGATTAAAAAAACAACTGTAAACGAGAATGTATCTTCCTCTTCTACCTGTGATTGTCTAAATCCATACTACTGTAGGTAAAGCAGGGTTTTAGAAAAAAGAGATGGATTTATATGTGATTTGACTCCACGGAAAGCCCAAAAGAGATTTTATTTAACACTTCCACAAACATATTAAGCATTTAAGTTGTGAATGTTTTTTTTTTTCATTTGTTTTCCATTTCCCTTCAATTGTACCTTAGAAATGATGTAAAGAGAAAATGACAAGTGTGAAACACTTACGATTGTATTTGTCTTCCCAGAAACCCATTTAATTTAGAGACAATGAGCTGACGGTGTGCCATTTACTTTGCAGATCTCCTTTTGTATATTTATTCTAATTGAGAAACAGGTGTTTCTTAACCCTCCGCTGCAAATGAGACCTCCCAGGATCGGAGCTGGTGGGTGCCTAAATAGCTTTGTGTGCTCTGCTGGCCCTCATCAGCATTCCTGCGGTGTTGGTGCTAATGACAAGGCAACCTCGACATAATGCGCCACCTAAAAGACTGAATTTTTAAACATTTAGTATTTATGAGGACTTCAGAGTGCACACAAGATGCTAAACCTAGAGAATATTATAAGAGGTAATCAACTTTGCCTGGACTACCAGAAATTACTGGAGACGTGAGACATGGCTTCACCTAAATTACTGCTACATTTAGATTCGTTTCATCCCCATCTGTTGTAAATATTTACATGAAGTACCTCGCAAGAGTGGGGCAAGTGTTTGATTGTTTACAGTTGCTAAACGGTGTTGCTACTTACTGCATCAATAATTTGAATGATGTAAATAACGTGACCCAGGACCACAAAACCAGTCAAAATTATGTTTTCTTTATGACAGAAATCGTTAGGATATTAAGTAAAGATCATGTTCCGTAAAGATATTTTGCAAATTGCCCACCATAACTTATAATATGCATTGCTAAGCTTTTGGACTTTGGACTATTAAGGCGATTTTCTTAATACTTGGATTTTTTTTGCATCATCAGATTCCAGATTTTCAAATAGTTGTATCTCAATCAAATATTGTACTGTCCTGACAAACCATACAAATTTACTCTTATGTATACCCAATAGCCTTGTGGTCCAAGGTCACACATAATTAAATAGCTGTATAATGAATTTATACAAATGTAATGCATTGTTACACTGAATTAAAACATTTAATAGTGTACAGTACTATCAATATATGCTTAAATGTGGCCTATCCCATCAAAATATAGTGTCAAATCTATTTTAGCTTTAAATTTTTTAAACAAAATCAAAAAACATGTACATTGCACTTTTACACAATTATTTTTTCTAGATCAACTAAATAAAGGCAGTAGCACATGGTTTTTAAATATAAAACATTTTGTTGTTGAATTTGGAGTTAGGAAGTGCAGAAAGTTGTGTGATTAGGCTCTGGGAGGCCTCGTGCTGTGAGGAGAGGTCTCAGAACAGGGGTGGTTAAGGGTTTACTGTATGACTTACAGCCAGAGAGATCAACACAGCTGGCAGCCCAACAGCCCGTGTAATGTGGAAGACTCTCCTTTTAGGTTTGACTTTTGTAGGGATCGATATTTACTTATTGGATACATTTTTAGATAAATATGACCCAGCTAACCAAGCTTATGACCCACTCACAAGCCAAAAGATGGTGCAAAAGGAGCTCTGTGCTGACAGGAGTAAAAGTGGAAATAAAATAATTCATAAAACTGCTCTTCTTTATTTGTGACCCGTGGAAGGGAATGCGGGAATGCTCTAGCCTACTTTTATGTCCTTTTTACAGT
Source organism: Enteromius thamalakanensis (assembly GCA_032357475.1). Lineage (NCBI taxonomy): Eukaryota > Metazoa > Chordata > Actinopteri > Cypriniformes > Cyprinidae > Enteromius > Enteromius thamalakanensis. The sequence continues at coordinate 14,935,344 of JAUCMT010000160.1, read as the reverse complement.
ATTGCTCTGCGTAAAGACTTGTTGCATCACAGTGATTTTACATGATTTAAAGTTTTCCAGGTTCATTCTGCATTCTTTCTGCCATAGACTGATATCATCCAATTATTTGTCTGCGTACTTGAAAGTTAATGGCCTCGTTCTTAGGAAGCACAACAATACCAGCAACAGCCTTTATATTCATGCTTTTTTGTTGTTTTTTTTACATCAAAATCCGAAATAAAAACAAGTAATCCACAAACCGTGCTTTGTGTTATGCAAGTAGCATTAATTTTTCAATCTGTAGTCCCCTCCATGAAAAAGAATTACAGAGTAATATCCTTTTTTTATATATATTATTATTTCAGAACAAATAGGAAGTGGCAATGAATTTCAATTCTAGCCCCTTGCACATACAGTACTGTCATACTGTCAGTATTTTAAATACATGTTATATTTTTTTTAATATTAATTACATTTAACATACATAAATACATATTCACTACTGTTTGTAGTCAGTAGGAGTTTTGAAATATTTTTAAAAAGAAAGTTTTCTGCATATATTTGCAGTAAAAAGCAGTAAAATCTGTGCTTTTGCAGAATATTATTACATTTACTGCAGTCATTCCTCCATTCTTCAGTGTCATGTGATTATTCCGATGCTAATTTTGTGGTTAAAAATATTTCTTACATTTTTAGTTCAGAAAATGTTTGTTCTGCTTAATATTTTTTTGAAAACTGACAAAAATTTGTTTTTCAGGATTCTTTGACTTTGAATAAAATGTAGTGCAAAAAAAACAGGATTTATTTTTTAAAAATATATAAATATAATTTATTTATTTATTTTATTTTTTTGCAACTTTAGTATTTACTTACCTGTAAATTAATATAAAAGTATTCAGCAAGGATGCATTAAGTATGACTTTCTTTTTAAAGTAATCTTACTGACCCCACACTTTTTAATGGTAGCACATTTATTATTATTGTTATTATTTATTATTATTTAAACTGATGATTTAATAATTGATGATGGTTTTTCATAGGCTTGGTCTAGAGCAACAGCCCAGCGTAACTACTCTGTGTGTGCTCAGAGCTGATTATGTTCTGTTGTTCATCTTACTGTCAGCCCAGGAGGCACATGAGAAACTGCTGTTGATGTCTTAAAATCTGCCTCCATCCAGGCTCCAGGCTCAGTGTGATTCCCTCTCACTGACAGATCTTGATGGCCCCATCTGACATCACTGTCATTTGATGAGGTGTTAAATGAAGAAGCGGTGCTCATTAGAAGAGATCGTGTTTGCTCTTTGTCTATACCTGCTCTCTTGTCTCTCAAGGGGCCTGTCTTGCCTGTAAGGTGGCGAACAAACCTGTGCCATCTTTCGCAATTGTCCGACAGCATTAACGGCATGTTCATTAGTCGGGTCTGTTTCCATGGAAATATGCAGGGTAGCCTGCTGGGCACATGTTATCCTGGCTGATCCGGGTGCTATTGACAGAAACACGGCGTGTGCATTCATTAGTCTAATCAAGGGAAGTTCCTTAAGCCAAGTGCACACGGTCTACAGATAATTGACCATCCACTCAGATTGTCCACTACTCCTGTGAAATCTAGCGAAGTGTCACAGATGGGTATTTTATTTTCCCACGCGCTAAACTAGCTAGACAGCCATAAAGTGCAATGGGCCATTTTGCAAGTATCCCGGAGGGAAGAAGTCTTGAGTGCTTTCTTTGGCTTGATCTTTCTTCTACTACTTTGGTGAAAACACCGCATTCAGAAGCTTTGCCAGCTCTGCCCACTCTCATAAGGCCAGTTTAGAAGAGCCACCAGCTGTTTTGAGCCTTAATTTGTTAGTGTAGGTGGCGCTTGTGCTCAAGCACGTCTGCGTAGATCCTTAACGCCTTCGCTATTTGGCATTGGGACTAATTAGCTCACAGCTGTTGACTCACTGTTAGGATGCAAGTTGTTAACAACTGCTTTTGAACTTCACTTGTGCTTGCATGCATTTGTGGATTTGCTTTTTATGTCTTGTTTTTTTCCCCCCTTGTCTCTTGGGCTTAATGCAGCTGGTTCCGACTGACCTCTTTGCCATCACAGCAGCACTTCAGCAACCAGCTGAGTAAAGCACACATCCCCAGCCACAAATTTCAGATCCCAAGCCAGAAGTGTGTACAGGACCTCCCTGAATAGATGTCTCTTCATACATTGGTGTTGCTCTAGAATAATAAGAGATGAACATGTTCTTAACCAAAACATCAACATCTGCCCACATTGATTGAACACTGATCTACAAAATAAATCATATTTTATATAGATATATAAAAAAAAAAACATTGAGGAGAATTCATCAAGGATGATCATGAAATTACCCCATTATCTCTTTCTGAGCATACACATTGGAAATATTATCATAAGGTCAAGTAGTCATTTTCCCATCAAAGGTTCTGGCCTAATTAGGCGCCAATACACCCACCAAGCCATACTTTATTACATAACCCCTAATGAGCAGTCTTGACCCAAGTGCACAAACACTTGAGTGTTTTCAGTAGTGTAGGCAGATAGTTGCCTTTTGTGCTTACACATGCTCTGCTAAAATTTTAACCAACATCAACAAGAATTTTGGTCAATTTATTGTGATCATTTTCAGTCTAGAGATGTAATGTTTTGTGAATAGTCCTGTCTCATGCAGATGGTTGACTATAGCAAGCCAGTTGCCATGTTCACTTGCCTAATTAGTTACCCGCTGTTGCGAGAGGGATAATTGAGAAGGCATCATGGTAATTTGCAACATAACCAAGCTAATAATTTATTATTGATTGCCTCATCCAATGGTGAAACTGTAAATTAGCCCCTAGTGCATCTCAGTGGATTGCATGAATTCACTCTTGCTTTTAAACACTCAAATATGTCACAAGATTAACTTTGGCCCTGCATGAAAGATGGTGATGTGCTACCGGTCTCTCTCTGGCTATAAACTTTATATATCAGGTCTACAGTGAAAAAGCATTAATGTTGGGGGTGCAGAAGTTTTAAACACATTTGCCAGTGTGCTGTTGTCCCTGAAATGGCTTCCTAACTAGTTTACCACAAAGTTTTAGTTGGTCAAACCAAGGGGTCAAAGTTTTGCTGTTTTTCTTTTTTACAATTAACATGAACATAGTATTAAAATAGTAAATATATTTAAATTAAAAAAAGTAAATATAAATTGGTATAGCATGATGCATTATTTATTTTAATCCTGATTTAGTTTAGTTTTGTCTGGATTTAGTTTAGTTTAGTTTTGTTTTATCTTATCTGGATTTTATTTTGTTTTGTCTAGATTTTGTTTTGTTTTGTCTAGATTTTGTTTTGTTTTGTCTAGATTTTGTTTTGTTTTGTCTGGATTTTGTTTTGTTTTGTCTAGATTTAGTTTTGTTTTGTCTAGATTTTGTTTTGTTTCGTCTGGATTTTGTTTTGTTTTGTCTAGATTTAGTTTTGTTTTGTTTTATCTTATCTGGATTTTGTTTTGTTTTGTTTTATCTTATCTGGATTTTGTTTTGTGTATATTCTGATGATCTCTGTTGACCTTTAACAAGAGCAGCCAAAACTGACAGTAGGCTTCTATTTGATTCGATTAGATGTGAAATAGTATATGGTATATAGTTTAAATTCAACTTTCCTTCTTATTATTTTTGCTAATGTATTCCTTAAGGATACTCGATATTCGATTCCAGCTTAGGGCAATATGGGTGTTTAATTAAATCTTGGCCTCCTAGGTGCATTGCTAGGTCCAGTGTGCCACATTATGATTTGAGATGTTAGCATATGACACAGTGTGTGAGGAGATTGACAGGCAGCTGTGTGCAGGGATTGAGGTAACTGCTGTGTGTTGTAATTTGACTGCACTGGAGCTGCTCTGAATAGAGATGGAGATGTCATGCCTCACCTCTAATAAGATCAGCCATGATATTAAAACTCCTCCGCACATGAAGGAGACGCCTGTGCCTGGGCGCTTAAAGGGTTTTATGCTGATCAAGCTGGGCCACCACTTACTGCCAGAAACTTTTAACAACACCACCCACCACTTCAGCTTCCTACCCCAGTTCCCCTGGACCAGCCACTAGCATTATTGCATGTGAATTTTTATATATACTGTAAATATTTTTATATATATATTGCTGTATATAATAATACTGTAATTGTTGTTATCCAGAAGCTGAAATTTGTAGCTCTCTCCTTTTTAAGTGCAACATGTTTTTATGGTTTTCTGTGGGGTCAATATAGTTGCCACAATCATTCAATTTCTTTGCAAAGCCTGCATTGCATTGTGACCGAATCACAAAACATTCATGGCTGAACTGTGCTGCACAAACTGTTTGGGGCTGGAATGAAAAGATCAGGGACCTTGTTAAAAACACACTTCAGCCACTCTTTACAGAATGTTAGGATGCTTGAGAAGAATTGCTGCAATGCTGAAATGCTGCAGGTGCTTATACACAGCAAGGGACAGCACAACTTCTAAATTACTCATATTATTAGTTAGCATCTACAGTATTAGTAAGGTTATATGAAGTACAGTAATTTTTTGTTTTGGATGTAAGAATATAAATGTTAGTATTCAGCCAGGCCAAAAAATATGCAAAGGTTTGACTTTTACCAGAAATAATTCTGTTTTTAAATATTGCATAATTTGCTTTAAAATTATATTTTATTTACTATTGATTCAGTGTTATGAATTAAGACATGTTCTTTGTATCTCATTTATCATTATTACATTGAAATGCTTACAGTATATTTTCTTTGTAATTACAGAAATGCCTACAGTAATTTATCAGCATTATTTGTATTATCAGCCCCCCCCCGCTTTTTTTTTTAAAGATATCCCTAAATCACAATAAATTTTAAAAAGTAATTTTTTTAGTTTTTATGTGGTGTGACTCTTTTCCCACATTGTTCATAGACATTTAAACTGTTGCCGTAATGTCAAATCACCTTCACGCTTAAGTCAAAAATTGGAAAAAGTATGTTTACCATGAATCCTTTCCTCCCCTCTCAACAGGTGCATTCCAGAGGCCCACCTTGGCAGCTAGAGGAGAGGAGAGGTCGGCCTCCGTCACCATGACAGTGCTGCCACGGGCCGTGGCTTCCCTGGCTGTGCCCGGCCTTATCCTCTGTTTTATCACTCTTCCATTTCCTGCTATACTGTCCCAGAGGCCCCCTCTCCCCACAGAACCCTCCCCCACTCCAGCACCCCACACAAGGCCGGAGTGTACCCGCCTAGAGCACCCCGTCATCTCTATTCAAGGTGAGCACTGATGTCTCTCACAGTACATGCTCTCACTCCTGGGATATTACAGCAATGTAATACTTTCTCTTTTCTCAGATTAAAAGATTAACTCATTTTGGAGTTGTTGAAGATGTCATTCTTAAAATATTTTTCCTAGTATGCAGAGGGTAAAAAACGGCATTGTTAAGTCACCATTTGTTAGGTCCAATTTTTTGCTTTTAACAAACCATTAACTATGACTTTTGCCTCAATAAACTCCTAATTTACTCTTTATTAATAGCTAGTAAGGTAGTTGTTAAGTTAAGTAAGGTGTTTAGGGACGTAGAATATTGTCATGCAGAATATTTGCTTTATATGTACAAATAACGAGTCAATATACTATATAATAATAATAATAGGCTAATAAGCAACTTGTTGAGGGATCAATTAGAATTGGGTAGTATAAGGTCATGTAGAATAAGGCATCAATATGTGCTCCATTACTACTAATAAATAGGTAATATAATAGTAATATGCATGCTAATAAGCAACTAGTTAAGAGACCCTAAAATATCGTGTTATTTTAGGGCCTGATTCTTATTTAACCGAACCTAAAAGAAAGTGCTATACCTGGAAAAATGACTTGTCAAACTATACTGTTTTGAAAATAGCTACTGCTGTTATACAACATAAAATAGCTAGCTGCATGACTAAACATTGGCAATAGTGTGAATCACACAAAAACTGACAAGGCATGCTTTGAGGGACACAAAAAGTAGCCTGCATATATTTTAGAGCATGTTCATACCTCAGTCATTTTTATTAGCTGATGAAAACAGCACTTTGTAGTCTTTTGTTGAAAGATGTGGCAAGGCATGTTCGCTACCATTATACAGTTTTCTGACAAAGTCCACTGCTGGAATTCAGAGCGTTTGGGAATGTAGCGCCTGGTTGTTTTTCCACTGTTCTTGTGTATTACGCAGTCTCAGAATCTACATTTTTTGTTTCGTTTATCTTATTCTTTGGGTTATCCACACATTTCAGACAGTGATAGAGCATGCTGAAGATAGCAAGAGATAAACGTCTTTCATTTCTTCAAGATTCCTATCCTCCTGTGTCCCAGCACACAATGAAAACAGATTGTGCAGCCATACCTTGATATCACCCAGAAAATCTTCTCCATACCCATGAAACAAAGGTGTTTCTATACCAAGAACATGTTTATTTATACAGAGGGTGTTTGTAGTGAATATGATCTGTCGACGATTGCCTGAGCAGCGTGTTTTTGACTCTCTGAGGGACATGACAAAAATTGCAGAATAATGTCTCATGGGAAACAAAAGGAATTGATGTCTGGAGGGGCTCTATATAAAATATGAAACCTACTTGGACGTTAGGGCAGGCATGGCTCATATAGACATCGCCTGCAGCCAGCCCCATTTATTGCTTCCGAAAAAACTCAGGTTGCATTTTGATTTGTCGATTTATGCTTTGCTATCAAGATTTTTTTTTCTTTTCATAGTGTTGAAATAGACTGCAATTACAAACGACCTTGTTTACTGAGTTAGAAAACACTACAATTTGCAAGCAAGCAGTAAATCGTAAAGCCAGATAACCAAGGTACTCTTTGTTTTTCTCTCTTTCTTATTTTTTTGCTGTTATGGTATTCTGTTTCCTTTTGTCATTTTAGCTCATTGACTCAAAGGCACTGTGGCATAGCGTTCACGATAAGAGCTGCTGAACAATTAGCTTTGCACTGTAAGCAATCGCACACCTCGAAATCCCTCTTTATGTGTTCTCAATGTATGGAAGTCCCACAGCACACCTTAATACCTTCTTTTATGTTGAAGCAGTGGTATGGAATCCCTGCTACAATGGAAGTGTTGGCCGAACTTGAGATTAGGTTCTTTGATGGATGAACGTTTTTTAATTGACGCCTTCTGGCGGCTGCTCAGTGGAGTTACCTGAGGCATGTTGGGGGCCTCTATCTCTGATCTCTGACAAGGTCTGTAGATTCACACATGCCTTTGAACTATTCTAAACCATGCAAACGATACTCTTAAGATGATTTAGCATGGTAGAGCATGACCACCAGGGTTGGGGCCAATCATTTAGCACAATGGGGCTTACAACCTTACAACCGAAATTGTAATTATTAGAAAATCTTTTTTTTTTTTTTTTACTTTGGATTTACTTTAATGTTTTCCATTAAAAATGAACATAAATAATGTAAAAAAAACATGCATTTATGCAACATAGCCTTAAGACATTTTAGGCAATGTATCTTTTATTTTTTTATTTTGTGTATTTTAAATATGAATAAATTAAGTGTAATGAATTTTTTTTATATATATATATATATATATATATGCAAGACCAGATATATATACTGCCAGTTTTAAGCAGTAGGTAGTAGTATGTTTGGGGTATTTTTTTCCCTAATCAAAATAATGCAACTGCAGTTTGATTGAGATTAATTGAAATAAATTAACTCTCTCTCTATATATAACTATTACTATTATTATTTTGATTGGGAAATTAGACAATACTTAAAAGCATTATAAAACATTATAGACAAGACAAGAAGACAAGCTTCACAGTTTGGGGCAGGTTTGCTGTTTGGTCCAATACAGTTGTTGCTGCTCTTTGCAAAGGCTGGATTAGATTGTGGGAGGTTCATAAAACAATTCTCACCGAAATGAGACACAGAGACAGTTTAGGTCAGACCGAAATAACCAGGCACCTCTATATCTTTTTGTTATATGCCGACTGGAATAATAAGATTTTCTTTTCTACCTCCTCCATATTATTTCACCACGACTGGCCGGTCCAAGTTGCCGGCCACCGATTAGGCGTCATTGATGTGCAAATGTGGGCGGTCAAGTGTCAATGTATTCATCTGACTTCAGAAAGTTGAGGAAGTTCAGAAGGAGAAGTTTTTGCAGTTTCCTTTCAATAGGTGGTCTGTTTAGCTTGCTTACCTTGAGTATGTTTACATCGAAACCTTTCATTTCAAGAGATCAAATGCTTTTTTATGATATGGCTACCAGTTTAAGAAACTCAAAGCTGTTGCTGTGTCGTTATATAATAACATATTGAGAGCAACCTGATATTTATTCCCTTCAAAGAAAATCCTTATTTTTTTTCCTTTCGGGTTATACGTGACAATCTCCTCGAAAATCATTTCCAGCATATCTATGAACCAGCAACAGCAAAAGCATACTGGTACTACGAGGAGTCTCAGATATGTTTAGATATCAGGGGATGTAATTTGGATGGATTTTGTTGTGTGGGGGTGTTTGTTCTCTTTTTATTTTTTTCTTGGCTAAGCTTGCACAACCACACCTGCATGCCTAGTCTATCTACAAGGATATCAATGTATTACTGCAACACATGTATGCTGAGCTGAGAATTACTAGGTGTCCGGAGACGTATTCAACAAACACTGAGGCGAATTCCTGCAAAAACCTGTTCTGTATTTAGTCCAGTGAAACTACTGTAGCTACAAAAAATTATTATAATTGTACTGTACTGTGCATAGTATTTACTATTATTCATGAATGATGTATAAAATAAACACAAAAAATTAAATACAGTAATTTTTTATTGTCAAGTTAAATGTAAGCGTTACATTGTAATTCACATTATGAAAAACATATATTTATATATATATATATTGAGATTTGCTAAAGACATTTACATGTGACATTTGACAGTGTTATTAAATCATTTTAAAGCTTTTTCGCTTTGTGAGTATTAAAGGGGATACAATGTAAAATACAATGTAAAAATAAGGTAAATAAACATAAATATTGACCAATTACCAATATAGTACTAATAGATGATGCATCGAGGAACCTATTTTCCTTTTTTTGTGAGTACTAAAGCACAGCACCTGCCAATAAACGGCCATATCCATAGATATTCACATTTTCAATTCAGCTTACGTTTATATGTATAACATGTACAGTATTTCCTGAAGCACGTTGTTTCAAAGCAGCTATATAGGATATGCACATTTCTGCATTACAAATGAAGAATAATTTATTGGTGTCATCAAAGTATCCATATAGCAGAAATATGCAGTTCTACACTAATATAAATGATACAGCTAATGACGTGTATTTAAGCAGGAACAATGAACACAATTAAGGCAATCAAGTTGTGATCATAATGAGTACAATATAAGGGGAATTTGGTAGTTTTGCATATTTATTTAAAGTTGGCATCATCTGAGGTCCTCTCAGGTGTCGGCATCATCTTTTCTCAGGTTTTGGCTCATCTGAGGGTTTTTTTCAGGGGCCATTCACACAAACATGCTGCTGATTTATTGTTGCTTGTGCACATGGACTAGAATGATGTCTTTGACAGTTGCGTTACTTTTGCAGGGTCTCTTGAATAACACGCTGTCCTTAAAACATAGCTTTTCAGTTTAACTTAAACAACTAAACTCTCACTTCCCTGCATCTCATCTTTTTAAAACTTGTTCTGTGTGAATGGCCTCTTAGTAAATTCCACCTATTGTTGTATAAAACCAGCATCTATAGTTACCAGATTTGGATCTGGGATTTTAGAGGCCGTATCAACATTGAAAACAGCACGATTTAAGAGCTAATGTCAGGTATGGTGTGTCCTTGCATGTCCAATGCTGAGAACCTAACGCAAAGTTCTAACCTGTTAGGCTGGAATTACAGTAATCTGTCCCGAGAGGAGTGGTTCCACAGAGCCATTGTCTACGTCCACTCACCCAGTCATTGTAATTGTCTTGAGATTGTTTGTCTCGTCTGTAGAACATGTTCAGAAACCAATCTCTAGTGGGTAATAGTGCTGTTGTTTAACCACCGGTCCCATTTAAGGGGAGCTTAAGTAAAAAAAAGAAAAAAAACAGTGTTGTTTCTTAACTTCAGGCCCTTACCCATGTGTCTCCCTTCACCTAATTGGTCCCTGATTTCAGAGGCACTGATGCCTGAACCGTTCTGTCATGTTGTTGGACCCTCTGTCACCGAAAGTAGAGGTTGTTTTATGTGTTCGCAACCTTGGAGTGCAAGGTTTACATTTGCTAAATGTGAATGGAATGGAACTTGGTAAGTGGTTTGAACGGATAGCAGCAGCTCTTATGCTTCTGCTTGGCCTTTCCTACCTATTGTAAATGCTGACGTGTTATGCTTCAATGACTGTTTGAAATTGCCAGCACAGGTTTCTCTCATTGGCTTTGTGAAAGATGCTCTTTCAGATCCTTGCCTGACTTGAACCGTCCCTTGATTTACGGCCTCATCCCCAGAGTGCCCTTACCCCCGCCTGCCCTCTCCTCTGTTGTGCTGTGGCATTTCTTGGGGCGCTCATTGTCTTTCTATTTCTATAATCAAAGTGCAGTCTGCGTAAGAGGATTTAGATTTCTGCGGCTCACTCCAGTCATGCAGTGACAACAGGGGATGCAACAGCAGGGAAATCACACGGCAGGCGTGGGGAAGGAGAGCAGAAGACAAAACAAAAGCAAATTCGGACTGTGCTCAGATAAGCTCCGGCCTGCATCTTCTGATAAGATTCTCTGAGCTCTGATGAGAGATGGGCCAGTCTTTGGAGTGAAGAGATGCAAAATACAGACGAGATGACTGTGTCTTTTTTCGTGGACAGGACTAGTGCTGGCATGATGTGCTTTGGGAACCCAAATGCTTTTATAATCAAAGGTAACACTACAGAAGCCTGCAGCGGTCAATGGTGATCCATATTTACTCTGTCGTATTGATCGCAGAGAGGACCGCTGCTCTTGTGCTATTGGATTAGCTTCACCTTGATCTACTATTTCTCATTGGTACATTTTTCTGCCTCACACTGCATAAAACAGTCCCTAATCTACTCCCTAACATATTTAGGATTATTATTTCTGTATTTAGTGATGAGCTTAAAGCAATGAATTCAATAAACATAGCGGGAAATTATGCTTTATTTTTTTACTTAATGATTAAAAAAACCATGTCAGGGCAATGTTAAAACTCATGATCTTGCTGTTTGTGGATTAGGGTTAATAGCTTTTCATTTGCATAGTGTTGTAGTTTTGTGATCCTTGTTTGAATAATTTTATCATCTGCATTTTTTTATGTGTATAGATGCATGCCACTAATGTTTACTGAACTAAACTTTTTACTTGTAATTTTATGACATCAATTTATGATTTAAAATGTAACTTATTTAATTTTCTGTTTATAAAGAGTTGATGATTATTAATAAGGCATTAATATGTGGTTTATAAGTACTGATAAACAGCCAATATGCTAGTAAAAAATATATTTTACATTTCATTTACATTCAATCTTACATTGCACAACACTGACAACTATCCAAATCTGCTTATTTTTAAAACCTGACAATTAAAGATTTTTTTTTTCATATTAAAATGTTAACAAACATTCATGCATTGAAATATTGCCAGAATGCTTCTAACCAAGTTCATATGCAAAGCAAATTTGGAGAACTAAGCCAGGTTTAAAATCTTTTTTAAAAAAGTCCTTCACCCCATCAAAACAGCACCATATAATGTTATTCTATGACCTTACGCATTGTCTGATTATTAATAATTGGTGTAAGATTGTGCATGCGAACTGTGAACTCTCAGACTGTGGAAAATTTGGCAGATTTCTGCTAAATCTATCCTCACGTTATTCTCAGATCTACACATCCTCTCTTGTGTGTTCATTAATTAAATGTTTTGGCAAATCTGATTATGCTTTCAGCTGCCAATAAGAGTGTAGTACCTTTAGCCCTGTTTAAATCTATATTTAAATCCATTTACCAGATTTCCCCCCCGGTATAAGCAAAGACAGTCTGCAGGTTCAATCTGGTTACTTGCTAGTGTTGGTGTGATTTGTAGCTTAACAATGACAGTCTTGCAATCAATACCTGCAGCAGCATAGCCAAAACACCCCCTCTATCTTTCTCTCTGCGTGTGAGAACCAGTCAGCTGTAAATCTTTGAAAACAAAAAACATAATGATTATGATTTATGTCCTTAGGAGCATCAAGGATGCAGACTGTTGAATCTGTTCTTGTCGCTCGGATCTGCTGGCTAATGCATTAATCACTTCCGCAGCATGTTTGGTGAGGAAAATGCAATAATCGTCCATCAGCCCTTTTCTGGCCCGACCCCTCATATTTATCCCTTTTTATTGCATATGGATTGCTGGACGCCAGGCAGGCTTGATGATGTGTGTGAGCAGTCTGTGCATATAAAAGCACCGTTTATATAAAACTCACCGAGGCTTAGAAGTCCGTCAGGAAGGGCGCCTTATGATCAACTGTAAACAAACATTCAGATAACCTAAACGCTTACTGGACTGATGCAAACATTTTTTTTGGTTAATCTTAAAATGACTATAAAGGGGGATTGGAGTAGTTTGTTATGAGAGTTTAGTAGGTGAAGGATCTGAGCCCTGCAGGACTCACAGCTGAACAGCTGAGCCTGTTTGTTTCTGCAAAGATCAGCTTTTTCATGCTGTGCCTGACATTTAACTCCGATGTGGTTTGGGTGACTCTTAGGTTATCATCACAACCCCTCAACCTGCACAATCTAAGCCATTTGTCAGTGTGTGTGCTTTATGCCTTATGAAGCATTTGGGAGCAGACTAAAAGGCAAGCGTACAGTAAACAAGCATAGATGTTTAGTTTAAGTTTAAGCAATGCTATGCAGGTCATTGCTGCACTTTAAAAAATAAAGGGTTGCTCACAATGATGCCTTTGAAGAACCATTTATTGTTTCAAAAAGAACCATTCAGTCAAAGATTCTTTAAAGAACCTTCTCTTTCTTACCTTTTTGTAATCTAAAGAACCTTCGTGAAACAGAAAGGAACCAGTTTAGACAAAAATGTTCTTCTATGGAATGGTGAGGCACCTTCATCTTTAAGTGTATGCTTTGGGACTGGTCTAACTGCCACAATTCTGGTCAAATAATTTAGCTTTTCTGATGCAACTGATTAACCAAGGTTATCTGGATAGTTCTGTGGATGACGATGATATACATACATATACATATATATATATATATATATTTGTATACAGTATACAGTTGTATAGAGTTGTTATTAATGTCTTTAAGACAGCTGTTCTTGGTGTATGATATCCAATAATAATTATTCTCTCTGCACACATTTTATCAGTCATCAAAGACCTTAACCTCATTTTAACCCGGGTGAGATAGATGATTGTGGTAAAGGTTGGCTTCTAGTACAGATTGTGTTTGTTTCCCTGTCATTAATTTTCCATAAATAACAGCTGAATGATGCAGCCATATGGTTCCAATCATTCAGTTTGTTAATATACTGTATTAATTCAGCAGCATTGCAGAGGCTTTCCCCCCCATTTTCCCTCTATAAATTCTATGCAGACACATCCCCAAATTTATTCAGTTGGTGTTCCCATGTGAATGACAGATTGTTTTTGATGACCCCAGCATCTGGATGTCTCCATCTGCGAGGACCGATTCGGACTGTATGAAGTGCTATTTATGAATGTCTTGTTAACAGAAACCAGTTTAACCATTGCTTTGACTTGTGGTGTGAGTTTGTGATTGTATTCACATAGCATTTTGCTGTAGTCATATTATTATTTTAATAATGTGCCTAAAAGAGAAATTACAGAATGTATAGTGTTTTATATATATATATATAATTGTAGTATTGTGTGATTTATTTTATTTAATATGAATGATTTTAAATACGCATTATATCATTTTTTTCTTAATTTAAAGTGACTTATATTTGCAATAAGTTGTTTTTGTAACTCGAAACATTTATCATAACCGCTAAGGGCTTTACTTTCTCGCTTCTTCAGAAAGTGAGGCTTGAGCCTGACATTTAATAGGAACCTATAACACAAACAACATTTGAAAACTACATTATGCAATATTAGGCAAGGATTTCTGTATTTTAGCTAGACATGTCCAAACACTGCTGAGAGATCCTGTTGGGCATGGAAGGATAACAAATCTTTTTATTGGTTCCATTTACAGTGAAATCCCATTTACTAAGCCACATTAAGGTCAACAATAGATCAAGTGGTTTTTGTATTTACATAATGCCCTTTCTGTCTCATGTAATTCCCACTTCAATAGTAGCAGTCTGTGCTGTAAGTGTGCCAGGGCAAATTGTTTTGATTTGCGAAACTTTGTATCAAACAGCGCTTTTATGTTCTGAGATTCCTCTGGTAAGCAGAGTTTTGACTAAGTGTCATGTTGAATTAGGATCAGTATCCTTGAAGAGGCCCAGTTACCTCTGAGCGTAGCTCTCTTCTCCTCCTCACATGTTCTTGGGGACTCATGGGAGGAAGCTACATTCATTTTCCTGGATTAGTGAGCTCCGTTGCGAACTCGTTTTTGTAATGCGTAATCCATATGTTACCCTAAACCAGGAGTTCTTTGTCATACACTTTGAACTTTCAAGGTTTGTCAAACACAACCACTTCCCTTCTGTATCGCTAACATACCCACTTTTTTGGTCTTTCAGCTCTAAGTCCTTTGATCTCCAGTTTCTCCCATCCTGGTGTAAGGGACTACTCTCAGCTGACCCTGGACTTCACCAGGAATGAACTTATAGTGGGAGCCAGGTAAAAACTTTTTAGATTTGATGCATGAATAAGTTTCTATTTCTATAATAAATATGTTTATATTATAGCATAAATTAGGCTTTTAATTGGAATTTCATTATACAATAGGTATAAGTGTCAAACGATTAATCGCAATTAATCACATCCAAAATAAAAGTTTACATAATAAATGTGTTTATGCTGTGTTTATTTGTTATGTGTATATTAAAACACACAAGTACGGTATATATTTTGAAAGTATTTTCTTTTATTTGATATTATATCTACAGGGTTCGTACGGTCATGAAAAACCTGGAAAAGTCATGGAATTTTAAAATGGCAATTTCCAGGCCTTGAAAAGTTT
>JAUCMT010000160.1:14903153-14920089 GCA_032357475.1 Enteromius thamalakanensis | reverse complement strand
CGTTTTTTTCTGTTTGCATTCGTTATTTTAAAGTTGCAGCCGTTTTTTTCTGTTTGCATTCGTTATTTTAAAGATGCTGCCATTTTTTTCTGTTTGCAGCGCGTTGAGCTCACTCGGCCACCGTATAATCCACTTAAAAACCACTACATAGATTTTTAATCCAAACGGATGAATGCACAGTAATTGTATTTACCTTTAACAAAACTGAAAAATGAAGTTACAGCTACACACCAAAGTTTGAACCAAATGTCCAAGTGGTTTAATTTGGGCCTTGAAAAATAAAGAGGAAGCAACCAGATACCATGTTGAGGCTCTCATTAAACATTAGGATGAATGGCCCTGCTTTGTTTATGGTCTCCAGCAGTCTTAAAATATGGTGCAATACCAAATTTGATCATGTAAGCAGACTTATCCTTGCCTAAAGCGAAGGATTTCGCTATGTCAGAGTCTAGAAACATATTTTGAAACAGCCCTCCAATGCCATCGTTCGAATTGAAAGAGTGGTGTTTAGTTGCTAGGTCTCAGCTTGCAATGTAGCACAGCGTCTGCCGTCTGTCACGCACCTGTTGACGATGCTGCCAGGACTACTGCTGGCAGTGGTTTGCATCGGGAGAGCAGTCGATGTTGAGGGCAAAGCAGTGGAGGTTGCGGTTGTTGATGCAGCTGTAGCGCAGAACATTGATATAAGAATCTGCCCGCTACGTCCGCGCATCCTAGCTTGGTGGCTATTTGATTCCATATGCGATTTGATGCCATTCACCCCCACCCAGGTTATATTAATCGTCTTCTTGCAGACGTGGCTATTGCCAACTACTAGCCTAAGCCAGTCTTTAAATCTTGAGTCCTTCAGCCAGAGGTCCGAAAACTTTCATTTCCCCATGTTTTAATTTAATTACTAAACGGAAGCAAGCTCTCCTACATGTTTGGCAGCAACCCAGTTTGTTTGAGTGTGCGCGGGAACAAACACCACCTTACACAATATAGCTCAGGTCCACGCAAACTTTAGAAGAAAGGACTGCACAAAATGTATCTAAAAAAAAATTGGGCTCGCAAATGTAATACCTCGTCAGATGACGTTTATTACTTTTAAAACTTTTTAATGCCCTTAATTTGGCTAATTTCAATTGCAGACACCCTGGTTATTATAGTTGTCATCTTTGTTTCTGTAATATATTTAAGATAGTATTACTGCCTGGAACCATTCAATGGTTACATGAATAACTTCTTAAACTGAAAGTGACATGGACAGCATACAATTACATTCACTGACAACATTCACAGAGAAAAGAGGAAATCTATGAGAGCAGTAATCTATAGGCTTGCATGTAAACCGCAGGTTTTTTGGCTGGTGTACCACACAATATGTTAACAACACATACTGGCTGTGGACGCCCACTCTCAATCCTGATGTCATCTATGATCTCATGCTTTGAAGGGTGTGGGGCATCATGGAGTGTGTTCAAAAACATGAGCTCATCTTAATAGACACCCATGATAAGGCGTTTAATGGAAATGAGGTGTTGTTTCCTTGAAGGCCAGACGTGTTTTCCAAAGGCTGTTTTACACTATGTAACATATTAAGATGGCTTATCCAACCATATTTCAAAATCGGAATTATCTGTTGTTTCTCATTACACACTTCAAGCTGGATTAACATTTTAATGACAGACAGGAGGTTTAAACACGATTCCTTTTTAAAAACATCTTTTTAATAAGGTGCTAAAAATCTTTGACATGTATCTTCACATGGACCGGGGCACGTACGCCTCTCCAGTGCCACTTACAATTAAAATTACAGTGACAGAACAGAGCACAAGCACCGACTGAAGCACGGCACGCACATCTCAGTGGAGAGGGGGACAGAACAAAGGTCACTGTTAATTAAGGCAACGTTAACGACAGGTAAAATAGAAAACCGTTCCGTACAAAGACACGAAAAGTGATTCACATGCAGGCCTTTTTCCCAGAGAAGAACAGAACCGTGTGTGTGCGTGTCCAAAGTTCTCAGCTGTATTCGGTGTGTCCATTAAAAGCTTTTCCTTCTCCGTCCACTGAAATCAACACTAAATCCAACAGAGTCTCAAGCCGCCAAGTTTCACCAAGTGAAAGCGAGATGGAGATTTAAATCTCAAAAATGCAGGAAAGAACAGCCAAAGTGTGCAAGGGTAATACGCCAGACTATATTTTGAACTCGAGAGAGAGTATTGCACTTGATTTTGCATTAGGTTACGTCACAAATCACAAAAGGCTACCGAACATGGCTATTATTGCTGGTGAATAGCGTTGTACTGTTCCAGCATTCCCATAACGCCATGTTTAACTGCTCTCCTGCAACAGTACTGCAGACCATTAACATTCTCTTATTGTCAATTTTAGTGTATTAATCCCTAAAACGTGTTAATAAATTACAGTTAAATGCATGATCAATTGCATAAAATTCTAAAAGGCTTGTGCAACAGTTGTTACGCATGTTACAGCTACTAAACAAGCCGCCACATGAGAATGGGACGAACACAAACGGCTATCTAAACAGGAATACTATAGATCCTTCATTACATAAACTATGACCTCGGATGCCTTGAGGTAACATGACCCAGAATCGGACTTATTGACTGCAAGGTGATTAGCAAAACCCCACAGCGGAGAGAATTATCCTTTGCATAATATGGGTTGATAAGGAAAACAAGAAGACCACAGCATATGCCACTTATTGACAGTCCTATCACAGGTCAATTAAAGCTCGGATCCCACAGGCTATTCACAAGTGACACTACAGCTCTAAGAGGTCCCCGGTCCACAGACGGCCGTAGCTCTCGCCAGGCGGCTAATTGAGCTTGTCTATAATTATCCATTACACTCCCATTAGATGTGGTGAGAGCACTAGAGAAGTCATCGCCATGAGGCACTGCCAAATCTGAAAGTAGACCCGCTTGAGCTTCTCTATGCAATAAAAGTCTTTTATATTGTGCCAGTATGTAAACACATAACTTCCATTTATCGTATTTTTTTAAAAATAATAATAATAATAAAAAAGGTTTAAAAAAATGAGTTGAATAAAATATACAAAAGGGGGATGCATCCAGGAGGCAAAATGTCAAGTAGAAAGATCAATATCTACACTTCTTTCCTCCTTAGTTGGGTCTCCGTTCCCGCTGTTAGTTATGATGCTAACACAATGCACTGTTACCACCGCTGGTCATATATTTCACAATTACAACTTTTTTCCAAAAAAACAAAACACAGATCCATGAAAGTGAGCAACATGCTGTGCGCCTTTTTCTGCACTCTGCTGGGATATAGTGCCCATCAAATAACAAGCCTTTAAAAAAAAAAGCTCTCTTGGTGTGGTCAGACAGAGACAAAGACATCCAAATAGAGACGGTCGTATGATTCCCTGAAGAAGAGGAGCAGCAGGAGACTGAAGATGCAGGAGCCTGTCAGACACCAGTTTAACCAGGAAAGCTCTGAAAAACAAAAGAGCGAGGTTGACTGAGGTTAGCGATGACAGATCCCATGTACTTCAATGCATGACAGAACAGACATCTGTATATCAAATTCTTATAAATAACTACAAGCATACAGAAAATAACAAATGTATGCACTAAAGGTTCTTGCAATTTTTTTTTCTATACAAAATATACAAAGCTTAAATTAGTGGGGTCTTTTTACATCTCTGCAAAAAAAAAAATTGCACAATGACTGTTTTCCCTGCCTTGCAAGAATAGTGCGTTATGAAATCAGTTAGTTTTTTTTGGATTTTCCGGTTTAATTTAATTTAGTTTTAAAAGTTAAAGAAATAGTTCGCCCAAAACGTTTTTTTTTTATAATGTATCCTGGCTCTTCCAAGCTTAGAAATGCTGGTGGATAGTGGCCATTATTTTTTATAAGCTTAAATTAATTTTCAACTTTGGGTTAACTATTTGTTCAAGTTAAATTTTATAAAATCTAAAAGCATGTCCAATTAATTTAATTACCAAAAAACACACAATTTAATAACAATGTATTAAAAGTTTAACAAAAAGTGGGTTTTTTTTGCCCTTAGAAATAGATGTTCAGTTTGCCTGTTAAACCAAAAGCATCTGTAATTAATTGATTTTATAAAAACAAATAGAATTTTTTTTTAGAATAATAAAAATGTATATATACATATATATATAAAATCATAAATAATATATATAAACATTTTACATACTGTATTAGAAATAATAAATAAAGGCACACAATAAATAATTTATCTTTTAATCAAATGAAAAAATGAAAATCTTAACTTTTTTTGGCAAATTGCTGCAATATGGTTAAAATCAAAACAAAGAAGAACTACCAAACTTTTATTTATTTATTTTTGGGGGGTTGTAGTGAAGACTCGTTTGTTTGCATATGACAAGACGATGTTTTCTCAAATGAACTGTGTATGAAACGACTCGCAGAGCAGCTCTGGAGATTATGTTCTTGTATTCATGTTCTCATACATTATGGCAGAAGAGCCTAAAAACACTTTAGTATACGTGTAGTAAACAAAACCATGTGTCTGCACCATTCATTCACACAGACACACAAAACATTCAGTATTTCAAAGTAAAATAGCTGTTTTGCACATTTTCTTTTTATATATATATATATAGCAAGAAGAATGGTAAGAAAAATTTATAATTAAAAAGTAATAATTAAATCTATTTTATGCCTGTTGTAATTCATTTTTCACAATTCAATCAACTTATGATGGAAAACAAAGTTTTTATATAAAATAACAGAAATAACAGCCCACAATTTCTTTTTCATTTCACTACAAACTAAAGGCGTCTACAAACATCAATTCACAATGACTAAACGCGGCTGGCACGTCTGACCATGTACATGGTCATGCTCCATTAACCAAGGACAAATAGACTAAAGCAGCAATATAACTGTCTGAAAAACTATGTGATAAGTATGTGAGAAAAAACAAACAAACAGTGGCCGTGTTTCCCACAGTTGCTGTATTCCTTTCATTGTGCATTTAAAGATATGGGAGCTTTTACATTAAGGTTGAAGGTTAAACCAGCAATAGAATCATTTCACACACTCTGCACATGAATGCTAAGATTCCCTTCAAAAGACGACCCTAAAAACAGCATGCACAAGCTGTGCAAGCACATTCAGAGTTGACATACACAACAGCGATTCAATGGCCGAAAGCCTCACACCAGCTGCTGTGGCTCTGATAGAGAATATAACATAAACCAGGTCAAACACACAGACCCTTGAGGACAAAGGAAAGAGCGCAACTTAATTTAATAGAGAAGTGGATTTCAATTTCGAGGCGTCCTGTATCCAGATAACAGGTTGATCAATTGCCCCTGAAGTGAGAGCTGCAATCGATGGCAGGAGGTGAAATGCATGCTGGGTCAGCTGCTGAGTCCATTTGGGCTAAATGATATGATTTAGCCATGCAGCAGAGTCAACACATGCAGGTACGGCAGAGGAAAGAGCCGTGTCAACTTGAAGAAACAGGAAGCAGGGATTCTTTCCAAAAGCCCCCTCATTAATCAGGCCTTACTATCCCTTCGGCAGAGCCTGGTGTAGCGGCAGGTTAATGGAGTTGTGTTTATCTGGCTATTATGTCTCTGCCGCACACCCGCCCCAGCCTCATCAATTTAAAAGAGAGAGGTAGCATCACCAGGCGGGACGTCTGCACCGAATGTTAATGAAGAGAGTGACTCGGCTCCGGTAATCCAATCAGACGCCCCCCCCTAAAAAATCTGCGAGTCGTCAACAGTCACCTTTCCAGCGATAATAGAAGACAGAAGTCCAGACACAGCGCCCATCCAGAGCACTGTTACGGAGAATACAAAAGAAGTCGGGTTAAAGGATTCGATTTCTGCCACCTTTTCTGGTAATAATGGGAGCACGGCAATTATATCCTGTCTGTCAGTTTACGCAGCAGTCAAACTGTTATGTCGTGTTTCCTTCCTCTTAATACCTGACGGCAGAATGCAGAGATGTTGTTATTAAGGGTGCAATTTGGCCTGTCTCTTTTCTGCCATCGTCTCAGGGGCTGTAATGTGCTGAAAAGGCCACAGCGGAACGACAGCGTAAACAGGCCACTCACCGTGACACTCAATCTCTTACACGAGGAGCGCTGGGACATAAAGCGAGGACAAGGGAGGAGGGATGCGAGGAGACATCCTACAGCCGCTGTCTCACGTCGTGACCCAGTGTCTTCACAGTCACCTATGGGGCTCCTCACTTCCTGTCAGATGAGCTAAGGCGTTGGAGATGGCCCTCTTATTGCTGTAATTATTCTTAATCGGTACCCATTCAGCTGGCAGACTGATGGCATATTTCAGCTTGGTTTAATGTCTAGCTCTGGCCCCAAGCAGCTTTGAGAGAGCCTGACTGACAGTTTGTGTGCTCTATTTTCTCCTTATGAGATTAAATCACACCTATACTTTGCACCTATGAGTTTGATTTGTTTACCTGGTTTGGCCTAACAACTAAATAAAAGAGTAATTTATTAAAATATATTACAATTATTCTTTTTTTTTTTTCATTACTATTTTTAAAACTACATTTGACATACTATAAAAAACTGGTACAAATACAATAGTACGAAATACAATAGTACAACAGTTATTTTGAGAAATAAATGGCTGATAATAATAAAAAAAGCTATGTAAAAAATGTATAAATTATAAAAAAATATATATTATTTTAATATTACATGATGTTAATGCATTCAAATATTAAAATGTAAAGCTGAAAACTATCTTTTTATTTCAAAATGTAAAGATTACAATTAAAAATGACAATTAAAGATTTTTTAAATTTCCTTAATTGAGGATTTGATAGTATAAATTAGTATTGTCAAACAATAATTCACCAATAATCACATCCAAAATTTTTTAAATAGATTTTGCTTATATAATATAATAATAAATAAATTGTGATCATCGTAATTAATAATCACAATTATAATTTTAAGGGAATAATCAACAATTTAGATTTTTTCATAATCGTGCAGCCCTACTGTACACACATATATTATGTAAACAAAAACTTATTTTGAATGCGTTTAATCTTTAATCATGGTTAAATCGAAACTATATACCAATAAAATCAATACAAAAATAAATCATTTGGTACCAATATATTTAATCCCTATTATAAGTACTTCATCAAAAAAATGACACGTCAGGGTTAACATGGTGTGAAAAGCTAAGAAACTTGATTTTGCTAAAGGTTTACCTTCACAGGCAATTGAACATTTGCTAAATCGAATGCTGTGAAAGAATTTAGAGCAGGAAGTGCACACTCTGGGTCTCCACAAAAGTTACTGGACCCTTAGTTGTATTATTGGCATTTGACATAAGGGCCACCCTCAGACACTAGGTGACATGGCTTTTACTAAGTCACACAATCAAAAAGGCTGAATGTTCAAATCTTTACCAGCTATTCACATGCTTTCAGATTAAGAGTGAATGAACCGACCTTTCCAACTTAAATGGCCAACTGGGAAGGACAGCAACCGTAACTCAGTGAAGCACATCCCTTTCACTTTATTTTAAAGCGAATACAAAGAAAGTGTAAGACATTTGTGAACGTATCATTGGCCACAGGCAGAAGCGATTCCTGAAAGCACATCAATTCAACCTTGGGTGGCAGAAAAAAAGAGCATCTGGAAAATAAAAGAACATCTCTGAGGCAGGCTCAATATAGAAGGAAACAGGCAATTTTCAATGCACACTGAAAACCCAATCTACACCATAGTTCAGATCTACATTAGCAACCGAATGGAAAGAAACAAGGTAATTACAAGAGAAAGTAAACAACAGAACTCTGTCTGAATAAGGATAGAAGGACACAACAATGCAATTTAAACCACTCAAGAGGTCATGGTCGGTAGGACTTTTTAAAAGATTTTGTCTCTTATGCTCGCCAAGGCTGCGACAGTAACATTATTTTATTGTATATTATAACTACAACTTAAAATGGCTTTTTTAAATACATGTAATTGAGTCCTGTGACGGCTGAAAGCTAATTTTCAGCAGCTACTCCACAGTCCTTCAGAAATCATTCTAATATACTGATATGCTGTCAATGTTGGAAACACTTGTGCTGCTTAATATGCCTTGTGAAAACCAGGATTCATTTATTTATATCATCACTTGAGTGCATCTTTGCGGAATAAACCCATTAATTTCCTTCAAACAAATCTTACTGACCCAAACTCTTGAACGTCAGTGTAACTTAACAGGAACTATTTAAGATGTTGAGAAGGGCTTTCTGCCAATGAAAACAGTGAGAGGTTGCAGGATGGTTCTGATGAAACAAACAGAAATCCATCCATCATCTCTACAGCGCCTACTCACCGGTTGGCCTAAACAGAAACAAAGTGTTCAAAACTCAATAGCAATGCCAACGCAATAACCTTCTATATATAGAGACCTCATTGTTTCGAGGTTATTTACAGCTGTGGCACGGTGCTGGCGGGCCACCGCTGCTCTGACAGCCACACAAAGGCAGAACGAATCTCATGGCTTCATTTGGGACCGATAACCCAATCAGATTTGAAAGGATGAGCCAGTTAAGCTCACTCATCTCAATTTAATCTTCTCCAGGGATCAGCAGGAAGGCGGAGGAGTTTTCGCAGCCTGGGAGCCATCCAGCAACCTGCCTGCTCATAAAACAGACACCCGTCAGCTGGTCAGTCAAGGCCAGTGACAGAATGGGGATATAAGTGCATCACAGCGGGGATCTGGACTTGACAGCGGTCAGTGTGAACAGAGGTTGACAGCTCCATAATTTATAACATATGCTAATTTCTGAAGAAAATGTGAATGGTGCTTGCCTGCACCCACAAATGTTGTGGGCAGCTTGCAAGGCATAGCTATGAAGTTTTAGAGATGCTCTAGCTTGTTTATACAATATTCTTAGCATTTGTAAATGGGTGCTAAATTTATAAATAATAATAAAATTAACAATAATAAATTGCATTGCATTCTGGTTCTTATATTTGGCTCAGGTTTAATTCGGGTCTTTTTTCACTTGTTTTATTAAACTATCATATTGGAAGAATAATTTTACCCTCTAATAAATAAATAAATAAACAAATAAACAAACATGTATGAATGAATGACTAAATAAAATAGCCATACAGCAAATAAATTCTGCTATTATGACTTAAAATTACGATGTTATTAAACCCCTTGCTGTAATGTATAAAAACAGTTTAAAAAGAATTATTTATATTACTTTATTTATTTTTAATAATACAACAATATGTATCTTAAAATTAATTTTATTCACTTTTTTTTTATCTGGGTAGCATTTGTTTTACTACTTGTTTTACAAATTAATTTTAAATCAATTAAAAAAAATAAATAAAAAATGAAATAAAAAAAATGTAAAGAGTAAAACTGTATTGTGGTACAGTAATGAGAATTATTCAAACAAAAACAAAAAAACAATACCTGTCGAATAAATGTCGAAAAAAAACTGTTGAATAAATGTGCTTAATTATTCCGAAAATAAAATCACAACCTGAATATATATATATATATATATATATATACCTATATATATATTTTTTTTTTTTTTTTTTTTTTTTTTACTTTAAGCTTTTTTTGTCTTGGGGTGAAATGTGCTTTTCCTGGACAGGTTTTAAGAGATTTCACCCATTCGCAACATAGAACATAACTACTAATTATAAATGAATAAATCATGTGTGTTATTTATGTACATATTATGTATGTATGTGTATGTATTAAGTAGGTACATCAAACACAATGCCTTGTGAATGCCTTTTGAAAGGAAAACACATACAGTGCTGTCCACCAGCAGCAAGAGCTATAATTTAAACCATCACGGACTACCAGTCAATCCAATGACACCTGCCAGAAGTGACTCATGAAAACTCAGCTTAAAGCTACTATTTACACTGAAAGACAGGACAGACCAGTCAATCCGCCTGCACATTTTTTAAGGTGAACTGAAAGTTAATCATCATTCAGCAGAAAGACAACACCATTGGGACAATGACAATGAGTTTAAATAGGCTACATATCTGTTCCATGTACTCCTGTTTAGGCCAAGGAAAAATCTTAGTTTTCTTTGCTGTAAATGCTGCCCTACCTGTCAAGAGTTAAAATATCAAGGTACCTGTAAAGTAAAAGGTGAGGCAAAACAGCAGAAGTCCAGTGAAGAGGTTGCTGAGGAAGGTGACCACTCCGCAGGTGATGCCCTCAGGAACAGGGTAAACCGTCTCAATGAACAGCTCTAAGAAGATGGGCACACTGCTGTTGATGAAGATACCCACCAGGATGCAGGAGGTGAAGAGAGTAGCTAAAGGAGCAAAGAGAAAGAGTTGTATCTCAAATACATTTCAAGAATAAATCCTTCTTTACATAGAAAAAGAAAGACAACGCTGCAAATGAGTATTTGAGGGGGAAAAGCTTTCTAACTCAATTTTCCTGTGCTGGCAAAACCTATTTCAGAGGATATTACTCTAATCGACTAAGAAAACACTGTTACACCTCATTCTTAAGTAATGATTATGTGCTAAAATTGGTACTGCAAAAACCTTTCTTTTATCTTAGTTTAATGAAGTGTGGAAATTGCATTTTTTAGGCAAATGTTGGAAAGACGATGTTATTTTTTCAGATTAAAATATACTTTAATTTCCAAAATTCTATTTTATTAAAATAAATTGTGGAAAAGAAACGCCCTACTTTAGTCTGATGAGAACGCTTGAGTTTAATGTCATTTTAAATAATAAGAAGCTGTTTCATGTGTAAAGTATTAAAAGAGCCCTGCAAACCAACTCTAACCAGGGCAGAGAGATAAATGGACAGCCGAAGGGAGAGGACAAGCACATCAGACTCTCCAGCAGTTTAAGAAACAGATCCCTCAGCTGTGTCATTGAAAATACAGGGCACTAGTTTAAAAAACAGGCTAAAAAAAGACAGTGAATGATAAGAAAACAGTATTATGGATGAATGATTCAACTCTTAAGGTGTTGAGTTCCTATGTAAACACCTATGAGACCTACTGAAATTATTCAAAAATAGTCATTTGAAACATTATAAACTGCTTTAATGCACACTAGGTTCAGTAAAATTTTCAATATTTTTAAAACATGCCTCAAGCTCACAAAGGTTGCATTTATTTGATCAAAAATATAGTAAAAACAGAAAAATAACTCATTTTAACACATTTTAAATGTAATTTTGTCCCGTGATGGCAAACCTGAATTCTCAGATGAGTATGTTATAAATGTTACTTTTGATTAATCTAGGCCCAATCCCAATTCTACCCCTTAGCCCTACACTTTCCCCTCCGTTTGGCGCGTTCACGTGTAAGGGTAGGGGTGTTTCAATTCTCCTTTGGTTGGAGGGGTACGGAAGGGCTAGATAGATTTTTTGGGAACTCACTTCAAGCAAAGGGCTAAGAGAAAGTTCCAACATGGCTGCTCACTCGAGGAAGCAGACCCATAAATGTTAGTAATTCTTGCCATTAATAAAGATTTTTATGACTATTTTTAATGATATGTATATTATTATCAGTCTTGTGTTTACGGTGATGTTCTGGAAAGAAACGTTTGCAAAAAAAAAAGTTTGCTAGCAGATTGCACAATATTAGGAAATATATTTTTATGGCATATACCCGTTAACATATTGTTTTGTTTTGTTTTGCTTACGGCCATATGTGTACATCTCAATGAGCGGTGCTTACATCGGCACATGTCCTCTGGAGCTAGTGACAATGGATGATGACGTATAACAGTGTTGTAGTGGTCTCCCATTTCTTAGGGGAAAATTTTATTTTAACCCTTCCCACTTTATTTCAAGGGGCAAGGAGAAGAGGCCAGGGGTAGGCAAAGGGGTAGAAAATAGAATTGGGATTGGTCCTTAATGCATCCATGCTAAATAAAAGTATTATTTGTAACCTATTTATTGCAACCTAATGATGCACATAATGATGCCCAACTTTTTTTTAGAATTTAGTTCCAAACACAAATCCAGAAAAAACGTCTTGCAGACATATGATTATCATGGTATTAAGTGAAAGGAAGAAATGTGGCCACAAAGTCGATTGCTGTCAATTATTCTTTACATAAAGTAATATACAAGTTATAAGTTATTATTTGTGGAATATTTACAACATTCAGCTACAAGATCAATCTTTTTCAAAATGATATGCAAGCCACTGAAATGAAGCAATAAGGCATGAAGACACCTTACGTGTCTAGGAACACTTGCACTGATGTTACATTTACAATCAAATGGGTTTATTCAAGCATGCATTGTTGCTTCTAAGCAACAGCATGTCTTGCTGAAAGTCATTCTGAGAAATCTTACAGTTCACAGTGACTGGAAGAGGAGATAAATTACCTCATCACTGTGCAAAAAACATTTGCATACCCACATTTGGCTTGTGACGGGAGTTAATTTGATACACCGGATGTAAGGAAGACTAGTATCCATGTGGTAAGTATAGTGTATAAGTGAAGGAAATGACAACGGCACCCTTAAATTACATGGAAATGGTAGGCGAAGGTCCACTGTCAATTATTCTCTGCATAACGATTCCAGCTAGAATTGATTCTGATGAATTGATGTTGCCACAACATAGCCTTGTGTTCATTAGCATTAGAGATGAATTGCGAGAGGCATGGAAAGCCACGGACGGCAATGGGACACATGTGTGTAATAAAATCTTGCCAGATGGAGTGATGGCCCATGAGTCTATGAGCTCGGTCTGCCAGGAATTCTGGGAGACAGCAGATAAAAAAAGTCAGGTGCCAACCATAAAATGATAATTGATGGTAATATTTGAGCTGGCTGATCTATAGGGCATATGTTTGTTTCAGGCAGGCTTCTCTAGAGCTCCACTCTCTTTTCCCTTCACTGATCTGGACTTAATGAGTTCCTCTGGCTCCCCCTCACCGATACAATTGCAGCTTGCCTATGCCAGCATTCGCCTACTAGACTCCCTGCGGGGCGACGGTTTTGTAAATGTGCACAAGGCAGAACATACTGCCCTTTTCAGCACAGTATACCTTGAGTGGAGGGCAGGTGAGTAAGCCTGGTCAGGCAGGTGAGAGTGAACCAGGTGGCCGCCAAGGATGCTCCGGCAAACATCAGCACCAAAATTAGCTTCAGCATTCCTCGAATATAGTCAGCAAACCTGAGGGCAAAAACAGAAAACAAAAGAGAGGAGGAGAGAGAAACTTGAATCTCGAGTCATAGCTCAAAGGTGACAGAACAAGACGAAGAAAAAAATAAATAAGGTACAGAGGAAGCAGATTGCAGGCAGGCGCAGGTGAAACTTTTTTCACAGATGTTATTTTCGGCACCCACGTCATAGACGCATGCGGAAAGACTTGTCCCTCAAAGACTTGCCTACTGGAGATGACTCAAAACAAATATGTATATTTGATCCACACTAACTTTATCATTTCTGACAAAGCTCTCCACAACGTTTCCTGTCATCAGACATATTTTAGCACCTCTAACATGATGGAGCTACATAGCAATTTCTCTAGGGCATGTTCTTCATCACCTTTCTTAACAAAAGAGATGAAAGCCATTATAAAAACACTTCATGGAGGAGTAAGCTGTTATCTGTTGTGTTGAGGTTGCAAGACTAATTACTGAAGGCTTATGGGCTTTTAATTCATTTTAAAGTAATTATTCATCTCAAAATAAATGTTCTGTCGTCATTTACTCACCCTGATTTTTAAGTTAAGAACAGAGCTGGGTAGTAACTGATAACATGCAATTGCAATTATATTGAATTACATTTTAAAATACTTGTAATCAGACTACAGTTATTTTTTTAAACAATTACATACTATTCACATGGTCACAAGACATGCACGTAAAAAGGTATACAATTTAATATTTTTAGTATTTTAGTATTTTTTATCTTTAATTTTACATTTTTATGATTTAATTATTTATTAGCTTTTCATTAACAAAACCCAGTTTGGGAAACATTGCCATAATATAATATTTAATGCTCTTTATGTTTTATTAGGACAAATGTAACATTTTTACTTGTATTTTTTATCAATATGGTTCAATACTATCCTATTTAAATCAATCTGGTAGACAAGTTACATCAAAAGTAATCTAAAAGTAGTATGATTGTATTACCTGAAATTTTTTCATGTAATTAGAAACCAGTAATAAACTACAGGTCCCACTTTATATTAGGTGTCCTTAACTACTATGTACTTATATTTAAATTAATTATTTGAAACAATGCATTTATCCTGTATGTACATGCTTTTACTTTATATTATATATATATTTTTAAATACCTATATGTAGGTACATCTGAAATAATTTTTTGTAATCATAATTACACTGATTGACCCCTCCACCCTTAAACCTACCCATACTGCCAAACCTTTGCCTGACCTCACCTGAATCCCACCAAAATAGGAGCAAAAGTGTTTTGGAACACAATATGACCACAATAAGTAGATTGTACTTATTATATGATGTAAGTACATAGTAGTTCAGTCCACCTGATATAAAGTTTGACCTAAAAGGGTAATAAAAAATGGTCCATATGACTTAAAAGTAAGTAAATATTTACAGATCCTCTATACGTCATTAGGTTATTTTTGTGTAGGTTTGAAAGCACAGATTCCCATTCGCTTTTATTAGACAACACAGCAGTTACCACATTCTCAAATTCACAAATTTCCCCTTTTGTGCTTTCAATGAAAAAAGTCACATGGTTTGGAATACATACGAAATGCTGCGAAAACATAATTAATCAAAAGAATTCTAATTTTTGGGTGAACTGTCCCTTTAAATTTTAAGCATTAACTTTAATCGACTGCCGATCACACATTCCCGACCCCACAATGTCACCCCTACCTCCCGACTGCTCTCTGACAATTAAAGTCTGCTGGTTTGTCAGGCATCCCAGTGTTTGTCCAACTGCTCACCATACCTCACACCACAAACCGTTAATTGACCTGCGGAGACAGCCTCTTATGATTCACCCGTCTTGTATAACTCCACCGTAACGGTGAACGAGGACAAATCTTTGACGAGAACTTGCGGCTATTATATCCGCCTCCAGAATCGCATCAATTAGAATGTGCAGCTATCACCCCTGCAGCTCAGTTTTAATGCATCCATTTTTCTAAAGCATGGACCAGACCCAAAGGGCTGAGCTCTGCGGCGGAGAGCTAGTGGTGTATAATAACTCAACTTAACGCATTTGCTGCATGATTCGTGGCACAGTGAGGGCGCTGGACCCTGTAACTCACAGGGGCCCATTAATGAGATATCACTCGCCAAACGACCACTAATAGGACCAGGCTGCTGTAGAGACTTAGTGGGGCATCTGTTGCTTCTCTGTTCAACCTGTCCCAAATGAACAGCCGAAGTGAGGAAAAGCTAATATGTAAAAGTGCAAAAGCAATCGACGGGGTGTGCATTCTTTAATCAGCTTTATGAATCCCCATTCGGGGTTGTAGCTCATTTGAATAAACACACACACACAACTAAATCAGATCACAGGTTTTCATTGATGTTTTAACCCTCTTTGTCCCTCCCCATGTAAACGGCTTTTCTAGTAGCAACCCAAAATCCAACGCAGCAATGTGACAATTGATTACATGAAGACTTTGCCTAATTAAAAGGTTTTCAAAAAGCAGAACCTGGCTGGATGTGTTGATTGGGGCCCTTCTGCAAACATTTAGTCATCAGGGACAGACAAATCTCTTGTTTTTTGCAGACAACAGTTTGCTCTTTCTCTCTTCTCTACGCCAGCGTCTTAATCAGCCTGTGCGACGTGACCATTTCATTAGCATTTTTCACCCACTGTTCATAACAAAAGCTGATTTTAATAAATTAGCAGGAAGAGAATAAATTAGCTTTGGGATCTGGGAGGATCCAAAACAGCCTGAAAAAAAATACCTAACAGAGACCAAATAAATGTCTTTGCAGTAGGAGCGTAGGAACAACCTGAAAGGTATGACACAAGTTTGACACTGGTTTATATGCCTAGTTGTCATGGATACACTCATTTGAAACCATTTAGAAACTAAAAAAAAAACACAAACAAAAAAAAGTACTAGAAAGAAAGTTTCTAATACCGTCAGCATTCTAGGATTTTGGTCATGAAACTTTAATAATTAGGCATTAACACTATTGTGACAAGTATAAAAATGCATTTTTTCTTCAGTAGTTCATATCTTCTCTCCTCAGGAAGTTTCTGTCAGTGGCTGGTGCACACAAACTGTGCCTAGCGTGGGTTATATCATGAATATGCATTATTTTATGTGACGCCTGCCCTAATTGATTTGCTGTAAAGTGGAAAATAGCCAGTGTAGGATGACCACCTGTCATTCAGCCCACTCCTACATTGATCCAGTGCTGGTCTCAAAAAAGTAAAAACTTTACCAACAGCCTACATTTTTTCCCTTCACAAAACCAAAAAAAATTACGATTATCTCCCCAAAAAAGTGTGGGAGACAAGTTCATATGTTTGAATAGACTAGTCAGTGTGCTGCTTGAATGTTTCTTTTTTTGGCCTTATTGGTATAGGACAGTGAAGAGGAGACGAAGGGCGTGAGAGAGTCGGGAAAGGTCTTCAAGCCAGGTTTCGAAGTCGATACGCCTGTTGCATGTTGGGTGAGTAACCACTCTGATTGGCTGTTCAGCTTAGTAAATGAGTTTACGGTTAACAAAACAAGTGATGAAAGCTAGCAAACGTTTGATCGGCAAGAAGTCAAAAGGGGAAACAAGGGGCATACACCTTATCTGCATTGCATCCATAGACTGTAAAAAAAATTGTCGTAGTGCCATGACGTCACTCGTAGGATTCTGAAGGCATTTTTGAAGCCTAAAGTGAACCGTCACCGCGCGTCACTCCCGGATGATCCAAAATGGGCAATGAGGCGGGACGTAGGCGGCAACGTGACGGCTAACAG
>JAUCMT010000160.1:14890705-14903053 GCA_032357475.1 Enteromius thamalakanensis | reverse complement strand
GAGAGTCAATGTGATTGACTCCCTTTTGGAGCCAGCCTCCAGCGGCTAGTCGATGAATTGCAGTTTTAATCACTTCCCTGTTGGTTTCATTAGAGGGAGCGGGAGGTTGCCCCTTGATTGCATCTGATTGTTTTCACAAAAGAGTTACGAAGAGCTGATTTTTCTCACGTATTTGCAGAATGTACGTGCTCACGGTTGTTGCTTGTAGTCTTTTGCATTTGTTCAAGCGCAACTTTTTGGCCCAGGTGCACGTAACACGAGGCGACACCACAGTCTGCTTTCATTGCCGTTAGTTCTTTAATGTCGTTTTGAACCGTAAGGTGCATTCATGCAGGATTTTTAATGCTCGTGTTGCAAAACAGAACGCAGAACAGAGCTGAGTGATCTTGAGATTGTTTTTTTTTTTTTTAAGTTTAAAACTATTTTTAACACCTATTGAATTCACTTAGACACAGCGCAATGGCTTTAGATGCCAACGTGAATGCAGATCAGCAATTAAAATACGATCTTTGTTTAGAAATGTTTTGTTGAAGGTAGTCAATTTGTTAGAAAAGAGATGCTTTGATGGCTGTAACTGCTGTGTTTTAAAGAGGATGAATTTAGAGAGAGATGTAGCATGCTCTCAGCATGCTAAACTGCTCCCTAAGAAGTTTTTAAGAATCTCTAAATTCAGCCCCTTAAATATACCACTGCTAAAAAAAAACTAATTATTTCATACTAAACTAAGCGAATAAAACTGAGCATTGACTTCTCTGAGAAGGAGGGATGATGATTTAGGGTCTGCTGCTTTTGGTTTTTTATGTCATTGGACAATACATGTAAAGTAAATGCTAACAAATGCTAATGTATGACAGCACCACCATCATTTCTCATGCAGAGGGCCATTACTCACCTAGCCATGGCCACACCAAACACGCAGCCTCCAACAATGGACCAGAACCCGATCCAGCCCGCGTCCACCTGTGTGAGCAGAGAAAGGTACGATCAACTGGGATCATCCGCTGCTTGTAATGCTGGACATCACTCGTAGAGCAGCAAGAAAGATAGTGAGCCAGGGGCGTCTGCAGTGTCGATCAGAGAGAAGAATAAGCTGCCAGACATCATGCTGTCCACAAACATGTCTTTGATGAAGAGTCTGGTTCAACAGCAGACTTCATAAAACAGATGGTGTATATCAGGCATGGCTGAGGTCAACCCCAGTATTGATAAGAGCGCAGGAGGAACAAAAGTTTGTCTATGATGACTAAATAAAAAATTGTTTAAAAATCTGTTTTTTGATACGCACACACTACTGTTCAAAGGTTTTGGGATGGCAATATTTATAAAAAAAAAGTTTATGCTCACCAATTACAAAGCAACATTTCATAATTATATATATATATATATATAAATAAGGTAATTTATTTTGTATTTCTGTGCAATTCTCCGTGTTCAGCATTACATGACGCTTTAGAAATCCTTCTAATTTGCTGATGTGGTGCTCAAAAATCATTTCTTGATCTATTATCAATGTTGAAAATGTTTTTACAGAGACTGTGATACTATTTTCAGAATTCTTTTATAGAATAGAAAGTTTAACAGAACAGCATTTATTTAAAATAAATATTTTGTAACATTGTAAACTATTTTATACTGCCACTTTTGATCAAATTATCGCATCCTTGCTGAATGGTATCTTTTTAAAATAAAAGTCTTGTACACAGAAAGACAGACAGATAGATTTAGTATTATTGGTTTAGCCAAAACGTATTTTGAAAAACAAGATAACTGGAAGAGATATTATTGCTTTATATAACCCATTTGTTAATAAATGTCTTTTCAACCGCAAAAAAGGCTCTAAAACACATTGAAAAAACGAACACACTTGCCTCTTGTTCAGTCAGATCAGAAAAATTGAATAAACTGCTCTATAACATACCACATAAGTAGAATAATAATTCTGGTCTAAAACAGCATCGGGCTTTGATTCGGCTGATTTGATTGCTAGCGATGCTAACAGAGTGATTAGAAAAGCTGGCTATTTCTGGGCATCAAGCTCAATCGGCTGGGGGTGGGGATGAAGAGAAGACTGCTGGCTAAGCTCTCCAGCATCAGGAACAACATCTCTCACCCACAGCACAGGAAAGCACCTTCAGCAAAACACTGACCCCACAACAGAACATTTCCTCAAGGACCTTCCAACCTGCAGCTATCAGGATGTACAACTATACCCTGAGCTGAATCTCATTACGTCTGTGAGTGGATTGTATTGTCACTATTTAGACAACCCTGGGCTCATGAATATTAGCTCATTGTTAGCCAAATAATATTCATGAACCATACAAAGTAGAACTTACCTGAAATTCATGAAATGTTCCTTTAATTTAATATCAGGATGTGATCAAAAATCATCTATAAATGATTCCATCCCTTTAATACTGACACACTGATTGGGCAATTTTCTATGGTAAGTTTAGCCTCGTAAAATGTGATGCTCAATTTGTGCATAACTAAACATGTAACATCAATTTGAATGCAAAAACCTGAATGTAATGTTTATTTTACCATGTGTGGAGATTCTGCCCATTTTCAGATTTCATCGTCTACTTAACACAATCAGTAAGCCACCGCTGCTCTGAGAATTTATACGTGTGCAGATTAAATGTCCTACTGCAGGGACATCTTTATCTATCTGAAATAAACAAAGTGCTAAAACATACAGTAAATTATAGTGCATAATCAGAATGTAAAATATCATGTGCTTTAAACGCAAGCCAACAGAGGTATACTACATAATTTAATATCAGACATTGGTGGTAGAGAGGTTTGGCCCCCTGGTTCCGGCGCCCCTGGATGCATTAATTGTTATTTCCATTCTGTGATTTATGTCTACTGCTGTACCACTGCTATTTCCCCAAGGAAATGAAAGAGGTATCATACACTATGCTATTTCTTTTGGCAAAAAGTGTGTCCAAGCCATTATTTCAAATTCAAATTTTTCTGTCATGCAGCATAGTGCACTGGAAATGTTAGGACCCTGGACAAAGAGGAGAATGATATGGTGGATACCCGTATTAAAATGATGTTACATGTGGCCTATGCAGTTTAGGAAATGCTTTGGTCATCACTTGAGATCCAGTAAGCTAATGAAAAACACTGAATCAATAAAAAACAACTAAATTCTAAACAGGTTGAACTGAAACTGGGCACAGCCCAAACAAACAAAAACATCATTCATTATATGGTGTCAGTATAAACTAATATCACACAAATCACATTCTTCTGGGAATGCTAACCGTTTTCCAGGTATTCTAGATCTCCTTGCTTGATGCTCTCGGCTCACTAACATGTTTACACTGGAAACCTCACGGGCAAAAAAACACGGCATCACTCACTGAAATGGGTTTTAAATCAGAAAAGCACACTGCTACACCTATAGTTTTAATCAGGGAGAAAGAGTTCCACACACACACACCACAAACTCAAACCTTAGTTTTGAGACGTTTAAGGCAGATCTGATAAAACAGTCATTTTGAATGCATATTCAGTTTGATGATGACTTTTCAAGGGCAAAAGGTGTCTGCCTAATCAGTGCACAGTCATTTTGCGCAGGCTTAATGGCCATTCACCATTAATGAAGCATTTAGACATGGCTGATTAATGTAGCAGAGGACCATGCACTTAAATGATGATAATTATTGTTGTACAACTCTACATGGTTTCTGCCTCAGGTTCCACCGTTCCATTTGCAAATTAATGCATGTGAATGTGGAAACGTATTTGTTGTTGACTTCTGACAGTGATCAAAACC
This sequence comes from Enteromius thamalakanensis, assembly GCA_032357475.1. Lineage (NCBI taxonomy): Eukaryota > Metazoa > Chordata > Actinopteri > Cypriniformes > Cyprinidae > Enteromius > Enteromius thamalakanensis. The sequence goes on along the minus strand of JAUCMT010000160.1, from coordinate 14,899,263 downwards.
TAACTTAAATAAAAGTCTTTTTCATATGGAAACAGGATCCCCTTCATTGCTTTCTATCAAAGACAACACCGAAATCAATCTGAGTCAAGTTAATTGCTAACACTTTACAAAAAAAAAAGAATCCAAAAAGAAAAAACTATGAATGTTAGTTAAAATGAATGTTATATAGAATATTGTATACAGTATTGATATTACTTATTTGTTACATACCCCCAAACTCTTAAGTATTAAACTTACAATTAATTCAGCCAGGACCACTTCACAAAACTGGAATTTAAAAACTGCTTTTAGAATTACTGCAAAAACATTGTGTTAAACAAGTTAGCTTTTATGTTAGAGGAATAGTTCACCCAAAAATAAAAATTACCCTATATTTTAATCACCCCGAAGCCATGCTAGGTGTATATGACTTTTTTTCAGACTAACACAGTATATTTAAAACATTCATCCAAGCTTGGTAATGTAGGAGTATAGTGGCTAGTATTTTGAAGCTCCATAAATTGGATATATTCGCAAGTACTCCAATGTAAAACTAACCTATTCACCTCGGGGGAGGGTTATTTTCCAGGGGAAAAATAACTGAAATAACGGCTTCTTGGCTGACCTTTGACTCGACATATGACATAACTTGCATAAGAACTCAATAATCTCCCGGGAAGAAAAAAAAACGTAAATCAGTTATTCACATTGTAACTAGAAAGCTTTTTGTTACAAAAACACATAGATCTAGCCTGGGCGCACCCATACTTCCTGTGACGCTACATTCAATTTTGCGAGCAAAGTCAGTCTGGCATTTTATAGCATTTCAGATTCAGAGGGAACCAATGACAGCTTTTCTTTGAAAACGGAGCAGATGTAATTAAAGTAAGTAAAGACAAGTAAGTAAGTTTTCCTACTGCTTTAATGAAGGTTACGGTGGCTTCAGGTTCCTCTGTTATGCATACTTCATTGGAATGAGTGGTCTGATTAGTTGTAGATTCAACCAGTAGTATACAGAGGCATCTGATAGACGCAGGTTAAGCCCGCCTCCCAGAAGGTGGGTAGTAAGGTAGCTTGGCCAGTAAGCTTGTATGAGGTTTACAGTCGCGGAAGCCAGGCTACTATTGATCTGCTTCAGAAGAAAAGTGATAACCCCCAAGTTTGATAGGTAAGTTTTATAGGTTAGTATAACTGATTTGTGAAGCTTCAAAATAATGGGCACTATCCACCCGCATAACAAAGCTTGGAAGAGCCAGGATACATTCATGTTCATCTGAAAGAAGAAAGTCATAAACACCTAGAATGGCTTTGGGGTGAGTAAAATATGGTGTAATTTTCATTTTTGGGGGAACAATTTCCTCCAACTTACGTAACACAATGTTTTTGCAGTAATTTTAAAGTAGTTTTTCAATAGAAGGTTTGTGAAGTGGTCCTGGCTGAATTAATTATAGGTTGAATACTTAAGAGTTTGCGGGTATGTAACAAATCCCTAACCAGAACGTCTGAGGAATATCAATACACTACTGTCTTGTGAGCACTTTTTATTGTTCATTTATTTATTTTTACACAATGGGCTCCAAGAAATCTATATATAATTTCAGTTCATCTGATAAAACTTACTTCTCTTCAACCAAATTTAAATGACCTTCTCAACAAAAGTGAAAAATGGGAGAAAGAAATGCTTGCGGCGTACGCTTTCAATTGTTGTTTAAAAAAAGAACTGAGACTTGAATGAGAAGACAGAAAATTCAAATTAGACTCTTTGGTAGACTCTTTTGGTCTTTGGTAGCGGATACATATTGGGGAAAAAGGAAAAAGGGCTTCTATCTTTAACTTGCATGGTTTTCTTTCCAATACAAGTTGAAAGAACACCTAGTTTACCTGGAAAAGAAACTACAAGACATCATCTTTGTCTCTGCAAGCCCGTAATTCAGCTGGGCCTAGAATGTTACGTGATTGCTTTGGCCCATAACTCTCACATTTCAGATGCAAATGTGAGGAGGCTGGGGAGAATCAGAAACTCCGAGGTGGAGAGCTCATCTCATTAAGCTGTGGTTGGCCCATCAAAGATGGAGCACTTTTGTGAGTATGCAAATAAAAGCTTCTTGAGCATGTATGTTTGATTAGATTCTGATGAGCTCTGTCTGGAGAGGGAAAGGATGGAGAGGGCTATCTTCATATGGATAGCTCAAGATTTTCAAAACTATAATTAGATGTTTTTAACAGCTCGTTTTGAAGTTCAAAGTCCACCCATTCAGGCCTGCCAGCTTTTTAATGAGAAAGTATAGAAAGGCAAACAGTTTTTTGGTCAGAGTTTCCAGTCAATACTTCAGTGTGTGTGTGTGTGTGTGTGTGTTTGTACTTCCAGGGTTAATCATGAGTCAATAACCATTTAATCCAGGGAAATTACATTTCATCTTAATCATAATTAAACTCACAGAAGGTGCAAATGATTTGTACATCTGATAAATGCAACTTACTTCAGACACAAAGCATACTGAAACAAACGTGTGAAAGTAATCAGTACTCAATATTTGTATTAATTTTATAACATCCAATTGTTTTATTAAACATTTAACGATTGAAGCATAAACTAGACATGCTTCTTTTTCTGAAAACCTTATAATTGCCTATAATGCATCATCTAAATGGGCCCAGCGTGGAACATGGAATATGTCTTACCTGGCTGACTTTAGCAGGTGTTAAAATCATGTCCAACACTCCGGCCCAGCCGGCAACAACCCCTGTGGGCACGGAGTAGGCGAGTGCTATCATCAGGAAACGCATGTTGCTGAAAAAGCAAAAGCAAAGATGAAGACTGATGAAAACTTTTCACAATAGAACACTAAAGAAAGCACTTTAAGGCACTAGGCTGCATTTTGACTGCATGACGCCCATTTTTGAAAGAGTAACAGATCTTTCAGAGCTGTCATGAAACTGAACATCAAAGCTTGTGCATCTCACAAAGAGGCAAGGATTGTAGAGTTTCTTTCCTATACCTACAGCCTGTCACCAAACATTTATCCTACCTTGAGGCCCAGTGACAGACAGATAAAAGTCTCTTGAATACAAAAAATATATAAAACTGATAGCAGAAGCAGATATCAGGGAAGAATAATGCTAGATTAAAAAAATGCCCAGAGGCAGAGCTTTGTCTTATATGGATTTAGCTTCCTCAACCAAATAAGATTTTTAATAGGACACCAAAAAGGGTCAATGTAATATTACAGCTTTATTAATATTGCAACAAAATGACGCAAATACACCAGCGAACTTGTAAATTACATTCCAATTAATTCGCTTTTTTAGACTAAATTAATGAATACGACATTATAAAACATTGACTAAATAAAACAATTGATTTAAAAAAAAAATGATTAAGGGTCCTGCAGCAAATGAAAAATTGCCTTTAAGGATGTGCAAAGCTAACAGGTAATATAGACCTTGATCAAGAGTTTAGCATAGCAGGAATTGTTCTGAACATCTAATTAAATCTAACTGACCCACTGGGCACAGCTATGCATAATATCAGTATCTGCATGTTTTTAATAAATCAAATATCTTTAGGGCACAGCCAAAATACTTTTACTCTATAATAACATTATCTATGAGACTCTCAACACGCATTTTTTGCCAACAAATCCTTTGAAGCTAAGCAACAACAAAGTTGTTATGCAGATGCAACCATTAATACAAGCACAGTGCAGGGTTTAGTGTACTGTCAATTTTGTGGTAATCCTTACTGATACAAAAATCCCTTGCTATAAGGGATGGTTTTTTCTCATGTATTAGCATTTTTATGAGCATCTATCCAGTCGCAGGATTGCTGTAGTCAAGACTGAAACAGGTCGTGAATCCCTTTGTGGAATCAGTCTTTATGTGTGGATTCTGGCAGGTCTCCAATCAATCCCAACCCAATTACAATTACAATTACCCACCCTTCTCACTCACTTCTCTACCTATTTTCCCTCAAGTGTCCCAAACAGTGTTTCCCAACTTACCCAAAAGGAAATATTCCCCCCCAAAACAACAAAGCATCTGAAACCAATCACGAGGGCTCTTCAAAGATGCTTTGTTTATCTTTTGAAGCGGTGTGCTGAATGGAATTTACTTGTTGCAGTTTGGTTCTTGTTATTGAAGTCTCTCACATTGGATTCGATTGAAAGGAAGAAGTTGTTTGATTGTAGTTGAATCCATCCAGCCTAACATATCATCAGCTAAGTGCCATTTGTCCTTTGCCAGCTTTGATGCAATCTAGTTCCCCAATATGAAGATTTGGCAAGATACTGCAATTTTTAGCATTAAGTCCATTAATACAAATACTATTCTATCTTCACTTTTACAGAGGTAAATCAAACACTGCATACTGGTTCCCCTAAAGGCATGATGATGCAACTGCACTGCACTTGCAACTGCAAGTTTCCACAAAATTGAAATGTAAGGATTTGGTTCCTTCCAAATGAATGGAATCCGAACTGAATTTGCAAAACCCAGCCAGAGGCTTAACTGGAACTTAGATTAAAACTGCAGGAAGAAGGAAGTACAAGCTCTATTGAGATTCTAAGAGTACAAGTTGTTTTAAAAACTCAATTTGTCTCAGAGAAAAGAAGTTATAATAATGTGAACCAGGTGGTGAGGCAAAGATGCTAATTATAAGTTCACAAATAAATTGGATATCATATAATGCACCCATAGTTACTTAGAAAATTTGACTTTTGATGTCACATTACCCATAATTACCTCTAGGTATGAACCAGTGGGTGTGAAGGAAATTCTCCTCTATTAGCAGCAAAGTGTGAGAGCCAAGCATGGTTTCAGTGAATTTTACAGAGACCTTGAAGAAGGTAATCACTAAAAAAAAAAAAAAAAGGTGTTGACAGAGGACCCTTTCTTCCAACTATACCCGTTTCATTAACCTCACAGCTAGAGGAGATCGATATCTATTCATCTTTTTTTTCCAACCATGAGCTTATTTAGATTATGGGATATGAAAAAGCCTTTTTTCCCTCCCTTTCTTTTGACAAATTTGGAGGAGCCATCAAGAAGGATCATCAGCTAAGTGCCATTTGTCTTTGGCAGGCCCTGTTGGGTTCTAATAACTCAAGATGAAGATTTTCCATCAATACTAATGCTATTCTATCATCACTGTTAGTACTGTCATCCAACATTTGATAATGTTTCCCATAAAGGAACAATGAAATGATGTTCACTGCGACAAACAATCCAGGATCAAAAAAAAAAGAAAGAACTTTGAAGCAAGTCAGGTGAGTCAAGGACTTGAAAATTTAGAGGCTGGAGGTGAAACGCAATCACGATTGCACGACCCCAGGCCGTATCCAATTAACTGTCCCTGCAGACTAGCTGTTTTACAAACCTTTACCAATCCACTTCTCCATTCAAATACAAATGTGAGATGGCTACTGGAACTCTGCCTATCTGTGGGACTCCAGACAGCATTACAGTCTCAATGGGGTGACTTCGTCCATTCATGTTTGTTCTTCTTTTTGCTTTCAGCTCTTCTGTGAGTGGGAAAGTTCTGGCGTTCCTAGGAGGGGGTCGAACTGCAGACTTTCTACAACAGTGGAAGCTCAACAATCTTTTCCAGTTCACAGATTTCAGCCAATTCCTCTAGTGTTGATGTGAGAAAGCATTCAAAGCAGGGCTGGCTTCCTCTGATCTGTGAATATCGCAACTACCCCAAGCGTTTCGGGTGCTATGACATCAAGAGAATTCTGACTAGCTGTAAAAATGTGCCGCTGTGGTCACGCTGGCCTTGGTGGACTTTAGTGGGTTACTAAATGTACAGATCAAGATGTTCTATTTATTAAGGATGGTCAGCGTGTGCCATCATAAGGCTTGGTAATTAATCTGCAGGGAGAGGATCTTGTCTTTGATGTGTATTAAATGACAACGCAGCATATGGTGAGTGGCGAAATGACAAGACCCTGTTCATTAAGATTCTCTTTTGTAAAAGCAATGATAAAACTTCAGAGACCATGCTGAGATCAAGGAGACAGAATGTGGAAGTTACAAAAGGCCTGAAATAACAGATGTCCATTGTTGCCTCCATGTGCACATGTACCCAATGCAAAATCTCTTGTGAATGCCAATGAAGAACACAGATATACACATTATATATTTATTTTTCCTAGAAGTATTGTGCTCTGCTTTTTTCAAGGTTTGAAATCCTTGCATCCGAATTTTACAGGGACAGGAGATTTTTACTATCATCTATTCATTCCTATGCTGTTCCAAGCCTGTTTGAATTATCAGATGGATAATGTGTCCTCAGAAGAACACAAAAGCAGCAGATATTTAGCACAATTGCACTTCTTTTACTTTTATTCAACATTAAGCGATTCAAGCACCAAAAAGGAAATGTACCATTAAAATATTCAATATTATTTATGCAATATGCACCACCATTTAAAATAGTAGGATTTGTTTTTCGTCCTATTATTTAGTATCTTATTACCACAACTGAGATAATAAGAAGAAATGTTTCCTGAGCATCTAAATCTGCATATCAGAATGATTTTGGATTATATGACACAAAAAAAATTCTGCAAAAAGAGACTTGGGGGACCCATCTAGACACATTATAAAAAACTATATATTTTCCTAAAACTCTGTTTGTCTTCTAGAGAAAGTCATATACACCTAGGATAACAAAGTAGACAGCTTCCCTTTCAAATACTTAAGTGACATGAACAACTTTTATGGTTCTTTCATCCTTTCTGCAGCTTGACAACTGCGGTCATCATCCACTTTGCAACTACATGTCAACTAGCAGTCATTAGAGTATTAGTAGACTGTCTATGTAATAACTTATAACACTTTATTTTGATGGGTCCACAACAGAAACAAGTATGCGTCAACTTATTTCACTAAAAATACCCTAACTGTATATTTTGAGAGTTATTAAACATGTTGCAAATTAATGAGAATTAGTTGACATGTAGTTACAAAGTTGCTTATAGGTAGTAGAATGTCTAGAAGTAAGTTAGATCTCCCTTTTATTCTTTTATTTCCATCTCAATTGAACTATTTCTACTTTCTAACCTCTGTTCTCTCATTATCTGTTCAAAACAGTTCGAGGTAACGGAGCACTGGTTATACCTCAGCAGTCTGCAGATGCTGTTCCTGTAGCTCAGACGTTGGCTAGCCGCTGCCACGCTGGGAGGGATGGGCGGCCTGGAGGGGAAGTAGAACAGCACAGCCACGAAAAGTGCTGCAATCATCCCAACCTCTGCAAGTTCACAAAAATGCACAACATTTATCAAGCAGCCTTGGTGTCAACATCAAATCTCACACAAGATTTTACGGATTCAGACTTAATCTATCTCTGTTAATTAGAAAAAGAGCTTAACGCGTCTGGCATTTCACTGCAATTTTCAGATACTAAATTCAAATTAATGAGAGAGCAAGAGAGAGTGGTATCCAAACCAACATCATTAACGGTCATTAGAGGGCTCACATTAATCTAGAGTTAACCATGAATCCAGCAGATTTATTACAATCCTGTAGAAGGAGGAAATGCACAATGAAACAACTGATCAGCTCATTAACCCTAGTCCACAAAAAGCTCCTGCTTTCAAATGTGCTCATCCAGTGCTGGAATTTGTGACTACCATAATTGAGCATTGCTGTAGCCAAGCACAAAAAAAACCCTGTTGGCACACAGTATCTGAAAACCGGATGCACTGACACTGCCAGCACAGTCTTCAGGTTGAGTTCCTAAATTTTGCGTACCTCCTGGGCGCTGTCCACATGATAAAATAAGTGCCTTGAGCAGATCCCATTTTTATTCAGCTAGTTAACTTTACAATATCATTTCTATAAATCAGCTTTTTCTGTCATAAAACTTATAAAGCAGGCTTGGGCACAGGTGGGCGATATGGTAAAAATCCTATCTCACAAATGAATCATTTTGTATCGCAATAATAGTACAGAGCAAGATATACATTACTGCTCAAAGGTTTGGGGTCAGCAAGATTTAATAAAAAAAGTAATTTTAGCTAGCATACATTAATTTGATCAAAGTGAGATTTTGAGTCATTTTATAAATGTTACAAAGGATTTCTGTTTAAATGCTATATAAATGCATTACTGTTAAATTTCCACACAAAAAAAAAACAGTGCAGCACAATTGTTTTAATAATTAACTATTCATAATAATAAGAAATGTTACCTGAGCACTAAATCAGCATATTAACTTCTTTCATTAAATACTCGCCTTCATGTCTTTCCAAACATAAATTACAGTGTTTTTGATGAAATCTAAGAGCTTTCTGACCCTCTGTGGACAGCAAGGATTTTACCACAATCAACACACAGAAATGTAGCAAGGACATCTGAAATTGTCCATGTGACATTTGTGGTTCAAATCGTACTTTTACAAAGGTACAAGAATACACACGTTCAGCGTGTGTGCAGCCTACTAAATGCACAAAAAGTATTCTTGTAGCTTTGTAAAATTACCTTTGAACCACTGGTGTAACATTAAAGGAGCCGTATGTAAGAAATTTATTGTAATAATCATAAAATGTCTCTGTTATGTTCAACAGGCATTAAGAAAA
>JAUCMT010000160.1:14865145-14890605 GCA_032357475.1 Enteromius thamalakanensis | reverse complement strand
GGAGAGGGAGGGGGAGACACCGCTCAGCAGTATTTTGAAAGTGATTGCAGTACCAGTTTTGGCCATTTCTTACATACGGCTCCTTTAACTATTTTACTGAGGCCCTTGCTTCGTTTCTGTGCATTGATCGTGGTAATATCCTTGCTGTCAGAGAGCTATCAGATTTAAATGAAAATATCTATAGGCTAGCACTGTCGCGATAACTGGCAAGTTATACTGTAGTATCTGTATGTGTACTGTGTATATTTGCAATATACATATAAATATACAAACACAGTGTATATTTCGAAAAAAAAAAAATATATATATATATATATATATATGTATATGCACATTTATTATATAAATAATAACTTTTATCTTGGATGTAATTAATCATTGGAAAGCACCAATAATCTTTTAGAATATTGCTGATTCACAGAAAAGCAGCCTTAGTAAGAATACTGCAAGATAATTCTTTTAATTCTTTTAATATATTTTTTATGAATTAATCATGTGGCATGCTTATTTTTAGAAAAAAAAAGATAAATAGGTGTCAGTGCAGTGTCATCATTCAGAACACATGGGAACTCATGCAGTATTGTTTAAAATCTGGTTCAGCAAATGTTACACCAACATATCTGCCAGTTGACAGATTTTACTGTCACACAGTATATAGGCCTACTGTTACGCCAGCCATCTCTAAAGACTTGGCCCTTCTCTACGGTTTTATTAAACCGGACAGATCACTGCATCTCTTCAAGTTTTTCGTCTTCAAGGAGCGTGTCAAAATCCAGTGCATGTGGCTGCATCTTGATTCCCAATGTAGCAGTAAGTGTCGCAATGACCTCTAAACTACTAACAAATCAATGTCTTAGCTGTGTCAGAAAATAACGGCAATGTCTTTTAACTTAAACAGAGGCAGAGTATCAATCTCTTATTGGCAAGATTTCTTTCTCTCTCTCTCTCAAAATGTTTTAATTTTCTGAATCAGTTAAGCAGAACAATGAGAGGCAATCTTTATAGCGAGATAAACGCAAACCACATTGAGACGTTTGATTGTGGTATTTGGAGAGCCACCGTGGACGGCTTTCTTGAGATTGCTTTTCCATACGGCAAATGCTTAAAATAATTTAATATTGATTCAGAATGAATGCTGTCGCTGGATTGTCACAAGACAATACCGTACCTGCGTAAAGAACAAACTGTATCCTGTCTCCGATGTGGTTTTGGGTCCAGTAAACGGTGCTTCCCACAGTGCCATTGGGTGCAGGGACAGCCAACGGACCAACCAGAAAGGCACAGGCGGACCCCAGGTAGCTAATAAGTGATGCAATAGCGGTAGCTGTAGCTCTCTGATCAGGAGCAAACCAAGTGGTAGAGAGCAGAGGACCGGCACTCATAATGGTAGGACCTGCTAAACCATTCAGAAGCTGACCTCCATGAATCATCCTGTGGATTTGAAAAAAGAGAGGAAATTATATACTTTATTATATACTTTTAACATTTTAAAGTAAGTAAAATACAAGTGAGCTTTTTCCTGTAAAAACCACCATCACAAAATTAAATTTTTGATTTTCCAGGGCTTATTATATGGCTCATGTTGCTGTGCAGTTGCCAGGGGGCTATTGTGTTCTATATAAATGGAAGTAAGACAAGAAAGACAAACATACACTAATGAATTATTCATATAAAAACTGGTCTAAATGCAATCACCTGTTTGTTGGTTTGTAATGTTCTCCTACATATCTATCAGAGGTGACGTTTGATAGCAGGGGAAACAAAAGAGCTTTATCTGCGAGACAGGATGACTGAGTCCCAGCAGGGAGACTTGTGATAGCCTAACTGCCTGAATAAACGCTGCAGTGCTTGTCCCCAGAATAGATCTTCAGCACTGGTGAAGATAGAGATTGACTGAAACACTTTTTCATTTTCTACAGTCCAGGCGCACACCAAACAAGCCCGAAATGGTCTTTTTTCCCTTTCATGGTAATCATTGTCATAAAGATCAAGAGGCTTTTTGTGTCAGGCTTTTAGTAGTTTCTTCCTAGCAATTGTCGCAAAATGTTTAAAGGTCTATTCCTGCGTTCACGAAGATGTGGCTTGTCAAAGAGTGTCTGAGGGACAGTAAAAACCTGGAGAGTGGAGGATTGATGGTATACTTGCCCTAGTTTTAAAACCAGCACACAAGTGCATTTGCTTTGGCCAGTACACACACCGTTCAAATAGCCATTTATAAGTTCTTGAACCTTGCAGTTTGCAAAAAGACTTAGCTTCAGTCATGGATCACGCAATGCTCTCCTCAATTCCCAATCTAACACAGCATTAAAGCTCTCTCGACTATTCCTTTCTCTTTCGTTCCAGCATGCTGGCATCTGATTCTGCTGAAAGGTGCTTATGCATTCCTACTGTATGTTTCTCGACTGGACATCAGCCCCTGTGACACTATGTTCATGCTAAAGCCAGTGTGATTTTGCTTCTAATGAATTGTCTAGAGGAACGCACCGTGGAAAGAATTCGGTTTGCATTTGCATTGATTGCAATCATTGTGACACTCCTCACGTAGCTCATAATTGGATCGTAGATGATTGTAAATCCTACACCTTGAGCTGATCATTATGACTTCGCGTTTGTCGATTACGGTTGGAAACAATGCAAGATTGGCAATTCTGTTACAAAGAATGACTACAGATATTGCCTACTATATCAGGGCCAATGACTTCCAGTCTGAATTGATTCGGTTAGCCTATTTTAATTGAGTAATAAAGTGTAAGAGGCTGTACTATATCGTGATTATAATCAAATACAGGTCAGTGTTACGCACAATGCTCCGCAGAGCGCCTTTAACCCTTTACTATATGGAATATAAAGCACAGCATTGGTAGAAAGCATTGAGATCAATGTCAAGCAGCTACTGTGTAAAAATTACACACAAATGTTTTATTAGGCAAATTCAAGTGCACTAGATGATTCAGACCTTGAAATTTAAATGAAAGCTAATATTGGCTTTTAATTGATGCTGCAAAATAATAAATCCAGTAACTGTGCTTTTTGCATTATAACTATTAACTACATTATGTATTTTGGTATGGTTTTAACACTGTATAGACCAATCACTGTTTTATAATACGTCTGCAAAAATGTGCAAATGTTGGGCTTTGCATGACTTTTAACAGGTCTATACAGGTGTAAATAATATAATAAGTCACACATTATTTTAAGGTCCAATTCTCGCTATCAACTATGACTTTTGACTAAATAAACTACTAATTTGCTGCTTATTAATAGTAAGTAGTTGGGTAGAATAATATGGTCATGCAGAATATGTGCTTTATAAGTACTAATGAACAGCCATTATGTAAATAACAGGCATGCTTATAAGCAACTAGTTAATTTGTGAGAACTGCTTCCTATACTGAAGTGTTTCCATATATATTGCAAGATATTATAATGCATAATTATAAGATGGTAACATAACTAAGCATTAGCCTGTAGAGGGGAAATAATTTCTCACATTTTTATTTTTTGATGCATCCAGTCAAACACTACATTATTTTGGTAAAAAGATCTGTCACATGGTATAAGCTAAACAAATTATTCAGTTGCCAGCAAAACAAAATGGACAAAATTATATCAAGGAAAACATTGTTGGTACCAAACACATTTACTCTGCTGTGAACTACTGGCTGAAATAACCATGAAAATAATTGTAAAAAAAAATTATGTTAAGATAAATTTACTAGGAACCAATTTTGTCAGCTTTCCTATTTAACCCATGCTGAAGTAATAGCACTGAGCCAAAAAACTGCCTGACTTCTGTTCTGTTCTGTTCTGTTTGGCTTGCGGGTAACATTGTGTCTGTCACTTCTCACCACCAAGACAACAATCAAAAAAAACGGACAAAGGCACAATCGTACAATCTGCTCGGACCACAATCGCTGTTGATTTGAGAACAACCATTGGCATTTGTAACCATAGGGCTTTGCCAAAAAAAATATTTTATTGCTGCTACTTTGACATGATTGAATCTGGGTCATTTTCAGACATCAAGCATCAAGTAAAAGTGTACGCTAATGAAAATAAGAAAAGTCTAGGAAATCCAAGAATAGAGCTGATTACAGAAACAATTCACACACAAAAAACTAGCACTATTATTTACTATGCATGTTGGTCACTACTGGATGGTTGTATGATTTTTCTTCCGGTGGCAATCTGCTAACCCTCAAATATGAATCAAACTAAGAGATGAAAAGGGAGAAATGAGTCTTACGCATGAAAAAATGTGATGGTAGTGGAGGAGTGGCAATTTAGCCTTAGATGATGTCAGGGAGGATTCTCTGCTTTTTTAATGAAACTGCTGGGTTAACAGGATCTGAGTGCACATTTTATAACCTGAGTAAAACTTTTTATAATGGACTGCTTTATACTGACCAAAACAATAATGCTACTGTAAAATATTACAACTAAAATCAAAGCCAGAATAAAAGAGAGACCTGGGAGAATGTTAATGTTCACTTACAGAGGAAAAATGTAATATTATTCAATCAAAAGAATACTTGAGACTTCTGTTCAGTTTGACTTGCAAAAAACACTATGGTACTAATCAAGTGACTCCTCATCGCCAACAAAACAATCAAAAACTGACGAATGCACAATCTGCTGCAACCACAATCACTGTTAATTTGAGACTAAACATTTGGCATTTGTAATTAAAAGGTATTGTAAAAAACAAATAATAATAAAATTATATATATTTAGTGATGTTGCATTCTGTCCTGAATCTGTAATTCTGACATCATGCCAAAGCTTTTAAATAAAGATTGAGTTTATTAAAAATAACAAACAATCTGAAGGGGAAAAAAAGGTTCATCAAAAATTGTCATTATGTACTATTCTTTGCATTGTTGTGAACAGATGCTGTTGTTATTTTTTTTTTTACCCACAGTACACAACAAGAAATGTAGTAAAGAATTTATACACTGTTCTTTTGCATAACATGCAGTGTTTACATCAACATCTGTCCCCAAAAGAACCATTATAAAATTAAACCAGTTTGAGGTGCATTATATTCTAAGTCTTTTGAAGCAAAAAGATAACTTTGAGTGAGATCATTATGAACGACTGTACAGAAAATAGCTGTAAGATTCATTAAAATGACTTAGAATAAAAGAAAATATAAACGTTTTTAAATTATATAAAATAAAAAAATAATTTGCAATGCTTCTATTTTATATAAAAATCTTTTTATTATCAAACATAAACATTATAATAATACTTAGGCTACATCATTTACTGTTAACAATGTAAACAACTTTATCGAAAACACTTCCAGGACGAGCAATCTGAGCTAACTGATGTCTGATGTTGTTCAATGTAGCCTCACACTCTGAACTAAACAAAATGAAATATTCAAATCAGAATAACTCTGAATGATTACCACCAGTCACATGCTGGATCACTTGATATGCAAGATGGTCATTACCATTTCAATGAACATCTTTTTGCACTTTATTAACGCAAGTGCTGACACCTAGTGGTAGCTCAATTCAGAGCTGAAGTCAGCAGGTCATGATGCATGACGCGCATGGTCTCTACTTCTCTGATCTAAGCTTAAGGCGTTCAGTAGCTCTCCATAAACCCATAAAGAGTTTTAGAGTTGCAACACACGTATCTCATGACATAGGCAGTGTTAAACACTGAGTCATCGGGTCTGTACTAAGCAATCCACCAGTAACTAAATGTACTTTCTAACACCTGCTAATTTCTGAGAGATCTACACATACAGAGAAGACAGCCCATTGAATAATATCTGCTGGTGGTGTAAATGTACTAAAACAATACATCATAAGCTGCACCAGGCATCTAAAATACAAAACACATAACATAGAGTTGAGTCACTTTATATGAATCAATAAACTCGACACATTAAGTGCCCTTGTGTTGAAATCAGCCATTACATTAACCGTCACTGCAGTCAATAGCTGCTTGCGATGTATCTTTGCGTTTAAATGTGCTTGTAGTGTCATATAAAAATATATAAAACAATCAACATAACCTCTGCTGTCTCTCAACAGTCCTAAACAGCTTTTCCTGTTATATATCAAGCAAATGCACAATTTTAGATTATATAACTAAGAAGGTCAATGTGGCACGGTGTGTTCTAGGATTGTGGGAGCTGTGAAACTAAGCTGTGCAGCCTTATTGTGTTTAAGTTATTAATAAGTAAAACAAGACTAAAACAAAGAGGGAAAACAGGAAAAAGAATGCAATGTTCGAAAAGAAAAAAAAAAAGCTTTGAAAAATTGGTAATGGTGTATAGGGGTTATGTACTTGTATGGAATACAATAATGTTTTAATACAGATGGAAATAACTTCATACAGATAAATATGCCAATCTGTATGAATTATATGGTACTCTCAGCAGTTCACAACCAGACCCACATTCTCTAAATTCAATGAACCAACTATTTTATATAATAAAATATGATTTATCCTCGCTGTTGCTGATTTTAGTATTATACTGTCAACTGACTTCACTAACAAAGCTGCATGCTCCTAGTGTCATTTAGATAACCTTGTTTAAATGTCCATCGGTGGCGTAGCTAGCTCTTTGTCAAAATAAGAAATAATAGAAAAGGTTTGTTTCCTTTTCTTACAACTGCTATGAGAAATTGGCTTTAGTTATTTCTTTATGTGCTGATGTTAACCACGTGTGAATGAGAAAGCTTAAAGAGATAAGGAGCGAGAGAAAATGGAAAGAGAACACAAAGCACAGAAGAGGAGGACAGGAACATCCAATTTTACAGGTAAAAGAATCCTAATCTAAAGCAAACAGAACGAAGTTGCCCTGTTATGTAAGTGTATTTAAGCAAATGAAAAGGTCACATCTTTAACTTGCAACAGCACCATGTGACTTTCCAAATGCATAATACACATTCTCTTATCATATGTTGCAGTGAGTTTTAAGTCGGCATGAAAATAAGTCATTTATCATAAAATTGTATTATGAACATACTGTCCAACCTGCTCTAGATAGCAGCCAAAAACTACATCTAATCGCACAGAAAAGAGCTAAATCACAAAAAGCCATAACCAAACATTCCAATATTTGCCATTCAAGCTATCAAACGCAGACTATGAGCAATATTTCTTGGATGTGCAAATTCAGACCTCAAACAGTAGAAAGTGTTGACATGCATCACCAACATAAAGAACATGTATTAGAAAAAGACTGATGTGATATGGTCTCCCCTTTGGGAATACATAAAAAAGCTTTCTTGATGTACACGTAACTTTTTTTAAACTTTTTTAATTGAATTTGTTTTGTTCTTATCCTTGATTCTTTGTGAAAGCACTACTTTGAAACGGTGTGACCTTTGCTTTTCTTTTCTTTTTCCACTATTTCTTATTTTTAAGGTTTTGAACATTCTGTAACATGAATATATAACGTGACGTTGTTAATGTAATTTCTTTCTGTGGGCTAACAATAAAAAAAACAGAAAAATAATGATGACAACACTGTCTGCACAGCATAAAGTACGTCACAAAACAACAGAAGTTATTTATCTGTGTTGTGACTTATATCGTGGGTTCTATCCACTGGTTGTTGATTGGATTGAAGCATAAATTACTAGAGAAACGTTGCGAGAAAAAAGCTCTGGCATTTCACCAGAAGTGTATCTAGTTATAGATCTAGACAGAATAATCTAGTTATTTAATATTTTTATTGTTCTTTTACACTTTCGCTCCAAAGTAATGTTTCATACGCAGTGAGGCATCATGTAATAAATGCACTTACAATGTTTGGCAACACGAGACGTTCGGACAGCAATCTCTGATCTTCACATGCATTATCACATTGGGAAATTGAGGAATTGCATAATTACACAAGTGAAAAAAAAAAAACAGCATTGAAAGCTAGTTTGGCTAAAGGGAGTTTTTGTTAAATAAATGATGCATGACATTGTGCTAGTCTTACCAGCGTCTGTGGTACAAGTCTTTGAGAGGAACACTTCTTAACGCAGCACCCAGAACCATGAAGAATGCTGACAGCAGCAGAGACGCTCGCAAACCTTTGGTACCAGACAGAGAGGAAGGAAAGAAGATATATCAGAGGGATGTAATACCTTGATTAACTGATGAGATTAGCTGTTGATGTAGATCTATCCCCAAGATACCAGCAAATGATGCATGACTATCAGTAAGAGATAAGGCGTAGGAAATCAGATGGGAATGAGTTTTGTTTATTTTTTTTTTAACTACCAAAAATAACTAAATATGATTTATTTATTAAAAAAATGTGTCCAGAAGCCATAAGAAAAATCTGTACTCCATGAGCATTTTTTCTGGATTTATGCACAGGAGCAAAAAACATTTCAGTTTAATATAGAAACTCTGGCCTGTGGTTTTTGGCAGACGTGGTTTTCACAGCCTGTGGCAATCGCTTTCGTGTTAAGAACAAAGGGGAAGGTAAAATGCTCTCATTCACAATAAAGAACAAAAAACATGGTTAGAAGTTTTGTTGTTGAGAGAATGGCCTTTCTTAGCAAGGATTTTGAATAAAGTGCCCTGAAGTGTTAATAAACAGAACTGAACTCTTGACTAGTTGTGTCAGCTAATAGAATAAGGTGTACATATGTAAAAACTGAAGGCATTTGTTTGCCATTACCAAGTCTTAGAGATAGAGAGCTTACACGCCTTATTTTATAATGGTTTTAAGTTAAAACAACATCAGCATGGACTAACTCCGCTGCAAGAGTAGCAATGTGTAAAATTGAACAAGGCACCATCCTGCATGGTCAAGCATCCCAAGTTCAGTTACACAACTTTATTTTTGATTTTGGGTAAATATTTGTGCATCACCAGGATGTATAATTTTGGGTGAGCTCCAGGAATGTATTGATTACACAGACACTTTGTGGTCCTTTAGATGGTTCCAGACCAGTGTAAGCATTGGTATAGATTCCATCATTTAAATACAAATAATAGAAATTTAGATAAAATATTTCCCTATTGGCAAAAAGTGCAGACAAATTCTCAAGTGAACTAAAATTGGACAAAAAGTGAACAAGTTAAAAGTCGCTTCTCTCCAGCCAGAAACTAAAATGACATATTTTGCATTTTACCAGTAGATATTCTATTAGTCTATTTTACATTGCATTCAAGGTCTCGAAGGATGTACTTGCCTCAACTGAGAAACTCCTTGACAAGTATGAATACAAATATGGCATCTCTGACGTTACATAAAGACATGTGTCATATGATGTTAGGGAACTGGTTCTGTGGCCTAACATGTGATGAACTACTTTTTAATGATTACCTTTTTATATCACCTGACATATGGAGTCCTTCTGTGCAGTTTGTGGTTCATCTAACCCACATAAATCATTGTGTAAAACATAATTATTCCCTAATTTTCTGTTTTTTCAAAAATTATGCACTTTGACAATCGGTCCACACAAATGAGGACATTCAGACATTCAAATTGTACATTTACATTTACAAATAACGCTACGCTGTCATACACAATGATATATAAATAGGATGGTCAAACAGAATTATGATTACGGGTCAATAGTAAAAACAAAGGATAATTTGGAATTGGATGTGTGGTTTGAAAGCCCTCTGTTGTAGTGAACAACGTATAAAAGACATGTGACATGATATAAACAATTGGGTAATGATACAGAGCTTAATTTTGTTAATAAAAGAATTTGTGCATGCATGACACCTTAAAATGATCAAACTGGCTGATATTACACAAACAACAACTCTGTCTGAATATTGGCAGATGTATCTATTCTCAATTGTTTGTATTTACAGATGTGGTTGCCATGACAAAACTAAAGCCAAACCATCTCACCTTTCTTATCCATTAACCACATAAACAACAGCCAGGGCAGGTAACCCACTGGACCCCACAATACCAGCACCGCGATGTCTGTCGATGAGAACTCGAACACATGTTTGGCGGAGTTCTGGATCGGGCCCCAGGTGTTCCACACGAGTCCTTGCATAAAACCCAACAATGAAAACATGGTGAGAACAAACCATCTTCTCCCGTACACCCTGCTAAAACCAGGCTGTGTGTTTGTCGCCGGCTGGGATGGAGTCAGCAAAGGCTCCCTTTCTCCTTCGGTGCTTTCCACGGCACCCATTGTAAAGACGCGGGGTAACGTTTTAAAATGTCTTTATGCTATCCGGCAACGTCTTTAACATGCCACATTAAAAGGGCAGTCGCTCAATTGTCAGCTGCCCATCGAAACAAAAACAACCGATGACACTCTCAGTTGCCCTCCAAACTTTAATGCGCATGCGCTGGGTCGAGACGGAATTGACGTAACGCGTGAAACCGAACGTCTTTGTTCTCCATGTTGGATCAACTTTGTCATTATCTTAAAGGGCACCTCAGCTCTTCCGTTGAGCCAACATGGCCGTTGTTTCGTTTTCCGTGTCTTGAGAGAAAAAACAGCGGCAGGTCTCACGTGAGTTTTGTTTACTAGCTGGGAAATGGATTTTAGGTGTGCTTACATGTGTGTAGATATCTAAATGTTTGCAGCCAATTACAATATGTTTATATTTGCGCATTGTACTATACAGTTGTCCGTTCTATCACATACTACCTGATTTGACCTAGATGGATTTGACTTTGTGATTCACTTGATTGACTGTGATGTGTATATCTGAGTGCTTTAAAGTGAATCTCCTACAGTTTATCTGAAAGATAAGATGTGTGTGATACAAGACAAAATCCTCTCATATTAATCGTTTTTATCTCATTGTTTATGTAGAATGGCTTCAAAACCGTTTACCCCAGAAGAGGTAAGGAGGATTGTCCAGTTTCTACAGAAACCTGCTGTGTTCCTGGACATGACCACAGATTGGCCAGCACTGCGTTGGAATGTGGAGCATATGTCAACTTGCCTTACAGAGAGGCTTCGATTCCGTATAGGGAAAAGGACTGCGGATATGGGTAAGCCACAAACATCACAGCCTCTCATAGGTATGATCATTTTAAAACATAATCAGGACATTTATTATTATTATTTTTTAATTGAACTGACTGGTAGTTACGGGTAATGGTGGAGTTACTACCTCGAATAAAATAAATGTGGTAAAATTTGAAAATGTAACGGAAACAAAATGTGAAACATTGTGTTGGGGTGTGAATACTTTCTGAAGGTGGTGTACTTAATGGAACAATATTTTTTTTAGAAAGCTTTGAGTAACCTTTCCCCAAGATTGTCAAAAGAAAGAAAGAAATTTCCCACTATTACAATGTGTAAAATTCCTTTAAAGTTAACATTATTGAGGGATTTCCAGCAAATTAAACACCAGGGAAATGCTATATAATAGTTAGCCTCGCAGAAACCTTTGTTATCACTAGATTCTTTGCCACTTCATGTGCCTTGGCTCTTCTAGCAGATCGTTTTTGGCAAACCATTAAAAAACAGCCGACAGTCCATCATAAGCCTCACTTCACTTTTTACTGAAGTGAAATGTAAATATGGGAAATGAGTACGTAATGTCAAGCAGAGAAAACTGCACTAAATTATGACACAGTCTGTGAAACTAAATGTTTTGTCATTTACTGGTTTCTGTGTAAAATCATCCTTAATAAGTTAAAGACCATTCTGTGAAAAGGTAACCTTGATATCTGTAATACTGACTGAGAAAAAGATTACAATTATAGTGAAATGAATGGTTGAAATCAGCCATCATCCATTAATTGCTTAATTTTAGCTTTTTTTTCCACTTTGTTTGCACCAGCTCCTCTTTTTGAAACTGAGTGTTTCTACGTTGAAGCAACCATTAAAGAGTTTATGTCCTGGACGGCCAATGAAGATGAATCACTTGTTGGGCCATTTTCTGACTATCACTGCAAAGAATTCTGGGCTTATGCTGATTACAAGTACATTGCCCAGCTTTTTCAGGATAAACCTGCCATGTTTCAGGTAAACCATTCCAAAAAGTAATTCTCTTCCATTACTTTAAATATATTTTTATTTGTTGAAATATGTAGCATTATTAAGCAGTATGTTGTGTATATATATACTCCTATAATCTATTAAACTATATTTGGCACTAGAGTTACATTTTTATTTATGTATTTATGACTGCTAAAATAAAAAATAAAAGGGCAAGACTCTACTCTTTTAATCCCCCCCCACCATCAGTCCTACTCTCAGACCTCATCAAGCACCACATTAACCCATCTGCCTTTTTCCACATGCCAGTTATGCTTGAGAGCGACCAATTTTTCATGAAGTGTCACTCTACGGCACAGGAGCACGTCAATGACATCAGCTTTGATCAATAAACACAGTGGAATATTCATTAGTATGTATTGCCTTGTCTCCCGAGGATGCTTACCTTTATTTTATGAGCGCTCTGAAACTGTTTATTAGCCTACAGTTGTTACAACATCTCATGAAAATTTATCACAGCACTAGGAACAGATACAAAGAGCAATTAATCAATTCTTGCTGTTTTATTATTTCTGTAAAACATATCCAATGGCACATCATTGTCATTCTGTGGACATTTAATGATATTTTGTGCCAATTTATTTTGTTTCATTTTTCCCAGCCAAGGGAACAATAACCTAATGTTCATTTTTAGCTTTCAGTTTTTGCAAATCAAAATAAATGCTTATGAGGTGCCAATATTCTCCCTGCCATCGAGAGCAGACAAGGGCTCTCTTAAATGATGAATAGGGTAGTTTGAACATTGCTGAAGGCTTGATTATATACCATCTCATTTACAGTCCCCTGGACAGGGTAATGGTTTCATTATCTACCTTCAAGGGCAGCATCTCTGAGTGGTTCTTGTTTGTTGTATTGAAAAAAATTGACATCAGTAGGTGGTCAAATTGTTTTCTTTTCTTTGTAATCACAAACAATATAACTGCAGGATGTGGTGTGGTCTGACTTTGGTTTTTCCGGCCGAGATGGACGAGACAGCACACTTTGGATTGGGACACAGGGTGCTAACACTCCTTGTCACCTTGACTCTTATGGTTGCAATCTTGTCTTCCAGATCCAAGGCAGGTAAGAACCAGGTTTACACAAGATTTACACAAGCTTTGGGGCAAAAACTTGGACAAGCAGGCCAGAGCCGTTAGCAATTTTTCAGTTTTCAATGATTCATTTTTACTAACATTATTCCATTTAACTGTTATTTTTTTATTTTTTTTGTTGTTGTTGCTTTTATTAATATTTTAAATGGGCTTTTATTTTTATATATGAAGAATTAAATTTTTTTTTTTTTCTGTTTAGCTTTCATTTATTTTTTATTTATTTATGTTTTAGTAATTTTATTACTTAATAATTTACTTAAATTATAAAAATGGCAAGATTTTAAAGCTTTTTATGCAAAATCCCTTGTTATTTAATTTAACCATATTTCCAGTTTGTTTTTATTTTTAATTTTCTGTTTTCATTTTATTTTTAGTTACAGGTTTAGTCTGTTTGTTACATGCGTTGGTCAATTTATTTAATATATTTTTTTATTTCTATTTAGCTTAAAATTCATTTTTAATGGTTTTAGTTTAGACATCTCATCAATCCATGTTGTGTAAAATACAGTGGGATAATGTTAGAGGTTTTTTTTCCTCTATTTTTTTAGATCGTAGACCTGTCACAGAGACAGCTGTAATTTCTCAAGACGCTTGTTTCAGTGAAATCTGTCATGTAGTAGGTAGTAGATTCAATTGAAGTATTTGATATATGTTAGAAACGATATGCCCTCATAAATGCCCCTGAAAATCTATTTTAGGGGGTGAATGTCACCATTAAATAAACGAGAACCCATAACGCTGCTATTTTATTGTATTTCTGTGCACCAGTATGAACTCTTGACTAGATGAAACTAGTTTTTGATGACTGGCTGTCAATATACCCCTGAACAAGATAAGCCCCAGGCAAAACTGCCAATTTGGCTTATTCTATGAGCATGGTTTAGAGCAACACCATGTGATTCCTTCAAATATTGACAAGAGCTCTATCTCATCTTATGGTAGGGTTCCTGATCCAAACCTGAGCTGTTGAATGAAAGCTATTTCTCCTCTGCGTTCAAAAGAGTGAATGAGAAACGGAAAGTGCAGTGATGTGAACAGCTATTGAGATACGATATTTGCTCCATTGAGAAAAGCAGAACATGACGCTGAAGAACCTTTTCTTCTGTCTTATCTCTGTCTGGAGCTTGTCTTGTCTCTGTAATTGCTTATTGAGACTCCCCGTGTCAAGATAGCCTAGCACTGAAATCATGTTATTGTATAGTATTTCCTGCGAGGAGGTCCATGATACTCTATAATAGTAAATCTATAAGCATTCTCATTCTTCTCAATGGCAGTTGCTTGGTTGGCACCTTAAGTAAATGCACAACCTGCATGCTAAAATAGTTTTATGCAACATTTCAGAGTTCCAGTTGAATCCATTTCACGTTTTTTTACAAACCATCCCAAAACTTCGGCACTGATAAACATTTCTATAACATAATGACATGTTGGTGACTGATATATTAATTCAGGCACAAAATCAATGAAGTCATTTATTTTCCAGAAAACAATGGTATCTCTTTCCTCCCGACGACACACACTGTCTCTACCCAACACGTGTACCATACGAGGAGTCCAGTGTGTTCAGCCAGGTCAGTGTCGTCCAGCCAGACCTGAAGAAGTTCCCAGCATTCAGAAGAGCTCGAGTTCATACTGTCACTCTGCAGCCTGGTCAGGTAGGCCAATGAGACATTTTCTAATACACTTCCTGTTAGGAGTTCCTACTAATTCAGTGTATCCAGTGCATCCTAGAATGACACTTGAGGGTGAGTAAATGATAACAGAATTGTTGGGTGAACTATTCTTAAAAAAAAAATATATATATAGCATTATTTTTTGGAGAAACAGCTGTAAACAAGATTCCTTTACAACAATATGCTGTGTTTTGTGACAAATGGGCATGATCAAACAGGAACTGCAGAATAATATTGCTAGCTAATGGTTAAAATAGGTACTGTGAGTCCTGTCCAGAATCTGGTCGTCGGAAACACATCAGAGTAGAATTACTGGCTATTATTTTCTAGTAAACATAACATATCTACAAACATATTATGTAGTTTTTTTGGCTCTATACTGCCCCTTTAAACTAAACTAAAAATACAATTTAAAACCTTTATTAAATACTATAATGATATAAAAAAATACTAAAATAATATTCTGATTAATTAAAATATATTTATAATTTTATGACAACAAAAATAGTGAACCTAGCACTTCTGGAATATTAAAACATCATATCTTAGAATCGTTTAGATTTGTCTGTAAAATACTGATGGTACGTTTCCAAAACATTCAATATAACATTCCCTGAGTGTCTTTTTGGATCCTGTATCACAACAATCAGTCTCCTACGTGTGAATTCTAGCAGCTCGTAGATGAATTAGACACAGCAGAATAAAGCTGTGTGTGTTTTGTAGCACATCCCCCTCCTTCAGATTCCAGCAGCGTGTGTGAAACCTCTCTGATCAAGCTCTTTGAGAGGCGAGATGGTGGCAAGGCAATTAGCGGCGGTCCAACACAGTGAGCGTACTCTCTGGGAGCACTCACACTTTTCACAGCATACTAATGAAGACGAGAGCCACAAACTTCTATTCTCTGAGAGAGCTAACACTGCTCCGCTGCCTCTCACTGCAAATACAGAGGGAAAGAAATCACAAGAAGAACCTTTGTAGGTGCAATGTACCTCGAGTTCTGGAATGTTAGCAGTAAAAAGGGTTTTAACTCTCTGATGCACAAAATGTTTTGAATCTTTGAGGATGTGATTTTACATTCAGTGCCTCAAGCATGTTTTTTAATATTCTGAAAGAAAGATGTGTATGTGACGTTTATAATTACTTTATTTATATATATAATTGTATTGTAGTTTTACAGGAAACCAGTTTTATAATTGTTAGCCAAGACTACATAATAATTGTTTTCGTTAATTGATATAAAGCTGAAATAAAGTAAAATGAATTCTGGAATGAAATTACAAAAACTGAAATAAAAATCATTCAAAACTAAATAAATGTTAATAGTTTTATTTAAAATATTATTTTAGCGTATAACACAATTGGTAAAACATTAACACAAAATTAACACTCAAATATACAAATTACTAACAAATATTTTCAAATTACAAACCCTCTCTAATTTAGTATTTTGAATGAAGTAATACATTGACTTTAAGTTATGTGTCCATGTCAGTCCATGAACACTTAACTGCATTGTTTTATAGTTTTTATTCCCATAGATCTGTTTTCAGATGTTTATTCCTCAGTGATTATTACAAAGACTAGACTTGGATTAAAAACCACTGTATGTGAAAATCAATAGACCCTATGTAGTCTCATAAATATTGCTAGAATAATGATGTGAATTTATACAGAGCACAGCTGCCATCTGGTGGTACATAAAACATTCCCATCTTTGGATCAATTTGAAATCATTCTGGAAAACATGATCGTCAGGTTTACTGATTGAGTGCTGTTGTCAAAATAGAGGAGGAAAACAAATACTAAAAGCATCTGAAATTCACGTAAATAATTGAACTTTTTCAGTGCACCCACTACTGTACATGTTTTTGATACAAGTATGCACAGCAGGTCATTGTTTGATGTGTTTTGAGTGAGTGCTGTCGTCTTTCATCAGGTTCTGTTTGTCCCCAGACACTGGTGGCACTATGTGGAGTCAGTGGATCCAGTGACTGTCAGTGTGAACTCCTGGATTGAGATGGTAAGACACTTTATGGCTCCTTTGGTTTATTTCTCATGAAACATCAATGTTTTTTTTCTTCAATATTCTGAAATCTGAAGGCTTTATTTGTCTTTGTGCTGTAGGACATGGACGATGAGGCCAGAGTAGGAGAAGCCCTCACTAAGACTATTGTGTGTGCCCTGAAAACTGCCCCTAGCTTAGACAACAATGACCACTGGCTCAATCCTACTGAGGTATTCACTCCGGCACATACAGACACAAAAGATTTCTATTCTAAATGGATCCTTTAGGGCAAAATTAGCTCAAATATATAAATAAATCAAATCAGAATCAGGTTTTGTAGGGAATTTGAACAGAATCACTGTTTTACGTCGATCACTTAGTCGGTCTGTGATTCCGTGAACGAGACGTATAACATCCACTCTGAGCTGAATATTAACATCCAGATTATAGTGTAAACACTATCAATAAGCACAGTAGCAAGATCAGCAGTTTAAGACATTAACATGTAAGCACAAAACACTTCTCTTTTCAATTATAAATATGGCTTTCTTGGATAAACCTAAGACACATAAACACACACATTCACACAATCATACGAGTTGCAGGAAGAGAGTGGTTTAAGAGAATGAAAATGTGAAATCTCAATTCTACAGCAATAGGTGCTATTGCATCGACTTGAACAACCGTCAGTCAAAAGATTAACTCTCGCATTGAGTTCATCAATGAGGTTAACATTTATATCAGTTTCACCAGTTCAGTCTGAATCTGGAGGTTTGTACTTGCTCTTTTTTGTGGTAAGGGATTTCCTTCTGTGGTTCGCTGCAGAAGGGGCTTTCACGAGGTTGCTGATTGGCTGGAAGTCAGTCATCGTGGAAGTCTTGGGAGGCCGATGATTGGGAGACTTGGAGACACGGCAGGCAAAACTTAACTTAGGCGAACTCTCACGGAAAGAAAATAAAGTAAAGAAAGAAAGAAATGAGACTGGTTTTCTTCTCATCGTGGCTAGGCCGCAGCAGCAGTGCATTCTGGAGCATGTGGCACGTCTCTTAAAGAACGCAAAAGAAAACCATGGCTAAAAGCATAGGCTATATGGGCATAGACTAAGAGCTAAGAGCCTGGTTTGAATAGTGTCTTGAGCTTTTAAACTCATCTTTGGACACATCCCAAAATCGTGTTTTAACCAATAGATATCATCCTAGCTCAGGGTGTTGTGAGATTTCTCCTCGCATACCATAAATCTAGATTTTTTACCTTATCTGAGTTTGGTCTGAGTTTTCCCGCTCTTGCAGAGTATAATTCTAGACATGATTTCAATAACATGAATATGATACGACTAAGAATAGGTAGAAAGAAATATTTCAAGCAAGAAAATTAAAGCAAAACCATACTAAACACAGATATTTAACTACAAACCATTCGATAGTTATTCAAATATCTATAAAATTAGTGATTATGACATGGTAATTAAATGTGTGGGTCTGTGGGATACATATAATATGCTGTTATTTATTCATATCAATGATTCAAGTCCGTATTAGTATATTTTCAGGGCTGAATAGGCATGAAAAGAGCCATCTTTGGGATGGAAAGGGTTAATGGTCTCCTGAGGAATATCAGGCTCTCCTAAATTGGGGGAGGGAGATCCGTCCAACAAAAATCCTTTATTATTTTACCCATGTAATGATAATAACCATTATCTTTGACCATTATCTTGGTTATTTGTACAATATTAACAATCTCCTTCCTGAGTTGAGATTCTCAATATGTATTCTTTTGTGTTAATGTTCAAGCTGTCCTGTGACAATGTCTGTTGGATCTGCTTTGTAAGGCCTATCCTGAGGTATTTACGACATCCTGTTGTCTCTAGGCCCTTTTGTGGAATTCGCCTCCTCATGTTTCAATGTTCTGATCGAATCTTACGTAATCTTATAACTTATAATCCATTTCCACAAACATTTTAAAAAGTTTCTTGAGCAACAATTCAGCATATTAGAATTGTTTCTGAAGGATCATGTGACCGTGAAGACTGGAGTAATGACTGCTTTAAATCAGCTTTGATGTTACAGGAATAACTTACAACTGTAATAAAATATTTTATTTATTTATAACTTTTATTCTAAGTAAATAAAAATAATGCAGCCTTGATGAGCATAAGAGATTTTCAAAACAATAGTAATCTTACAGACCCCACATTTTAAATGGCAGTGTATATTTTTGGTGAACTGGAAAGCGTTTAGTTTACAGAGTTTTACTCACATGGTTTCTGTAGTTTATGCATGACAAATCAAGTAGGTTTACACACATTCTATGTCGGTCTGGAGTCACAGAAAGCTAAAAATTATGTTTAGAAAGAGGTTTTAATGGGAAATAAGTACATTAGATATTTAAAATGTCTGAACTGCCATATTGGGAAAATTACATAATCTTTTGTCAAGTATATACACACATTTTATGTATGTATGACAACATCTGTTGTGCAGTGTGGCTCGGGTCAGTGCCATGTTTGCTAATTAATTTGTGCATGAATAGCATAATTCATGCACAAATTAAGGTAATATTTATGTAATGAATGATATGTCATATTTACTTACCATCATGTGCTGTTTCTTCAAAATGTAAAGATTTTGAAGAACCTGTGCAAACGTTGATACCATTTGTGCATTTCAGGTCTTCTGAAGCCATATGAGAGATTATTTGTATGAGTATGGGCTTGGAAGTTGAAACTGTACAGTAGTGCGTCATATCTTGCTTGTTGTTTTTAGGATGGAGTTTCTTCACATGATGAAAACATGCAGTATTTGAACCTAGCGGTGAAAGCTTACATGGAGAAGAGAAGAGATGATACTGAAGGCACAGCCTCACTTGCAGAGCAGCCCAGAGCAGAGCTGGGGAAACGCGACTCCAGCGGACTGTTTAAGTCTGCAACATCTCTCTCCTTCGTGGTTCCTTATGGACCTCATCTCATTCCTGTTCATTTGGCTCACAAACCTAAATGCACTTGCCCAAAGGACACATCTTGTTACAACGAGCCATCAGTGTGCCAGAGTACAGCCCAAGATAAAGATGAACCAGAAAGTGACAATGCACTTCATAGATCGGGTCCACATGCACATCAGGAAGCAGAAAGTCCTGGTACTTCAGGAGGAGGTGCTGGTTTGCACATATCAACCAATGACATGCTGCAGTTCCTGGTACACCCTGATGTCATCACTCTGGTTACAAGGCTAATCAAGTGTCGGCAAAGAGAACTTCACTCTTAATTTGTACCTGATGAACAGTATTTAAAAAAAATAAAAGAACCCATGTTACGTTTTTGAATCCATCACTCCTTTGTACACATTAATTGTCAACAATGTTTAATCCTTAATTGTTTTCCAGAGAAGATATGGTCACATTTTGCATGTATTTTGTATGTATCACCTGAATGGCCATTATAAGGCCCAGACAGACATAGGTTGGGTAAATTTATATTACATATGAACTCCATAGTAATTGTAATCCCATTTGAATTGAATTTTCTCACAAAACTTAAAAAGTGCATATTGACTGAAAATGAAATCCTGTGGAGAAAAATGTCTTACTGTAGTATTTAATTTTTCATAACGCATTAGCTTAATTATCTTCATCAATTACATAAAGGCAGGGTATAACATTTTCAAAACTGTTTTGGAAAAGGTTATCTGTCAGAGATCCCATGTAAGTTAGCATCACTGATTATAATGACTTCTATGAAATGGCGTGTGTGGGATGGAGCTATTAAAGGGGCAAGACCCTTTTGGGGTAGGGGCGTGTTTGTTGTGGTAATTTTTAAATATCAACATTGGCTTCCAGGAATCGAATACCCTGCTTTTAAAAAGCAAATTTGATTTTTTTTTATAACACCATATTTTATTGGTCCACATTTCTAGATAAAAAAGCCATTGGTTGATCAAATCATGCTGAAATCCTATAAAGTGTGATAATATGCATCATATTATAATCATATCACATGAATCGCACATGCACATGAGAGAGTTCTGATCATGCTGATACAAGAATTAAGGGTCCTGAGTAATCAACTTGTTTAGAAGCTAATTTAAATTGAATAGTGCAAGACTGACAAACATTATGTACAAATGTGAGCTGATGGCATTAGACACTGTTATTATTGAAGTTTATTTATTTACATTTTGGGGTCAGTAAGACTTTTTCAACTTATAACTACACAGACATTCATACTTTTATTCTTTTTAATTAAACTTTTTAAATATATATTTTACAAAAAATATTCATTTTTTTAAACTTTCCATTCATCAAAGAATCCCCCCAAAAACGCATCTTTCCACAAAAATATTGAGCCATTGTTTTCAGCATTAATAATAATATGAAATGTTTCTAGAGTACAAAATCAGCATATTATGATTTTGTAAAGGATCATGTGACACTAAAGACTGGATTAATGGCTGCTAAATCTTCAGCTTGGCCATAGCAGGCATAATAATGAGATTTTAAAATATATTAAGGTAGAAAACAGTTATTTGAATCATAATATTTCACAGTTGTTGGTGCATTTTTGGTCAAATAAATACAGCCTAAGTTGAGCAGTTTGAAACAAAAACAAAAAATGTACAGACCTCAAACTTTTGAAAGGTAGTGTTCATCACGTTCATTTTGCAACTGCTAAAAACAGATTTCTTTTTGTAAGGTACCACGTAAAGTAAAAGCAGAATAATAATTCATTCAGAGTAGTAAATTTCTCTTAATTCTTCTGAAATATGATCCCTGAGCAATAGAGATCAGCAAAATGCCACATGCATGCCCTGGAACAAAATAATCTGTGTTAACATAGCTACAACAGTCCGATGTGAAAGAAGTTAATTAGCTTATTGGCAATTAATGGGTCTGAATTGTTCATAACAAAGCCCAATCATTTCGCTATATCTTTGTTTGCTTCGGCACGTCAGTCAAGGTAAAGGCCTCATTCTTCTTACTATCAGAACTTTTCATTTTCTCATCATCTGGGTCCTCTCTGAAAATCTTGTCCAGCTGGTCTGGATCCACGTAAGTATAGAAATAAGCCATGATGGAGAAGATGATGCTGACAGCCACCAAAAGGACAGCAAAAAGTAGGAACTCTGTCCACTGTAGATTTAAAATCAGTTTGTCAGTGAAGGATTTATGCATTAAATCCATGCAGGTGTTTGTAAGAAAGTCCACTGCCTACCTGTTCCATCCCGGCCCCCTCTGCCACAATCAGTACAATGACATTTCCAAATGCCACAGTCATAAGCCACCCAGCCTGGAGAACAGACTTCATGCTTGCCGGTGCCTAAACACAAAAGCATAAGAATATGACATTTATAGACGCAAGCTTAAAGTACAAGACGTGTGACGTACTTACCTGCGAGTAGGAGAACTCCAAACCAGTGATGGAGAACATGACTTCTCCAGCAGTGAGGAAGACATACTGGGGAACCTGCCATGCGATGTGAATATTGTTGGCCTGGATATCCTCCATCTTTTTTAATGCTAGACTATTTGTTTCCTGTGGAAATGATATGCACATCAAGACATCCATAAAGGCAATGGATTATTTTAATTGAAGGTATGATTGCACTAATTTAATATATATATTTGGGGTTGTCAATTGTTTTTTGCTTTGTTTTTTATAAAAGAAGGCTCAGCAAGGCTGCATGTATTTGATCCAAAATATTTAGTATATTTTTTTAATTACCATTATAATCATAGGTATGGTGAAGAACAGTAGCATATGAATAGACCAAAATAACAACATTTATGTATTTATTTTGTATAAAGTCTTTACTGCCATTTTTGATCAATTGAATGCATTTATGAATAAAAGCAGATATCTGAAAAACAAACCAAAAAACATTCTTGATAAAATATGTAATTCATTGAAATAAAAACTGGTAGTAAACAAGGCGCTTAACCAATCATTACTGTCCATTAAGTTCTGAATGTGGCACAAAAACATTTCAGTAACTTGAGGCTGGGGAACTGAATGTTGCATGAAGTAAATATTTTGCAGCGAATCTCATAGTTCAGCAAAAATGGCCTGTAAAGCCTTCAGCCAAGTTCTCATTGACTTCAGCCCTTATAACCTGCACAGCGACCTATACCTCAAACTCTGCAGTAAAATAAAAGTTACAGAAAAACATTAACTAGAAGCTGAACTTTATCACTCACATTAGAGAGTATCACGGTATAGAAGGCACCGAAATCAAGAAGTCCCAGGTCGATGTGATATTGTTCGGAGTTTGTTTTGCAAACAACTCCATTGTATCTGAAAAGAGAGTAAAAGAACTGGTTTTGATGGCTTTACTGGAAACTATATGGATAATAAAATAGATGCAAACTTAAAATACTCACTCTCCCCTATGCATGCTAATATTTTGAGAAATTCCATAATTAGCAGCTGCATAAAATTCCTCAGCGCCAACAGTTATGTTGATATTCTCTGTGTGAGTATTGATAAACCTGCAAAAGAGCCATTGCCGTTGTTTTGTCAATGGTTAGCTTTAAGGTATTGATAATTCCAGCAAACACTAAAATTTAACAAAGCTGTTAAACAGTAACTTGACACGATATAAAACCACGTTCTGCTCGTACTAATTTACCTCAGATAAGCAGCCCCGGTTTCAGATTTGGTGATGTGATCTTTTACCTGTTTTTAATTTAATAATGATTCAGATTATTCAAATAATGTATATGCTGGTACAATCTTTGCTGATGAAATCTGAAATAAAATTTCACAACTAGGTCCTTACCAGTTTGCAGTCAGTGCCACCAGTTTGTGAAGCGTACAGGAAGAGACTGTAGGCTGCCCGTTCTGTAAAGTTGAGTGGGCACTGGTGTTCCGCCCCCCTGTGAGTGACGGTAACGGTGTAGAGCTGGGATTCGCCAGTGAGAGGAAGGCTTGTGTATCCTGAAGGATCCTGCAGTACATACAAGAGTCAAAACTGTACAATATAAGATAACTAACTCACTCTTATGTATTCTATATACAGTACTGTTTCACATTTTTTTTATTTTATTTTTTATTAACTGTTTCTGAATAAAGTGTATACTTTGTATTCTTTGACAAATTAAAAGTTTTTATTGTATACTGTCAAACAATAATTCATCATTAATTGCATCCAAAATAAAAGTTTTGGTTTACACATATATATTATACATGTGTGTGTGTGTGTGTGTGTGTGTGTGTATATTATATATATAAACAAACTTTCAGTATATATTTAAAAAATTATGTGTATATACATTTATATATTTATTAGTGCTTTCAAATTATTAATCGTATCAAAAATATACGTTTTTGTTTACATTATGTATATGTACTGTGCATATTTATTATGTATTTATAAACACACACACATACATAATATATTTCATATTATATATAAATATTTGTATAATATTAACGTGACATTTTTCTTAAATATATACATGCATGTGTTTGTATTTATATATACATACATAATAAATATACAATGCACACACTCATATATTATGTAAACAAAACCTTGTATGCGATTCATCTTTTTTGACGTTTGATAAAATTAAAGCATCCTTGATAAATGCAAGTACTGATTTAACCAAATTTCTGACAGTAGTGTATTATGGAAATATACAGAGTAGTATGTAGTGACGTTACCTCATATGATTTAAGTGGATCTGAGAAGACATTGTGTCCTGGAAACTGCACTGTGATATCTGAATCCATAAGATTGTAAACCTGAACGAGGCTTTCTTTGGCAAGAGGCGGCTCCACAACAGTTTTCTGCCCAAAGAAATTAAATGCATCTTTCAGTTAATGATGACAAGCGTGAAATGACTGCTTGTAGTGGTTTCACAGAAGCTCTTCAGATCTAATATTTGAAAATGTACATACAATGACGTAGATTTCTACAACAGTTGCAGCACAG
The DNA here is from genome assembly GCA_032357475.1 of Enteromius thamalakanensis. NCBI lineage: Eukaryota > Metazoa > Chordata > Actinopteri > Cypriniformes > Cyprinidae > Enteromius > Enteromius thamalakanensis. The sequence goes on along the minus strand of JAUCMT010000160.1, from coordinate 14,865,945 downwards.
AATGCAATTGCAGCCAGGATCATGCCTGCAGCCATCTTTTTTAGTGGACTAAAAATAAACAAGATAAAGTCAATCAATCAAACTGTTCAATCAAGAAACATCCCTTCAAGGAGGTACTTTAGAGTGCATATATATATGTAGACTGGTATTAGTAGATAGATAGGTATTAAAATGTGTCTTTTTTGTGTGATTGTGCATTTACACGGCACCCACGTGAGTTTGATCCGACACAGCCCTATCAGCGGGTATAGGCCCATGTCGAAGATCGGAATAAAAACCAGAATCAGCAAAGCATTCAGCATCTTAACAACACAGAAACACACACCCATTAAATGGCACTATAAACTTTACATGCAGAAAACATTATAAATGTGCTAATCAAATTTTGTTGCTTAGGTTTTTACAACCCGTCATAAACTGACTGGTCCTTTTTGTCTGACATTACAACAAGAGCAGGAAGCAGTAAATGTTTTGAATTTAGAACTTCAATAAACTGTTTTGCTGAATGAACCTGTATGACATTTAAATTATTATAAAAAATAACAAATGTAATGATTTATTTTGTACATACAAAGATATTAAATATTTTTTAGATATAAAAATAAGTAGCATATTAAGAAAAAACATATTAAGATGGAAAATTAGACACACACACACACAAGATTTAAATTATAGATACATTTTTTTATTCTATTAAAATTAATTATAAGGGAAAAAATTAGTGCTGTCAAATGATTAATCGCGATTAATCACATCCAAAATAAAAGTTTTTCTTTACATAATATATTTGTATGTACTGT
>JAUCMT010000160.1:14814799-14855084 GCA_032357475.1 Enteromius thamalakanensis | reverse complement strand
ATTGGTAGGTTTAGGTTAGGTGAGGGGGAGGGGTTAAGATTAGGGGTGGAGTTAGGATTACAATTGATTTCAACGAGTCATAATTCGGCAGGGCCGTGCCTCTAATTCACTCTTTTGATGTGTAAATGTTTTCTTTTTTTTTTTTTTTTTAGAAAACATCCTGGTATGAATGCTCAGATATAAACAGATATGTCACTAAATGTTACATACATGTTATTAAAATCCACAATGATGTCTATTCTCCTAAGTTTCTCAAATCAGAAAGTTTCCAAAATGCATTACCCCACTTTTAACACAGAATGGCTTTAATGTGACGCAATTCCCTTAAGTGAGGTCTAAACATATTGCTCCAACAAAAACACAAAGATAGACAGCAGTTTTACAAAAAAGAAAGACATATAAAAGAATACAAAATTGTGTGAGCCCATCTTAGAGTAAAATTGTGGTTTAAACAGCCTTACCTGAGAAAGACATGGAAATTTTAAAACAAATGTACACTTGCATAAATTAAAGATAATTTCTTGTGTTCTTTATCTGCTGAGAAGAAAGCATTTTACCGTATGAAATGATGCACAACAGTTTTAAATAAAATAGTTGTCGTCGGTATTTCGTCCATTTCACCACTAGAGGGCATTCTCGGATTTGGATATGGCTGCGTTCTGACAAAGCGCCAATTTACCGGAGTAGCCTACTAACTTTAGTAGAAATGTGTCCAGTTTCATTGTTTTGTTCTCATTTCTTAATCACTACTACATGAGTAAACAGCTATTTTTGTTTATATGTTGTTGAAATGTTTTATTCTGCTCAAAATGGGCCTAAATTTTGAAAATAAGATATCTACTCTTTTCAGATGCAAGCATATTTGTACCACACAACAGAAGCGGTATGCTCTTGTTAAGAGGGAGGATAAAGGATGTAGTGTATCCTGGTCATAAAACATAAATGAGTGCTCTCTGCCTTCTCTTCCTTTTCCTCAACATGCTCTTGAATTAAACCCTTATAGCTGGAACCGCTGTGGCAGACAATGTGAGTTTGTTTTAATTCAGACCGAAACAAAGGATGAGTTCTCAGGGCAAAGCAGATTTATTGGGCTTGTTCTGGCTGCTTGCCCCATGTTCACTCTGATCAGTTATTACATCTTCTCAGCCCGTGACCTCCTGGGTCATTAAAGACCTCAAAATGGCCACACTGGCCCGCGGCCCATTTCATGCTGTTTGTCCACGAAATTACTATATTTAACAATAGCAGAAATTGCCAAATTCAACAAACCTCATTCAGAATCTGTCTGAAATGGCCATTTTTTCTGATGAGTTTATCTTTCTATGATCTTGTGAGATGCTTATTGTTTTTAAGAAAAGTGATCATGCTCAATAAAGTGTTACAAAGAACTTTGTAAAAGACAACTGTGATCTGAAAGACATTTGAGACTAACTGGGGATTTCTTCATTACAAGGACACTTTGCAACAACTATATTTCTTTCTATAAACAGTGGCTTTAAGCCAGTAAAACATTTGTTGCATTTGATTTTAACACCAAGGATCGAAGCATTTTTTTTCTGTCAGCTATGCATTCCTCAGATTTTTAAACTTCTTTTGGATCACATTTAAATAAAAAGCCTAATTTCTTCTGACCCCCTCCCTTGTTTTTCAAAGATCTTTTCCTCCTTACTGGCTCTACACAAGAGAATCCTTTGCCCCCCTGAGATCCTGTTCAAACCACACATAAAAAAAGTAAATGGTTTCCAAGATCTCAACACACTAATGAACATACTTTCCCTTGTCAGGCTGTGGAGTAAGTCCAGGGTGAACCGTGAGGAAAGAGTTGGCCGTGTAATGATGGATATCAGATGGACTAGGTTAACAGCCATCTGGAACTTTAAAAGCGTGAAATGATGATCAGAAATTGAAATAATCTCATTTGATAATAGACAAGAACAATGAATATTAACATCGACATGTGACCCCATGAGGTGTAGATGTGTTGCGACTAATATAAATGCATGTTTACATTTAACTACAGCAACAGTGCTCAAAACAAAATCCAGTGCAATACATCTTTAACTATTTAACACTAGTACAATAAACACTGTGTCTAGTGGTGGCCACTATTGAACTATAGAACTATTGTGTATTTTGAAAAAAACGGATTGTTTTGTTCTTTATTCCATTTGTTTTGGAACTACTTCCTTTTTCTTGTCTCGGAGGAGTATATGATACCTGTGAGACTACTATGGCATAGCTTTTCTACGGCGACTACTGCAACTTTGCAGTATATTGTTTCCACGGATGGTAATACTCATGGAACCACAGATGCTAATAAAAAACTCTTATTCTAGGAGTGTAAAGTAATTGAAGTATTCCTAATTGTGAAAATAGTCTTTTTGCCTTGTAATTCAGCAGCAGACCCACCATGGATAATATCCAGTTAGTTCGGTTTTCCAAAGACAAGGTATCGTTTTGTGGTTGAATTTGAGCTGAAACAGCATGGCCACTCAAATCACAGGTTTGCAATTTTGTCTTTAAAGCAAACTAAGTCTTGACCCAACCGGAATCCATTCTGTTGTACAGGTGCAAGCAAATACCTCTCTATAGAGCCTACTCTCAGAGCTTGTTTCTCGGTCAGTGAAGGAATGACGGAGATTGATTCGTATTTCAGTTCTCCAAGCTAATATCTTAAATGAATCTCATTTCACTGAAGAGTACTGACATCAACTAGAGTCAAACACTGAATTAAAAAGCACTTTAACAGGCCTAGAATAGACAACGGATTCACTTGCCTTGTGCAGTGCTCTGTGCTTAAATTCACAGATCAAAGTGAGGGCCCTCATTGTTCAGCTCACACTGCAGCCACAATGTCACCATTCATGCATGCATGTCTTTTAAGCCCAAAGCCTCTCATAACCCAAAGCATTGCTGGGTAAGAAGAAGAGGGTGCATTTGCGCCCCAAACCCTGACCCGGTCAGATCTCTTTGATCGCGGAGTCGGTGTTCCTTCCAAGCATCCTTTGATGGAAAATCTTAACTGACTCAAAGAAAGTACAGAGGAGAGGCTGTAGTGAAGTGATGTAATTTAATGTGATGATCTGTTTCCGAGGGTCAAAGGTCAAATTGGAGCACACTTTTTAATACCCTGAAACACTGGAAGCCTTTGGTGAAAAAGATAATGCAGAGATATACTGTGTGATGATTATTTGAAAGCATAGGTGCTGTATAAAATAAAAGCTGGATGCTGAGATATGCCTAGAATACGTTTGTTCACCCCTTAAATATTTTTGGGGCTTGGCTGAAAAATTAAGCCCCTTGCCCAGACAACTGATCTTTTTTCAGCTGTCTGATGTCTTCCTAAGATGGGACTGTTGCACAATGTCCTTGGAACTTTCAAAGATGTCCAGAGTTCACCCTTATTTGGTAACTGCCCTTATTTTGGAAGAGTATACCCATCTATCACACATTTTAATTTACTAACAAGTTTGGGGTCAGCAAGTTTTTTTCCCCCTTTTTTGAGTAAGAAGTTAATAGACTTTTTATTAAAAGATGAATAATTTTTTTATTTCAATTAATGCTGCTGTTTTAATCTTTTTATATTAGAGGATCCTGAAAGAAATCAGTTTCCATTAAGCAGCATAATTGTTTTCAAAACTGCTAACGGTAAGAAATGTTTCTTCAGCAACAAATTAAATGATTTCCAATGCATTATATGACAGAAAATGTCATGGTACTGTTGGACAAACCTCTATTCTAGAATCCAGTGGTTTAGGGTCTTATTCCGAGCAACATTTCTGGAATTGTCAATGGTGCCTTATCAGTTGCTAGTCATCAGTTTCATGCTATCCTCCTGTTCTTTGCACTTCTGAGATTTACCCTGGGGCTATTTTTCCTCCATCATTTCTCTGAGAGAATAAAAAATTACAAGGCAAGAGAAATAATTTGGATGTGGATCAAATAAATCCTCAGCTAAAATTTTTTGTAAGACTGGAATCAAATCATTTGCTCCCTATACGCATCAGTCAGTCCCCTGATTCGCTCCCATTCAACTACAGTTAAACTAACTATAGGAAGTGCTCAGAGTTTTCTTTTGTATAGTCATTAAAGAACAGAATTCAAAATTCTTCTGCATCCAAATTCAGAAATGAAAGCTGTCACACAGTTAACGGGTTGTACTGACCTTTTATAATACACATGACTTGAATTCACATGAATCTAGCAAATGCTGATATTGTTTAATTCCTTTTGCTACTGCATTTTAATGAATATGCACACTTTTTCCACTCTTATATCTTAAATTCGACTACAGCGCTTTTGTAACAATATAGCAGATGAATAAGAGACAAAACAAACCCAGTGTTAAAACAGAAATGAAGATGCTGTATTGAAAATGTACAAAAGCTATACATATGTTGAGTTCTGGAAATGGCATAGAAAAAAAACTGAGAATTCAGACCTTCAGAATTGCTCTGTCCTTGGTGGAAATTTCTTGTAAAAGTACTAAATCAAAGGCAGAAGTCATTTTAGTATGCGCCCGTGGTTCATCACAAGCTCAAGAGGGTGATGAACCTGTTAATTGGGATGCGATCTCCGCTGAGAGCACACAGAGTACTTGCATATTCCTTTAAAGACATCTCAAAGGACGCACGGGTTGACAGGCCTCCGCAGACTGAAGCTCAGAGACATAACGCGTTCTTTCACTATCACACAGCCTGGATCAGATGCAACTGCAGAGATCTGTAACTCCTGGAGCGTGCTTCAAGGGAATCCGCCAATATCGATGAAATTGACCATCTTTGAGCAATTGAGCAGAAATGTATTTTCCACCAGTTTTTCATAATACCCAACAGAAATGACAAGAGGGTACATCAGAGCACTGTGCACACTGAACAAGCATGTGCAGTTAATATGCATTACACATAATTTAAAGCATGAAGGATATGGAATAACTATTAACAAAACAGCAAATCTATTATTATAGCTACATACCAGATTACATAGCATTATATGAGTTTAAAAACATACTTATGTTCTTTTAAGTGAGGCACTTAGTGAATTTCAGTGCACTGTTGAGAAAGGGAAAATCAGACTTAGACAAGCCCAATAACCATTACCCTGATGTACACTAATATGCATTAACAAACTTACATAGAACATATGGCTTGTGAATCATGTCATCTTGAGGTCTTTGCCAGCCTAGTTGCATACAACAGTTGTTTTAGCAAATGTCTGATAATGTAATTGACTGTTCACCTGAAATGCTGCAAGTTTAACTCGTCAGAAACTGTATTTCAGTGCCTTTGCTCATAAAAAAAAATGCATAAACATGTTTTTCCTCCCCTTAGAGAATGAAGTAGCATTCTTAAACGGTTCACTGTATTCTGTTCCATTTAATTGTCCAATGTTTCCATTAAAAAGCAACCCCTGATTAACTTTTTTATATTCTCAAGCCATCATGTTTAAGAATTTGCTTTCCTCTGCAAGGGCTGTTAACAATGAGCTCATATCACCAATGGCCATGTTGCCAATACCTGCCGGTATTGAGGCTAGCGTAACAGAGTTACGCGGGGTGGTGAGCCGTGAGGAATTCTGCGAAAGACTCTGCAGAAGGCCCGGACTTAACGTGCCAGACATTAGGCTCGAATGGTCTCCGTCATCCAAAATGGCATCAAAGTCTATTTGAGTGTGCTCAAGGGTTTGAGTGGAGTCCACTGTGCTGGTGACCTGGTTAACTCCAGGAGACGCTATTGTAGACACTGAAGCAACTGTGGCTTGGTTTGCGCACGGAGACATGGGAGAACCATAATCAACGTTGCTGTCCAACATACGGATCTCTCCTGAATAGTACATCGTGCCATTCCCATTGCTGTGTTGACCAAAGTCACCTGGTCTCTTTGGGCTAGCTTCTGAGGAGTTGACGTTGGACAGGGAGCAACCATTTTGCTGAATCATTGCTGAACCTGAGTGTTGTCTATTTAAAGGTTTGGGCTCGGATGGAGGCCTGGGCTGTATTAGTCCTCTGCCTGCATTTTGAACGGCTGACTGAGCAAGTTGGACGTAATGTTGCTGGTTGGTGTTATTGATATGTGAAAAGTTTGGTCGGTAATTCTGCATCTCCTGGTTTTGCATCACTCTCCCATTGGGTGGACCCATGCTGTTGCATGTTAGGCGGTTAATAGAGTTGTAATTGAGGTCCTGTCGATATCCCGGTTGAGGGTTTACTTGCTCAGATTGCCGATACTGCTGGGCAGAGTTCATCCTTTGGGCAGCCCTTTGTGGATAACCCTGTTGCAGATTAGCCAGATTCTGGCTCAATGGTACAATCTGCTGATTAGTGCCAAATCCTTGGTAAGAGCCAAAGTTCTGCTTCTGCTGAACCACTGTTAAGTTCCCTCGAAGTTGCTGCTGCTTTGGAAGCCTTGCAGTTGTATCCACCGAACCAGAACTGACCTCGTTCCATTGCACTGGCATGTTGTTCTTGTTCATGCCTTGTGGATTGGCCATTTGCTCTGGACCTGAGCAAACAGGCTCTACCTGGCTTCCGTTGTTGTTAGCCATGCCCATTCGCCGCTGTCCGTAGAACTGTTGTTGGGAGATCATATTACCATGGAAGTCTACTGCATGACCACCATTGACAGAAATCCCTGGGTCCTGATTTGAGCTTCCATTCTGGGAGTTGAGGTACTGTACCATGTCATCTGGTAGCACCATATCATCTTCTTGCTGATCACCTCCATCAGAGGCCATATTCTCCATTAAAACATTCTCTGAAATACTAGGCGGCCTCTGGCTGAAGGGATGACGATGCAAGCTGCCATCAGACCAGGTGTTGCTCTGCAAGTTGAAAGCACGTCGATCTATCGCAGGCAGACGTGATAGAGTCATGTTGCTGATGCTGTTGTATCGCTGAACCCTCGGTAAGGACAGTGGGTCGATATCTGTACGGCGAACAGGATCACTTGCTCGTCGTGGAAGATTGCCCGGAACTTCGTGAGGCATCATGCCAGGGACGCCGTAGCCAGTGTCACTGCAGCGTCTCGAGTTGACTACACTTTGGGAATGGCGCAAATGTGCCGAGCTTTCCTGCGAGTCATTGTACAGGGCCATTCTAGTTCTAAGACTCATGCGATCCATGTTGGGCAGAGGTGTTGGTGGCGCACCTCCTGTGGCTGCGGCATATTTCGCTTTCAGGCGGTAGTGTTGAGCAGGAGTGAGATTTAGCAAACTTGTGAGTCCACCTGTGCCACCACATTGGCTAGCTTCGCTGGAACGTCGTGAAAGATCTGTGGAGATGGGGTCATATGAGTCTGCTGAGCTGAGGTTGTTGTTGCGGACACCAAATTGCGAAGTTTCACTAGAGCGACGACTGGAGTAGCAGGGTGAAATACCCGAGGACCGACGGCTTAGCGTGTATGCTGAACTCATTGTGCTGGTGGAGCTGTCTCTGCGCTCTTGCAGCTGATTTAGCATTGTCATCTCATACGAAGACAAGTCTCCTAAACGTTGAGTTGGAGGTCCAGGGATCTGACTGCCCATATTTGGATTCTCCAGCAGAGAGTCTAAAGAACAGAGTTGGGAGACGAACATTACTTTCTCAAAATGCACAAAGTGGGAACAAATTAATAAACCCGTATTTGGCTGCAGTACTTACCAATAGAGGGTATTGGAGGCAGCTTGGTATTTCGGACTTGAGGTGATGCATTTGTCCAGGAGCAGGGGTCTCTTACAGTTTTTAGTTTTTCCTTCTTGATGTTCTCAAGATTTAGTAGTCCTCCCCTGTTTTTCCGCAGCTGGAGACCCACTCCTGCAGAAGTATTTGGAGAACCGGTAGAATCTACTATAGGCACGTCATCTAAAGCACTCAGGTCCCCCAAACTGCCTCCACTGTGCATGGCCATCTCTACTCCACTGTCATTGTTGGTGGCACTGCCAAGTGGCGATGGCTCACTGCTACATGATGACTGACCACCAGGGCTGGACTGATACATCTATAAAGAAATAGTAATGAGCAAAGATCAGTTAAAGTTAGTGGAATTACATACGTTGTTCTAAATTGGAACGGTTCTACTAATAGTTTGCAGGAAACTTGATTGTTTTTTAATTTTTTTATTTTGAGAGTGCCAACTATACCAAACATAACAGAAGTTAGGTTTTGAAAAAAGTATTAATACTGCCATGCATAAAAAGGCATTGCTGCAGTTCTCACCTCAATACAGTCTGTCCATTATTTTCAAAGAGAAGCAAGTTAGTTAAGAGGAAAGGAAAGGGTTAGTTTATTAGATGAGGCAATGGTTAGTACATTAGTTTGATTTCTACATTAAGAGCATTTCACACAGTATATGATAATAACAGCAAGATCTGAACATGTCGTTTCTCTATGAGAGGTGATTACTGTAAATAGTGCATATTTTACATGCAAAACAATATGTCAACAAAAGTAACTAGCCATTTATTGCTTTATAAAATAAGGTTAACACCATCTTAAACAACCAACAACAACAGGCCTTTTTTTCTCTTCCATGTTGTTTTTTTCACCACATAAATTTAATGACACACCACAGTAAAAAGATTTTTTTTCTTGCGCAATGAAAATAAAAAAGGGAACTCATGGTTGCTCTACACTGTAAAACAGCTTTTAGCCAAAAGCTTTGACAGAACGTCTCATCAGCTATGTAATAACTTATTAAGAACAAAACAGACTATTCTTACCACTGTGTTTTCCATCTTGATAGATTTGACATGCTGGCAATCCTCCACTCCTCGGGTGGTGCTGTTGGCTTCCCCTGACCCATCTGTTTTTCCACTTGCATGCTTTGTGTGTGCCTCATTTTCTCCATTCCCTTTAGGAGGGTGAGGTTTAGGTGGTGCATCACCACGCTGCTTCTTAGTGACATGTGCTTCTGGACCATGAACGGTCTTCACATGCTTCCTGAGAGAACTGGGGTCTGTATAGCGTTTTGTGCAACCTGGGATCTTGCACACATATGGTTTCTGACAAGGAATGACAGATAGCTTTCAGAGTGCATTCAAATCTGAATTAAATCAAATCTCTTGGTCTTACTCTTGATATGGGAAACAAAATGCACATAACGAAATGGATGTTGAAAGCTCGAACCTCATTCGAATGCGTGCGGTTCTGGTGCTTGGCTCGATCCGAAGCGTTGGAAAATGCCTTGTTACAACCCTCATGCTCACATACATAAGGTTTCTCCCCTGTGTGAGACCTCAAATGAGTTTTGAGGTTTTCCAGTCGCGAGTAAGCCTTTGAGCAACCTTCAAACTTGACAGAGAGAGTGAGAGAAAGAGAAAAAGCAATTACATCAGCCATCATCAATCTGAAACCAAAATCAAACAACTTCATGAGTGAATCTCATAAAACCTGTCAAGAACACTTCTGGACTATATTTCATCCCTGATTTAAAGGTAAGATACATAATTGTATTTTACCTTAAAGACAATGGAACCCTTTTTGGGATCATTAAAATAGTTGGCAATATTTTTACTTTTCTCATTATACCATACTACTACTAATAAAAAAATACTTCTGCTTATAGAGCAACTTTTTCCTGGACATAATATCCTGGAGATATTCTTTTTTTTTTTTTAGTAGCTTTGAACTTTTTGCTTGTTCAGACCACATCATTATCAATTATTATGATCAATCTTCTTTGCTTTCTTATTCATAAAAGTTTAGTTTCTGCATTAATAATAAGCCACTGGTGTAAAAAGATCACATTAGATAAGCGAAAAAGCGCTTATTAAAATCATAGGTGCCTTTTCTTATATCTTATAGGTCTTGTAAATATACGGAGGGTGTGTGGAAACTTCACTAAAATTTAATAAAGACCCATTGCGCCTGCCACTCCTCAGACTTTAATTATGTCTTCATCCTGTCAATCAGCACGCTTAGAAGTTTACTTTTTAATAGGATCTCAAGCGACTAAAACTGACGTTCAGGCTGAAAGAGAAGATCAGTGGGCCTTCATCATTTACTAAGGAGCATAAAAAGTAGACGTGATGAAAAATGAGAAAACATGTCCTGTTTAAAATCAGGTGGTCTGTTGAAATAAGAAACAATAAGCCTATCTCTGTACAGCAATTACTTGCTCTACTTGTGCGTACAGAAATAGAGGTTTATTCTTGCAGTTAAAGGTACAGTAGGTATAAGTTATACATAGTGAAGGGTGAGGTGATACATGCAGTCTAGAAAGAAATAAAGGCCCGATGAGTGTATAACTTACTGTGCACTTATGCGGCTTCTCCCCAGTGTGTCGGCGCACGTGGACCACTAGCATGTACTGGGCCTTGAAAGGCTTCTGTTCTCGTGAGCACTCCTCCCATCGACACACAAACTCCTTCTTCTCCCCATGGATATGGTCATTACTGATGTGCTGCAGGTAGAGAAAAGTGATCATATGAAATAAACAGCTGCCATAATCCCTTAATTTTCCAATACTGTTTTTGGAGTAAAAAAGTTTAGCTATTTTTTTGGATAAAGAAATGCTCACCAAGGTTGCAGTTTTTGATCAATAATACATTAAAAACAAATATTGTGAAGTTGTATTGCAATTTTAAAATGACTCTTTTCTATTTTATTATTTTATTTTATTTTAGTAATTGCAAAGCTGAATTTTCCGCAGGCATTACTCCAGTCTTTACTGTCACATGATCCTTCAGAAATCATGCTAATATGCTGATTTGGATCTCAAGAAACATTTCTCATTATCAATGTTAAAGACAGTTCTAATTAATATTTTTTTTTATTTAAATATTAATATTTCTGGTGCATGACACATTTTTTTCATGATTCTTTAACGATTAAAACGCACAGAATTTACTTGAAATAAATAATATTTTTTTATATTCCTGATTCCAAATGTCTGAACAGTGTGCATTTATATATATCTAAAATACAAAAATATATTAAATAGCTGTATTCTGTGCACATTGAAAAGTACTTGCTTTGTACTTAACCTAAAATCACCTAAAATAACCCTGAATGAAGTTCTTCAGGGAAGAACTCATGAAATAAAATCAAACACCATGCCATTATTTTGTTTCCTGGGGTATATAATTTAGACTGCAAGCAGAGAGTGCAGACTACAGCCTGAGGACTAAGAAGGGTGTGTAGGGAGGAAGTCCGGGCCTTCTATGTTGGTCTGGTCTCTAAAAACCCCTTTGTTTTTCACTACTGATTCTTCTTTCTTGTCTTCTTGGGCTGTAATTATACCTTATACTCATTCTCGCTCATTTTATCAGGTTTCTCAGAAATCTGACTAATGTCGGACAGCAATCTTATAATCCCCACTTGCAACTACTTAAGACCATATGTTTGTTTGTGCTTTCAGTTGTAGTCTAGTGTGGGTTTTAGAACATAAAGCACATGCTAGACTCAGCTTAGACTGGTTTGGGCTTGTTCTGGAATTGGAGAATGGCAGGAGCCCAATTCCACTGATCCATAACCCCAAAGGATTCCTGAGCTCCAGGTCTCACGAGGAGCCAGACTGGCTCGGCGTGTTCCTGTCAGGGCAGCGAGTCTGACTCTGGGCCCAAGTGTATCTGTCACATTGTGGCTCACAGATTGTTAATAACGGCCAGCAGAGCGGCTGAGGTGTCAGAGGTGGAGAGGGCCACTCCAGAGCTGCTGGCATGACGACGGATTTACTGCATGGCCTCAGGGAAGGTAAAAGGTCAGAGGGGGCACAGAGACGGGAGCCATACATATGAAAGTATATGTGCTCAAGTGAACGCGTTCGGCACCTCTGCGGGTATCAACGCGCTCATTAACCCTACACGTGTCAGTGACAGGAAAGGATCAGTTACAAGTCTGGCCAAAGCTGACGATGAGAAACTTGTCCAACATGTGCAGTGTTTCTAATTATTTACAGTTGTTTCTGCTTTAAAAAGGCAGGGAAGCTGTTTGCAATTGGTGTTTGTTTTATTTAGCCCCAATAGTTGTTAATCTAGTGAGCTGCCTCGCTGGATGCACACCCCCACGCAAAATCTTTCTCCCAATTAAGATGCCATCTACGCTCATTTAGTCCAAAGTTAAAAAAATACAACCAATGTCAGCTTGGGAAAAAAGCCCTTGTATCATGGAATCGTGTATCATTTGTCATTCAGCTTAAAGTTAGGAGACATTTTATAACAAAGAAGAACTGAATAGGGACTAACAAGAACTAGCTGGTCCTGGGTGTCATACTCTTTGGAACATCCTTCCCAGTGGCAGTTGGTCTCATACACAGCCTCGGGCTCTTGCTTGCATTCGTCCTTGTCAAATTCTTCTCGTAACTCCATGTGGTCCTGTAAAGGAAAAAACGTAATTTTTATTGATTAACCTAATTTGCATGTGTTATGTCATACACGTCAGTCAAGAAATAATTGCATTGCTCAGTAGTTGCTTTTTAGCTTGTGTGAGTTAAATATAACTGATATATAGTAAGAATTCTTTTCGCAACTCTGAGACATAGTTGTTTGACACTCTCATATCACTGTGGTTTAGTGAAAATTTTTTGCTATTAAAAAAAAGACCTCGTTAGTGTTTTATATTTCTTATGGGAGCTGATCCTGTTCTTGAGTTATTGAGAATCAGATGGGAACTATTGTTGGCGGTCAGGTCGATTTCCAACACATATTGCAACCCTCGTTTCTCTTAAGGTCTGGGAATGTTAAGAATGCTTTTGAGCTTTAATGAACTTAAAATTTAAAGGGTTGAAAACCTCTCTAATGTGGCGAGAGAACGGAATGCTTCATGGCCACATCTAATGTCCCCTCCCACAGGCTAATTTGTGTGATATCCAGTCAAAGTAGAGACTATGTTTACCCACGAGCGCTCTGTTGGTAAGAGCACTAAAGCAACAACTGATAATAGTGTCTTTGAAACCCTTCCCAGTTCGGTTTCTATCATTCTATCAAGTGTGGAACATTAACCTCAAATATGAAGGGTTTTGAGAGAGGTCTATGCTGACTACAGCATGTTTACTGTATGCTCATCAATTCACATCTGCTCTGATCACACTCTGCACCTCTCCTCATGTCTCATACCAACCAGTGTTGGATAAGTGACTCAAAACAAGTAATCCATTACAATGGATTAATGATTAATTACTTAAAAACTGTCATTTGATTGCATTACTGATTACTGCATTTAAAAAGTAATATGTTATATGTTGAGTGCAACATTTTTAAATATGATTTCCTTTCAGTGCATATAAATGTTGTAGGGCTGCATTTTAGCTCACATTCTCTGATTTATTAAACATAATTTGCAATACATTATTTTAATTATATTTGTTTCGTTTATTTATTGTATTTTAATTACATTTTAGTTTTAACACTGCATTTGAAATTTAAGTAGCACAATTTTATTGACATAAGTAACTAATTAAATTACATAAAATCAAAATGTAATGCATTACTTTACTGTGTTACCAGGAAAAGTAATTAGAGTACAGTAATGTGTTACAGTGTAATATAGCCGCCCAGGCTTTATGAAGTTATGACAAATGCCCACCTCATAACTCTGACTTCTGTTATTTTATAATAATAATAATAATAATAATAATAATAATAATAATAATAATAATAATAATAATACGTATAATTTATAAACTATTTCAGCATTTATTTATATTTTTATTTATTTTACATTTAGTTTTAGTAATTTAAATCCTAATTTTAGCACTAATTTCTTGGTTCATGCTAATTACAATTTATTTAAATAATTTTTTTATGTATTTTATTTAAAAAAAAAAAATGTTTGTAGTTTATTTGCTTCATTTATTTTTTTAAATTGGATACAGTTTTTTTGCTTTAAATTTTATATCATACTGAACAATAGCAACACTGTTACTGTATCTCAATGATTTATAGAAAGAAAACCGACTCAAATAACAATGTGTTCAATTAGATTTTCAGTGAAAAATGTCTTAAATTTATGCGTGTTCTCATACATAGCTACCGTATGATTTGAGTCCATTTTGAAGCTTAAAAACCTTAATGTGATCTAATAGATAAGATTCCACAAACCTGAGAACCAGGTGAGATGGGGTGGGGTCCCTCTGCTTCAGTCTTTACCTTTGACCTCTTAAAGATCATAGGGTTGACCGTGCTGCTGACAGCCGGGTCTCCACCAGCGTTCTGCAAGAGAACAAGGCAAGAGACATTGGAGCCACCATGTCGACGGTTTGGCTGTTGGCATGAGGGCTGATTTCACGCCTACAAAGGCACCATGCTCCAGATGCCATATTTCACAAAGCAACTCGCCGCAGAGACTAAACAGTTTAGACTGCACTATGAGCATCTGTCAGATGGAAATATGAAAAGGAAGAAATTATTACGCCCAGAGAGCAGCTACAGACTTTGATCCTCAGATGGATTCATAATTCAACAGACAGTCTCTCTGAACACGCAGGCTCTGCGTTGAAGTGGTGCCTTTCCTCCCAACCACTACAGTATGGCAGAGGCCCATGTTTTCTATAACTCAATAACCCTGACATGGTTTGCTCAAAAGTGTGGGAAATGTGTTTCTCATAACTATGGTGCGTGTATGTGTTTTGGAGATCAGGAATGAAAACTGAATTGGTGAGTGTCTGGACCGACTGAGAGTAGGTCAGAGGAAGTTTATATTTCTGGATGGCCACACTGTTTACATGGGAGTGACAGCAGCTCTTGGTCCACGAGCATTACACAGACTTCTATAGAAGTGGAGTTTGGGGGGAAAAAGGGGATGAATGAACAGATCAGTTGAGATTAGCAGGAATTTTTAGGTTTATGTTGGTTAGTGCTGTTGGATCACTTTAGCCACGCTATTCATCGTTGCCACTACTTAACACATTTATTCTTAAAAAAAACAATAACAGTTAAAAAAACTACCATTTAAATAATAACTGAGCAATTATTTGTTATTTTCCGTAACATGAAAATAATAAGTCAATCGGTATCAGAAAGAATTATTATTTATTCAAGCATCCTTAAACATTATGGAATACTGTCCAAAGGTATTGTATGTTTCTAACAATGTAATTTATGCTCAGCTAGTCTGCATTCATTAAAAAAAAAAATTAAAAATACAGTCAAAATAGTAATATTGTAAAATGATTCAAATGTGTAATAACTTTTACATTTTAAAATGCCATTTATTTATGTGATGGCAGAAGTTCAATTTTATTTTTAAAGGTCACAGGATTTTTCAGAAGTCTAATATGCTGAGACATAAATTATTATGATTATTGCTATTAATAACAATGACTATTATCAATGTTGTGCTGCTCAATATCGCTGTAAAGCAATAAGCATGTTACTTTGCATGATTACTGCCATTTGTAATCAATTTAATATATCCTTGCTAAATAAAAATATTAATTATTATTACATATTAATCTATTTAAAACAGACAAACTAACTTATATTCTAATATGCTGATTTTGTGTTAAAAAACTTCTTATTTATTCTGATACTATTATTGATAAGATTATTATTCATGTCAAACAGTTGTGCTGCCTAATATCGTTGTGAACTCGTTTAAACTTGAATAATAAACTATATTACACAATCTACAGATTTCTTAACATCTTCGATATAGATGTATAGAGGCATGTATAGAAAGCATAAACGTCAGTATCAGTACCTGGCTGGACTCAGTGTTTGTGTCGGTGCTGTTATTGTTGTTCAGAGCAGCTGCTGCCACCAGCGTCTGCCTGGTGCTGAGGGATGGAGAAGGCTGCAGGAGAGGGGGAGTGTGTCCAAACGCATTTAGACCTCTCTGTTGGGACAGCAGCTGGTGGTATGCAACCGGTGTGATAGGATGTGGGAACGTAAAGGAGGGACTGAGACGGGAAGAACATTTTGAGTTAGTTCAAACAATGGGCAACCTGCAAAAACATTTACAAGAAAAATCAACACAGATGGGAGATTCCTGTACCTGATGGCCCCGACGGAGAGGTGGCCGTAAGAGCTGCTGGCAGCCGAGCTGGAGCGGGAGTTATTGATGTAGGCCACCAGGGAGTTGGGCGAGGTGCGGATCATGGTCTGCAGGTCGATGCTGGCATCCGAGACTGGAGAGATGGACAGCGCTCGCTTCCTGCTCACCCTCGGCGTCAGTCTGGGACTGGGGAAACGGGACACTGCAGAGAAAAGACACTGTTTTCACTCTTATCTTAAAAGAGACCTGTGTGGGACATTCAATTCAATTCTTTATCTTCAGCATCGTATTAATTATTTATCAGTTTATCATACCAATCTCACCAAATGGGTTTGTCAGCAGAATGCCAAACAGATACTGTTTAACAACACTGATCTGAAACTAAAATAAGGCAAACAAGCAAGCAAATAAAGAGTGGAATGCTGAAAAGTCTATTTACTTAAGAGATTTCAGTAGGATGCTTATATAAGAATAGGACATATATATATATATAAATATATATATATACACATGTATATATTTAAGAAATGTAATATAATGTAAGAATATAAGTTTATAGATGTAAGTATTTTCACTATATATACTGTGTGTGTATTTATATATATATATATATATACACATAAATATATTACAAAAACAAAATGTTTTATTGGTAAAACTTTATAATAAGGTGTCATTTGTTAAAATTAATAAATTCTGTATAACTGTTGTTCATTCTTAGTTCATGTTAACTAATGTTGTTAACTAATGTTAACTTACAAACCTTTTTTTAAAGTGTTACTGTTTTATTTTGGAAGCGATAAATCATGACAACACTATTGTATTTATATAGAAAGTTTATTCACAACCACCTGAAATAAAAGTGAAGAGTTACATTTTCTATGCATATAAGTTATAAGCGGTCTCCATATCTACTTTTACACCCGGTCATTTTAAGGGTGAAAATGGGTAGAAAATTACTAAATGACCTCAGATGATGACCATATCTACATTCACACCTGGTCATTTTAGGGGTTAAAAAGAATAAAAATGACAAAAGTACCTACTGAAAATGTTATTAATATATTATTAATATAACCTTC
Organism: Enteromius thamalakanensis; assembly: GCA_032357475.1. Classification (NCBI taxonomy): domain Eukaryota; kingdom Metazoa; phylum Chordata; class Actinopteri; order Cypriniformes; family Cyprinidae; genus Enteromius; species Enteromius thamalakanensis. The sequence goes on along the minus strand of JAUCMT010000160.1, from coordinate 14,838,095 downwards.
CAAAAAAAAAATTCTAAACTGTAGAAGTGAACTTTTTCGTTTTAGGCGAGTGTCGATCTAATGTTTCCATGTAGATGTGCCCTGTAAACAGGTGCTGCGCATTAGGCCTGGTGTAAGAGGACAGAGAACAGCAGTCGGGCAAGCAGGCTTTTTGCCCTCCAGGGGGGCATCAGCAAAGGTGCTACAACAGGAAACATGTAATGGGTCCATTAAACTACACACAAACACAAGCACCTCACAAAAAACCCTGACATTTCAAACAGACGCCTGTCAAACTCTCACAGATCTACAACCTCCAACCAGTTAATTACCCGGCCTGCCATTCTTTAGGCAATCGTTTTGATGTACCCTGCAAACAGCAACTATTATAGGTTGTTACACTAAATATATATATATATAAAAAAGTGAGATTTTGACATTTGATCCAAAAATGAAATGTGCAATTTCTACACCGCTACATCAAACAAATAATGACTGGCTATTTTTAAAATAGCATGCTACCATACTACTCTTATTTACGCATGTAGGAAGAAATTATTTACAAAAACAGATAACTCAAAATATAACAGATAATTTTTAAATATCACGTTTTTCATTGTGTATTCCTATTAATCTCAAACTGCAGTATTTTTACTAGGTTAAAAATTACTTAAAAGTTCTGCTAACTAAGAGAATAAAACACACTAAAACATGATATCATAATAAAAAAAAACTTGATTTTTGAAGTTATTTGATTTTGCAAATAAACTATATAGTATATAAGGTATACAGGCTGGTATATTTACAGTATGCAAATTTCCTGCGTGTGGGATCTTCAAAACACCAACTACATTTGTGTAAATGAGCATGACAAACATACAACAGAGCTTACTTTGTGAAATACTGTATCGTATAATGCATAAAACGCAACTTGCATCAATGACTGATACATTAATAAGAAGTATGAGATACTCTAGATAATATAGTATGAGATAATATAGTTTATTACTCTTATGCTTGATGTTTCTGCATATTAAATAACTCAAAAATTACAAACATCGCCTTTTGATTGAAACCCATGTGTGTCACAGAATAAAAAAAAAACAATATTACTTTTATTCCGCACAATTCTGGGTTAATATCATAATTATGAGACAATGTCACACCTGTGAGATATCAACTCAGAATTGGAAAATATTAACTCAAAACTGTAATATATAACTTCTTTTAAACTTCTATACTTCCGAGTTTAAATCTTGCAATCCTCCTTTATATCTCACAATATTGTTTGGGTTTCAGCCACATAACAAAAATAATTTCATTTAGTGTTTTTAAGAATAGAAGGTAGGCTTTGGTTGAGAGGAGCAGCAATAGTTTGCATGCCTGGGGTCAAACAGCGAACCACAGGCTGAATTCTGATTCTCACAGAGTATTAAAACACACACACAGAACACCTAAATAAAGTTCTACCTAAAAACCTAAACATATATATATCTTTTTATGAGATTTTTGTTATAGTGACTGCCACGTTGATGGGACGGCGTGTGGCAGCAGTTAGCAGGCCGCTGCCCACAGACTGAAGAGAACAGCAGGGGGTAGCAGTGTCTGGCCTGCCCTCAGCTGCTGAGTCCCACACACTCTGCAGTGCTCTGTTTTTATAGGCAGTGTCTCTAATTTAGGGGTGCACAGGTTCCTGGGAGAGCGCTAAACCAGATGTGCGGTGCTGTGAGGTGGTGGTGGTGGCAGAGGTTGGCTCAGGCAGACCTGTCGACCCTGCGAGACGGGGAATGGTGGGTAGGAGGAGGTGCTTCTAATTGAGGATCTGGCCTGATATATGGTTTTATAATTACAGTGGTATACAAAGGGGACAATTATATTAGGCATCTGCTCTGATGTTTTTATTGGCATGCCAGAAAAATATATTTGGAAGGCGTTATTCTTATGTTCCTTTTCTTCCCTTTGGGGATCAATAAAAAGTTTCTTGTGCAAATAATAAAGTTCAGCTAGTCTTAATAAATAAATAAATATCTAAATAGAAGTATTGAAAAAATATTATGCAATAAATAATGCGCAGTATGCTACAGTTAAACAATTTGGGGTTGGTAAGAATTTTTTTGAAAGCCTCAAATGATCAGTGAACTAGTAATGAAATATGATTACAATTTAATATGACTGTTTTCTATTTAAATATATATTAAAATGTCATTTATTTCTGTGATGGCAAAGCTATGTTCATTTTAATATTCTGATTTATTGCTCAAGAAATGTTTATTATTATTATTATTATAAATAGTGTTGAAAACAGCTGTGCAACTTAATATTTTTAGAATTTTTTGATCCATAGAAAATTCAGCACTGATTTGAAATAGAAATTTTTGAAAATTATTTTTATTCAGTATTTCTTTTACTGAAATACAAAGTACAAATTAAGCAAAAAGAAGTAAATATCTATTGTACATATATATTTTTAGTTTCTTTTATGAATAAAAAATTCCAAAGAATAAAAAAAATTAACAAAAAAACCTTTTATAAAAAAGCAAATCTTTGCTCTCACTTAATTCTCACTGAATAAAAGTATTCATTTCTTTAAAAAAAAAAAAAAATAAATAAAATAAATATATAAATATATAATATATATATATATATAAATAAAAGTAAATGAAATGTATGCACTTCAAGCAACAGGCAGTCACAATGAGAGAGAAACAGCAGTGCCTTACATTAGTATCTGTTGTGCTGTGTATGTGCGAGTATGTTGGCCTGAGCTGCAGTGGTGACAAGACTCCCTCCTTTTACACCAAAAAAAAAAACCTCAGCTCCCAAACAGTCCTGCCTGTAGTCTGACAGCAGACGTTTGCTTTGGCTGCAGCTATTATCACGGGACCTTAAACAGTTCCCTGCTGGCTATGCCACACAAACGAGTTCAGCATTTGTTTCCCTCTCCTTTCCATTCATAATCTTAAAGCATTCCTGCGTAAGCAACTCAATTAGAGGCTGCAGACCTCTTAACTTCAACACAGAGAGCAGAAGCAGAGCTCAATTGAAACCGAGGTCTGTTCAACCTATTATCCTGCTGTTTTGGGTATCAGGCAGAGTCTGGCTGTGAGCCGGAGGCAGTGGTGATTTATTTATTCACATGTTCATCCATCCAGAGGGCGTAAGGCCAGCATTTCCCTTCTCACCTATTGAGAAGCATCGAGTGAGACTTCTCATAACATTGCATGTGCAATAGATTCACTTAAAGTACACAAAGAGGGCCTAAGGAACTTGCCCATTGAGTAAAATCCTGTCTGGGTGTGATGGGCTTTGTTGTTTTTAGTGGCGACTGCACTTTCAATCGGCGTGTCGCCCCTGTCAGGCGGAGACCGTAATTAACATGTTAAGTGCACGGCATTGGCATCCACATGCACTTGGCACAGCAGTGGAGCGTTTCAGCAAGACGTGCACTCATAGGCGACGCCGACTCCTTTCATTGTTTGCTGCTATTTGTTATTTTGGGGCCTGTTCGGGCAAATGCGCTTGGCGTTCCCATCGCTGCCAGGAGGAGCAGTGATCCGCAGGAGTGAGCTACATGTATTGAAAGCTTTTGGGGTTTAAATTCAAGACGGGGTGATGATCCATCATTTTTATGTCTTAAGAGTTTACTCTTACCTTTATAGTCAGAGATGACGGATGTGGGGTTACGTGCTTAGCATATTTAATGACGAGAGATTTGTTTCAATTACTGCTATCAGCACCAAAGTCTGTGCATGTGAGCTTTTGCATGAGTGAAAAACATCATTCACTTCTTCATTCACTGTATATATGTCCAAACAAATATATATATATATATATACATATAGAATATATATATACATATAGAATATATATATATACATATATATATAGTGTGTGTATGTTTATATATATATATATATATATATATATATACACACATACAAAGTCAGTAGCTCACATGCATGGACTATGTTTGTTTGTGTGTGTGTGTGTCTGTCGGTCTGTCTGTCTCTCTGTCTGTCTGTCTGTCTCTCTCTCTGTCCGCCTGTCTGTCTCTCTGTCTGCCTGTCTGTCTGTCCGCCTGTCTCTCTGTCTGCCTGCCTGTCTCTCTGCCTGCCTGTCTCTCTGTCTGCCTGCCTGTCTCTCTGCCTGCCTGTCTCTCTGCCTGCCTGTCTCTCTGTCCGCCTGTCTCTCTGTCTGCCTGTCTCTCTGTCTGCCTGCCTGTCTCTCTGCCTGCCTGTCTCTCTGTCCGCCTGTCTCTCTGTCTGCCTGCCTGTCTCTCTGCCTGCCTGTCTCTCTGTCCGCCTGTCTCTCTGTCTCTCTCTCTGTCTGCCTGTCTGTCTGTCCGCCTGTCTCTCTCTCTCTGCCTGTCTGTCTGTCTGCCTGTCTGTCTCTCGGTCTATCTGTCTGTCTGTCCGCCTGTCTCTCTGTCTGCCTGTCTATCTTTCTGTCTGTCTCTCTGTCTGTCTGTCTCTCTGTCTGTCTCTCTATCATCAATTTTTAAATATTTTCAAAAATAATGTGTTCTTCATTGTGCATTCCAGGTAATCTCGAATTGCATTTGGGTTATTTTGATTACATGTATATATATATATATATGAGTTTTTAGTAATTGTGATCTTTACAGATAGATGAAATGCTTATTTTTGTCATATGACTCCAGGTTACGTCTCGGTTTGACCCAGTAGTGTGTGTAAAACTACTGAACGTCCAAATAAATTTACAGTACTGCACATGTTGGCTGTAATGACAAGCCGGACAAATTTTCCATGTGCACATATTCTTTTTTTTTTTAACAACGATCACCATTTACAGGAAAACCCGAACCTTCTCTCTCCAAGTCAGCTAATGGGCAAATGGGAATCATGAAGGGAAAAACAAGAGGGCCACTTTGTGCACGCTGAACACGGACTCTTGTGGTGGGTCTGCTGAATTTATTAGAACATAAATTGATTTTTAAATACGCATACGAATTTTATCGCCACACCATTCCAAGACAAACGCTAAACCCTGCAATGCATATTTATCAGGGCTTCGCTCTACTGAAGGGCTTGCTTTATGCCACCACACCATGAGCTGACACCGGCCATCAATGAAAGCCCTGTGTCTGTGGGTTGGTGTGGAGAGCTGTGAACACCTTAGTGCCTGGAGTGAGACCACATCAAGCCTGGTGGAGGAGAAGGCCAAAGACTCGAGCCGGGAAGGAGAAAGCCCTGGCTGTTGAGCTAACAAGCCTCACTACACAAAATGTGGGCAGTCAGCTCCGCGGCGGCCAGTGTTAGTGGTCAGAGATGCAGGAACTCTCATGACCGACTCATTATGGTCACAAAAACGCAGAGGTTCGTGTTTGATTAGTGATTGGAAGTAATTGGGACACACAATTTGGAGAGGGTCCGTGGATTTGTGGCTCTAAGAGTTACTGTGGATGGCTGGACTGGATCAAAGCAAGAGTGCGTGCCAGCTTGATTATTTACAATCACAAGTTTCCTGAGCAGACACCCTACACTGACTTCCTCTTCATCCTCTCTCACAGTGTTACCCATTCACATCACTGTATTAGTCCTCCAAACTCTGGATAAGAGCCGAAAACCTGCTTGGCACCACAAGACCTGCAACCTGCTCGCCCTGGTTTACCCCTATAGATTACGCAAGGACATGCAATAGCGACCCTCTGGGCATCTTTTAACAAAGCCACATTATTAAGCCAGGCGTAATCGGGACCTTACAAGATCAAGAGCATACACCCGTCCATTACATGACTAATTGGATCACATTACAAAGAAGCAGGAGGGGGTACATAGCTGCCATAACACATCCTTGAAAACAAAAAGCAGAGATGAAAGACCTGGCATTACAACCATGGCAAAAAAAAAACGTCTTGCTCTAAACATTGTATTTCCCTTTTAAGGTGAGGTTTGAGGGAAGTTGAATGTTACTTATAATAATGTATCACACCTGCAGCCCAATCTGAATAAGAAGCCATAACAGAAACGCCTTATAAATTGTTGAGATGAATCATGTTTACAGCCGCTTTTCATGCGTCATGTTTTATACACAGGCAGAGATGGAAAGACTTGATCTTTGATTCAACTTTTTTGAAGCTAGCATCTATTGATTTTAACACAATTTGACAATTTCGCAGAAAGTATCAAAGTAAATAAGTTTGAAATAATTAAATAAGTGACTTGTACAACCCAGTTATTTTCATGAACTGAAAGTACATTTAAAATAATTATAAGAAAAAAACCCAAAAACAATAAACCAACAGAATGGTATATTAAAAAGTGTTAAAAATTGAATTATTTCAGCTAGTTTAGTTTACACACACAAAACAAAATTCTAAAATTAACTAAAATTTATGAAGAAACCGAAAATATATTGACTTTTGACACTTGTGGCGTAGTGATTCAGGACAAGCCAAAAACACAGTTTGGAAAATGGATTCATGATGTACTCGCTTATACAAATGTTGTCAATTTCGAACACAAAAAAAGAAACTAACCAGAACTAAACCGAATAAAGATTACTTCCCCCCACCCCTTGCTCAGAACACCACTGGATGAGCTAGAAGTTGACATGTTGGCCCACTCAAACCAACAGAGCAATATTTTGAAATCACCACAAAGCCACAGTGTTTACACTCTTGGAGAAGAAGCCCAAATTCAAAACTGAACCTTATGGTAGCCACTGGCTCATAAAATGAAACTTTCACAAGCCCTTTTTGTTAGTAAACTGAAATAGCATAATAGTGTTAAATGTATATATTTTTTATATTATACTATACAGAATATGATTCAGTGTAAAAAAACATCTTTAAATGCATGCTGCCATATGAAGAAATCAATATTACATCTGATTTAAAAGCAGAGAAATACTGAACGAAAATATGTAAACAGAAGAGGATCTGGCTAATTCAGATTTATTGTTGGTGCACCCTAAAATGTACAGTATCAAGTACATCTTGCTTTCTTATGGGTTGCTATATAACAGATATTTTCATAAGCCTAGCATAAATCTAGAGTTATATTAGTTTCTACTGATACCTCCCAACTACATAAAATCTGACTAGGCTACAACTTACTTAAAATTCTCCTCTCAGTGGCTAATATAGATTTTATTTGACATTACTGTCACAAATTTATATTTATGCCTGGGTCACTGCGTACTCGTTGCTTACTTACTAGGTTATAGCTATCTCTTTACAATATTAGTCAAGAGAAAGCATTCGACACGTAAACAAAAAAATCTCACACATTTGACCTTTAAGGTGACATTATGGATGTAGTATATTGGTCTGTCTGTAACTCACTGTCCACTGGGCTCATGTAGTCAGGGAGATGAGCAGCTGCCGTCGCGGTCGGCATGAGCAGGTCTCCATAAGGGCTGCGGTGACTGGCGATGAAGTGATAGTACTCTGAAGGGTTGGCCCCTGGTGGGGGAGGGGGCAGGCTAAACAAGCTTCGCTCCTTCAGGTGTTCGTGGGTCACTGCTCAGACAGAGAAGAGGAGACTTTAGTATTTTAGGATTAATACACAGATTTGGGTAGTGAAGGGTCCCCTGTGCCCTGTAGAATGTTTTATCACATGGCCATATACAGTATTATGACATGTTATACAGCTGCTTTATGACTGAGAGATGTACAGTACAGCACATGAGAAAACTGAGACATTTTTTGATTCTGTTTTTAGCATTTAAATGAATAACACTATTTAAATTGTCTGGTTAATCTTGTGAGCTAGATTGTGCCAGTTGCTGCACTAATATTGAGAGTAAGTCTTACCTTCAAATAGGAAATATTATTATGAATGCTGTGTGATGTTTTAATCTTAAATATTAATAATTAATATGACTTCCTTTCCCTTTATTTTATAAATCATTTACATAACAGAATAAGCAAAGTCTGTACAAATACAGTAAAACATAGAAAAGAAAAATATTATGAAATGTTGTTTTAATTTTAAATAATTATATTCTTTTTGAATTTATAATTCAAATGTTATTTATGCCTGTGCTGGCAAAGTTTGCAGTAGCCATGAGCCTTCAGAAATGATTTTAAACTGCTTATCTGGTGCTCAAAATGCACACTGCTTATATTTTTATGAAAACTATGCTAATGTTTTTTAGGATTCTTTGATAAATAGGAAGTTTAAGTAAAGGGCATTTATTTAAAATGGTAATATTTAGTACTAACAAAAAAATGTATCAACTTTTGTCAATAGATGAATAGTTAAAAGCACACATCTTGAAGAATGTTTACATGTAAAAAGTGGTGCTCTCCCATTCCCTAAACGTGGGTAAATTTGTTAACACCATCACCTAGTAAACCCCAGACTAAAGGTGTCAAAAGCAATACAAGCAAAGGATTTATTTATTTTTCTTTCAGCCTAGGTCAGATAACCATTAGTGCCTCCTATGTCATTTCCGTAACACTCGCCTACGCCGAAGAAATAACATTGGTTCACGTCCTTGTTGCTTAAGTTATGGGACACGCAGGATTGACAGGGGGGGGTTTCCACCTCGTTTTTGCCTGCTTGGCCATTACTACTATTACAGCTCTATCAGGAACAATTAGGCCCTAGCGAGGTTAAAAAAGAACAGGCGTGTGTTTGTGCTGGATTCATGGCAGAACAAGGCCGTTTATTTTCTCCACGCTCGCCGGATCGTATAACTGCGTCTCTAGAGGGGCTCAGAAACGAAGTGAGGAGGGGTGCAGCAGAGGCCCGGAGCTGAAAAAGCCCTGAGGCGGTGGACTGATGAAGGCAGATCAGCAGTCAGAACTCTGCTCTGGGGCAGGGGACATCTCCACCGATCTTCATCAGTTTTCTTTATGGACCTTCTGTTAAACATTAGAACATGATTGACTTCTGCAAAACCGAAACTCTGTCATGAAATTAGCTGACTCTACAATTGCAGGAGGAATCTAATTTTGACTCAGATGAGTGAGGAATTTTATGCAAATCATTGAAATAATCACTTGTATGCCTTTTATATGAGACCATGGTCCACCGCTGGAAACAAGGTGTATATGAAATGGTTGAAATAGACTTTTAAGTCCTTCCACTATTTTTACCTCCATTTAAATCACCAACACATTCGATTCCGCATTGCTTATTTAAGGCTAAAGCACCCGGCTTTTGTCAAGGTAGGTAATGTTCAGCAAACTGTTTGCTTTCTGACTATCATCTATTTACATAGTCAGGCCTACATAAATAAGAACAGGTCAACAGTAATGTTTTTAGCATGCTTGATGTCTAAATAGTGGACACATTAATGGAGATAAACAATGTTTCTGTTGTGTTTCACTTTGTGGAGCAGTGGAACCATTAGCTTTCTTTGCTGACTAAAGTTTTTATTAGTTCTTCCAGACAAACATTAAACCTATTTTCAGCCGTTATAATGGGGGATACAAAAGTGCTCTCAGATTTCTACCGGCATCTAACAGCATGGAGGTATCATCACAAAAAAAAGCATGTTTTTAGTAAGCCATTGTAGAAATACCTTGGCTGTCCCGGATGTTTGAATTCACTCACCCTCATGCCATTCTAAACCTGTGACTTTCTTTTTTCTTTCAAGCATAAAATAAGATGCTAGATAGGATCTTCACTCCAGAAAATGAAACCAAATGGATTCTAGGGGCTGTCAAGAACCCAAAACATCAAAGTATTTTAAAAGTGCTCCATTTCTGTCTTTCCTCATACTAAGATTACAGCACACAAGTCATGCCAGATTACTTTTAGGGTGCTTTTGGAAACATTTGTTTTTGTGTTTCTCAAAAAGAAAATCAAATGGTTTTAGAAATACATTAAAATGCAAATAAAATCTTACATTTTTTTAATTATGTGTAACAAGGCAACTATTTTTGTGCAAAAATATGTGATATATTATATTAGGATTCTTTACAAATAGCATCTCAATAGTATTTGAAATCTAAATATTTTCTAACATTATACTGTACATCTGTTTCAGTTCTTACCAATTTAATGAGACATTGCTGAATTAAGGTAGTCATCTTTTTTTTATTTTTTTTAATAAAAATTGAACACTGGCCATATATGAAGAGCATCCTGGTACAAAGGGAACAACACGAGACTCACCGTCAGCAGGGCTCAGTCCACGTGCTGCGGAGATCATTGAGAGCGTGGGGCTGCTGTGGACTCGCAGGTAGTGCTCCATGTGTGGGTTGACATACGGGTGAGGTGGGTTGAAGGGTGATTCTCCGGTAGCTGCAGCATGAGGTGATAGTCGGATAAGAGAGATATCAGAAATAACCGGACTGCCTGCTAATCCATGTGGTCTGGCAAAAGACAAAGAAAAAGAAGACCTCAATTAGTTTCTTACACAAAGACAAGCTGCCACACAGTTTAAGTGCTTAAGTGTAGCGTAATTAGGGACCATCCATTTAATCTTTGTCTTGAGGCTAGATAAAAATACTTAGTCTTTTTCACCGTGTCAAAGAAAGACCTTAATGATTTCACTTAAAACATGCGCAGAACTTATTATTATAGTGATCAGGAAATCAAAAATGAAGTTTTACTTTCTCAAAGCATAGTTCTGATTTTAAGGTGCATGATTCATTTGGTATGCTTTTTAGATGACGCCACAAATCCCTCTTAATTTTGTCTCCTGGAGTCGTCTGGGTCCCTTCTGGTATGTAATAGCCCACTTTCCAAAATTAATTATTTTTGTGATTAATAAAATTAAATTTTACTCTACTTTTTTCCCAAGCTTATCCAGTTGCATTTAGAAATATATTGCACATTTAAGTATAAAATAAATCAGTAAAGTAAATCAGACACTTCAATACTTAGTATTTATGTCTTCTTGTCCATAAAAATGTCTAAATCTCAAATCAAAAGTTTATCTCCAAAGCAAATTTATAGGTAAATTAAAGTGTATTAAAATACATTTACATTCTACATTTTTGTCAACAAGTTGCTGTCAAGGTTCAGGTCAGGTCCAGTTGACAGTATCAACTGGGACAAGGTTTGGGCTTCAATGTGAACTGAAACTGGTGATGTTTTTTTTCATAACTCCCAAATGTAGACACGCTACTCCTCCCTATACGCCTGAGGTCTTGAACAAGTCGAGACTCAAAGTGCTGTAGTACATGGCTGTTGTAATGTCTGCTTGGGATGGACACCTCTGAAGACACACAAGCCTGAAGTGTTATGATGAGACTGCTTAATACTTCCCCTCCTTTTTGCAGACGGTGTTTGAAGAAACTGATGCGTAAAACAAGATAGTGGGGCAGAAGTTCACAGATAGCTCACAGATCGTGATATCAGGATATAAATCAGGATATAAATGTGTCACGTCTTGGCAGGTATCTACGCCGCCCGCACACCAGTCCAAAAAACACCAGCCAGGAGGCAGCTGTAACTCTAACATTTCCTAAAAGTAGAGCACACAGTCTGATCTTCTGAATCAGAGAGATGTTTGAAGAGATGTTTACGTATGCTAGCCTCAACTACGGGATAATGTATAGTGGTTGAACACCTGGACGAGAGCAAGATTAGAAACCTGATGTCCTACAAGTACATGTATGTACATTTTACAGATTTGTTTTTTGCGTTACATTCAAGCTTTACCATTTTTATAATTCATGAATTTCTTGGGAGTCAAACCCATGACCTTCATGTTAGTGTACAGTGGTTGAACACCTAAATGAGAGCAGGAACAGAACCTGATGTCCCACTTTTACACTTAAGCATTTGAAAGATGCTTTCAACCAAAGCAACTTACAAAGCATTCAAGCTGTATTTTTTTTGTATAATTCAAGAACTCTGTGGGATTCAAATTCATAACCCTCTTGTCAGTGTACAGTGGTTGAATACCTGAATGAGAGAAATAACAGAATCTGATGTCCCACTATTGCATGTATGCATTTGGCAAAATACTTTCAATCAAAGCTACTTTGCATTCAATCGATAATTTTTTTTTGTCAATACCAGAATTCCTTGGGAATCGAACCCATGATCTACATGTTAGTGTATAGCAATTGAGTGCCTGGACGAGAGCAAGAACAGAATCTAAACCTACTTTTACAGTTACACATTTGGCAGATGCTTTTTAGCGAAACCAACTTATATTGCATTCAAGCTTTAACGTTTTTCAATTCATTCATTCATTCCTTGAGAATCGAACCCACGACCTTGGCATTACTATCACCATAATCTCTGAGCTACACAAAGGTCTTTAAAATTAACCCAAAAAATACGTCCTGGACCAGGACATCAAACTGATTCTGATTGGCTAATGCTGTAACTGATCAATCATGACCCACCATCCCAGAGAGCCCTTTTGTTGCAGTCGAGTCCCTAAATGGAGTGCTTTTGAACATAGAGGGGATATGTCAGACCATGTTAAATAAAGCAGACTCGTCTATGTCCCCATACTACTTTACTTTCCACTGGGAGAGGAAATGACCATGCGTATGAATCAGAGCCTGCGTTCCACAAGGGTGTGTTCTGCGCACGGGCTGCAAATTGTGGGGGGATGGTTAGTGATGGCAAGCAGGCTACAACTATAGCTACACATTCATTTTGTTTCAAAAAAATTTGACTGTACTCAACAGGAAAGGGAAAAATATATATTTCGCCTCAATGAAAGGGGGATGTTTCTGTAAGTGTATGTTATTTAGATTTGTTAGACATGTGAATGAAGAGGATTACAGATTGCCTTTATGAAAATGCATTAAGTTATGTGCCAAATATTTAAGGTAACAGTTCCCTCATCATCCACTCACTCTCATGTTTTTGACAAACCTAGATGTTTAGCAGAGAGTTCAGAATATTGCTGTTTGGCATGCAATGAAAGTTCAAAAACCGACTTAAAGCACCATTTAAGTATGACGAAGGTAGTTAGAGTGACTATATTCTAAATTTTATAAGCTTTGCAATTGAATAGAGTGAGGAATAGAATTTTCAATGATGATTATTTTTGATAAATAACTTAAATTTGTGTCTTTTTAATCACACAAAACAATTCTGAAGATATTATAAAATTAAGTTACTGCTTTTTTTTTTGGTTGTGCTTGTTGTTTTTCATCCCTGATTACCATTTACTTTCTGCTTAACATCTCCTTTTGCAATTGCACTGAATACAGAAAGAATACAGGTTAAAAAATGACATGAGGCTGAGTAAATGATGACAGAATTCGAAACCATTGCTTTCATAAATGCATTTTTCAAAAATGGATAAACTGTTTTCTGTAGCTTTAATGAGATGTAAGCCAACAGTGACTATCTGAACGGCGGGTATCGGATGGATTATGCTTGGCACAGTCTGGCTTCATCTCAGTCTCTCATTTATACCATCTCTGTTCAGAGGCCAACCTGCACCCAGCCTGAGTCGTGCTCAGTTTCCAGTAAACGCCTGCAGACTACCAGGCTTGTCCTGTTGCCAACTTTCTGCCATCAGCCTCCTTGAAAGTATAGCCATAAAGACGTCTCTGTTCTTGAGGAGCTGAAAGAAAACAGACTCGCCATACACAAACCACCAAATCCTCTCCCCCGTTTGTGAAAGGGGGGGGTGAGCCGGAGGGCTGGAGCAAGTGCTTAAAAGTAATTTTTGCCTGCAATAGTGCTAAGATTTTGCCAGAAAGATGTGTTATCTGTGGCCATAAAAGCATATGCTTTGGTTGCCATCTTGACCACTGACAAGAGTATCACAACAGATGGCATTGCCACAGAAAATGTCAGCATGGTTGTAATTATAGTGACCACTTGTTTTAATGTCTTAATCTGAAGATCAACAGATGCCAATTAAAAACAAAACATATATATAATGTAGGGGTGTCCTCGAATAGTCGACGAATCAATGCTTTGATTCGACTTCCAATCTCTCAGTTGAATGTTCACAGGGTGTTATGATCATGACATTTGACCATTTGGGGTGCTCAATATCTGATTTCACATAGAACTATTGTATCTGCGAGTGTGTTAACATCAGTAATGGTGACTGTCCAATGACTGACTTTATTCTTATTTTTCCCCGCCCCCAAACATATGATTCGACTATCAGTCGACTATTGGCAAGATTTGAAAATTCCGATTCTGAGACGGGGACACCCCTAATATAACGCAGTAATATTTACTACAGTATTTCCTGGCATAATTGTACTGCTATGGGAAAATATGTCAACATCAACAAGAGCCAATACCATACAAAAACAAAATTAACCAGTTTTGGGTACATTCTCACATTTCTCAGTGATTGCCAGACAGTCAAAATAGACAAGATAACATGTCAACGTGTAAATAAATCAGGAAAACTGCTCAGGGTGTTTGAACTCTCAATAATAAGCCATTATTTACAACTTTACCTGTCAAGGGATAAGAAAAAGAGGGCCCCTACTGACAAGAATGATAACTGAGGTCTTGTTGTTACGCCCTCTCTCTGACAAGATGGTACTTGAACGGTTAAAGAGACCTTAGTCATAGACAGGGTATGTCATGGTGCATTTAGAGAGCTTCTTCTTAATAGCTACCTGTCATTTTAGCAGTCTTCTAGCGTTGCACCATGGGTGGTAGCTGCCCATAGTAACACAACATAATAACTCCATTTGAATTCTTTTAGTGTCTGTATGTGAATATTTTCATATTTTGACAATATGTGTTTTTAAGCAGTTTCTGTGAGATATCCAGAATACGCATAGGCCTATTCCTTGCTGACTCTAGAAAGAATTGCGGTATGACACATAATCACACAGTGTTCCTGGTCAGGTGTTTTGTTTTAGTTGAATCACATTATATCCCACAGAGACTGCAGTTAACTGCCACTGGGAGTCTTGGGAACCTTTTTTTCGAACGTGAGGCATGCTCTCAAGTCGGTACTGCATGTCCAAACCTTACAAACATTCATAAACTTATATGCAAACCTATGGACCAAGCGTGAGTGTAAAATCTCAATTACTATCGCATAAACCAAAAAATATGTGCAAAAATTCCCCTCATTCAAAAGGAACACTAATTAAGTTGGACAACTTCTGTTTGTACACTGGTTAGAAAAAAATGTTGGGTGGTTCTCGATACCACTGCAATCTGAAACAGTTTTCTAAAAAGAAAAATGCTAGTGAGTGAGATGTGTTTTTCTCATTCACTCATTGTCATTGAGGTTCTGGGAAAGGAAAGCTAAATTCTAGTCGCTAATTGCTCTGTTTACAAGCTGAAATACTCTACAAACATTTAGACATTCATCTTCAAGATTTGTTAACTCTTTCCGATTTATTTTTGTGGGGAGAGGTTTAATTACTATGGAAAGTTCTTTTGCAATTGAGTATATTTGAATACACAGAAATCTGCAGGACACAATTGCCACTGTTATACGACAATTCAGTGAGAAGTTAATTTTAGGAAAAAATCCTTGCATTGCATTTGTGTTCCACCTACTTCTCCAAGCAACACATTGTAATGATCCTGCAATGTGAATCAGTGTTTATGAACATATCAGTTAAGATAATAATTCACAGGCTCACTCTTCAAGAATTTTCACTTGTTTTTGTTATCAGTGAATCAGTGTTTGAACAAATCGGTTCAGAGAATAAATGTAATTAATCATTCTTTAAGACAGACAATGAATACGTATGTTTCATTAACATAATAATTTTATGAATCACTTTTTAAGAGATTTACTCCAGTTGTCCTGATTGAGTGTTTGAACAAAAAGGCTGAATGAATGACTCACTTCTAGAGTGAGTCGCTACTTACTGGCATAGTGATGTAACATACTGAAAAACTACCGCCGATACAGATGTATATCTGCAAATGCGTACTATTAAATTTGTGGTAACATGAAACCAATGCATCATGAATCATTCTATAGGATCCGATCCCTAAATCAGATCCATGCCATGCACCTCCAAAAGATAACATTGTGCTTAATTTGCTGTGCAACATACATGTAATTAGGTGAATTGGACACAGCCAGTGAAAAGGACAGCTAAATCGAGGTCTTGATGAATTAGGGGGGCTCTGTCAAGGCCAAGTCACATTAATCAAAGAAGCCAGAGTACATAGAGAGACGGCAGGAATTCTCTCTTTCAGCTCTTGTGATAAATTGTTCTCGTGTCGCCGGGCTCACAGTATGTAGCGCTGTCCAATCAGTGATTGCGCAGTTGCACTCATGTTTGTACCGTATATATGAAAACTCTCTTTTTTTATTTTATATGTAATATGAAAATAATATTTGTTTTCCTATCACAAACATAACTGACACAAAAATCATATTATTTGGATCGTCTCTTTTACTTTGTGCATTTTTTTTTTTAACATCCTAGGACTTATTATTTCCAGGTTTGAAAGACAAAAGCATGCCAGAACTGTTTCAGTAAATGTCAGACGTACAGATGTTGTCCAAAACTATAAAATACTACAAGGATGAGATGCTAACATGCCGTCAGCTTTGTACTAAACACTCATTTTGTCTGTGATTTGAAACTGACTGAATCATTGGCCTTTGTTTCGCACTACTTGGATGTTTGCTCTCCATGTGCTGCACATCTACAGCTCGAGCTGAACAATCTTTCAGGCAGAAGACAAACAGATGTACTGGACAAGACCTGGCAACGCCATGCTCTGAATCTGTGTGCTTTATATCAAAGATGACTCAGTGGGTTATTTCTTGATTAATGATGATTCCATCAGTGCAAAGTGAGAAAAACGAGTGTTGAAGTGGCTGACAAACTTACCCATGCATGGGGTGCAGAGGATGTGGCTCGTAATGGTACCTCCCCTCATGGTGGCGCATGTCGATCGGTATCGGTGTGTGGAAGGTTGAGAACAAGTGAGGAGCTATAGAGAAGAGAATAAAGACAAACATGTCAACAGAGTCTATAATTCAACATAAGAAGGCTGTTTTGTGCAAAGGCGCAATTTTTGCAAGATTACAGAGTTGTTAGCTTAGCAATAGGCTAATGCCAAACTTTGTATGACACACAGTAGACAACAAGGCAGATTTATTCTAGATTTTATAACAGAGCCTCAGTCTTGCCCTCCAAGATCCCCAAGATAATTGAAAACTTACGAACTGTTTCTCAATATTAGTGGTCTTACACGTGTGATGAATGGATTACAGTTTCTCATGATGAGTTTTTATTTGTCTGGGCTAAAAAAAGAGGGCCAAAACATGCTCTTCCTGTTATAAAAATCTTGATTGCTTTAAGGGGGTCTTGTAAAAAACCAACATGCTTTCATTAATGAGTGGAACTTACTTAAGGTGGTGGTTATAGATCTCTGAGCAAGCACTAAATAGTGTATACTCTCTGCATCTTAAATGTATTATTACTGTTTACTCTTAATAAGCTCCTGAGGCTATGTTTGGACGGACTCCTCGTCTCATCTCCTGTGCGTGTCTGTCTGTGCCCATTCCTTGCCTGTATTAAAATTCTTGGGCATCACGTGCACCAGTAAGTCAGGCTTGACCTGAGAACAGAGACTATGGGGGTAAAGTCCTCAGATCATTATCTCTACCTGTGAGGAGATGAGGGTAGATGAGGGTGGGGAAGGGCCGCAGGGGCCTCTCAGGGGCCCATCAGGAGGAGACCTGTATGAGTCAGCATTCCAGAGCTGCCACTCTCACTCCAATCATCACCGTGGCTTTCAAGCATGCATTATTCTGATTCAAGACTAAGGATCAGGTCAAACAATATGGGGTGAATTTAGTAGATAGATATTGGGCTTTTGCACACAATATTTCAGCACAAAACCTGCACTGTATTCAATAGAAGATAACCATGTTTCTCTCTCACTGTGTGCATCTATATCTCTACACACTACTAGAATATTAGCCATTTATAAGTGTTAATTTTACATATTAATGCATTATTCTACATGACCTTACTCTACATCCCTAATCGTACACAATACCTAAACTGAACAACTACCTTACTGACTATTAATAAGCAGCAGCAAATGAAGAATTCATTGAAGGACAAGTAAATAGTTAACAAGTGGTACCTATTCTATAGTGTTACCATATATATATTTTTGAGCTGCAAAAATAAGCACATTTCTGAAACCAAAACAGTGCATGTTATTGTACTTTGTGAGCTTGCGTTCAATTTGAACGTCGGTATTTCCAGTGGAATTTGTCCTGGAGAAATGATCAACTCTTCAACCTTTTCATCACTGTCACAGCGGAGGAAACTACAACTGACAGGTAAGCAGACTATTCCAAAACGGCAAATGCTGGAAGGGATTGGTTGTATGATGGCTTAAAAATCCATCTCAACAGTTCAAAGTGACTGCATACTTTCAGGCTGTAGTAGTGCGTTTTTCCTTGCCAATTAGGTGGACTCCCTTTCCTTGGCGAGTTGGATATGGAGAGGCATTTCTCAAATCCGTGTGTTAGGGCCAACGTAATGAGGGTTTGCGTGTAGGAGGATAAGCATGCATATACATAACATATCCATTGATGCTTTGGCCAAGTGCAGAGTGTGTAGGCGCTTGAGTAAGGCTTTGAAAACTCATGGGATTCCTGTGTGTTTAAGAATTATTGGAACTGGTGTGGTAAAGAGTGGAGAATCATATATGAGCTAAACTGCTTAGTGAGTTACTAAAAGCTGTTTTTATTTATTTATTTTTTATTCACTGAGCTAATGCAATGATTCATATTATACATCATAAAAATATACTGCAACAGACCAAACGTCATATGGCAACCTTTCCAAACACAACAACTGAGTAGACATTAAGACCTAATCTGGGGTACAGTAACTCTGACTCGAGGGTGGACAAGGCCTCTTGAGGATGTAGAGGCAGAGATGGCCCGAGAGGGGCTTATTCCATCATCCAGACAGCTCCATTGTTCTTGGGCCAAAAGGAAGGCCAAGGTCCAGCACTCGGGAGGGTACACACTACACAGGTGTGATTTGAATGGTTTGACCCACTCTCGTTTCCTTTAAAGAACAATGTGAAACCGTATGCTCCAACCAGTATGGAGCAAGTGGCCAAAATGTCAAGGGGCTTGTGCATAAATATTCATCCAAAAACAGAATGGTGCCACGTTCAAGAAAATCTTTACATTTAGGAATATTTCATTCTTTAAAAGATGACAGACTTCAATGTTTTCTAAATGTATACTAGCCGATTCATAACTTGTCTAATACAACAAACTCTATACATTATCTTAAAATCAAGCCAAACCAAGGCCAACCAAATCACACACAAAAAAAAAAAAAAAATTCACAACATGTGGGGTCAAAATAGACATTATGCATTCGATAGTTAATATTATTACATTAAAATTACTTTTTTAAAGTCCGATTCTTGCTAAAAAAAACAATCTACTTCAGTCTTTAATGATCTCCCAATCTGTTTATTGACATTTTGTAAGGTAGTTATTAAATTTAGGTATTGTTTCTGTAAATTTACTTATTTTAAAAGCTTTGAATAATGCAAAAATAATAATAATAATTTATTAAAAATGTCAAAGTAAAAGTTGTTTCAAATTATTTCATTATGAAACAATAAAATGGAATAGCCCCCCCCCCTCCCCATAAATAATAACTGTAACATAACTTATAGCAATACAATAAAAACACAAATCCATCTATTAATCCTTTGAGTAAGCACCATGTTTTGGTTACGAAAAGTATTATTGTTTCAATGCCCCTTTATAATTCCTAAAACAAAACATCCTGTCAGGACCTGGTGAGAACCAGGCATCCACGTTCTGTTGCAGGTCAGGATAAGCTTGTGGTTTGATGTCCTTTTAAAGACAATAGCAGGTGGTAGACATTATCAACGGGTACTCAAAGCAGAGGAAAAACATTCACTTTTCATGTCCGAACGGAGCCGAGAGACAGGCGGCTTTGTACTGAGAGTAGCTCATCTTTAGAGGAAGCACTCAAGAACAATAATAATATCCTGAGAGGCCAGGCAGCAGCAGTGTAATTAAAAAGGCTTTTCTGTCTCGCTCCAGGAACAAGAGGGGAGCAAGCAGGAGGGAGTCGATTCAGACAGGAAATTCCAGCAGAATGGCCTGGCAAGAGGCCTAACTACACAGCACAGTGCAAACCGCTCTACACCAGATCCCTAAGCTGCCTTGAACCCTGGGAAGCCGCAGGCAGATCGGGAGCCACCAGTGGAGTCAGCCGATCCTGGTAGCATGCAATTTGTTCCCATTTTTGTACAACCAAAGTGAGGCCTTTTTTGACTTAATGTCACACATCAGCGTGCAGCAGTACGCAGCAGTTAATGCTCAGGGGGAAAAAAAAGAGAGAGAGAGGGGCTTGTCTTCTCTATCCATCCAGCACCTGAAAAATGTCACACTGTGTAACATCCCTATTTAGTCTGTGTTGATGGTTTTTTCCCAAGGCGTTAGTTGTGGCGGCAGAGGGATTAGGGGTTTAGGGGAGAGCACGAAAACTGCTTCCAGCACTGAAAGGAAGTATTAAGAGAATGACTTTTCTTTTAACACCCCAGGGGCTTTGTAAAATGATACATTTCTCATTAATAGGGGATTTCTGGCAAAGGCCAAGTAGATTAAGATATGCATCCATACCACAATCATAAGTGGTATACCTCTTGTTAACTGTAGATCCTGTGCCAATATATGAATGAATCTTTCAGAGTAGCTGCATAGTTTCTGAAAAAGGAAATCTGTCCAACTGAGTATTTTTTGTGTGCTTTGTGGTTGTTTTCCGGCCTAACCCAGAAGCGCCCAAACCCAAGACTCCATGCTATTCTGGTCTTTAGATACGGCTTCAGTGTAAATCAATAAGAATTTATTATCAGTCTGAAACATTAAAATATAATAGTGTTACATCAGTAGTTTAAAGTTATAGTTTACGTGACTTTACAGATTTTACCCATCTTAATGTTAATCCTGTACTTTTTCATCACTGGAAGTATACGAACTAGTGCTGTTAAAACGATTAAAAGCATCCAAAATTTTGATTACATAATATATGTGTACTGTGTATATTTATTATACATATGCATATGCATATATATATATATATATATATATATATATATACACACACACACACACACACACACACACACACAAACAAATACCCATATTTTTAAAATATGTACATGTAATAACATTTATATATTTATGTTCTTAGATTTCATATTATATATAAATATACTTAACACAAACATAAATTTTTTTCTTAAATATATTCATGCATGGGATTGTATTTATATATACATAATAAATATATACAGTACACACACACATATATATATATATATATATTATTTAAACAAAACCATTTTGGATGTGATTAACCATTTGACAGCACTAATACAAACTAACAATAAATACTACTGTATTCACTTTTTATATAAAAAAATTAAATAACCAATGCTGTAAAATATTTTTGTTGACTGTTCGTGTATCGAATGCGTTAATGTTAATATACAGAGTCCTGTGTTAATGCTGATACTAACGCTTGGGTTTGTAATCCTGTGATGCATTTAATTAATCGTTTTAAAAATATTACTTTGAAATCGAAAATAAAGTAAAAACAACATTGTGAAATATTCTTAAAATAATTCCTGCATATCTCAAGCATTACTGCAGTCACAAGATCCTTCTAATATGTTGACTAATTTACATTAATAAAAATTATAAATGCCTTTTCTGTCAATTTTGAACAATTGAATATGCCCTTGAATAAAAGATAATAATAATAAAATAAATAACAACCTTACTGATCTTCAATGGTAGCATATATCAATGAATGATCTGTTATGCATTATATAATCTTTTTGACATATTTACAAAAGCTTATAGAACATTTTAGATACAAAATACAAGGTAAATTATTAACCTTTGGGGCTTATCCTAATGTGATAAATGAAACAACAGTTTAGTTCACAGCAAGATCTTTGTTTACAAAGCGCTGTCATAAATACAGTAGCCTCAGATCCTCAGCAGACCTTAGGTGCCTTTCCTGTTAATGTTTATAAAGCATGGTCTCGCTGGCTTCTCTCTGGCAGTCTAAGACCATGTCAAACAACTGGCCAAATCCATCCAATCACTCACATAATTTCCAGCAAGCTGCTGGCCCTTATAAGCCCTGAGAGCTGAATGTGATTTATTAAGCCTCTCTAAGGCACTGGACTAGTTACCTTAATTGTCGCGATACTTCCACAGTTTCTCAGTCCTGGGACAAAAGCTATCAGGACAGGGGCCACCAGAAAATAACCCCAATGCATCACAGAGCAAGGTATAGAGCTGTATGTCTGAGTGTGTGCTCTGCTTCACATTAGCATGCTTTTGGTGTAACAGTGCCAGTTAGATGATGATACAAATCTCAGTAAGACTAATTACACATAAGGCTAATCACCAGACTGATTTATCACAAGAGGCGCTAATCTTGTCAACAAAACTACTAACGAAACAACCCTAGTGAAAAGAAAAATACTAAAATATATTTGAAATACAGTTATTTCATGCCAAGTACAAATACATTTACATTTTTATGCACTTAATAGAAATACCCTGCAGATGTAAGTATACTATACTAATCTGCTTTACTTAAAGTTTGCTAAATTGGAACAACAGTAGCGCTACTAAATATCTACTGAGGTATATTTGATTGTGAAAAAGAAGTATACTTCAGGTATACTTGAAATATCTTGTATTTAAAGACATTATTACTCCAAGGTCATACAATCCTTATCTACAATGACATTAAACATATTTAATGCTTAATATTGAATTAAAATTAAATGCACACTGTGCACAAGTAGTACTCAAAAAAGTTGTACTCAAAAAAAAAAAAAAAAAAAAAAAATTATATAAAATTTAATTATAATTTTTATATACCGCTAAGTCTCGAGCTACATGCCAGTAAATGTGTTCATTTGAACTCTACTTAGTATGAAATAAATGTATTTTAAATATATTACTTGAACTACTGTTCGATAAATAAAAACATTTGGAAATGCTTCTGAAACATGCTTATGATATAATTTATCATAAACTCAGTAAAATTAACAAAAAATAAAAATAAAAAATGAACTGGCTAGCTAAATTGTTCTAAATCGGCTAAATTGTTAAATATAATAACAATACATTAAAATCAACTAAATTGTTGAATGAATGAATGAACGAACTAATGACGCATTTATATAGCACTTTACTGTTATTTGCCATACACCCAAAGCGCTTTACAATCATGAGGGGGGTTCTCTCCTCAACCACCACCAGTGTAGCATCCACTTGGATGATGCGCAGCTGCTACAGGACAACGGCGCCAGTGCGCTCACCACACACCAGCTACAAGTGGAGAGGAGAGAGAGAGATACAGCCAATCAATGGATGGGGATTATTGGGAGGCCATGATAGACAAGGGCCAGTG
>JAUCMT010000160.1:14776251-14804920 GCA_032357475.1 Enteromius thamalakanensis | reverse complement strand
ATAGATAGATAGATAGATAGATAGATAGATAGATAGATAGATAGATAGATAGATAGATAGATAGATAGATAGATATGGGAAGTGGAATGAACATGGAAATGTGTGACCCTGAATATTCTTCTGTCTGAGCACATTATCATTAGCAGTTCCAGCCAATTACAGTGTCTCAGAAAATTTGACAACCTGCCAGCTTGAAGGCTCTTGAGGTGTCAGAACTGGCCTACACAAACAGTTGAGAACACAAGGTCTATTTAGACGGGATATGCAGGCTCCATTTCAACAGTTAGCATGAACACACCTGCAATAACATATTTCAGACATGCCTTATTCCGATTCATTTTCCATGCATTACCAAATATAGCCTCTGATAACAGTAAGCTTATTCCTTCAAATTTAAATGCAAGACAAATATAAAAGTTGCATAGGTATCTGTTAGATATAAAAACATGTATTTCTCATAGTTAGAGAAATCCTATAAAATACTGAAGACAATTTTTAAAATTCCATATTTTATAATTATATTTTAGGCATCATACTATTATATGATGCTGATAAGCTTATATTATATTATCAACTGATAAGCGAGCAAGCAATAAATAAACAAATAAATATATGCAGACATGATCACATTCTTTTGGGTATGAAGTTCAAATGAAGTCTCGGGAACTTGCTTTGTTAAATAATTTCCCATAGAAATCTATCATCAGCCATGAAAGCAAATCAAAACACTTCTGGATTATATCTGTGCGATGACACAATGGAGGCCTGGTCTGTATGCCTGCGGTATTCACTGACTGCTTAAATTAGATAAGAGAGAGCATATTTACACTCTGGCCCAACACTACAATTCAGTCTGTCAGTGACAAGGTCTCATTCAACAATGCTCTCAATCCATTTAGCTATTCCGTGGCTGCCCAAACAATGCTATTATAAAGGCAATGAAGTTTATGCTGTGAAGTGGTGGGTTGTGTGGAAGAAACTATGTTCCTTTAGCCTCCTGCTCTTGGCAGAGCTGTCACAGCTCCCTCTGGCTCCAGACACCTCTGTAGCTGCCAGCAGGGCCAGACTCGCTTGACAGAAGAAAACGTTACCTGGAGCAGACTGCTAATTGGCTATGTCCCAAACACCAGCGTAGAGCTAATGAACACACATAACGAATTAACTGAATGTTACAGAAACATAAGGGGAGAACAAAACAGGAAACAAGTAATGTTCTTTGTTCTCTCATCTACTGTACAAATGTAGCAGACAAAAATATTAGTAAATATTTACGCTATGGGATTGCAATAACTAATTAAATTTTTTTTTTGCAAGATAAATAATAAAAAAATTAATGCATTATCATTTAAAAGGAAATATTTTAGTGTTTTTCAAAGAAGCCTCTTATGCTCACCAAGATGCATTTATTTGATCACAAATACAGTAAAAACAGTAATATTGGAAATATAAAATATTCAAATAAAATAAATGTTATATATTAGAAAATGTTATTTGTTGCTGTGATGCAAATCTGCATTTTCTGTAACCATTTCTCTGTTTTAAATAATAATAATTATTATAATTATTTATATATATATATATATATATATATATATATTTTTTTTTAAGTGCTTAATATTCTGCGGAAACCTTGATACATACAAAATTCTTTATTTATTTTTTCCCCCTCAACTGAACAAAAATAAACAAATAAAAAATTAAATAAATAAATGAGAGAAACCTTTTTTTTTTTTTGCAGTCTGTCAAGTTTGATCTCTCCATATTGATACTTGTCTTTTACAAACCTTTACATTTCATAATTCACTGTACAATATCTACAAAACTCAGATTAAGCACAAGTACATGTTAAAACTACATGTTAAGAACTACTCCACTTCCTGTTACATTTGGATCTTTCATACTTGTGTTGATACCGACATGGCTCCATGCCACAACATGTCAAGTGCAGGTCTTGTTTATTCCATCATGCCGTCTAAGTCAAAGATAAGATACTATCCTGCTGGATCCACGTTAAACCACTCGGCTCCAGGAGGAGGAGGAGGAGGGTTAGAGGGAACACTGGGGCTGGGAACAAGTCCGTATCTGCTGGTGCCTTGGGATGACCTTTTTTCTCTTTGAAGCCCAAACCAAGAATGCATAGTTTACATTGTGGGAAATTATACCTAAGCCACAAGGGAGTTCAAATTCACACCGATTTATACCTCGAAAATCAGATGGACCTTAAACTTGGACTTTGCATGACCAAAAACCTGCTTTCTCAACAATTTGGGTGTGTAGGCGGTGGTTCCAGCCGATTAAGTATTCCGATGGCATGGATTTCAGTTGGAAATCGAGTTCATTTTCCACTTTTTTCCCCCTTTACTTCTTCTCTTAACATCAGCCAGACTTATTTTGGGAAAACTGTTTTAAGAATGATTGAGACTGTACGCCGCTGCCAGCAGCATGAGCTGGCTTTTATAATAGCAAATGAGTAAGTAAACATTTTGATTCCGTTTCCCATGTACAAGCTTTCAAAATACCAAAAGATTTTGGTCTCTGCCAGCTTTTCCTCGCTGCCCACAGGCCACACAGAAGGAGAGGAGCGAGCGATACATTTGATACTGTACATCCTGTGACTTCCTCCAGAGACCAATGCTTCAGCAAATCTGAGCAAATAGCCATCCATGTATTATTTTCTTAACACTATTTTGCCTGACATTTTGACCAGCAGGTTTACTGGCACTGGTTCTGCGAATCAAACAGATCTCCAAAACGGAAATTCAAAGAGCCAGCTAGCTAACATGGCAAGCCACACGTAAGGCTTCGAATTTCTTCTTACAAACGAAGAAAAGTGCACAGCAGACATTTCTGATTTTCCCCTTACCATTTCATCTCTTTGAACAAACTCTAGTTTCTTTGGAGTCTCGGTCAAAAAGGAATGTCATCTTTTATTCACTCTTATATGACTGACTTTCTACAGTGAAGCACGGGATATTTTCGAGACTGACCTGGTCACTCTTTTTCATTCAGTTATGATGAAATATAAAATGGTAAACACACTATATATTGCATGTCTTCTAAACCAGACTCTCATTTAAGTATAGCTTTATTATTCACATATTTTTCACATTCTTATCTCTTGGAGTGCTAAAGATGGAGAGAGTCTGTTTTGTGAGTCATATCTTTTCAGTGAATCAGTTAACATTTTATTTGTGGACCAGACTGATTTGGTTTTTAAGGACAGATCACTGGCTCAATTATACAAATGGTTGCAGTGGAGTGAGGGGAAGGCTATTACAGAATAAAGTGAATAAAATAAAAAATGTTAAACTTTATTTTAATATTCCACTTTAGCCATTCTACTAATCATAAGTATGTTTGTAACTACATCAACTACAGGTAAACTAATTATCATTCATTTGCAATTACATGTCTACCAACACTAGTCTGTTAGGGTAGGTTTAGTAGAATAACTTGACATATACTTGCAAAGTTTCTCATAGTCAGTATGTTGTGGACCCATCAAAATAAAATGTTAGCAGACAGTCTACTAATACTCTAATGACTGCTAGTTGACATGTACAGTAGTTGCAAAGGTACTTACTACTACATACTTTTAGTAAAATATCTAATATATCTATGTAAGTGTTACCAATGAAAATTACACAACCCCATTTAATTCCAAACTCACGAGACCTTTGTTCATCTTTAAACACACATTAAGATATGTTTGATTAAATCTGAGAGCTTTTTGACCCTGCATGACAGCAATGCAATGCAACTCAACTCACCACAGAAAAATTAAGTTGTTATTTTTATTTTCTTTGTGTAATCTTGTAGCTTCGTAAAATCAAGGTTGAAGCACTATTGCCACATGGACTATTTTAATGATGTCCTTACTAGCTTTCTGAGATTTAATGTGTCAGTTGCATTGCTATCTATAAATAAATAAATAAAAATTCTAAATTCTAAGGTCCTATGGGTTTGGAACAACCGGAACTAACAACAGTAATTTAATTTTTGGATAAACTAATTTGGTTTTTAAGCAAAAGCTATATTGTGATTGCAGACCAACTCTGAATTTACCACGTGCGTGTTATGGACCACTTTTTTGCTCATTTTACAGTCCTGTGCATTTTAAAGCTTGAAAGCTTTGGTCAACCTTTCTTGTATTGCACAGAAAAGAGCAAACAAGATCCAGTTACTTGACTTCCATACATAGCCTCGCTCCATCAGCAGGTAACCGTCATCTTTATCAAAGGCACACAAAGTGCTGATACAATACTGGCTTGAATCAGTTTGCCAAACTATCTAAGTAAGGGTACGACTGAGCTACAGTGTCCACTGACATTTAGTACTTCATTGAATGCTGAAAAGAGCTGCATCACTCTTCAGTCCACCAGCGGTCGAAGGATTCCTCTGTTTGTTATCACTTGACCGACTGCATTTACACAGTCAACCCCCGCTGCTTATTTTGCTGGTCGCACAGTTTACTATAGCGCATCTAGACCTTGTCCTTGGAGCGTGTCCAGTAATGACTACTACTGTCGGCCCCCCTCCGTCTGTCTTCAACGCAGGACAACCTGCTGACACACCGCCTGCCAATCTGTGGGAAATGTTTTTCAGCATATTACAGAGGCTCTGCAGCTGTGCATTTAACCATAGTAATAAATATGCTTCTAGATATTATATTTAACATACATTTCAGTGCAGACCTCGTACAACGTATTCTGCAAAACTAGTCGAATGCTTCTTGCTCTGCTTGATTGAGGCTTAAAAGGTGCTAGCTTACACTTTGCTAAGCTCCGCCCCTTTCAGTTAATGTAGCTAGTGTAAAGAAGCGATTTTCTAGCAGCATATATTTACAAGTTACAACATTAGTGTAAGACATTTTTTAAAGAGCATATTCACTATAGCTTCTAAAAAAAAAAAAAATCATGTTATGGAAAATAATAATGTCCAGTATTAAAATTCTCTACTTTTAAATATAAATGAAATTATATCCATGAATGTTAATTATATATATATGAATATTAATACAATTTTAATGCTAACACTACCTAATATTATTTTTAGGAACTGTGTGATCTAATATTGTACGTTGTTATGTAAATGTAATGCACAATTAATAATATCAATTAAATATCGATGAACATGATACGTATTATTTTGACTATGAGCTGCATTCAAACCTAAATAAAAAGAATGCATCATTAGAAATCCTATAAAAGGGCTTTCTATATTATTAAGTAACTAAAAAAAACAGCTTGCACATTCTTTTCTTACTGTAAGTGATGAAGGAGTGTTATGAAGTGAATATTGTCTTTGTTTATCCTCCGTAGATGTCTGGAAGACTTCAGACATTCTCTTCCTGTCATGCTTCACTGGGCTGCGGGTCTGGCTCAGGGCGGTGTGTGGGTAGAGGTTTACACCCTGTTTTTATTAACGACAGTCCAGATGTGTCTGTTCACTGGACACTACATTTCACCGCATGCTGCCTGAGCACAAGCCAGATACTCCATGTATACACATATATAGATACTCTGATCTTTCATTCACACTAAAGGAGCCACAAAAACACCTGTGTGAGAGCGACTCACAGCCTTTGAATCCACAAAAGGAAACATAAAAAGGACGGAATTATCTCAAAGTTTGAAGTTAGGAATAAACGGTGCATGCTGGGAATGGCACGCTGTAAAAAAAAAAGGAGAAAAAAGGAGGCAGAGACGAATAGGGAACAAGCAGGGGAGTGGGCTAATCCCCCGAAGCATCCATATATTGCTCCTTACTCGTCTCCCACTGCTTGTAAACGGCTTGGAATGTAACATGTTGTCTTTGGACCCCGTGTGTGTAGATGTCTCCAGTATGGAGAGATTTATGTGCACAGACGTTGCCTAAAGCCCCCACTTTTTGACTTTTAACAAGGGGCTTTGAAGCAAGGGTTGAGCCTTCCAGCATTAAAGTAATATCAGAGGCGCATTCTTTCATTTCTTAGTCAGTTACGCATTGTATCTTTGTGTGGCGGCTGTATCTTTGTCAACGCGTTATGTCTGGCAGATACAACATCTGAGAAATGGGTCAAAATGAGTTTGTCTTCGCCCTTGTAATAGTCGATCTTCTCTCGCGCAAAGTTTGCGATGCATAAGAGCGCATTTTAAAAGAAGTAGTACTTTCAGAGCACTTTAAATATTCCTCAGAACTCAGATGTTAACAGTATACATATATTATTCTTTATTTTCAAGCGCACTAATGTTCGAAATACACCAGACATTTTTAACATCAAACTGTCGAAAAGTAAAAAGACTAAAACCCATGTGACCAAAATCAAGCAAACTCAAAAAAGGGAGAAAAAAAAAGTGCACTGGACTTCCTCTTTCCAGTCTCGTTCTGTATGTAGGGCAAAACTTCTCTGACTTTTACTTTCTTTAATGAGTGTGGAAGGGAACGGAGCTACTTCTTCAACTTCTTGATCGGAATCTCATGTTTTTCAAGTAGACTACGCCACAATCAAATGCCTGTGGACTCTCTGCAAAAAACAAAATCAAGACATCCCCCTGCTTTCACTTACCATATCTAATCTTTAAATCCCCTTTTGGGGCTGGTCAGTCCCCCATGTGAAATTTAAGATGAGGAGAGCAGAGGGATCTTGGAAAGCCATTTACTTAACTGTTTATAAAAGCCACATGAAGGAAACTTTGCACAAATCCCCTTAACCGCTGGTGAAAGCGCTTGTTTCCACGCGGACCGAACGAGCAGCGACGACTGGAAGTGAACAAAATGGAAAGAAATAAAGCAAACTATGCAACGACAGCAATAAAGCGACCTCTTAATTTTTCTTGCCAAGGTAGGAACGAGGTGCTTTTGCACCATCTTGGTCACCGTTTGGGAAGCCGAAATGCAAGTATTTCCCACTCTAAAATGATATCAATCTTCTGCAAAGACTGCAGTCTGTTCCAGATAGTGGGCGGTCATACATCTGACAGGAAGAAAAAATTAGACTCAGTCAATAGGCCTTCCTGTAAGCTGCCTGCATGACTTCTCGGGTGTCGGGCAATGGTAGGGTCGGTATTGACTGAGATCAGTTTTTAAAAACCAATACAAAGAGTAACTATTTGTTTCATGCACTAAAAGTGTAGGGTTTGCAGTAGTTTAGTTTATGGCAGGGTTATGACACCTTCACTGGTGTGACGCATATATAATGAGCAAACGCTACTGAGTAAAGCCGGCTGCACACTGTACAAAATGCACCGCAACTCCAGACAACTTTGTTCTCAAGTTCAAGGCGGCAGTCCAAAAAAGGGAATCTAATCACCATACAGGCCAAAGTTCACTCCAGGAATGAACAAAGTAGCATCATGAAATTGAATACAAGTCACATACGCTACATTTTACATTATTTGGTTTTGGGGGAAAAAACCCCCCAAAAAAACCCACATTGTGTGTTCCACAGAAACAAGAAGTCACAAATCTTGTAAAGTCACGAAACTTTACTTTATAAAAATCGCCAAATGTAAGAAAAAACCTACAACATGCTCATGCTATCCCGTCAGAGATCCCCTTTTTCTGAACCAGAAAACCCACTGCAGCGGAAGGGCCTCATTTAGAGAAACAGAAAGGCAAGGCGGAGAGAAAAAAAAAAAAAAAAGAGAATAAATCCTTTTCTCAGGAAGATTAGTGGCTGTCCCTTTAGAGTGGGTTGTGGAAGGACCAGCTTTTTAAGCCACATTTTTCTCTGCCAGTGGCTTGACCCCGGTGCATTGCCTCTCTCCCCTGGGCTGCCCGCTGTACTGCTCTCTGCTCCTCCCACCCAGCCTCCCTTCCCATTCTTAACAGTCTCTACGGAGACCTACTCAGGAGGGATAAAGAAATACCTCTTTTTCTCTGACATGGTGCTGGAGACCAATCTACAACTGCTCTGTGTGATTTCACTAATGTAAAAAAGGTGATGCCGGGCTGGTAATAATCAACTTTGTTTGCGTATGTCGAACCAGAAATTAGTAATGTCACAGGGCAGGCAGCTCACTGTTTACACAAAAATATTAAGCACAACAGTTTTCATTATAAATAATAAGACACACCAAATCAGCATATTTGAATGAATTCTAAAGGATCATGTGACACTGAAGACTGGAATAACAGCTGCTGACAATTCAGCTTTGCCATTAAAGGAATAAATTACATGTTAAAAAAAATATATATATATTTATATATTTATATATTTTAATTCTTCATGATATTAATGTTTTTGTTGTATTGTGATCAAATAAATGCAGCCAAGCGAACTGACTTGCCTCGGAATCATGTCAGGAAAAATTAAATTTGAGAACTCTAGTTTAAGATTTGGCCTGAACTGGTGGGAAAGAATGTGTTGTGGTTGGAGGAATTTCTTTGAAAAGCTGACACCTTTCCTCGTTCCTGCTCTGTGTCATGTACCTACACCGAGCACACGTTGTTTCGAGGTACTGAACAAAAGTTGGACCGTGCAGCTAATAAATCCTGCAGATCCCCTGTAACCACTAAACTGACCTCAATAAAACAAATTCTGCACCATAAAAGTCTGAACAAAAGCTGTAAATAGACATAAAAGTGAGACGAAACAAAAGCTATTGAATAGCTCAGAAATGCTTTAAATAAGTTGAGCCCTGGAGATCTATCGCCATGCATGGTTCAGATCCTTTAATTCTACTCAAACACACTTGAATCAGAGAATCCAAGTCTTCGAAATCATTGGCGATTACAGACAGGGATTGAAATAAACCATGCAGAGAAGCAGCTCTCTAGAGACAGGACGGAGTATGTGTGGGTAACTGTCCTAATGTTTTTACAGGAACTAAGAATTCTTTCATATGTTGCATTTGTCGAATTCATTAATTGCTTTTCAGAGCTTAAGGGTAGTTTTTGTCATTTTGTTGATTATAATTAAAACCTGTCTGACTGACTTTCTTCTTTTGATCACAAAGCTGACTTTTTAAGGAATGCACTGCTCGTGTTTCTAGTGCAAGTACAATAAAAGTGTGGCTGGGAGATTTTAGGATTCAAAAGTGACTCAAGAGCACCATTTAAGTTTTTTCTGTGAACTATATTTCGCATTCGAAATGAAAGGCATGTTCTTAAAAATGGCCTGTTAAATGCTCATAGATGTACAGGGTATAAGCAAGTTGGAGAAAGTCAAGAAAAGGTGAAAAGTATGTCAAGAAAAGTATGATTTGAATTATTCAGAGCAGTTTTTTTTGTACTAGATCAATGATTCACTGAAAAGATCAGAATAATTAGAATTATTTTTTTCAAGGATTATGCATCAATACTTATCTCACAGGTCACGCCAAGATGTCCAGTGTACAACAAACCTAATTTTCATTTGTATGAACCCTTTAAATTACAATATTCGAAGCCTGACAGCTTCAGTGAACATTCATTGTAACCTTAAGGAAAGCAACTAAGACAATCTTTCATTTTTATTTCATTTGTGTTTCAAAGAATAAAGAAAGTCAGAGGTCACTAATGACATGAGGGCGATTAAATGATCATTTTGTAGTGAGTCGTTCCTTTATTTTATCCTTAGTTAAAAATCATATTAACTATAACACACACACGCACAAAAAAGTTAAGTTATATAAGTTATATATTATATACACAAGTTATATAAACTAAAGGTAATAAATATCCAACGGATACGTGTTATCGGACAATACTTACATATATATATAATTATGTATGCATAATTAATGCATAAGTTTGTTGATTTATTCATGTTATATGGGTATGACGCAACACAGAACTGCAGTGTCAACAATAACCAGAATGCATTATGAAAAGACAATCATAACATCAAAGAAGATTCTCAAAAATCATTACCTTCATTTTTTCCACAAGGCCAACAAACTCTATTGGTGTCACCCAACACTATTAAAGTATGTCATACAATTACCATCTCAGCACAGACCCTAGCGGTTGCTAACAGGCTCAGCCAGCCGTGATTAGTAATACATAACTTCTGGTCTCCAGTGGAGAGAACAAGGTCCTTCACTATCTTTGAGGTTTGCATTCAAAAGCCTAACCCAAAAACTAATAAACAACAAAACACAAAATAAATCGCTATTCCTTGAGTATTTGCCGTGATTATAATTTTCAATTGTATAAATATGCAAATATACTCTTTTAAAATTCAGTATATGCCACAACATCGTACACTGAGAAAAACTATAACAGCCTTACCAAGACTGGGCACACCGATGCCCTATTTCTTCTTTTGTCTTAAACAATTTATGATCATTCTTATGGCAGGCCACCAAACCCCTCATTAAACAGTAAGATCCCATAATATGAGCAGGTCATTTGCATTTCAAAGGTCTTTCACCATCTTCATGTTTGTCAGATGGACAGCGCAGTCCACTGCTCCCCCCGAAGCTTTAAGAAATTTATAACATTTATACTCTGGAGGTAAGAACAAGGTCTTTCACCCTAGTTAGAGAAGGGTTTTCATCACATATTCACTGACATCTTTTAAACATGTACAGCCTCTCGTCCATTCTCTTCACTCTGTCCTTCGCATCTTTTAGTCAACAAGTGATACATAAGCAAACCGGTCCATGTATGCAATACGTTTACATATATCTTAGACAGGATATGAACTTGTTTTTTGTAATACACACCGTAATCTAGGGTGTTAATAAGATAGTTCACCCAAAAATTACAATTCTGTCATTAATAACTTGCCCTCATGTCATTCTAAGCCTGTAAGACCTTATCTTTGGAACACAAATGAAGATATTTTTGATGAAATGCGAGAGTTCTCTGAACTTCCATAGAAAGCAAAGCAACAAACACACTCCAAGAAAGGTAGTAAGGACATTGTTAAAGCAGTCCATATGATATTAGTGGTTCAACTTTCATTCTATGAATATGAGAACTTTTCCGAACACTGGCTTTTGTGTTAGCAGCACCACACCAATGCACGTGCAATTATGTGTCGCAGACTGACAAAATTATTGGGAAGTATTTTTGCTTACTGAGCGCACTAAGAATTTTTCATAGCTTCATAAAATGAAGGTTGAACCTCTGATGCCACATGGACTTTTTAAATTATGTCCTTGCTACCTTTCTGGGCCTTGAACACAGTTGCATTGCTGTCTATGCAGGGTCAGAAAACTGAAGATGAACAAAGGACTTACAGGTTTCGAATGACATGAGGATGATAAATTAATGATAGAATTAAAATTTTTGTTGTGAACTTACTCTTTAACTATAATTGGATTTATTTATTTATTAAATATTAAAACAGTGTAGTTATTGTTGCCTAAAAATAAATATCAAAAATAAACAGAAAATGTCAAATAAAAGCTAATTAAAAATAGGAATTATATTGTAACAGCATTAAATAGTACTACAATAACACTGTTTTAAAACGGTACTTAAACACTTGCGTTTCCACTGTCGGGCCAAAAGCAGGCGAGCCAGGACCAGTCGCGTTTCCACTGTCACTTTTGATGCCTGACAGTGCCTCGTTGGTGCTTCCTCGTTTTTTAAGGCAGCTGGGGCTAGAGGTGTGGTTATGAAAAAAGGTGGAGTTTCTCCTGAGTTTCTGCGTCAGCGCCGCAGATCACTTCATAAAGTT
Organism: Enteromius thamalakanensis; assembly: GCA_032357475.1. Taxonomy (NCBI): domain Eukaryota; kingdom Metazoa; phylum Chordata; class Actinopteri; order Cypriniformes; family Cyprinidae; genus Enteromius; species Enteromius thamalakanensis. The sequence continues at coordinate 14,793,327 of JAUCMT010000160.1, read as the reverse complement.
AGCAGATAACACAGACATCAAAGACTTTTAAAATAAATTTTAGCTAAAAACTTAGTGATGTTGATAAACAAGTCTCGGGAGGAGCGAATTAGTCGCAGCTGGAACTAGTTTCCTAATTCATGCCAATAACTTCTCGTCCAATCAAATCCATAAGCCTTCCCCTTAAATAAGCCCGTTTCCTACCCTTTCTCATCCCGTTACGCATGCTTTATCCAGGTGGTACTAAAATTGATCATTCTTTTTAAATGCGGTGTATGTAACTACAAATAAGAAAACAGAAGACTCTACTAAATAAGTAGGCTTGTGTCCTCTTTCTTTTGGTCTTCTCTCTTTCTGCGGGGCAGTCTTGGCCTAATGTATAGGGAGTTGAACTTGTAACCCAACGGTTGTGGGTTCGAGTCCCAGGTCCGGAAGGGATTGTAGGTGCCTGTAGGTGGAGTGAATAATCAGCGCTCTCTCCACCTTCAATACCACGACTGAGGTGAGACCCTTGAGCAAGGCACCGTATCCTCAACTGCTCCCTGGGCGCCGCAGCAATGGCTGCCCACTGCTCCAAGTGTGTGTTCATGGTGTGTGTGCACACATGGTTGATCACGTCTCACTGTTGTGTGTGTGCATGTTGGATGGGTTACATGCAGAGCACAAATTCCAAGTATGTAAAATGATTTTAGGATCTGTGCTACAGGTCCGAGTCCCTTAGCCTCGCCCGGCCCATTTAAAGCACTGGCACGGATTGGCCCCACAGTGGAAAAGCAGCCCTATTTTGGATCACGGATTGGATCAAATATTGGAAATGGGTTTTTCAAAAGTAAAAGAGGGATTCTGAATTAAAATAAGACCATGTAATCCAATCTTACATTTGATATGGATCAATCCTGCCCTTTGGGTTATTCAAAACTTTGAACTCAGATTGGGATCTTTTGATCCCAAAAAAAAAACAGGATTATCCTGATCCTATCAGAAGGGTGGATTCAGTAGTGATTTTTTGACCCAAGTAAACCCAATAAATATATATTTATATATAAATATTTTTTTTTGTTAAGTGAATGATCACAAAGTTTTATGGTTACTGATATATAAATTCCTTCATATTTGAAGCCTATATGAAGCATGTCACATATAATGATATTGAGAAATGGTAAACAGCAGCAACAAAATAATATCAAAGCTATCAGGTGTCAAATAAATGTCACTGTTGCTCATAGCTCTATAAAACAAACAATGGCTATTTGTGGCCGCTGGTATTGTGCCTACCTGTTGTTTTTTGCTAAGCCAGTAGGCTACAATGGATCCAGTAGGTTTCCATTTAAGGCTATGGTAAACAGGATTTGGTAATCCTGAAATTTGATATTTGGGTCACAGTGATCCAACCCAATATTCCTTTAAAAAACTCTCATAAAATAAAGATAGATCAGTTAATCCTGGGTAGCAAAACATGGGATTTCCAAATCTGGACCAATTTGATCCAGATTACATTTTTTGAAAAACTGGGCCCAGGGGATAAATGAGTTGTGATAACAAGCTAAACCTGGCCGGACAACTTAAACAAACAAACAAAAAAAAGCCCCACAAACACTTGGTAAGTCAAATTAGAAATTATCATTGCACAATAAATGGGATACCTAAGAAAGTAAAATAAATGAAATAAATGTTTTTTTTAACTAATGTAGTGTGCAATTTTAGATCTTAGAATTACCATACCTCGGGATGCTGTGGTCGGTGAGGGCTTTTTGGGAAGGTCTGAGAAACTACTGCCATCCAGGCCTGATGCCTTGCATTCCTTCTTTTCTGTGGTGGTGGGACTTGTGGTCTCCATGATGAGCCTGAAAGACAAACACTATTCTTAGCATTATTTGAGTCAGTCACACAAACAGATGAAATATGCAGCAATAGGTAGCAGCCAAACAGAGGCGTCACAACCAGACACTGACAATATTATTACTTCCCTCCAAAATCCTAAAAATGCATGAAATCGGTGTGACAGAAATGTTTCCATTATATAAACTACAATTCTAAAGAAAAATCCTTCACTTCCCTCTGCCCTGTCTCATGACTTGTCTGTTTATTTTGAGAGCTTATAGGATCCGTTGTAGAAATGCCATGTTACCAGGAGAGACAAAGCAGAGAGCGTGCGGAGAACCTCCTCTATGGCAGCTCTGTCAGAGCGCTCAAGTGCCTGTGCTGAAGGCAGATGACTTGGCAGCACGCCGCTTGTTTAACTTTGTGTAACCTACAAGATTATCCTTGGTTCAGAGCAAACAGTGAGCGGTTTAGGATTGAAAAGGGGTCCAAACTGAGGCCATTCAGTCCCAGATTCTGGCTGCCCATGTTGTTTGTTCTTCAGAAAATGAACAAGTATGTTTAATAGATTTCACAAAGCAGAATTATTTCATCATCAAACCTTTTTTTACATCAACACTTAGTTATGTAACACACAACTAAATGCTGAATAGATCGAAGATCTGGGTGATTTATCAAATTATGATTTAGATTTACAATATGAAGATTATGAAAACAAGATAATCAAGATAAAAGATTAATGTGCAGCATTCTGTTTTGCTCACCCTATAATTATTTAACAGATTTTAGTAGCTTGTGGAAGTACACCACTGCTGATCTTTATTCAAATTTACATAGTTATGCATTATTGTATAAATTTGTAGTTTTTTTTTTCTTTTACTTTTTTAATCATGATAAATATACATATATACGTCTCAATATACATAGACCAAAACTATATATTTTTTGCCATAATTAGCCAGCTGTTTAGAAATTAAACCCTCATATAAAAAAATAAAATAAAATGGGAAAATCGTGAGATAAAATGTAAAATTATTAAACAGTTCAGATAAACTTACTGAAACCATCTAAAAAAAAACCAAAAAAACCCTGCATTTTTCATACCACAAGCACAGATTAAAGAAAACTATATGCTTAACTAGCACATAGCACGTACAAACTAAACGATGCTTTACTTTTAACCTTTGAATGTTGTTTCTGCATGAAAATATATATATATTTAAAAAAAAATCAATTTTTTTATGTTCAGCATCCTGTTAGAGTACCTGTGGCCACATTCATCAGCCTTTTCTTGTGCCAGTCAAACATCTCTTTGCCAAGGTAAGCCGATTAGAGGTGGACTGTTGGAGTTAGCCAGCATCTGTCTCAGTGCTTGTTAGCCAAGAGGGTACATTTGCCATCCTGTCTCACTGACACCTCTTCATACTTTCCTTTGGAGATCTAACTACACATTGTAGATGTCAAAGGATTCATTTATACATTAATAATGAGGCCTCCTAATGTTGCTTGTCAAGTCAGTGTTGTCATCAAATATACACAAGCCAAATATAACAACTGGGACATTTCTGTTTGTCTCTTATGGAAACCACCTTCCAGGACTTAAAGTTTTTCTTGTTCCATTTCATTAGCACGATTGTTAAAAGAGAATGCTAAATGAACTGAATCACTTTTGATGACATTAGTCAAACACAAACATGCTATTATTGGCACTGGTCAACATCATTTGCCAGTAACACCTATTACTGCAGCCAAATCTGCCTTGGAATTGACGCACAGTAACAATGACTCATAAATACCTGTCAAAGATTATAATTCATTATTTCAATAACATGCATTAGAGAGTTTATTACTACTGATATCTAGAGTGTGAAGTCAGTATAATAACTGAATGAACAAATTAGTAAATTAAATAAATAAATGCACAAACCATCACTACTATTCAAAAGTTTAGGATTGGTAAAAAAAAAGGTTTATGTCTTTTAAAGAACTTGACCAATGCAGCTCTTTTTAATTTAAAAAAACAAAAAAAACTATTAAAACGAGAAAGATTTTTTACAATTTGTACAAAATGTTTACAAAAATGTACAGAACTTATTTTAACATTTAATTTCTCTATTTTAATCACAATTTTCCTTTAAATTTTAAGTTTAGCTTCAAACCATAATATTCTTTGAATGTCATTCAATAAGAACCATTATACATTTTACATTTTACACTTGTTGTTATTAAAATGAACTAAAAATAAACAAATAAGTACCCAAAACAAAAAATATATATATTCCATTTTGCCATTTTACAAAAAAATACATAAATAAAAATTATTTTTTATTTATTGTATCATTTTTATATTTAATTTACAATTTTTTATTAATGATAAAAATCTAAAAATAAATAAAAATCTATTTACATTTACTAAATTGTGTACTGTCAAATGTAATAAATGTACACGCGCTAAAGCTAACCATCCCAAAATGGCCAAAATTCTACCAAATGATTAGCATAGCCAAAACATAAGTGCCCCATATTACTCTTTTCTTGTCGAAGTCAAGAAAAAAGAAAGGAAGGAAGAAAGCCCAAGCCAAACTCTGACCCTTTGACGAGAAGATCTGACACTACAGGTGTGCTTAACCGAGTGGACAGGTGGCGGCGAGGGTGAAAAACGACAAGAAAGCTACTCTGTTCTTCTGCATGGCTGCTTTGACAAATGCAGCGTGTGAAAAGGATCAGAATTTCAGGTCCGCATGGCAGAGGGGTGTGAGACCACGCAGGCTAATCCTCCATAGCCGCCCCCTACCGCATTACCCCACCTACCGCTGGGACAGAAAGTTCAGACGTGACCGTTCACAAAATCCCCTCTTTGAACACTCCTGCTCACGGACCGAGCGCGTAGACCACCTTAACAAATTCTCCGTCACAGATAATGATTAACGCCGAACAATTCCTCAAAAGTATGCTGTAAGGGAAGAGCTGAAGGAGGACATTTGATTCACTTTATACTTGTTGTAAATTTGATTTCCTTCCAGCCAGCAGTCTGACAAAGACGGGTGAAGTCAAGCAATAAAGCTGGACACAATCCACTTTATCTTCACGCAAACTTTCCCTCCATTTTGAGGAATGCAATTACACCGACTACTTAACACCAGCAATTATGTGGACTCCCAAAGTGTCAAAAGTGTTTTTCTTCCAGGAAGCTCCATGAACTTTTCTTCATTTTTTCCCTTGAATACATGACAGGCAGCTTTGACTGCTTCTTTCAGTGCCTGTAATCAGTCTGAAAGGAAGCAACAGGTGTGAAAAAAAGACCATCCACCCCACAGGACTGGGAGGGTGAAAAAAAGGACAGGTCGACAAAAACCAGAGATAATGAGAGAGAAAACCCCGTGGCCCTTCTGAACAATCAAATAGAGGCTGAAGAAACACCATGTACCGTCTTTTACAGCTTAACATTTTCTATCAATAAGTGATGAGTGCAATTCTAGAAGCACACGCTTCTGTTCAACACTCCAACAGCATCATAAGCTCTTAGCAGAAAAAACAAACCACCTGATAGATACATAAACAAACAGCTAAATTAACAAATAAACACTTTCTGTATGCTAATGACATGAGCATGTTTGGTTAGAGCCTCATTCCTTTTCAACTCTGTTACGGCTTGCCTCACACAACACAATGGAATGCAAACTTCCTCCTATTTGAAGATCTCTCTAGTCGTCTTTGGCACCTTATCTTTTGCATTTAACCATGCTTAGGACATAAATCACCGCTGTGCAGTCAGAAATGCAAGGGTGAATCGTATTCTCATTTCGACGTGATTAGACCAGATTGTTACTGCATACTTAATCTTAATCGTGGGTTTAGTGTCTGTTTGCATGTGGAAAGTGTCATACTGTTATCCAGGAATGTGGATAACATTACAAAGATGAAGTGCATCTAATGTCACGAGGTCAACAGGGTCAGGCAAGTCTCTAAAATGGTTATCAATAATAAATTACTAATAGCTTTCTCTTTATTATAATGGGATCGCTTTGGTAATTACTCCCACCTAGTTATAATTATATCACTCATTACATCACTTTTAAGTAATGACTTTAACACACGGCAACACCTCTCCATTATGGCACCCCATCTTTAAATTTATTGTTTTGAAAAAATGCATTATACTCAATCATAGGTGATAACAACAGACATTTATAATGTTATAAATGATTTCCATTTCAAATAACGCTCTAAAATATGCTCCACAAACCCATTAAGCAGCACAAAAGGTTTATTTATTTATTTATTTATAAGAAATACTTCTTGAGCTTTCACCTGATTTTTTTAATAACAGGAATATATTGTGAAAATACATTTAAATACAAAATAGTTCAATTGTAATAAGATTTTATAGCATTGCTGTTTGTACTGTGTTTTGAATTAAACGCATGCAGTTTTGGTAAGCATATGGAGATAAAACTTTTTTATATATATATAAAACTCTTACCCACCACAAGCTTTTAAACAGGTAACACATAAAGTGCATTTTATATTAGAAATATAATTGTGCATTTATGACTTTAGTGTAAAATGGCTAAATTATTATTATTTCTAGCCATATTTTTCTATTGTAAAAAAAAAACAGTAAAAAATACTGTAAATTCAGTCAATTACAATTAAAATGCTTTTTATAAAAAATATTTTATGCCAATTTAAAACACCTAATAAAGCCTTACCATTAAAGTATGACACTAAATACTAAACACTATTTTCTAAACAAAACGTCCACAATGCCAAGAAAATGTTTTAAACATATACCGTCTTCAGTTTTCATTTGTTTACCGTTTATAATAATCAACCCACATACAAGATCTTATTATTTGTGGAATAATAATGCTATACATACTCAATGACTCAATCAGAGCACTATTGACCTTCATAACCACGATGAATAAGATGTTTCAGAGCAAAGCAGAAGAACTGCAACATCCTCCCCTGAAAACTGACAGCCCTGATGCGTTGGCATGCATATACACCCCGCTGACCAGCAAGGAAAACGTCTAAAAGACCAAAGGATGACCTTACCCATCCCCCCCCAACCCCTAAACCCCTGCATATATGCAATATCCTGTGGTTGATCTCTTTGTCCTCTTAAAAATCTGAAACAGATGTTGACTTTACAACCAAGTCTATGGTTTAAGAAAGCGTCTCAGCGAGGGTCTCGGCGAAGCTCTGTTGAGTGTGCTGAGAATGTAGTTGTATATGTTTGTGCACCTAATTAAATCGTTATGAGAGCTGTGTTTATACTACAAGTGTTTATAAATAAGGTGAGGCTTACTGAGAGGATACTTTAACAGAGTGCAGTGCAGCTGTTGCGTGTCACATCACAGATCTCAGGAAAGAATTTGCTCTCTCTGCACACCATTTGCTCGGGTCACTAAACCAAATGGGTAGTTAGCGCTCTCTCGCTACAGGCCCAGCTGTCATCCCTCCGTCTGTCCTCCCAGAAAGAAACAGACACAAATGTTAATTATATGCTTGTGAAGGCAATTATAGTTGTGGTGTAATGTAGTTTCAACGTAATTAGCGGCTAACTTACTGAATGGGGCGTATTTTATAGTACAGTTCGGCCCTGCAGCTTGAGGGTGTTCTGTATCATTATGGGTAAATATCATTTGGGCAAACATTATGAATGCAAACCGCACATCCAGCACATGACTGTTTTTGTGATTATGCATGTCTTTGAACAGTTGTGACAATTGTTACAGTTTTGTGTTTGCCTTTTTGTAATAAGTCATTAACTATGGAGGCCTAAAACTGCAATAATTAAACTAAAGAAATGACTTCGATAAAAATACAAATACAATCCCAAGTCCTACGTTTATTTTTTGTATTGCTTTTTCCTTTATTAATCATATCTCAATCTTCTTGAAGGGATACTCCACCTCAGAATGAATATTGGCGCTCATTGAAGATATTTTGGATGTAAACAGTGAGGCTTGGGACTGTCCCATTGACTATAAGCTACATGCACAGTCGGATGCTTTCTATATAAAGTCGTCCCTGAACCCTGAGGTCCAAGCATCCCCTTAGTTCAAAGCGTGAGGCTTCTCTGTTATCTCAGTCGCTCTGATGATTTCTTCATGGTGTCGGCATGTGTGAGCCGATTTTACCGTTTTTTTTGTTGTTGTTGACTGTTTTGCAAGTCAGTGGTCTGTCAGCTGTGCAGAGGTTCGGAGGGTGGAGACAAACTGGTATCTGTAACGTGTGATGGTGTTGAATTCCTAACTTTACCAGCTGCTTTACACCCTGACACTTTGCCCATCTGTGACAACCTACTGGCCAATTAGAAGCTTTCAGTTTACTGTCAGCACTATTATAAATATTAAATTTAAATATCAGGCAAAAATACAGCCTCTTGTTGCTCTGAATCTTTTTCTTATATAGTATTACGCTTACAGGTTATAGCGACCAGTAGCTGTCAAGCTCCAAAACTACAAAAAAACATGATGAAAGAGGTCCAAACAAAGGTTTTCTGAAGCCATACAATAAAGTAGTTGAAGGATGACGAAATTGTGAAGGCCCCCACGTAAGTTTGCATCACTCTGGTTCCCTTCACAAAAAGCCAATAGGACTTTCTGTTGGCTTGGATTGCTGCAGAAAATAAGCTCTGTGACCAATTATGATTCTTCCACGTTTTGATCATCAATGTCACAAATTAACGCAACCGTTATAAATTTAGAAGCCTAAACAAAAATCGCCACATGTATCCTACTTATTTCACCACTGTTGAATGATTTCAATGTTAGCGCCACTACACTCCTGACAAATCATGTAATCTTTATTTAATACCTACAACCTGGATAGTTTGAGTTGGAATAGTTTGAACGAGCACAAGCACAAAAAACATCCCAGACAACCTCTGTAATCCCATTTAGCCACTTGTTAGCAATGTTCATTTTCAAGACCCACAAATGCTTAAGAAAAATCATGAGCATGGTATTAAGCGCCGTTTACACTACACACTACATGCAGCGACGCAATCCCATTCATTTCAGTGCAGAGCTGGTCCGTCAAGAGCGACCGGATGTGGGCGTGTCCAGCGATGCAACAAAGTTCAGAATCTCTCAACTTTATGCAAATGAAGAGCGACTTTCGGCAGCAACAGCCAATAGGAAAGACGACGATAGTGCTCATGTGATAGTTTTGCGTACGTTTATCAATGGCAAAAACGCACGCAATCGAAAAAAGCAATCTCTGTTTCTCATTTATTTCTGTTTGTATGTATGGACTGAATGTTTGTATTCAGAAGCAAGAAACCTATTCGCTGTCAACCATGACATTACTAAGAAACCAGTAATGTGTACGCCCACTAGCGACCTCATCGCCGGCCTCTAGCGACATGCAGCGACATAAGTCGCTACTAGTGTGAACGGGGTATTACTGGTGTATTTTATGTTGCTGAAGTTATCTTAACCACAGACCTTACTTCAGCTATTTAACCAATACCCAAATATTGACGCTCACTCAAGTCGTTTCCAGATTTTAGGATTCAGTGGTTCAGCACTATATTGTTTTGAGTATATAATAGTCGGATACTGAACACTGGTATGCACAAAACATTTTTCCCTTTTCCCATCGCTCTTCATGTATGTTTCTAATCTTCGAGATGCTCACTGTTCTAAAGATCCCAGTGTGGGAAGTCATATATTAAAGCTACACCGGGAATTGCGAGATGATGACAGGGACACACATGATCCTTATCCAGCACAGCGTAGTAAGAGAATTCCACAGCGAAAGCGGCGCAGCCTGGCCGAGGGCCAGCACGGCGTTCAGGGAGAGGCCACAAGCGGGAGTGGACATGTGTGTCGGGGGAACAGAGCGGGCTGATTGCTAAAGATTACCACATGGCTTCTCCTTGCTCAACACATCCAGCTCGTCTTCCAGTCTGTTGGAAAGGAGTCTGTGGCCTGGCGGGGATTCAGCGCTCCTCTTTGGATCTCCCTCGCTCATCCTATGGAACGCAATGAGACTGATCTATCTGCCCACTCCATTCCTGGCAAGTCTGGTCAGGAGCTGGGAGGCCGCTTGATAAATCACAACTCCCTTGCATCGACTTCTCCGTTTCCAATAACTCCGGAAACAGAAGACTACCTCGGCGAACCGCCGGTGGCCTCTGTGCAGTTCAGACTCGGTTTCTGCATCCGATTAGCTCTGACAACAAACACTTGGAACAGTGTGCTATTGTTTGAGCCCGCGACAGTGAGAGGGTAAACTGCGACTGTGAAGATGATACAATAACTGTAATAACGATACAGGCAGCCGCTGTGAAGAGGTTCCCATAATGGAGAACTGGATAGCCCGTCAGCAGCCCTTCAGGAATTAATTAACTAGCACATCAAAGCTAACCCTCAGAGGCCACAGTGTCACACGGTACTTTGATTTAGCGCTGGCTGTTGACTTGATAGTAAGCTGCACATAAGGCCTAGCCTGACACACACAGGTTTATATTCTGTCCTCCTGCATTGAGAAGGATATCAAGTAAAACTCAGTGCTTCACAAACATTTCAGGATAAGAAACAGCTTTGATCAAATAAAAAAAAAAGACAGTGATGGGATTTGTAAAGAATTAATCGATTCCTGTTCTGTTTTTTTATTTTATTCATATTAACAATTCCGGTTCCTCAACAGCTTCATCAATGATTCTTTTAGTAGCTTTAAAAAGTATTCCGAAAAAATATATGTCATTTCACCGATAAACAGTGAGTTTTAAATCAAACTCTTGAATATTATATAAAAACTAATTTAATTTAACTGACAAAATCCTAAACGTGCATCATAAATGACGAATAGTCATTAGTAAAACCAGTAAGCAGTGCATGTTTGATTCACTAACAAGAACAAACTCATTAAAGTCACTCAATTCTGGGAATCAGTCTTCACTAACTGTACTTTACGTTTAGAATTCACTAACAAGAACAGACTCATTACAGTAACTCGATCGGGAATCAATCTACACTGTTTACACAATTTACTAAGAAGTATTGATTAGTAGTAGTGACTAGCTTGAGAACTGGGCTACACTAGATGAACTACATGATTTGGGTTCACTAACAAGCACTGCAATGTTCACAATACGTTTAACAAGTATACTGTATATTTCTATTATTTAGACTTTTTCAGTGTAAGAATATTAATGCGGTGCATGGACTTTGTTCGCTCCTAACATTTCATACAGATCATACAATAACACTGAGCGAAAAAGCACTATATTGAGCCGTGGGAAACTCCTACTGAACTCGCTCTGACCAATATCTACATATAATTCCCAGTACCACAGCTTGTTTTCATGTTCTATGGATATTCCAGCGTACTCAGCTGTCACTACACCTCATCTAAAATTCGAATGCAGAACTTGTAATTTTGGTTGAGCACGATGTTTATTCATGGTCAGCTAATAAAATAAATTAAGGCCCGCCCTCGGCATACTGCGTCCGGAGGTTTGCATGAATCACAGGTGGACGTGTGGTTTGGGAAACGTTAGCCGTTCACTGTGTATAGAGTCACGGCTATAGCAAGTCAAATATAACTTAATGTAAACAGTATACATTTCAACTGTTCATTTTCCAGCTGTTCTTTAAACGGTGGCCCGACAGCCCACAAGCACAAAGGAAATGAAAGAGCGCACGTACAGTATGAGAGTGAAAAAAAAATTGCAGAGGAGAACAAAGTAGAAGGTTTACAGCTTAACAGGCCTCAGAGGAAGGTGAACGGCATTCTTGCCCATGCACTTTCTTCACCAGCACACATGAGCATGCATTACACCAACAACTTTTTCCAAATCCACTGGGATCTGGAATTCATATTAAAATGCATTGCTGCATTATTAAAAATAACACACATGGTGAGTCTCCAGCATATGTAAAAGATCAACTTGTCCTTCAAAATGAAAACTTGCCGTTTCCTCTAAGGCGCTAGGACTCTCTCTAATGGGCCTTATTTCCTTTAAGCTTGGCAAAAGTTGCCAATGACTAATGAGGCCAATCAATCAAACTCTAGACTTTCGCAGATTTGCCATATGCTATTTAATGGCTTAGTAAAGTCATGTATATAAATATATATAGTGTATATTGTACATATGTGCATGAGTGTGTGTGGATTCATGGGTTTCTTTAATAAAAGTGGTACAGACTTAACAATGCCCTGATAGTTGCACGAAAGAACGAGGACCCCATCCACACTCATAAACCGGATGTGATGTGATCCTAATTAACCCCAGACACTTGTAAGAGAATGAGGCGGATGTCTGGAGGGGTGTCCGACATCAGCTACTAAAATGCAGGGATTGTCCCGTGTCCTACGGGCCAAAGCCAAGGAGATGGGTTTCAAAGAACAGCCTTTGAGAGGGCAAATGAATGTAAGCAGCTACCACTTCTCACATCTCTGTTTTCTCACCACACTGCCCTCATCTCCAATTCAGAACAACACTAGAAACACGGCACACAAACTTGAAACACAGCTGTCTTTCACAGCACTTTTAACGGCCATTAAAGTCTCATCAATTCACTTTGAGGCACAAGTGTACTTCAGGCACTCTTGCTTGGCGATAAAGAGATTCAAGGTCTTGCCTGAGACACAGTGTTGACCAAGATGTAAAGTCTTGGTCTAGTTCAGCTCTTTGAGATTCCAAAGGCTTTTGCCTTTTTCACTTGAGAATTAATTAATTTAGTTTGCTGAGGATGTACAATAAAATAACAGCATTTGTAAATACATACATATTGTTAAAGACATTTCTTTTGATGTTTTCTATCAGCAGAGGCATTTCTAAAACTTCTTCCTTCAATGTCATCGCATTGTCTTGTCTCGTCCTTGGTTGGTGCATGTGCAATGTCATTCAAGGACCCCCTTTATGAGCATTTGTTAAAATCTCCCGCGGAATTCCAAGGCTGAACAGCCCTGATTTAGGCAGCAGGACAAGAGGGAAATGTGTGAAAATGTGCAGAGCTGCAAGGAAGGGAAGATGAAAGTGACACGGTCGACCCATGTTTCAGAAGCTGATGACCGTAGCCCAAACCAGGCTGAATAATCTGAATGCACCATCTTTTTTTCTCTCTCTCTTTTTGAATCCTTTCACTCGCTTCGCCTCTGACTGCTGGCGCTTCTCATTCTACACAATGGGAAATTCACTAAGACCTTTTATTCTTATGCTAATGCTCTCAACTGGGCATCACATTAAATTTAACACATGCACACACTTTTCTGTTTTTCAGGAAAACAAGGCACACTCTTGCCGCACTTTTTTGCCAATCCTTTAAACACACAAAGTGAAATTTAGATACCTAAACTCCTTGCAACATTTGTTGTAGAAAGTTACTGGCAACTAGACTACTTGAGAATGTGTGTCAACAGAAAAAAAACTAAGAAAAGCCAAAGAAATGTCGTGCTTTGTAAATTATAAACATAAATCATATATATATTTAACAAACAAAAATGTTGCCAACTTTTAAACAGCGTGCAGTAGTATGATTGCTAATGACTCATTTGAACCGGTTCATTTGAAGTGAATCGAAGTCATAGTCATGATTTAAAAACAAACAACGCGATAAGTGAGGCTTGATTCCCAACAAATTATTGTTATACGCTTATAAATCAGTCGGTTAGGCTACTTAAACAATCTTATTCACTTTCTAAACAACACTTTTAATAATAAATCAGCTGTTAATATACTGTTATGTTGTAGCCTATTTAAGGCTAAGGAATCTGAGTAACGTTAACGGTGGTTAGTTAATAAGCGCCACTGTGAAGTTATAAAATGTTGTTGTAGTAAGTGTGTTATAATTATGGCTATTTTGATTGCAGTCTGTTTGTGATTTATTATATCCAGATCTCAAATCGTCAAGTCATTTGGCGGCAGATTGCTGTGAATGGTACATTAAATGCAGTAACGTTAGCCTAAGTTTCCATTTCTTCATTGAGGAACTAAACGAATCTTCAAGAGCCGTTTAGAAGAATCAGAATCAGAAACGGAATCGCTTAATTCTTTACGATTCCCATCCCTACCTGGGACACTTGACAAAAGTTTGATATCGCTTAAATAACTAAATACACTATCGTTAGTCATGAAAAGTAAACAGCCAGATCTTCTAGCCTATATTGTAGTTTAATGACGCGATACAGCGATTTGATGTCGCGACATTTAAAACAATTAAAACGAGATGTAAACTCTGTTCCCACGAAAGCTGCATGCACACGTTGTTTGCATATTTAAGAGCAAATCATAACGAATAACATATTTACCTGTTTTGAAGCCGTAAAGTTCGTCAGTTGCTCAGTTGTCCAGCGTGCATCCGAAAAACAAAGTAATTGCAGCTAAAACAAAAATGCTAAAAGTGCCTTGGACTCTGTCACGAAACTCCATCAGCGAATTATTTTGTTTCACAAAAGCAACTGTTTAAGGAAAAACTACATCATTCGCGGACGACGAAGCGCTACAGTTGCATCTCACAAACTTTGACGATCCATCATACGCGCGACTTCAAAAGACTAGTTACTCGAACATTAAAAAGTGATTTAGCCGTCAACACGGCAGAAATTTACCCCAAGCAAGTTTGTTGAATCGTCAGATGTGATGTGCGGTGGGAGATCTGTTGGCGTGATTTGTTTTCAATCCGATCTGCCCTCCTCTATCTCCACTTCTCCCCCCAGTTCTTTGAGTTTTGGGCCACTCTCTTCACCAGATGGGCCGGGTTACATCAAACCGAAGGTAGTGGAAGCTTAAGAGGAGTTTGCTTTCAAGTTTCACTGGAGATTTGCAAAACCTTTGCATAAGAATATTTTTTATATTTCTGAGTGACTCTTTAAGCAGTTTAAGGTTTGTTGAAATAACATTTCTTTCTTGTTTTCCTTTTTTTTTAAAATCGGTAATTTTATAAGCTATTCACACAGTCTACCTCCTGTGTTATCAGCTCATAATGTACACTGTTTAAATATTTCCCCCAATTCTCCTGGCCATTTCGTTTTACTCTCAAAATTTCCATAATTTATGTAAAAAATAAAAATAGTCTAAAAATGTAATGAACTGTACATTGACTGATTTTAATAAAAATAATAAGTAAAAGCAGCAATAAAAGATTCACATTGTTGGTGTGTTTTTTTTTGTTGTAATTTATTGATATTAATGTATATGGAAAAATTATAAGCATATATCTTCGCTCACGTAAATAATAATAATAATACAAAAAAGCAGAACAAAAAATGTTTTCTTGCTTGTGGTTGATGCTGCACTGCAAATCCCAAAATGCATCACACAACCATTGATTCCAGCTGAAAAAAAAAAAACTGCTATAGTTTGTCAGCTGGTTAAAGATGGTATCCCAGCTCAGCCATGCTGACCTCAGGTGGGTCATCTGCTAGGTCAGCTGGTTTCCAACCACTATAAAACCCATCAGTCTGGTTTAGGATTTGTTTTAGTAGTAATGTATTTTACCAAACGTTGAACACAATACAATGACACCTAGTGGAGAAAAGGAGGATTGTATGTTGGACCGGTTTAGTTGCGGTTACGGGTTTTCCTAAAGAAAAACTGACAAATGTATAAAACTACTACAATTGATAAATAGTAATAATAATAAATACACTAATTTGTAAACGCTGTCCAATTAGGTTCAACTCTCACCAAATAGATATCTCTCACAAGACAAAGAAAGTAAAGGAATAAAAGAGCCAAATCAAACTGTCATTTTGCACGCAAACAAAATACATATTGTAGGCAAGTTTTAATATGTTTTTCAAAAAGTATATTATATATTACTAAAAGACATTGAATAAGACATATGGTTGGAGGCTATGCTGAGTAGACAGATGGAAGCTTTGGAAAAAAATTAACTAAAGTAGGAAGGAACCCTTTTACATCAAACAGGTCTCTTGAATTATATCTAAAGTTGCCATGGCAGGCCTTAAAACTGATCAAGACTTATCAAAAGGCAGAATTGCATGCATGCTGGCTTTTGCAAAGTTCTATTTCTTAAGGGGATCCTTTTGGAGCCTTCTTAAAATGTCTGTTAGCATTAGTTCGCTGACTCACATAGCCCCAAACCAAACATTTCGCTTTTTAAACATGACTGCTGTGTCATTTAGGCACACATCAGATGTTACATTACGCAAAACTCAAAGACTGTAGCCTACGTGTTGTTATTTGTGCATGTTGTACATTTATTTCTGAAGTTTTAATGAGTACAGGGTAGAGAGTCCATATGATTCACATCTGTAGGAGTAGGCATTTAGTTTTCTCTGCTTACTCCATCTAGATGTGTCTGTGGTAAAAGCAATAAAAGACCAATGGAGATAACGCCATCTAGTGCTGCTACACACTCTGGCTCAAATTCAGTCCAGGTGTTTTTTATTAACAAACGATTACCTTTTCTTTTTCTTTTTTATTTATTTATCTATGTCTCATTTGTTAACTCCATATTTAGCTCATTGTGATGTTAGTATGAAGTTATGTCAACTTTACTCTTATGTTTCACAAGATATTTGCTTCAGTTCATGTCCTTCTCGCCAGGAGGCGCCAAACGCGTACATTAAATTGAACACAAACAGTAGGCCTACTACTACCTCCAGGTTTACGTTTAGGAGTCTTAAAATAGGCTACTGAGAAACAAATATACAAATGCTCCAGTTTCTGGCCGTTTGAATTGTTGTTATCAATTAGTTTTTGGAAGATTTATTTTTTGTGTGCCACATGAAAAGGTAGGCCTATGTGTGCTATTATGTTTAATTGATCGTCTTACCTGGACAAAATTGAGTCAGACTGGGTTTGGTGTTCTCATTCAGTCACGTTGAATCTTGACTGTTGATGACTATTTAGGTATTTTTTATTTGAAAGCTCTTGATTAAAACCTACAATTACTGTCAAACCAAGAACACTGATCAAAACTCATGTTTGCCATTTTGGTTGGGCCTAACCAGACACTATTTACTTTCCCTTGTCTTTTCAAAGAGAACCATGTAAATATTTAAAAAACCTCTGACTCTGGGGCTGGTTGCATAAAAGGTTAAGACTACTCTAAAAAAAAAGTTAGTCGGCTACATTTTTCTTTAAGATTGGTCACAGTTTTTTAAAATTCACTTACATAAAAATGTATAATAGTCTTAAGATAAATACAAGAAATAAAACGGGTTACTCTTGGCTAACTGTTAGTTGGTCAGACTTGGTCTTAAGACACTGGGTGTTTCTCAATGTCAAGGAAGGATCCTCGGAAGCCAGAATTTCGAGGATGCTACGTCATTGACATCCGTCGA
>JAUCMT010000160.1:14740971-14766366 GCA_032357475.1 Enteromius thamalakanensis | reverse complement strand
AAGATCTCAAAGGATTTGTATATATATATATATATATATATATATATATGAATTAATGAAATATACTATTTAAAAAAAAAATGTTATCGTTGCATTCATTTGTTTTAGGGCTTACATTTTGTTAAATCCTTTACCTAATCTTTTTTTATTCCAAAGCCTCTTCCTCCTTCCTGAGCATCCGCATGGTATTTATTTACCAAGAGTAGCAAGAGATACTGGAAAAGGAGGGGTGGTGCTTATATTGAGTTCTGGGAAGTCTGACACAGGAATGCCTGCAGCAAAAGATTAACAATTTGAAGAATTTTTGTTTTACAATCCAACAGACAATTAGCCTTAATGTCAGACTACACTGGACTTTAATCCGGCACAAAACAGCTTCATTCAGTTTGCCTTAAAGGATTGCCCCACCCCCAAATTAAAAATCTCTTACCCCCATTCGAAACCCATAAAGCATTGTTTGTCACAATTTAAGATATTTGGGATGAAAACCAGGAGGCTTGTGACTGTCCCATTGACTGCCATACAATTTGCAGTGTCAACTTCAAGGTCAAGAAAAACATTTTCAGAATACTCTAGTGGTTCAACTGTAACATTTATGAATGAGAATACTTTTTCACAGAAAGAAAACAGAAATAATGGCTTCATTCAATAATTTGGCACCGTCACCGTAGCACCATTTTGGAGAGCATCCACTGGACACACATAGTGTAAGCTCTTCTGTGTCAGCACCAATGCAAGGATACATCTTGTATGTATATTTACACTTTGATTGGTCAAATACTGTATCCTTACATTGGTGTTCCGACGACAAACAAAGATTTTATGGGTTTGGAACGGCATGGGGGTAAGTGATAAATGACACAAATTTTTGGGGTGGAGTAACCCTGTAAGTGGATTTTAGGAACCTTAAGGAAATTGCGAATAGATTACTTGTGCCATATACAGATATATATAACATAATTTTTTTTTTGTTGTTTTTTTTTGTTGTTGCTATAAAAGATATGTGCTTCTTTTATAGTCAACATTCATTTAAATTAAATTAAATTTCATTTCTTAAAACTTAAAAAAATAAACTCCTCATGTGCACATTTAGATGTCTTTTATTAATTTTCTAAATATCTTAAAAGAAAACCAATGCAATTGCACAATAGAAGCCCAGTAGTAGTTTATAAATCTGATAGGGTTCATAATATCTCTACATCTCAATCTGAAAATCAGTGTCTATGATGCCAGTTACATGCTGATGCCCTTACTGATGCTCTGCTTACTGGCGAATACTTTAAGGCTAACCCTGCCTCTTTAAGGAGGTGTCTGGTTACCTCAGGTAAACTACGGCTCAGTCTGCTTTGTTTTGGTTCGGCATGTGGGAGACACACTTACGCGGGTGTCACACCCTTCTTTAGGCTGTGTAGGTGTTAAGTCGAGAAACGTGATTATGTGGTGATGACCTCTGGCAGCAGAAGTGGTGTGAGAAAAATATTGTGACGCATGCTATTTTGGCTCAGCCTTACTTTCTTAAAGATGTTCAATTATATATATATGTATGTGTGTGTGTGTGTCCATTCCACTTAATATGTTTTCGATAGCGCTGTGAGGGAAGCAGAATCTTGATTGATTTTCCACCGTAACAACTAAATACAATGATATAATGAAGTGTTGTGGCCTTACAGTATATCTCTGTACAGTGACTGAAGGATCCAGATCCAAGGATTTGACCTTATGAGCAGACCTGGATGACATCCATGTTATTGTACCAAATGCCATCTGCCCTATTTGTTCTTGGCCCAGACTCCAAAAGTCCTCGGCTCTTGGTACATATCCAGCCCGAGCCAGTATGCTATTTGAATCAAATTGCGGTAGAGTCCCAGAGAAACAGATCTGTTTCATAAGATATATGTGTGTGTATCTAGCTGTTATTAGCAAATGAAATTCATCATCACGGACGTTGCACTATGGAGGGGTGTTGGAAACGAATCTGCACTTTTTGATTCACCTTAAAATCGTACGGTAAGAGACTGTTACGTCTACTATGCTTAATTTCTGTGTAATTCTACTGTTTACTATACAGTCATCAGGACTAAAGTATTGTTTTATACAACTATTGCTGAGCTGTAAATAGGCTCCTCGTAACGTGTGCAGCATTGAAAGGGTTGCGTTCAGGCACGAGAATGAATGCTCGTCTAATGTTCGGCAATCAGAATGTCATGCTCCCAAAATAAAAGAAAACGCTGTGCAAACACGCTGCTTGTCAAGAGCTCATTAAAGCCGGGAGGCGTTTATAATGCAGCAGAGACATAGTAAATCACTCTATCCCCTGAAGCCCTGTTAGAAAGCCAGCCTTTTTTAGCCGTGTTTGCCCTCTTACGAGTTAATGTGCCACACCTCTAACCCACTGCTGTCAGACCTGCTGCCACATTACCTCTGAAAGAAGCTATTGGAACAGAAGGACACATTCAGCTCGCTTTCCTTTCTCTCTTACAGACGAACAAACATGTAAGATATCCACACAGACTTATATTGTGGTGTGAATTTTGATGGCGTTATAAGATGACACGTCTCTGAGCTGAACAATGGAGACAGGTACGATCGGCTCTCCTCGGCTGGTCGGAATCAAATAGGATAAACAAGCATGGAGAATGACTGCTTTCTTGTTTAAATGAAATGCTGCTCTAGGCGCCCCTCGAGGCCCCGCTGTCTGTTTTTGCGAGAGTTAAATGCCCCCCATTCAGCAGCCCAGTTAATGTTAATAGACGTTATTTAAACAACTGTTAAACAGCGGATTAAGTTGGATTTGGCTCAAGCAGGCTTGAGGGAGCGGTGTTTTCCCTGTGTGTATGCTTACACACACACACACACACACACACATACACACATACGTGCAGGATGACACACTATGCAGGTAGACAAGAGCTTAGAGTGTCAAAAGTCAGGATGTGCTACATTAGGTCACCCAAACACGTATCGATAAAGCCAAGGTTTTTAGCTTTCATGTGGAGCGTTGGATTCAGGGAAAGGTGCCACGCGACATGCTTAGTGTTTTGCTGTGTCATCCATCCACCTGCTTCCTGTTTATTAAACTGTTTGGCTTGAGAGATAAGAGACAGTTTATTAATGAGGACGTTTCCCTCATGAAACCTCAAAAAGTGCATATTGTTCTCTTGTGTAAAAATCATATATATTTCTGATCAAAATATTCCAGAATCTTTAGGTTCTCCTCTGAAGGGAATACGCTCATAAGAAAAGAGTTGTTCGTGTTAGATCCAAATATCCAAGCCATGCAAACAAAT
The DNA here is from genome assembly GCA_032357475.1 of Enteromius thamalakanensis. NCBI lineage: Eukaryota > Metazoa > Chordata > Actinopteri > Cypriniformes > Cyprinidae > Enteromius > Enteromius thamalakanensis. The sequence goes on along the minus strand of JAUCMT010000160.1, from coordinate 14,763,079 downwards.
GAAAACCTTTCTCAGAAGTGATTTTCTGAGAGATTTTCATTTTAGCAATTCATTTTTTTAGAGTGTAGATATTTGAGGCCAGTTTCTCTGAAGGTTATAAAAGTGCCCTAGCTAAGTAACCACAGGTATAGTTCATTTGTTAAGCTTGACTACTTCAAGATGTCCATTTACCACTTTGTTTTTTTTCGTAACTTTGAACAAAATGGGATCCTGTTCTGTCTGGGACTGTTGTTTGTATTGTGTACACACACAAAAATATGTACACATCCATAAAAACTATTACGTAATCTTTGTTCTGAAGTTTAAAGGGATAGTAAAACCTAAAAATGAACTCACTGACATGTCGTTCCAAGCCATTAAATCAGACAGATCATCTCTTCATAGACAGCAAAGCAACTGGCGCATTTAAGGCCCAGAAAGATAGTAAGGACATCATTAAATTAATCCAGTGGTTCAACCATAATTTGATGAAGCTACGATAGTGCAAAATAATGACTTTATTCAACAAATTCTTCTCCTTTGTGCAAGTCTTCAACTCACATTGAGGAAAGTACCATGGTGCACTGGTGGCAAAGAGAATTTTTTTAATAAAGTAGTTATCAGTGTGCTTTTTGGGGTTCACTGACTGTATATTGGCAAGACTAAAGGAGGAGGGCGGGCACGGCAACACATTCACCTCATCCCACCCGTAGTGATGGGGTGAATCTGTCAGTGTGTTGATCTGCATCTAGAGAGTGTGACGGGTTATGTGCTCATTATCTAATCTGTCTGTGCATCATTCACTCTTCCATCCCTCTCTGCTGTCTGACCTCGTGTGAGAGTTTTTAGGCCAATAAAAAAGGTTAACGCTTTCCCTTTGAAGGCAAAACCAAACCGCAACAATTAATTTTCCCTCAATTCTAATTTACTAAAATAATTACACACCACTTGCGACATGTATGTATTTAACCGCAGTTCACTTTTGCAGGCTTTTTTTTAATACCAGTTAAGTAATTACCTCACTTCCACTTGCAGGTAGGCAGTGCTCTCATTCCCAGTCGGACTGTTGTGGCTGAGAGTGAGATGGCGTGGACTTATCTCTATCTCTTGCCGACTGGAAAGTGATTTAGGTGAGACTTTTTAAAGTTGCCTGTCTGGGCCACCTCGTCACGAGACTCTTGGAACTTTAGCCTCTCTTTCTAAGACGACTGCGGCCTCATTATGAGTTCACCCCTCCCCCTTCCTCTCGCGATTTCCTTTCCACTGTGTAATTACAAGGCAGACGCCAGTCAAGGAAATGCCGTGATGTCATCACACTCGCTATTGATTATGTATGCGGTGCATTTATATATATCGTGGTGACGTTCCGTGGGCTTTTATATATTGTGTGTTTTCATCATTTTAATCATTTTACATACTGAATGCTAAATCTGTGAATTTATATAATTTTATAATTTTTTCGCTCCCAATATGAACAAACTACCATTTGTTTACTAATTACCTAACCTCTGTAATATTTTTGTGACGGCAGTTGTGCAACTGTTCCGAAATTGATTCTTGCATAATTACTGTTGCATTACCTTTAAATAGAAGGACGAACGGATGCTTGTTAATTGAATTAAAATACCTGTTGTTTTGGGTTGTGTTTTGAATGAACTGAAACGGGGTGGTTATGAGAAGTGAGTGGGGGTGGTGTGGACAGCTGGCCCGTCTGATCCCCTGAGTCTGCTCTTAAATTGGTTTTAGCAGCACTAATAAAGCTGATTATCTCTCTGCTTCCAAGTCCCACTAACCCTGACACCCGGGCAGCTGGGGCCCTCGTGCGCCAGCCCGGCCCCAGCTCACCCGCTGCAGTCTCTCCGCTTCCCTCCTTTTCTCTCCCTGCTCTTATCAGTCATAGCAGCTGCCATTAAGCTTTCATTGATGCTTCTTGCTTCGTGTAAGGCGGCACATGGAGCTTTAGTGTATTTTTATTATGACTGTTAATTGATTACATTTTGGCTTGAATACACGTTATGCTAATGAATTAATTTACATATATAGAGGTAAATGTATTGTTTGTTTTCATATAATAGGACATAAGCATATCACTGGCCAACAGCAATCCTTTTTGCTATTTAGTCTGTTTGATGTAGTTTTGGCTCCTATGACAAATTGCTTGTGTTTTTCCTCATTTGTAAGTTAAAAGCAGGTTAAATTAATGCATTTGAATGATAATGTGGACATGAAGCCCTTTCGCAAAGAAGGCTTCCTTGTATTTTGCGTTTCTTTTATTCCATGTTCAGTTGTTGGTTAATTTTCGGTTGTTGTTGTTGTGATTTGATTCCAAGTTTTATTCTATTTGTATCTATATACAAACAGAATGTTATTTCACAGCCCTGATTTCTATATGTATCGCTTTTACAGTGTTAGGGTTAGGACTTTTTTTTTTCTCAGAATTTTTAAAACTAACCATAATTTTATGCAGCAGTTTTTGTTTTTTTGTTTTTTAAGAAAGTAAAAAAAAAAAATCAGCTGGAATGCATGACTGGATGCAAAATCATTACAAAAAAGAGCCTTGGAAAAAGAAGCAGCATGACTGCTTTAAACATTAATAATGATAAGAATGACTTTATTGCCCTATATAAAGTTAATAAGATATTAATTATTATTATGAATAAATTGAAGCATTGTGTGACATTGAAGACTGAATGTTTGAAAATTCAGCTTTATCACAAGAATAAATTCTTGATGGTTGATGTTTATATGTATATATATATATATATATATAGATATATGTATGTTGCACATTACTACTTTTCCTGTATTTTTAATCAAATAAATGCATGTTTGGTGAGGATAAGACACTTATTCTTACACATCTTAAAACATTTCTTCATTTTTCATTAACTTTATTATGAAATTTAAACTATATATATATATATATATATATATATATATATATTGTTTAATACTTGAACAATGCTTATTGTACAATGCTTTACCTTTAAAAAGGTAAGGGAGAATCAAATGGAAACCAAAAATCCAGGACCTCTGTAGTAGCTGATCCTCATCTTAACTCCTTAATTACATGCGTATTGTGAAAATAGTTTCATGTTGTTTCACTGGGTTTCGTGACGCATGCATTCAGAGCACATGGCCTTCTGTAATGGCCACATCAAGGTCAACAGCCACTCCTATTTTATTCAAATCTCAGTCAAATCAGTACATGAAATTAATAACGGTACTCAAACAGCACTTAAAAAACAAAAAACATACAGTATGATAAATGCTTTACAAGAAGTTAATTAGCTACAAGCCACTAGTTGGTTGATTGAAAGGTTATTTATCTGCTCATTAATTGTGCTTTTTTGTTTTAACAGTGAGATTGTAATTGTAATAACGACTGTAGGAACAGTATGTGCTGTTCTGTCCTTCCTCTCTTGTTACACCCTATGACAATGAAATATACACTTCAACTTGCTTGCTTGTTTTGCAAACTATTAAAGGCAGCCACAAACGGTTTCTAATCATGGTTCCTACTACAACTTTTTACATGAATTCCTTTAATCATCACCATATTCCGGCACATTCTGTCTCTGTATCGCAGAATTTACATTCCCATGTCAGCCATTTTTAACAACTGTTTTGATAACCGGTATTCGTAAAATTGTTTTCGGCTGATCAAGAAGTCAGAATGGGCTCCGCAGCTGTTCTCAGCCTCAAAATCAGCCATCAACTTTTTATTAAACATGTAAACAAACAGAAAATTACCTCGTAAACATGCCACTTTGCTATGACATCTTAATGAGTATGTGGCTAGATGCAAGTTTCAGATGTTTATAGAATATAGTCGAATATACCAGATGGTTTACGCTCGGCATTCTGCAATTGGGTCAAACATCTTAAAATGCTTTCATGTTGTTTCCTGTAACTGGACTGTGAGGTTGCCGGTGGCTTCCAAAAGGCACATTTTTGAAAGCCAATTCCTATAAATATCTGCTATATATCAGATTGGTTCAATGGATGGTGGTTTTGCTCTTGTTTGGGGAGATTGTGGAGTACTTTACAGTAAATTGAGGGAGAAAAAAATAAGAATTTTGGAAGGAGGAAGGAGAGAAGGGGGAGCAAGAACTTGGACCTGTTGGATTGAAACCCAAATTGCCCTTAAGAACGGGAACTGCCTGAGAGCAGGAAACAACTTCAAAGCCTCGGATACGTCTCAACCATTTGTAGACACCACAATTGCAATGTTCCTTTCACTGCTGCCTGCTTTTTATGCTGGAATGCTGGGAAGTATACTTGGCTGTTTAACTAGTTCAATTGACAATAAATGTATTGAGTGTTTTTTTTCTCGTTCCCCCCCCAAAGACTTTCTATAGAACTTTTCTTACTCTAACTGGAACATAATTTGAACTTAACCAGAACCAGTGTGCAGCAGATGTTGTCAAAGGCTGAGCTTTACACATGAGCTGATATCTTCTGAGAGGGTCATTTATGTAAATTATGTGGGTCTGCTGTTGTGTCATTAGGTGGTAATTAAACCAAATAAACATAAAACTGGTTAAGGGGTCATTGGATTGCCGTTTTACATAAGTTGATATGATTCTTTAGGGACTCAATGAAAAGTCTAAAACAAATTCCGGTTAAAATTTCTCAATGTTTGTGTGAAAATGTTTTTTACCCTGTCAAAATCAGCTGTTTTGAGCAAGTCCATGTTGCTTTAAATGCTAATGAGCTCTGCTGACCCCGCCCCTTTCTTCCGTGTGGTGACAAGAATACTGTAAACTTCAGCGCAACACTGGTTAACTAATGTTAGCACGTTATTGGGAAAGAGATTCATAAAAACCCTTATACTCACTTCTTCTGTGGCTAAAGCTGGATCACAAATGATTCATGCAAACATAGACGCATTTAGGCAAATTAGTATTGGTGCGTTGCTTGCAGATGTAGATTAATCGATTAATTGATTACATTTTGGCTTGAATACACGTTATGCTAATGAATTAATTTACTAGAGGTAAATGTATTGTAATGTATTGTCAGAAGTAAATGGCGAATTTTCATTAATACGTTCAACAGCAAAACACTTCTATCACAAAAAAACACTGGTTGTGAATTTTGCATCCAATGACCCCTAAGAAGCTGTTAATCTTTGTCTTCGAGAAACAGTATATATACGATGTATGGATATATGTGTGTATATATTTGAACAGGGTTTTCTAATATAGCATTCAGTTTAATGTCAACATGCTGCTTTAACACATCATTTATAATATTATTGAAGGAATTAAATGAAATATGCATTTTCAAGAGCTGTTAAATATTTAATGTCTGACGCCCCTCTCACATATCAAAAAAATATGTTGAGAACCAAATGCTACCCTGTTAAAAAAAAAAAACACACCCACATTGTAAACGTATTATATTATCCATTGAATGCACTGTTATATATGTGATAGGAAAAGAGCCTGTGTTTCTTCAGTTTTAGTTTAGTTTGAGTTGAGTTCAGGCTCAACAGCCTCAGGATAAAAAAGTCAGCAAAAGCTGATTTTATTGCAATAGTGATGAGCTGTTTATACCAGTGCCTTTTATTTTAAGTTAGAACACCAGAACTGATGGCATTATGATTATCCCACACTTATGTGGTTTGCAGTTCAAAGTGGTAAGCTGCTGCAGAAAATAATTGGTCAGTTATACATGTGAGTGTACACTGTCCAGCAATTAATGGAATCCAGGGGCCTAAAACATAAAACGCCTTATAGGGGTAGTTCACCCAAAAAGAAAAATTCTGTGATTAATTACTCACCCTCATATCGTTCCAAACCCAGTAGGCCTTCGTTTATCTTCAGAACACAAATTAAGTTATTTTTGATAATATCAGAGAGCCATCTGACTCTCCATAGACGGCAACACAACTAAAATGATCCCAGAATCAGAAACATTGACATCAACATTAGTTTTGTGATGCTAGGAGAATACTTTGTGTGTGTGTGTGTAAAGAAAACAAATATAACATCATCTACCATTCTTCTCCCCTGAATTACGTCTTCCACCTTTCTAGAGAGTATCTTAATGCGCTGCATACGCAAGCTTTAATGTATTTGACACAATAAGCCTTGTTTACATCTGGGTGAAAGCGTGCGCAATCTGCGGTTCTTTAAATCTAGATGAACACAAACGCATGCGTTGTGATGCTCTCTAAAATGGAGGAAGACATAAGTCAGGGGAGAAGAATGGTAAAATGAGTTAATTATGTTATTTTTGTTTCCTTTGCGCAAAAAAAAATTCTCGTAGGGTCGAAATTGTAACATGAACTGTTTTAGTGGTGTTTTTAACTGCGTTTCTGGACCTGGGATAAAGCCAGACGGCTCTCTGATATAATTTGTGTTCAGAAGAACAGTTCAGAGGGTCTTATGGGCTTGAACCACCAGGTGAGTAATTACTGTAATAAAAGAACTTTTATTTTTGAGTGAAACCCTTTAAAAATTAACTGTGCATTTTTTTCAGTGCTAACATACTTTGTCCTCCAAGATTTATATTGGTAACTAACTGAGCTATTTGTAGATTGACTTGTATAAATTGTATCCAGTCACATGATTTGGGGATCAGTTTGGCCGACCAATGACATGGAGTTCTCGAAACAGTTATTTTGATCATTTCGTTTGGTGCCTTTAAACACAGCTGCATTAAGAAGCGCAAATTATATGGCCCGTCAAAATTATATGTATTCACCCAACAAAAATTCTTGACCAAATGCATTAAAGGACTTTCCTCATCTACACTAGCATTCCTTTCTTGCTGTGTTTTTGCTTCACGTGTATGTTTTGCCATGTGTTTATGCGTGTGCACACATGTAGCGTGTTTTGTTCGGCAGCACTATTGCTGTTTTTAGAGCCGATAACCTCAGATAACAACTTTTCGCTTTGATGATTTTTTTTTTTTTGCTTTTGAGGACTTAGGTGGATATGCTGTCTTTGTGATAGGCAGTAAGTAAAAACAGCATGAACAAAAGCCAAGTGGGTTTGTTCTGATGTGCTTTTACACATGAAAACATTAGATGAACTCTTCCAACACGTGTTGACAACTTTGTCTAAGTGCCGATTTACAGCCAGTGCCACCATCATGCTAACAATCTCTTTAGTGTTCCACTGAAGGAGGAAACAGTTTTGGAAATAACATGAGGGTGAGTAAATGAATCTTTGCTTTGACTCATGAGTCTTAGATAAACCTCGAAACAAAGAACAATCTACCTTTGCTAATTGTTAAAAAATCAATTGGAAAACCCCAGCATCGTGTAGCGCTGGGTGAACGGGCCGTTGACAGTAATGCTCAGTGCCCACATTTTGGTGCAGTTGGTCCATATCCAGTTTCATGCCTCTCCTCATATAACTTTGATGAAACCAGCGCAGCTCGAGCAGCAAAGTCCGCTGAAAGGTCACCCACCACATCTCAGTGATGTAATTCAATGCTGACACATCTGGAGCATGTCAAAGCATGCAGGCATACGTGTGTGCGCATGTAAGTGCGAGCATGTGTTCATGACTTTCATACATGTTTGCGCATGTCTTGAAACAGAAAAGTGTCACTCTTCTGGTAACGTGATATACTCTGTCATCATGTGTGCTTGGGATGTAGAGAACGCAGGGGCGTAGCAACTATTATAACCACTTTTAGATATTTCTAAGTTCATCCCTCCCACTTTGAAGGGGATAATCATTATATTTTAAGAGTTTCGTTTTGCTTGGCTGCAGGGCAAAGAAAAAATTGTAACTGGGCCTGTAAAATTCTAGAAGCCTTTACTAGGAGCGTCAGCAGTGTACTTTTATGATTACTACTTTTGCATTATTTTGCAAGGTTGGTATGTATCTTGCATCTGTATCTTGATGTCTTTATTGTTATATTCTGCAAAATTTGTATCAAATATATTGCAATTCACATTTTGGCGTACAGGTAAGATTTATTATGGTTTTGAATATATATATATATATAAAAAAAAAAATATATATATATATATATATATATAAAAGCATCTAAAATGAATGTTAATCTATTAGTTATTAAAATGTAATTTATTTCTCTGATTACAAAACTGAGTTGTCATCAGCCACTGTATCGTCTTACTGTACGTACTTACATTTAAATTAATGATTCGGTACAATGCACTTATTGTGTTTTTTATTGTACTTATATTTTAAAAATACCTGCTTTTATTTACATCTGTAATTAATTTCTGTATTTTCATTTATAATTACACCCTTAAAGCTCCCGTGCGATTGAGTCTCTGTAGTGGAGACAAAAAGTCCGGTCAGACTGTGAGTGATGTCGTGGTTTGTGTGACACAACAGATTGTATAGAGCATTTGATTGGTCAGATAAGTACATTGTACTTATTTTTTTATGTAAGTACCTAGTAGTTAAGGCCACTTAATGTAAAGCGTTTTTTTTTATTTCCCGGTTAGGAATTAGATAAGCTTTTTACAAGAATTTTTACAAACATGTCTTACAATAATGCATTCTCTGTCAGCATTTTAAGACCAAACAATGAAAATAATGTATTATAAGATATCTTAGTGCAAGCTTTTTTCAGTTTAGACAGCTTCTGACATTTATTTTAATCTAGGACTACTCTTAAACCCTGTTCGGGAAACTGCCGCTAAGTGTTTAATGATTCCTTGTTTAATAAAAAATGTATTCCTTTCATAAAACATAACAAAACAAAAAAAAACACGTCTGACTCCAAACCTTTGAATGGTAATGTACATGCACACCTTTTGTAACACTAAGAAATGTTCTTAACGGCTTGAGCAATAGTTCCGAAAATCCCCCTGACAAAAGAACTATTAATTCAGTGTATGATACTGCCCTGTCTTCAGTTACTTCATGGCAATGATTCAGTCAGTTTCTCAAGCAAGACTGATGGGTCTTTCCCAAACAATGTGAACATTATCTATTTACCACCGAAAACAGCTCACACAATTGGAACCGGAGTCAAAGTGAGAGTATGCCTGTGTTTGCTTGCCCTGTCCTTTTTTCCCTGCATTGCAGTGGCTTCTGCTCTGTTTTTAGATCTTGGACCAGAGTTCAGGGAACAGAGTATATTTAGGACATAGATATTTTCTCTCAGAATGTGCTATTTTAGAAAATTCTTAAAATGAAAACTAGTTAAAACAGGGTCTCAAATCTCTCTAAATTGGCCAAGACATGTTAACAGCTTCACAAGTGCAATCCGCTTGGCTATTTGCAAAACATCTGCAGAATGCTTTGTGTTCCTTGTTCACCAGAAAGTCCCTGTACACCTTTAGGGTTTATTTCAAGTCATTGTCAAGTTGAAAAACAAATGGATCACCTAAGATGTCTTTGAAGTGTGCTGCACGGCCAAGAGTATGTGAACAACTCCTTCTAATTAACGGGTTTGTTTCAACCCCTTTATCTTAATGCTACACCATACAGTGACATTCTAGATATTTGTGTGTTTCTAACCTTATGGCAGCAGTTTGAGGAAAAGGCTTTTTCAGCTCCAGTGTGACAATAGCCATGTGCACAAATTGCTCTATTAATGCCCGTGGTTTGGAAAATTACATGTTCAACAAGCACATGTGAGTGTGGTGTCCAGGTGTCCACATACTTTTGGCTGTATAATTTATAACCGTATCAGCTCTAACCTTGGAAGGTGACTAACTGTGTCACTATCTATGGACTTTGCATGAAGACCTGATTGTGACAATCTGGCTCTTCAGCTGTTGTGCAGTGTGAAAAACACCTGCAGAACGCGTGTTCATCCGCTCTGCTTCTTTTACAGATACTTGGATGTGTTTCTATTATTTAAAAACCTAGATTTATTTGGACTTCGTGTTCATCTCCCATTACTTTTTAAAAATGCTTTAACGTGGTATTAATGGAGCTTGCATTTTTATGCGTATGTGATTTTGACTAATGTTGATGGTTTTAAGTTTTAATCAGGTCGTCTTCTGTTGTGTCAAAATGCTGGTGTAGCAGTAGAGTGTTATAATCAGTCACAATCATGCTCTTTTTTCAATCATCATAACATCACACTGCCATTTAAAAGTTTAGGAAAAGTTAACTTAAAAATGAGAATTTGGTGAAAAGCTACTCACCCTAATGCCATTCAAGCTGTACTGTAGATTTGTTTCTTCATTGGGGTGGGTCACTATGTCATCAGTAAGTCCTCTGCAGTGAATGGGTGCCGTCAGAACGAACAGCTCATAAAAACATCTGAATAATCCACAAGTAATCCATATACACTTTGGATGGCCTGAGGGCGAGTAAACTTTAAGCAAATTTCCTTTTTTGGGTGAACTGTGCCTTTCTAAATATGATGGTAACGTTAACTCACAAAAGTGACTGTAAAGACATTTACAATGTGACAAAGAATTTCTGTTTAAAACATACATGAATGCTGTTCTTTTGGGGGAATGAATAAATGAATTAATAAAACTGATTACACAAATATTAAATGGCACAATTGTTTTAAAATTTTATAAGAAATGTTTATTAAGCACCAAATCACCAACTTGAAGTAATGTTCTGAAGTAATTCAAAAATAATTACTATAATAATATAATAATAATGCAAATAATTTTGATTGTAGTAATTATCCAGAATATTTAGATTTTACTATTACTATTATCATAACCATTTACTATTACTATTTTATACTAATACTATTTTTTGAAGGAATGCAGCCTTGGTGAGCCAAAAATACAAATAATTGCAGTATAATTACAGTAACATATGTATTTTTTCACTAGGGTTGACAAAAAGAAAAGGCCATAACTACATAATCTTATTTATTTTTTTGCCAGAATGGATCATTCTCCACTGACAGTCATTCCAATTTTCCCATGTATTGTAATGAAACTATACTCTGTTGGCATTAGTGGAAGTGCCTTAGCATGGTTCAAATCATACTTATCTGATCAGTTTGTAGCAGTGAATGAAGACGTATCATATCGATATGGAGTGCAATATGGAGTACCATAGGGCCAGGTACTAGGGCCGTTACTTTTTACGCTTTACATGTTACCCTTGGGAGATATTATCAGGAGACATTGTGTTAGCTTTCACTGTTATGCTGATGATACTCCGCTCTATATTTCTTCACAGCCAGGTGAAACACACCAAATTAAGAAACTAAAGGAATGTATGGCTTATCTAAAAAATTGGATAACAAGTCACTTCTTACTGTTAAATTCTGACTAAACAGAGGTGTTAATTATCGGACCTAAAACACCACATGTAATAATCTAGAACACTCTTTAGGATTTAATGGCTGCTCTGTCAATTCTTCTTCATCAGTTAGAAACCTAGGTGAGCTGTTTGATAGTAATCTTTCATTTGAAAGCCATGTTTTAGCATCTGTAAAACTGCATTTTTCCATCTCAAGAACATATCTAAATTGCAACCTATGCGCTCAATCTCAAATGCAGCTGGTTCGAAATGCAGCAGCTAGAGTACTTACTAGAACCAGGAAGCATGAGCATATTAGCCCGGTTCTGTCAACACTGCACTGGATTTCTATCAAACATCATTTAGATTTTAAAATCTTGTTAATGACTTATAAAGCCCTGAATGGCTTAGCTCCTCAGTACTTGAGTGAGCTCTTATGACATTATAGTGCTCCACATCTTCTGCATTCTCAAAACTCTGGCCATCTGATAATACCTAGAATATCAAAATCTACTGCTGGTGACAGATCTTTTTTTTTATTTAGCACCCAAACTCTGGAACAATTTACCAAATACTGTTCGGGAGGCGGGCACACTCTGTAATTTTAAATCTAGATTAAAGACACATCTCTTTAATCTGGTTTACACATAACACACTGATACACATTTATTAATCAGATCCGTTAAAGGATTGTTATGCTGCATTAATTAGATCAGTCGGAACCGGGAACACTCCCTTTCACACACAATGTACATGAATGGCATCTATGCTAATATTAGTCTCTCTCTTATTCTGTTTCTCAGTCCATATCCAGATCCAAGTCCTTTGCACAATCTGACATTTCATTTCATTTATTAAGATCCCCATTAGCTCCTGAAGTTCATGTGCTTTAAACGTCTGGCCAGAGGAGAACTGGCCCCAGCTTAGCCTGGTTCTCCCAAGGTTTTTTTTTAATCGTTGTTTTGATTACAGAGAAGTCTCTGCATTTAATAAATAAATAGTTTAATCTCAATCATTATTGATTACCATCACTCTATTCTCCTATTTGATTATGTACAGTGCTTTGCTTCAATCTGTATTAAAAAATTTTATTTAGCCAGTGACTAATTTTGACATCTTATTATTTTCAGCATGATTATGACGACATAATTTTGTTTTGGCTGACAGCTCAGCTGATTAGCTGGTGAAGTTCTTTTATCTATTCAGCAAAGATGGCAGCAAAAATCAGGGACCTGGAGATGAAGACACATTTATGGCTTAAATTTGGTCTGATTACTCTATAAACTTAAATCCAATCAGAGTGGTCTGTCTATTTGCAGATAAATCTGTAAATGTTTAACCAATAAAAACAATTTTTTGAAAGGGAAACAATAGTATATTAGTATGCATTGCAGTCTTGTAGTAAGATGTTGCCTCATCTCAAAGTGAGTTGGTCCTCATTGAGGATAAAAAATATGCTATTTTCAAAGGATGACTGGGTAATTGAAAGTAAGCAACTGACTCCTGTGTTTATGGAAAGTAGGTTTAGAAAATTCTGGGTTTGAAAAAGAAAAATAGCATCTGTCAAGTTAGGTTATGTTAGAGATGTGTGGTTTACTGAAAGGCAGCAGGATGTCTGTCAGCTTTAGTGAGGACACAGCTAATCAGGAAAACCGCAGGAGTCTTAGGTTCTGTAAGGCCGCTCCACATACTCAGACCCTTCACAGCAGATTGATTCCTATCTGATGGAGGCAAGGGCTGCTAATTGGGATTTAATCCCCTTTATTGAGCATGAATAAGTTCCGGGACTTCTCTAAATGATTAATTTGAAGATAAGATTTTAATAGCTTAATGTTTTGGCAATTAATCTCATAAGAGCCTTTTTCCCTCGCCTCCTGTTAAGCATCAAGAGCTGCACCATCAGGAAACCAAGCTGAAATAATCCATTACATTTTGTATGCAGCTTTTTTTTTTCTTTCTTTTTTTTTTTTGGGTGAGTCTGAAGAGTTTTTTTTTTTTTTTTTTCAATTTATATTTTCTATATAAGTTTTGATTGAACAGGTTTCATTCAATATAATCATACTGAGCCAAAGTATAATTTTAGATCTAAAATACTATTGGTATTCAGTTTGTTGTCATTGGAATATGTTTCATGTTATTTTTTGCGGTTTACTTTTTACCTTAAGTGTTGCATAAGTGAAGCAGCTGTTTTTGCTCTGATGCCAAATTTCTTTTGTTATGAAAGAACTTATCTTTTTGGTTCGTGTCCAACAAGTTTAAAAACAACAGGATTCAAAAAAGATTACATGGAATTTAAATTAATTTATAAACTCTGGCTGTGATAATTATATAGTAATATATACCTCTGTCTGAATATAAAATTAATCATGTTGGTCACATAACATTTTGGTCAAACCACCCACCCTAGTCGACAGACATGCCTCAATCTGTTCTGTTAAGTTTGGTGTTCCTGTAATCAAATTGCTTGTAATGTCTAAAAGGAAGGATCATTAAATAACGATTTATAGGAAATTAGAGTTGCTCTGACCCAGAATGCATTGAGTAATGCTTCAGTAGTTGTTTGATTGTTTGTATTAATTAAACATGGTTATATATCAGTCCCTCATTTACTCGGTTAGGCCTGCAGATTCCCACCTGTGGATAAAATAATATCTTAAGTCCATATTAGTGTGCTTTTAAAGGGCTTTTGTCCAACAGATGGTTTTGCAAATCCCCCATCATTTGCTTCAGAGCGTGGACGTTTGTTTATAAGAGTTTTTCGGAAAAAAAACCCCATCATATCCTGACATGACATCCAAAAGATACATTTTAAATTGGACTTATACTCAAACAAATGAACAGATTACAGAGAGTAGCCTGTTTCACCCATTCTGCAGTCTAATAAATGGAGTCTAAAAAGAGATAAACAAGCGGGCAAACATTTAGGATGTCCAGTAATCCCCAGCATACTTGACAATCTTGCTCGTGGATAAATTGGTCAGGAAGAGTTATGTAAAAGAAATTCAGCATAGAGCTATAAATATACCAAATCTGCATGTTTTGAACGGAAGTCTGCATTTCTGGGAAAGCACTTAGTCATGGCAATGACATACTTATTTTCTTTAATCCGAAATGCCTACAACTCCATGTCGCTGTGAATGATACAGTACTACATCCTACTACCTAACCATTTTAATCCGTGAAGATTTGTTTATTTAGTGCTTCTTTCCCGAATCAGAATTTGCCACTGACATCAAATCTTTTACAAAAATTATTAAATGTTTGTTTTTTAGTTCAATGCTGGTCGTACAATCTCAGGGCAGGTTTTGCATGACTACAATAGTCTGATTTGTCCTTCCGTAGTCAATTATCGCCTCTGTCCCGTTTAGAAAAATAACCCCACAGGACGCTTTTCTGTTGCTTTGAGGTTAAATTCGTGGCAAGGAGAAAGGGTACAGCATGGCGGATGGCCTAGAACAACAAATGCATTGTGGTTTGTGCAGGGCTTACAAAGCCAAAGCTTATGCTTAGACCCTTTGTCAGATGTACAACAGATCAGATTCCCCATCCCCTTCACCAAAATGCCACTGTATGTACTATATATCTCAACTTTACTGTTTTAGGTTTAATCTAAATCCAAAACTGACTCTTAAAATGATAGTTTTCCCAAAAATGGTTAATTAATTAGTTTAACCTCATTTACTTTTTGGAGCCTTTTGACTTTGATGGGCAAAAATAGTTAAAATATTGTACACATATTTTTCTGTTCTGTAGAAGAAAGACAGTTCAACCAATCAAAACAGTCCTACATGTGAGTAAATTATTTTTGGGTGAACTATAAAAATTCTGTCATTTTATTACAATTCAAAACATGACAGAAAAAAATGTATGGGAAAAAAAACCTCCTACTGCTGGTTTGAGGGTGAATAAATGATGATTTTTCAGTGGACTCTGGGTGGAATGATTTTTTGGGGTATGGGCCAAATAGTTCATCAAAATGTCTGTTTTCATATTCTGCAGAAGATAGAAAGTTCTTCTGGTTTGAGGGTGAGTAAAAGATTTTTTTTTGGGGTGAACTATGGGTGAGATTAGATGAAATGGTGCCTTTTTTGGGGTTTTGCCCAAAATTGTTTATCAAAATGTCTTCTTTTGTGTTCTGCAGAATATAGAAAGTCATAATGGTTTGAGGGTGTGTAAATAAAGATTTTTAGGTGAACTGTGGGTGAAATAATGATTTTTGGGAGGTTCGGGCCAACACACACAGGCATATATATATTAAACATTTATTAAAATAACTTTTTGTGTCCTGCAGAAGATAGAAAATACTACTGGTTTGAGGGGGAATAAATAAAGGTTTCTGGGTGAAATTGGGTCAAATGATGTTTTTTACATTTTTTTTGTAGTTCATTAAAATATCTCCCGTTGTTTTCTGCAGAAGATAGAAAGTCCTTGTGATTTGAGGGTGAGCAAATGATGATTTTTGGGTGAACTTTCCCTTTAAGTGTAAGCTCAAACCTCGCAAGTGCTAATTACAGGATATCTAATGATGCTTAGGCAACCTTAGCCGTATTATTTGTTAAAACTTGTCTTGAGGAATGCTGCCATTTAGTGTTGATACCATTTCCAACGGTCCTGTTTAGGATTCCTCGTGGAATGCGAGGAATGGCAAAGCAAAGCAAACATCGACTCTGTCGACTCTGCGCCCTAAAACTACCAAATGATTGATGCCGCAGTTTAATGTTCGGGGCATGTGGCAGAGATTAATTCTCATTTGGCTCTTTGTGTAAACGTTATCTCGTGCATCTAAGGAGCCTGCTCATTGTCTCGCAGAACAGGCAGGTTTTGAATGATGTGCACTCGCGTCTTTGTCAGCGTATTAGGTGGAATATCTCGGTCCATTCACGGACAATGTGATGAATGAAACAAGACTCTTCCGGGCTCAGAATCTCTCACACCATCATCCACCATATTGGCACGCGATACAATGAGATTTAGCGCGTCGGCCCTGCAGGTGCTTTCTGCCCTGTGTTTCCCACACCTGGAAGGGCACCAAAGGGCATGGACACCCTACACGCCTATTCAGCGTCGTGTCTCGCAGGCTCCGCCCACTCTATAGGATACACTACTCCACCAGCGTGCTAACAATGAGCATCGCTATCACTGTCCATCTATTCAACGCTGGGCGGGACGCGCTTATCATAAAGGCTCCTGTCATTTTGATGGCCGTTATCATTGAATACGCCTTCATGAAACCAGACATAAAAAAGACTGCCACCTTGGGAGGCCCTTTTCCGATCCATCTCCAAAGGAAGAGAAAGAGTCGGGGTCAGAACCTCCACTTTTCAGTTGTCATTTAGCACGTCAATAGAGACTGTACATTACATGGGATTAATCGGGCTGAATCCAGGCACCTAGAGGAAAAAGGATATACGGGGACGGCTTGAAGATCAAGAGATGAAAGAAAGTGGTAAAGAAAGAACTATGGGATTTTGAGCCCTTTGAGAGGTGGCCAATCTGGCACGGAGCAACGGCGCCGGCGCCAGCAATATGTCTATACTGTATTATGAGCCGCGTACTGGAAAGCTCAGTAATGTCATCGGAAGGCTGTAATTGGACTGCATCCTTAGGCTTTCGGGTCAGAGATTGCAGAATTTAAGCGCGTCGGATTGGCGTCCTCGGATGGCCCCGTTGTAGAAATGAGCGAGGTGATGGCATGCAGTCATTATTTGCCCGCCACATGCCTGCCAGATTAGTCTTGTGACTACAGCGGGAATCGCAGGCCCCGCTGCGCCCACTGTCCTCTCTCTTCATGTGCACTGGTTTGAACATCTCTTTCCGAGGAGGTCACATGGCGGTTCAATTACTGCCATTTATGACTTCATTTCTTTGTTACTCCAACAGAAACGGGAGAGTTTAAATGATGGTTTGGGTGGTTATGTTATTTGGAAAAGCCTATGCTTTTAAGAAAAAAGTGGGGAAAACAATTATACAGCCTGCTGAATATTAAAGAGGTGTCTTTATAGAGCAATAATGTGTGTCTGAAGTATTAAAGATTTCCTTTTTGCTTTTTGTTTTAATTTATAAAATGTAACAGATGTGTTTTTTGATATTTGTTATATTAAGCATTTTGGAATAAGTCCGATGTATGTATCATGTATTGTTCTGGCACTCAAGTGAAGGGGAGTCGGGGAGAAATAAAGGTATTTTGTTTAAAACCAGTTACTTTTTTATCATTGAATTCCTTTTGAATGATGTAACTGTGGTCTCACTGATTTTCCCCTCCTTAAAGAGTTCGGAGCCTTAAACATGCTAAGGTACTTATTCATCAATGCAATAATATAAATGAATATAAAATGCACTGGCCTTTTGGAAAACAATATAGCCTTGTGTTAGATTTATAAAAATAACCTAAAATAAAAACTATTACTAAACTAGTACTGTCATTTACTTTTTAATTTTCAGCACCCAATACACAGTATACTGATTTGACGCTAAAGAAACATTTGTTATTATTAATGCAAAGCAAATATACTGCATAATTTTTTAGTGGAAGTTGTCATACTTTTTCAGGATTCTTTGATTAATACAATGTTGAAATGAACAGCATTAGAAATGTTTTGTAACCTTATAGATGTCTTCGCTGTCACATGATCAGTTTAATGCATACATAAAAGAAGTAGAAGTCTCTTAATACAAAAACTCTTACTGACAAGATGGGGTTCTTCTACAAGTACTTGAGACTTTAGGCTTCGTTGTTGTGCTGTGTGTGTGTGTGTGTGTGCGGGCATGCACATAAAGCTCTTCTTTGTTGACCTTGTAGAGTTATAGTTTCCATGTGAAATCTTTGAATTAGTCCTCCGTTCCACTGCTTCACACAATGCAGGTTGTTGTATTCCCAATCAGAGGGTTACACAAAGTGTAAAATGCATGTGTGATGTCAAAACATATCCGGAAATGTGTCAACAAAAGCCTGTAGTGTTTATTTGAAGTGCTTATTTTGTCCCATGTGTGCCATAATGAATAGTACATTTTATACAGAATTTTAAGTTTATTTAGTTAATGAATAATTTTCTTGAATTGAAGCATACTGGATGTTTATTTTCCGTTTTTTTGTAATTTGACAACCCTTTTTTATTTTCTTTATTTTATTTTATTTAAAGGAGAACTACTTTTTCCTGAGCACTTATATTTGATCAATTATTAAAATTTTTAGAAATGATTTAATATTTGTGGACAAATATTGCTTTAAAATGTAGCCATGTTTTTGTTATGTGTGTGTGTGTGTACACTTGTAAGCACATTTATTTCTCAGACTAGGTTACAATCTAGTGGATAGCACACAAGCTGCTCGTATATAGTTCTCAATGCCCTATTTCGGATGAATTTAATGTGCGACTCTGGATGCCTGTTGAGACATTAAAGATGATTTTATTCACGTATGCTTTAAATAGGCCACACTAATGTTATTTATGCCATCTCTACCCTTGTACAACCTTGCCTGCATGTCAAGCAGTGACTCACTGACTTGTGATTAATGTGAAGAAACATCATGCTAATTGTCTAGATAGGTTCCATGCCTTGACAAGACCTTGAGGAGCATTTATCTTGTCATTCTCAGAACTAATACATAGTCTTGCACATTAAAGCTTTATAGAGCAGTGAAAACAAATGGATACAAGGCTGAAAACAATCCACAGCTTTGTGTCTCTAGATACAATGTATAATCTAGTTCATGGGAATGCACAGTTTTGGCTCTACTCCCTAGGTCCCTGCGTCAGTTGAATACTTAGACAAAACACAAGTGTCATGCCTCTTTCTCTAATATGAGAATCCAGCATGTTGCAAGTTTTGAGTGAAATCTGCACAGAGATGTGTGATTGTGTTTTATGTTGTATTGGGATAATGTGTGGCACACCTGTAGCATTGGTTTGGTCTTAAGCCTTTATAAAAGTCCACCTGGCCCAGCTGGGTAAGTGATTTCAGTGTCCTCACAGACGGTGTACTCTTTCTGAGCCTCTTGCCCCTCACTTAAACTTCTCTTGAACACTTCTCTATAATTACTGCCTGTTTTATCTGAGTCAGACACTTAGGATTAAACTAGGGATGTGTTTTAATTACATAATGTGCTGATCAATGAAGCAAATGTGTTGACGATAAATCACATTTAAATACTTGCCAAGAAGAGTTGCTACATGAAAAAAAAAATTGGAGTCAATATATTGTGTTAAAACTACCCATCAGTCTCTCCCAAACCCTTACCCTAAACCTACCCTTTACCCAATGATAACCCGATCCCTTAAATCAAGTTCGAACCTCAAACAGCCTTTAAAACTGTCCGAAACATCTCTCGCAAAATATAGCGGTACAAGAGCACACTCTCCCTCATATATATATATATATGTATATGTGTGTTTGTGTACTTTTTTGGTTGCTTGTGAAATTGCTATGATCAGATCTTTGAATTACATTCTTACTAAGCATTTTTATGTTCTTGAAATGAATGATAATTCACACATAAAAAGCTAATTATTCACCCACGATTCACCTGCCTGCATGTCATTCCAAATTATGTTTTCTTTCTTTGTGAAGTTAGAAGATATTTTGAGAAATGTTTTATTCTTTTTGTCCATATAGTGGAAGTTAGTAATTTGATAGCCAGCATTCTTTACAATTTTACCTTTTCTACTCCTTTTAAGTCTATTTTTTACTTATGTTGGCCTTGACACTTTTTTTTTTAATGATTTTATTCACCAGATATAGCACCTTCCCAAATAATAAAAAATATATATACTTTAGTCCTTTACAAATCCATTCACACTAATCATAATCATGACGTTGATATCAGACATTCGATGAATCCTCACACGCACTTGCAAACTCTTGTCAAAAAAAAACAAAAAACGGGAAGCCTCGTGTCAACTTAGCAGTCATTGGTCAAACCAGAGGATTGTTTACTTGTGATGTTAGGGGCGTCTTGGCCTTGATGACCTCTTTTTTTTTTTCTTGGCCACTAATAAGTCTTGATTCTGCAGCAGTAACATAATGGTCAAACATATGTCATGGGTAATCAAGGTCCAAATGCACCTGACCTGATATAATCCCCTTTGAAAGGGGCTTCCAACTGTTTACCATTGTTAACAATGAGTACACCGCTAAAGGAGCTTCACGTTGTGAAAACAGTTTATTGGAGCACTTTATCAGCACATAAACGATCTTCAGAAGATCAAAAAAAAAGGATAGTGCACTTGAAACTTGTGTCATCATTTACTCACCCAATGAGTCAATGAGGTCTAATGTTGTTTTATAATGACAAAAACAGTTCTTTAAAATATCTTTTGTTTTCAATAGAAAGAAACTCTTTTGAACAACATGAGGGTCAATAAATAGTAAGTTTAAAGTGACAATGAAAAGTAATAATTGCCAGATGCAGTTTTTTTAATATGTTGCAATGGTAATTTAACATCTCACAACTATAATTCTATACGTCACAATTTACTTGACAGATTTACCCAGAATGGCGAGAAAAGTTGAGAGATATAAAAAGTCCAGATTACTGTTTTTATTTGCTTATTCCATGGCGATAATAGACTTCCATCAAACTCTCTTGTAAAATCATTTTAATGCATTAGAAGTGAATCACCAAGAAATGTCCTTGCTTTCACAGGGGGTCAAAAAGTGATACAGAGGCATGGGAGTTGCTTAAAACGCTGGGCTCACGAACCAAGCAGTATCACAGACTCCCACATTGCTCATCGGCCATGCTATATTATCCCTCCACCCCAACTTACATGGTCCCACCCCCACTGTTATCCAAGTTTTGAGGGGGTTGGGGTGACAGACCGACCTTGCATGTCCACTAACGGTCACTTTAATGCACTGGGGTCAAGGGATTAGACCGGGAGGGCTCACCTCTCTCACACCGCGCTGATAATGTGAATGAGGTCAGTGTCGATGAGGGAACTGGCGGAACCCAAACTCCCTCCCTGCATCTCTTAGGGCAGCAGCAGTCATGCAGAACTCGCAAGTGAACACACAGAGTGTGAGCTCATAGGATTAGGTCACTGAATAAGGTCAGGACACCTCTGTGACAACGCTTGGATTCCCTTAAACCTGTTCTATTGACCAAAATGGTCTGCGTCACATGTGTGGTTGTTAGGCAAATAGATTTTACTTGAATTGTCTGGTTAACTCTTAAGACTTTTAATTCATTGGTTAAAGAGAGAGGGCGAAGAAAAAGTCATGTTCATGTTCAGAACTTGACTGTAATTTAAGCTGAAGCATTTTTCCATATCAAAGGTGTAATACTTCACTTGTTATCCCTGGCATACGCCACAACAAATACTTAGCTCATTGTTCATTCAATGTGGTTTACCAGTCATACAAGACTACATGATCTTGCCCTATAGCTATCAACATATCTGTAATCCCCTTTGAAATACATGATCTGGGCTTCAAACATGCCTGCTGTCAGAGAAGCAAGTCTCTTATGATAATACAGAACACAAACACAAACAGTCATTTTCAAGGCTGACATAAACAGCGATATGTCTTGTTTAAACATGCTGGAAAATAACACTGTGAAAACATAGTTCAGCATCGCATAGGACGTGACATAACTGGTAGCCTCCTTTATGAAAATGGAGAGAGTGTGTGTATTCATATACATATATGTATGTATATATGTGTATATATATATATATATATATTTTTTTTTTTTTGTGTATATGTGTATGTATATATGTGTATATGTATGTATGTATGTGTATATATATATGTGTATATATGTGTAGTTATATATGTAGATATATATGTATATGCATATATATATATGTATAAGTGTGTGTATATTGCAAACACATACACCAAACATTTAAAAAATATATATTTTTTATATATATAAATCATTTTTAAATATATATATATATATATATATATATATAGTGTACAGTACTCAACATTTTAAGTCGATAATAAAATCTCAT
>JAUCMT010000160.1:14712442-14733089 GCA_032357475.1 Enteromius thamalakanensis | reverse complement strand
GAGGTACTCCATACTGCACTTGTGATCGATTTGATACGTCCTCATTCACTGCTACAAACTGATAGCGGTCAGATAAGAATGATTTGAACCATGCTAAGGCACTTCCACTAATGCCAACAGAGTTTTCTAGTCTAATGAAGAGAATGTTGTGGTCACTAGTGTCAAACGCAGTGCTGAGATCCAACAGCATTAATAATGAGATACAACCACGATCAGATGATAAAAGCAGGTCATTTGTAACTCTAATTGAAGCAGTCTCAGTACTGTGATATGTTCTAAGTCCTGACTGGAAATCCTCACAGAGACCATTTTTCATCTATCATTTATCATTGTGAGGAAAAACACAATGTGCTAAATACTATACACACACACACACACACACAGACTAACCTGCATAGTTTAGAAGAGCTGGGGAGCTCATGTTAGAAGCTCAGACTGTCAAAACACAGTCAAAAAGAATGTAAATGTGTCAACAGTCTCTGGGTGACATGTAACACAACAAAAATCTTTTGTTAAAGTATAGAATACTTCCTCTCAGTATGTTCAAACTCTAAGTAACCTCACTTTCTAGTTTCCAAAGTTTGTAACAACGTATAAGCAAGTAGCCAGCACTAAATCTAATCTAATGTTTCACTTAAAATGTACTGGACATGAGCTTAAAAGCATTTTAATTATAATATAAATCAAAATGCACTCTATAAAATAACTTACTGATTTTAAGTGTATTTTAGGTTAAACAGAATGTCTTTAGGTTTAAGTTCAGCTATTTACATCGGTGACTCTGAGACTTATGTTAACATTAGACAGTTTCTATGACAACCTCTTGCCTCTGTGAGAGAACCCATGAAATGAAATGGGAATAGGAACAGGCCAACAGTTACAAATATTAACCACCCCTATTTTTCAGATGCTGATGGGATAGATGGAGGCCTCTGTGTCATATACTATCACTTACAGTATGCCTGCATGTTGGAATGAATAGAGACAGACTGCAGTGATGTCTCTACAGACCACCATGGTGCACCATTCACAACTGAGAATGACTTTTGATGGAAATTGAAGTAGAAACTGAGTTGAGGTGGGAAACTAGGTCCAGAATTGCAATTAGAATTCCAGAAGGTAGAAGTGACATGCAATACAATTTGAAGAAAGAAAAATTCTGTTGTAATAATAAATTAAATTGTTCATAATTTTGTCAGTTATCCATAATGTACTCAACATATAGGTTTAAGTAATAATAATAAATTATTTTAAAATTATTAAAAGGTAAATTGAGATAATTGTATATATACAGGTCAATAAGTATTTGAATGTGAATTTGCAAGTTCTCCCTTTTTTTTTACTTTGAACAACAATGGAGCTATACTTCACATATCTTCTGGGGTTTTTTCTTAGCAGCAAATAAAGAAGTGTTTTGGAAAAGTCAGCCTTGAATGGTATTTATTGATTAATTAAAACTTAATAAGAAGTAGATTTGAACTGTTTCGTGAAAGCTGTTCGTAGACCGTGTGGCGCCATCAACTGTCATCTAGGGCGCCATTTCTTCCTGCGGGACAATCCGCGTGAGGGGAGAGATGACAGGGGAGAGATCCACTATTTAATTTCGTGGTGTATGTCAACAAAGGCTTAGGGTCCATTCACATGCAGTGCATTTTGCGTGTACAAGCTCTTTTTTTTCAACAGAGCAGTTAAAAATCCAAAGCAGAAATGATTTTGTAACTATGAAAATCTGGAATCTGAGGGTGCAGAAAAATCTAAATGCTGAGAAAATCACCTTTAGAGTTGTCCAAAAGAAGATCTTTTGAATGCATATTACTAATCAAAATATACGTTTTAATATATTTTCGATATGAAATTGACTAATGGAACATGATGTTTACTTACTATCCTAAGGATTTTTGTCTATGGGTGATCTAAAGTAATGTTCCTATGATATTTCATAATAAATTCGTTTTTTTAAACCATGCTTCTGCTAATTTAAGGCTTCTTCAAAGATATGAACGCAATATGCAAAGTTTTGAACACTGGACAGCCTGTGTTACAAATAATGACTGTTTTGAGTTTTGTGTCTAGAGTTTTGAAAAATGACAGTTATTAGTGCAATTAGGTTCAGTTATTTGTGCAAAAACGATTGTAAAAAACTTTAACTTAAAATTCAACTCATGAACTGATAAGTAACGGATTCATAATTTCTGACCTTTACTGAACCATGCTACTGAACGAGTGAGCTTGTGTTTATAAGAGAGAAGAAAGGACACTGCATCCATAACAAGCCCATGCCAGAGATTTATCATTAGGGGAAATATTGCTAATCCTGTGACTCGAGGGGTTGCAGACACGAGAAGCTTCTTTCACTTGAATGCTTGTTGGACCAAGCCAGATGTGAAGGGGACCACTGATGCCAAATTAAAATTTCTCTTTTTCTGCCACTGTCATTTTGGATCATTTTTAGACATGAGCTAACAGTTGCACTAAAGGCATAACATGTATTTATATGCACCAGCGTTTGTCTGAACACAACAGGTCTGGAAAAAAGTATGATGAATATAATGGTAATGGGACTTTGACTGTGAAAGATTGCATTTATTTGTTGGTTTCTGATGCCAGAGGCTGGGAATATAGCACTATTAGTGCTAAAATTATTATATTGCATGCAGGTGTCAAAATGTAAATGGTAAACATAAGACGCAAAGGAATGATTTAGTGGCTTGTGTGCAGAATCTGTCTGGAATCTGTCTGCCCAAAGATAAAATGTTTTAACAGTTTTAGGCAGTTGCTCAAATTCACTGGTGAAATTAATTCTGATACTCTGATCCGAGGGCATCTCTATTTCTGCTCAATAACAGAGATTTTGGCTACAGTCCCACAGCAGACAGCACAGCCAGGGTCAAATGTGTTAATGCGGGATTTCTCTTTAGACTACAATTCATCAGACTTCATTAAGAAAAGAAAGAATATTTATCTAAAAAAAAAAAAGTGGATATAAATGTAAAAATAATATAATATACTGTATGGCCCTGTACCACAAAACCAGTCTTAAGTAGCTGGGGTATGTTTGTAGCAATAGTCTAAAATACATTGTATGGGAACATTAGGACATTAAGTAAAGATCATGTTTCATGAAGACATTTAGTAAATTTCCTTATGTGAATATATCAGTATATTTTGATTAGATATATGCATTGCTAAGAACTTCATTTGACAAATTATTTTAAAGGCGATTTTCTTGATTATTATTACGATGATTATGCATATGCTGAATATATAATTATATAATATAATAATATTATAATAAAATCTAACATTTAAATATGTATTTTAATGATGTATAAAGCAATGATGCCCTAGGAAAAGTCAAGGCTGGAAATCGTGTTCTCAGATTATTAAGCATAATCAGCAGATCATAGCATGTTGACTTTTCAGATATATTTTATGATCTTGTTTCTTATGCTGTGTTGCCTTCTTGCTTAAATCAGAGAATGTTAGGTAAATGTTAATGGCAGTTATTCCTTTGAAAACACTTATCAACCAATGTTAAATTGTTGCTTGAGCTGCTGAATACACAAACTCACGATAAACATTAGCTTTGCAAAGCTTCGATGAGAAGTCTTTAAAATTGTGACTTTGAGGAAAATATCTAATCTGTTTTTCAACTGTGACTTTATCTTGAGCTCTGCCGTCTAGAGCAACATCCGTTTTGTATATCTGAAGCCTTGAGTCCCACAGAGACTTTGACTGCCCCCTTCAGAGAGAGTCCTCTGTGTTCAGTGACCTTCAAATTAGACATTCTGATCTCTTTCCTTCACACACACACACACATGCGATTTGTAATCGCTGTCCTTTTGAGAAACATGTATCATCATCAAAGAAAAACATTTTGACTTTCTTGCTCGGGTTGAGTTTATCCTTGTGCCGTACACTCTGTAATCTCTTCTGTTCTTTACTTAACAGAGGCCAATTGTTTGTGCTCCGTAAATGAGACAATGAATTATTGAGAGATCAAAGTACAATGAGACTCATTTCAGAGTGAAAATTGAGTGCTTAGCATATTGACATTTATCATGAATAACATAATTTCCAACACTCACAGTCAGTAATTAAATTAATTTCTTCCAATTGTTCTTTTTTTTTTTTATATCAACGGTAGGGATGTAACGGTATCAGAATTTCATGGTATGGTAATACCTCGGTATGAACGGCACGGTACGGTATTTATTGAATCATTTACATAAAAAACAAAACTAATGTAGAGACTCAAAAAAAGTGCCAGAAGTGTTTATTAAACCGTTTACATGAAAACTGAACATATCAATGGCACACATATTAGCCATCTATCTGTAAACTTTGAAACAGGAACTTAAACTTTTTCAATTTTAATAACAAAAAATTATTAAACATTCCACACATCTGATTTAAAACCTGTTTTAGATTGCTAGATGACGTCATACGTCAATTTGCATATTCATTAGGTCAGTGTGTCATGTTATCTTGCTTCTCTGTGGTCACATAATGTTATTCAATGCACCCTAATTCTCAATATAACTGTTTTCACTGATATGTTTAATGGTTTCTGTTGTCAGAAAAACGGAATGAATATAAAAATAGTGACTGAAATGCACGCCATTATAAGGTCTACTGAACTAGCTCTACCTTACAAGATGTTAATCTAGATTATTTATAATCGTTTATATATTTATATAATTATATTTATTATTCATAATAATGAAACCAAGTACACATAAGATATAGACAATGGCTATGCTGTGATTTTAGCTGTATTTGCATGTAAAACAGAGTTAGAAGCAACATAATATCTATTTTAACTGAAAGCTCCGCTCCTCTCAGCCGCTCTCTGAACAGAAGAGACACAGAGAGAGGGGTGCGCGGAGAACAAGAGCTTGCGCGGCAGTACCGGAGACTCGCTGAGGTTTGTCTAAGAAGTCTCTAGATTTGTCGCTAGTCGCTTTTAGGGAAAAATGTCTCCAAGTATGTCTGAAAAGTCGTTAAGTTGGCAACACTGATCTGTAGCGACAACAGACCGTAAAGAACGATGGTCACGCTTGGGCTGATGGGAATTGTACTTCCCGCTACCTCCCTTTCGCTCCATTCGCCTGAGCAAACTTTCTTCAGAAGACCTATAATTTTATCGAGTCATGCGACCACGGTAGTATCGAAAAAATTTGATATAGCGGTACGACGGTATTTACAATATCGTTACATCCCTTGTGTATATATATATAAAATGCATACAACATTTCCAACTCGTTATGCAAGTAGCTTAAGATTGAATATTATACTCAAGTATCATATACTTGTTTATTTTTGTTTGATAGTGTCTAGTTCCCATCCGCTTTCATTGTATGGAAAAGACATACAATTCTTAGTACTCAACAAAAAAAATCATACAGGTTTGGCTCAGCATAGGTATGAGCAAATGATTACATGATGATAGTTGTGTAAGTCTATAACTGATTCATTTTGATTTGAAGTAATGGTTCTTTGTTTTGTCTGTGCTCTGTACTGATTGATGTCTTGATTACCACGGTCGGGCTGTGTGTAACCAGGTACCTGCTGTGTGCTATGCAGCCCTAGTGTCTTGTGAGGCCCTCGCTCCGTTTTTACCAGCCCTGAGCACTGAGCCGTTGTTTGACTTGGCAGAAATTGGGCCCTCCCAGGAGCCATACCACAAAGGAGGTTCTGTTATTCACAGGAGAGCTTATTGTTGAAAAATTACCCTGAGGGGAGAAAAGAGCATGATAGAATACTGCATGATTATTTTTAGCCAGCGATATCTCCTTGGCTGGGCCAAACATAAATTGGTCTCTGGTGGGCACTTGGAAATGGAATTGAATCAACTGGCATTGTTGAAGAGAGGGCGATGCATTTTATAATGTTTGGGTTCACTTGATTGGTCCAGTTTATTGATTTGTTTCTTGATTGTCCTATACAGTATAAGAAGTGATTTTCAGGACTTAAGGTCCTATCACACCGAGTCTGAAGTTGATGCTTGCTACAGATTGAGGAAAATCGAACCTGGTCCCATTCCTTTATTTTAAGACCTTTTGGAGCCTTTATTTTTTTTATTACTCCTGGTTTGGATTCACGCTGCGTGTGAAGTTTTCCATATAATGTGAGATGCTGCCGTTTTATAAGATTAAAAAAAGGATCAAATGCAATTCTGTTTGTTTCCTCAGCAGCTAATTATTTTGGCATCCATCATATAAACCTCATCCAAACAGGAAGGGAAACTTACACGAACAACCCACAATGATGCAAGTCCTCTCATTCCTTTTTGCTGCCATTCCTTAGTGACTCTTTTGTCAATATTAGAGAGGTTCTGGTTTTTAAAAGTGTCAAGATCAAAAGGTACTTCTAACAATACATGTTTTTCTTATTGCTGAAGAGACCATAAGCTTTTAATGTTGCAAAGCAATTACTGTAATTAAGAACAAGCTTTACAACTCTTGGATCTCTGCAGAGGCTTTGAGGAGAAACCACAAGCATAAAAAAAAAGAAAGAAAGAAAAAAAAAACGATTAACGATAAAGGGGCCTGCATATAAATACGAAGTTCTTTTTGCGGAAGAGTAAATATAAAGCTAGGCTCAAGGGTCTCTCATCCGTTCAAAGAGTTTAGGGCTGAACAAATTAAAGGGAGCGACGCTCTAGCATGTGTTTACAGTGAGAGAGGAGGAAGAGACGCAGAAAGAGAGAGATGGACAGGGCTGGGGGGGAAACACGGAACATTTCTAATAAGTTGTTACAAACATCCCTTGCAGACAGTTTTCTGTGTAAACTGATCAATTCAAAATGAGCCTGTAGCTGTTACAAATTCTAATCAAGACCAATATTTGTTTTTTTGGACGACAAATATTTATGAACTTTAGGTTTAAATTCTAATCTAGATGTTTAAAATTGTGTAAGTGTGTGTTAATTTATATATATTTTTAAATTTTAAACTTTTAATTTTTAAATAAAGATTATTTAATTATGCAGTCTCGCTTATATATATATATATATATATATATATATATATATGTATACAGTATATATATAAATATAAATATATGGGTGATTCTATAATTGGGCGTTTATATGGTGTCCCCGCAAAAATAAAGTCATTATTTTTTGGACTAATTTTTAAATGGTTATATTTAATATTATTTTAATTTTTTCTTTACCATTTATTATGAATTAGAAGATGTTGCCGTCTATAAAAATATAATAAATTGTGGAAGTTACAGGAAATGTTACTTTCACTCACTGCAAGTTGAGTTTTTTGAAAAAATTAAATAAAAATGTAAATTCTGTTACACTATTGTCTCCATTGTAAGTCTACATAGGTAACAGAGTTGACGGGGACAGATGGGGACACCAAATGTACTTGCACTTATAGAATAGTCATATATTTACAGTGCCCTCCACTAATATTGTACTAGTAACTAGTATTGTTTGTAGTATTGTTTGTCCAGAGCAACTTGGAAGAACTTTGTCTGAATTTCCTTTCGGGGACAATTAAAGTTTATCCTTATTCTTATCCTTGTTGGCACCCTTGGTAAATCTGAGGAAAGGTGATTGTATAAATAAATCCACATTGTTTATCCTTTTGATCTTTCATTCAAAACATTTACACAATTCTAACCTACCACTGAAGTAAAACAACTGAACATTTGGAAGAAAACTCATTATAAATGTAATAATAAATGTTTCTCTCCGGTACTTGTTGGCAAAAGCTTCATTTTGTGCTCAGTGACTAAATCTTGTGTTTATTTTGGATTATTGCCCATCAAAAGGATAAACAATGCAGATTAATTTTCACAGCCACCTTTGCTCAGATTTACCAAGGGTGCCAATATTTGTGGAGGGCACTGTGTGTATATATATATATATATATATATATATATATATATGTAACAACCTATACAGTGCTGGAAGAGTTTTCTAATCATATTCATTTGAACTACATTTAACTAACTATTTATGATTAACATTAAACTATTTTACATTATTCAACATGAACTACTTAACTATATACATTTTGCAACACTGAAATACAACAATGTGTAAAAAAAAAAAATGTAATTGTATATATTTCCTTGTAAATAAATACATGGTAGGGAAAACGATTACAGCATTCCAGTTAACTGGCAAACAATTTCTGTGAAAAGATGTCTTTGTTTTTTGTGTTAATGTTTTGGTTGAACTTCCTGGTCCTCTTGTGTTTTTTTTTTTTCCCTGCATATTTGGTAGTTCATTCACATGCTGACACAATTAGTTCTCAGAAAAAAATTCTTTCTTTCTACTTCTGTATAGAGTTGATGGCAGTTAGGTGGAGTGCTTGAAAAAACCTGTATGGTAACAGTCATAATTTGTTTTTCAATTCTGCTGGCTTCACACTTTGTTTTGAGTAGCCTATATCAAGTATGCAATTTTAAATACAGTATATGGTAGACAAACAGCTTGTTTTGTATTCTAGATTGTTTTCCCGAGAGCAATCAAGTACATGGATTTGGTAACGCAATAGATGACTGAATGTCATTTCATTTAGAAGTGCTGTCGTTTCAGGTCAGAGCTATTTTTCAGTCTGCCTTGGCGGTCTCTGTTCCCCTCTACACTAGTGTGGACCACTCTGAAAGCCTGGCTAAGCTGACCCTGACCTGCAGTCATTGTTCACAGAGCTTGGTATTCCCCTCGCAGCACGCTCCAGCCTCTGAAGGATGGCCTTTTAGGACCGGTGTTCAATTCAACTTCTCCTTTCCCCCACCCTCACATTCAATTTACCACAGGCTTTCTCCTAAGTTGCACTTTTCTTTCTACACAAGCTCACATTTAGGTTTGTGTACATGCGGTTTTACCCATGCGATCCCGCGTTGTACCTAAATTGCTCTTTGTTTGGTCCTAACTTGCCCTCCCTTTTCACTCATTTGACAGAAAAGCACTGTTTGACGCAGATGGGACACCAAGAAAAGCAAAATCTATCAATTATGGCTCTGTTTTCGGAGTCAGTGAAGTGTAAGGGATTATAATGGAAGGCTTCTGGGAATCCTGGGCACTGTGTATTGACAGATATTGACTGTCAGTTGCAGTTTGCTTTCTCATCTATTTTCAGCAAATATTTCTCCCGCACTAGTTTATTCTGAGGCTAGAGTTGGTTGATGTATAAAATGAATTTGAATTTGCAGAATTAATTCATTTTGTGGCTGTAAGACTGTAAAGTGTGAGAGTTATATATAGTTAGATATTATCAGCAGTGAAGGCAGTTTTGCAGATGGTTTGTTTTTGCAATTTGTATGCATACCTGTGGTATAATGTCATGGCAAATCTGACAAAGACTTGCTATCATGTCATTGATTGCTGTTATGGCATTTTTTCATGACTCTTTCATGGTCTTTGAATGCATGTCACACTTTGATGTAGATCTGATACTGAGTGTGTCTTACCTTTTAATTGTGTTTTTGGTTTGGCTTGAGTTATTGTTTTCTGCTGGGAGTCGGTAACAGTTAGTGAGGAGAGGTGAACTGGAGAGACAAGTACAGAGGAAGTTCCCTTGTGACATCAGCTGTGGAGGGTCTGCTCAGTGTTTGTTTATTTGTCTGAGATATCTAGACCCTGACCCTGGAAAGTGTCAACACATTCAGCCGCTGATGCTGATTTAACTTGAAAGTGGTGAAGACAGCCAGATTATAGACAGCTAACATGTTTTAGAACAAAGTTCAAAAGGATCTGTTTATTACGGTTTAAAAGGTCATCGATGCCTTTATCCAGCAAGGATGCATTAAATCGATCAAAATTGACAATAGATAGCATTATAAATGGTTACAAAAAGATGTAGTTAAAATAAATGGTGTTCTGTTGAACTTTTTGTTTTCATCAGAGAATCCTGAAAAAATATCAGTTTCCATAAAACTGTTAGGTCAAAAAACAACATTGGTAAGAAGAAACAATAATGTATTAAGCAACTTTTTGCTGGAATTGAGAATTAATTATATATATATATATATATATATATATATAATTATAATATGAGAATATTAATGGTTAAATAATGTTTATTAATAAAATAATATTTTACATTACAGTATTAATATTTTTACTGTATTTTCATCCATCTGAAATAATTGAAAACTCTAAAAGTGATATAATCTTGTGTAGATCAGTATTGTTGGACTTGTAAAATTTTTTGGATTTGGGTGATTTATACAATGGGACCATTTAAATCTGGGATCTGAGAGCTGTCCACTTGGTTTACAAAGTTGGACAAAAATGTCAAGTATCGATTACTTTGTGGTGCAGTAAAGGCATACCACAGCTGGTAATATTTACACGGGTTATAGGAAATAAACAAGGTCTACAGCTGCTGGTTTGATCTCTTCATTCATGTCATTGTTTAGACCCGGAAAACGTAATTATTTCACAGCCAGCATTCTCAGCTATGAATTGGACTTACTGAAGAATTTCAGTGGAATGTGACCTCGGAGAAATCAAACAAACGTATTTAAAGTAGCGAGGAAAATCTTCATAAGCAGGTGAAAGTATTCGGCATTCCCACCACGAGCTTGTATAAGCTCTTTAACGAAATGCACCGTGCAGTGGGTTCGGGCGGCTGCCTTCTTGACTGATGGAATCACTCATACCAAGAGATTAGTCAAATGCACACAGGGGCCTTGACCTCGAGAAGTGCCATACGCTCTGCCCGTCACCATACCTGAAGTGAACATGCAACAGCAGGAATAGGGTCCTGTCGGAGCTTTTTTTTTTTTTTTTTACGGATCAGGGAAGGATGGCTTCACCATTCCGGCATCAGCCCCAGTAAGGAATGCTGAGCTAATCTTCAGGTGCTAGAGCAAATTCCAGCCATCACTTTCTTCTTTACAGACCCTCACCATAACAAACTAGAAGTTTTTGTAAATGTTGGGGGTTTGATGAGCACTGTGTAGCAAGATGACTGAAGATGTAATATGCAGTTCTGCTTGGAAATAGTCATTAAAATCTTGAAAAGACTGTTATTGGTTTAATTTGCAGACTGGTGCTTTAACATTTCTGTTAGTTTGAGTGGCCCACTATTGACTGAAGTAAGATGTATATAAATATGTATACCTACATTGGAAATAACTATGTATATACATAGTTATGAATCAGTTCTTTTAATGAGTAAATTCCACAATTAATGTAAAAGAAATGGCATGTAACACATTGAAATTAAAAAGGTCATATGATGCAATTAAAAATGTTCCTTTCTATTTGGAGTGTTAGAAGCTGTTAGTGCATGGATAAGATCTGTAAGTGCAAAGCTTAAAGTTTCCAAACCAATGACATATTCTTTAAAAAGACTTGTCCATACTTCCCTAAAATGGCTCTTTTAAAAACGCCCCCACTTTTCTACATTGCAGAGTGGGTTTATTTTTCAAACACCACCCAAATGTTTACTCAAAGAAGGTGGAACTATTATTCTCGCTGTAGTGTTGGTGTGAGCGCCATGTTCTGGAGATGCTGCATTACAAAATAATGCTTTTATAGTAAATAATGGTAAAATAATAAAAAAATAATAGTACTTTTTAGCTACATCATATGACATCATATTTGAATGTGAAAGTAGAAAACAGCAACTTAAGAAAATAATTTTTACAGTGTATGGCAGTGTGTACTTAAAAATGTATATTTTAAACAAAAAATATTCTTTGAAAACGGTGATATGGCAAAAACACAACCAAGATCACTAGAGTGACAACAACTTTATTAATTTTTAACAACAATTTGTATAATAAATTGAAAACACCTTCAACATAGCATACTGTATATTCCTCTATCACCCACTGAGCAAATTTGTCCCTGCCAAAAAAAAACTGTTTTGCTCCTAAATGTTTTATTTTCTGAGCCAGTGCCTCTTTTGTCTTTTTTTGTTGTTGTTTTCTGGAATTTTGTTTTTAAATCTTGTGTTCATATTTTCATGAAGAGGTCTACAAAATTTATTTCAGAAAAATTGTGATTTGTTTACTTGTGTCTTAGTGTTCCTGTCTTTAAAATGTCATTAGTGATAAGTGTGATTTATCCCCGCTATAAACCTGACATTCTGTCCTAGAGCAGAGTGTCTGCATTTGTTCTGTACATCCTCCTGTTTATTTACTGAAAGTAAAAAGAAGCCACAATGTTCCATATTCATGGAAACCATGATATAATCTTCCAAGCAAGCAGTAATCAAGGCACACATCCAATGTGGAAGCCTTGGTCGCTATGGTCAGTTAGTGGCTAGAGTTCTTCACAGGCACTCTCTAGGGTCTGCTGGCGCAGGGATGAGTAAATCCTGTTGGTGAGTCATGGGACTTTGCGGAAAGCTCCATTCCTTCCCTTATCTCCGTTGTTGTTGCCAGAGTCTTTGTTTACAACTGGACAGCTGAACATCTGTTGTGATGAGTTCTCCACCCTTCTCTGTGAGACTGAGTCACTCAGAGGTTTCCTAGCGCAGTCTGAGTGACTGGCTTCAGATACAAACACACTTTTGATTGAGGATTTGTTGATCATGTGATTATTTGACTAGAAGCTATAGCATAGCTTGGACATTTATATTTGTTAATTCCTCTGGATCTAGTTCTCACACTGGGGCATAAAAGATGTCCATTCACTAAAATAATGATACGAATAAGAATAATAAAAAAAATCATTATGCACTTTGTCATTTGAAAAGTCACATTTATAAACTTTATTTATGCCTTGTTTTAATACAAATGTTTGTGTAATATTCCACTTTAAAGAACTTTTCTTTGTTATTCCATCCATTTACATCTCCTTCCCTCCCTCTCTTCCCCCTCCCACATCCATCCATCCACCCATTCATCCATTCATTCCTCCTTCCAAAATTCCAACAATCCATCCACTAATTGCTCCCTCTTAACATCCACCATTCAACCCATTGATCCCTACCTCACTCTTAATGTCCATCCATTTACCCTCCCTCCTTCACAACATCCATCCATCCATCCATCCACCCCACCCTCTACCTCAACATCCATCCATTCCTCTCTCCCTACCAAAATCCAACCATCCCTCCATCCCTCCTTCTCAACATCCACCCATCCATCTCTCCCTCCATCCCAACATCCACTCTGTCCATCCCTCCCTCCCAACATCCACCCATCCCTCCCTTCTTCTCACCATCCATCCATCCATCCATCCATCCAAACTGTAGCTTCAATGATTTAAAAAGTTTAAACAAAGCTTTGTTAAACAAACATTCAATATATATTATCAGTTTTGCATTTCTAATTTCAAAATACATTCCTTTACATTCAAATTCAAATGAAATTATGCTTTCATTGTCCTACCATAACCTAAATTTGGGAATTAGAGAAAGAACATCTATCTACAAAATAGCTTAAATGTTGTTCATCACTAATTTACATGCAAAGGCATGACTGTATTTGGTTATTACAGTTGCTGTTTTTAAAAATAGACGTGCCTAGAACAATCTAGAGGTTTCCCTACCTGCAATCCACATATCCCAAAGGCTCACTCCACCCTTAACATAACATTGCATCAGTTAGATGCCATGTCTGGCTCCTCTCACACTCAAACACATTATAGCAAAACGAACTTAGCATTTGGAGGCGTTGTCTGTTTTTGTGAGTGTGTTTGTGTCACCACCGATAATACAGGAAAAGGCCTGCTGCTCTCAAAGCACACACTGCATATCTTTCTCATTGGCTCTCAGGATGCGAACAGCTGTCCAACTTCCCAATCTAATCTTGACTCTGGCCTGGTACTCGGCCGCCTGACCGCTGGCCCTCACATCAGCTGATAACTGTGGTCAACATGAGGAAGTGGCTGAGATAACTGAGGGATTATTCAGAGCTTAAGTGCATTAGGTAAGATGTGTGGAATCCATGGTCATTACCTCAGTCAGGCACACTTGAGCAATTCACGCCCAATGCCACCTTTTTTGGGCAAATGGATCATGTCATCATTGTGGAATTGGAAAAAACAGCATTAAACATTGACATGTGCTTTGTAAGGTGGTTTAAGCTCAGGCAGTTGTTGAGCTTTGGTTGCTGTAGAGTGAGAAGAAAACAATCTGAATCACTGTGTTATTATGCCCTACCTTATTAAAGAATTAACCGGGACAGGCACAACGGACAAGAAAGGAACATTTAAAGGTGAACATTTCCTAAACAGAAACTGTTCTCTTGTTTTGTTGCACGTATGCCCTCTTTACAACATTCCTGTTTCTGTTTTCCCCCCCATTAAATAGTTACCTGTGGTGTGGTTCTGGCACAGGCCTCTGGAATGTTCAGTATGCACCTGAAAATGTCATCAATCAAAGTATTTACATTAAAACACACAATGGGATCCATATTAAAACAGAGGCTTTTGTTGGGTCGACTTGCCTGGTGGTAGATTACGGGCAAGCTTCCAATCTCACATAGAGCAGCCTTTGAGAGTGGAAAAACTTAAGATGGTATCTCGAGCCAAGGCATCATCATCAGAGGCATCGGAGAACCGCACGCTGTGTGTGGTTCTCATTCCCTCTTTGACTCAGCACCCTGTGAAATTTATTTGAATCGGGTGATAACCGTAGCCTTTGACTTATGTTGTGCCCCGAGGGAGAGCCCGAAGTCTGATGGATATCTAGTCCCTCCTTTCTTTGATGCCGTGCAGTCCTTGGGTCGCTCGCTCCTATCCAATAAACATCTTTTTGATTGTTTTGTGTGTTGAATTCGATAATGGCAGAAAATAAACATTGTTCATATTTCCAACTGGCAGTAAATGTTCCTTGTGCCTCCTACGTGTCAACAGTCATGATACGGCTTTGCTGATGCCTTGCTATTAGGGATGCAACTAATGATTATTTAAAGCAGCAACCAAGGAAAAGATATTTCATATCTTGGTGTCATTACATTGCAAATGTAGAGTCTTAACAACTAATTCCCAAATCAATATTGCAGTCAGAATTATTGCACACCGTCCTTTTGACGTGAATTAATATTCGCCCTCATGCTCGTGAAGTGAAGTCGCTGAAGTTTGCTTTTGGTTTGTTGGTTGTTGCCTTTTAAAGACAGATGCAAAAAGTAAATACGCACATGGAATCGGAACATTTACAGATATAGCCATAAAATGTAAGTTGGGTGCTGTGGAAAACGTGTCAAATGCATTAAAACAGCAAATCTGTTAAACTTTGCACATATTTTACTTGTAGGAATGAATGTGAAATTATGGCTGCCAAGGATTACTATTTCCCTTGTTGCTAACTGATCTATAGAATTGGGTTTTATAGTGGCGCACAGACCACAGACTCATGCAGTCCTGTGTATAATGCAACATACTGTAGGATAATCGTGGAAGCACTGTAACCTGTTCTATGTGAGAGGTTCAGCCAAAGATTTAGGGATTCATTCAGTTTAGGTCAGTCAACGCTTCATTCATAATTCACAGCTCAGGCCTTTATTAATGAGGCTTCATCCATGGGCATGAAAGTGCTTAGTTGATCCGTCAAATATGCGGATTTATACATGTCTCATTTCGATGATGACACAATGCTTAATATTCCATTCCATATGGAACATTCCCTTAGTATGTATCTTGTATATCGACTTGGTCCACATCCATTAGCATAGAAGAGCATGTCAAGCCCGTGTGTGTATCTTTTCATCTGATCAGGTTGCCTTCTCTCTTTGTGTCTTTGTTTCTAGCTTCCTTTTAACCAATAGGCGTGTCACCCAAGAGCGACATTCCGCTACTCTTTCCACTGCCCTTCTCTCTTACACGTCTCTTCCGACATCAGTTTCTCCTCACAAAGGTCTTCTTTCTTCAGTACGTGATGGAGACGGCAGCATCTTGAGACGCCCACAACTCAGCATCGCTGTTTTGCTCAAATCGTAAAATTCCCCCACAGCCGAACAATGGAAAACAATGAGGCACCTGCTAAATAATGAGCCATCAGTCAGCCGTGATGAGCCACGCAGGCATGATGGCTGACTTTAAAGTGGCCTGCAATGAATGTACAACCACACCTGAAATCCCCTCCAATGGAATTCCCCCTCTCACAAACACACAGTGTGCTCGGCGATCCAAATATGCCCTTATTTTCCCCCATATTTTCCTTGTGTTGCGAGATCAGAGAGTCGCAAGCCTTTGTCTGTGAACTTGAAGGCAGAGCCGTGCCGCAGTTTCACTTGTGCTCATCATTGTCACCATCACCGTCATAGGTTTCAGTCCTTGCATGCACCACATCACATGAATGAGAGGAGAAACTCTGCCTGGCTAAACAAAAGGCCAGCTGTTTGCTCTTGGCTCCGCTTTTAACTGCGGCGTACGCGCGGGGAATTACTCCCCAAGTACAAGTCTTCTTTCTGTCTTTCTTCCGTTCTCCAAAGGTTAAAATAATCCCATCCTTCAGAATGCTGCCACAAAGCAGCCTCGTCTAGCTGAGCCAATGGCCAGAGCAAAGTCAACATCAACATCATATGTTCGCCTGTGATGGATATGAAATGAGGTTTGGTTGCCAGACGGAGGGTAATGGGTGATTGACTGTGTGCCCTTTTCATGCCTTACACTGTAATATCAGCTCTTTCACAGTGGCAACTCTCTCCTAGGTTCCCTATAGAGGTGACCCTCGTTGATCCCTGATCCCCCAGCCGGTACTAGGTAGAACCACGGCACAAATGGAAGCTTTGTGGGCTTGAATGTAGGCTAGTGCTCAAGGAGTCAAGGGGTCAATGTGGAGGGGAGGAGGGAGGTGGAGAGTGACAAACCTTAGGTTGTTTCCCTGTGGAATAAAATGTGTTTCCTTCGACCGTGACTGTTGGGTATGATCTTTTCATCTAATTATGTGTTTTAGATTCAGGTTAGAGCAAATCAAAATCATTTTTTTTCCTTTTTTTTTTTTTGACATAGGTGTGCAGACATTGGAGGTTTGCCAGATTAATGAACTTTCTGCTCATTGGGCCACTCAAGCATGCTTTCATGTTCCCAAACCTTTTTCCCCGGGCCTGTAATCCCCCTCTGAGAGTTCACAGGCCTTGTGCAGGTCAATTCTAGGGTCAAAATATAACCAGCATTTAAACTTGATGTAAAAAGGGGGAGGAATAATCAGTTTTTTTGTTTAGATTCTGCAATTTTTTTTAGTACATGAATTCAAAGTCTAACTGCTGCTCCTCAGTTGAGTGCAGTGTCTGTGATAATAAATCACATGTTTTTATTTATTATATTTATTTTTTTTTCAACTGAAATCTCTTATACTTACCAAAGCTGCATTTAGTTATCTAAAAATACTGTAAAGGCAGCAATGTTGTGAAATATTATCACTTTTTAAAATAACTGTTTTTTAAAAAGTGCAATTTATTCCTGT
The DNA here is from genome assembly GCA_032357475.1 of Enteromius thamalakanensis. NCBI lineage: Eukaryota > Metazoa > Chordata > Actinopteri > Cypriniformes > Cyprinidae > Enteromius > Enteromius thamalakanensis. Next base: position 14,715,753 of record JAUCMT010000160.1, on the reverse strand, counting down.
GACAGCAAAGATGAATTTTCAGCAGCTATTACTCCACTCTTTTTACTCTTTTTTTTCTACTCCACGTCTTTAGTGTCACATGATCCTCCGGGATCAGAAATCATTCTAAAACTGTATGCTCAAGAAACATTTCTGATTATTATCAATGTTGAAAACAAGTGTGGAAACCGTGAAGCATTTGATGTTCAGAAGAAATTTTGAACAATGTAAAAGTCTTTACTCTAATTTGATCTTTTTAATGCACCATTGCTTAATAAAAGTTATGATTTCATTAAAGAAATATATATCTAATATACATATATATATATATATACATTTTTGTTTAAAAAAAATTATGCTATATAAAACTGTTCTGTTGTACTTGCTAAGAAACAGCACGTAGCAGAACCTGACATCTTTGTTGACCCTGGAACAACATTGTGATTAGCCAATCAGATTTGAAGAACCAGTTTATAGTTTATGTGAAGTTTAGGCTTACAATCAAGTGTTTGGTGCTTGTACATCAGTGTCAGTCATCTATCATTTCCTCTGATTTTAGGCATTACTCATGGGTAGGGTTAGGTTTAGGTGTAGAGATATGGTCAAAACTAAACTTTTGGAATAAAATGTTGTTCCAGGGTCAACTAAATTTGCATGCTGAGCCACTTCCCACTGAGCGGGTATTAATAGGGCAGCAGGGCATCCACTCATCAGATTTTGCTTCGGAGCCGAGATCTGTTCGGATGCAGTTTTGTTCTGGTTTGATTGCATACGAGAGAAAAATAAGTGGGAGCTGTTCGGTGTGGTGCTATGACGCGATCAGTGGAGTCGCTGTGCAAATCCAGCAATTCCCCTGGGCGTTTCACAAAAGAGTAGTTTCTGACACGGTTGGCAGTCATCTTTTTAAATATATCGTTCCGGCTGTGTCCTTCTGGTTGCGGTCACTATCTTTTAGCCAACGACGGCCACGATCGCTGACTTCAGTGTCTGGGGATCCGTCATACTGAAGACGCCTTCACAGAGAGTGCATGTGCTTATTGCGAGGAGATGCCCCTGACAGTGCTGCGGTCTCGCCTCTCTCTTCTCCGGGGGAGTGCGTGAGTCCGTGAGTCGACAATCAGCTCCCTGTGTGGAGGGATAGGTTTTCATCTGGCGAGGATGAAGATTCAGCCAGGCTACCGGGGTTGATGCAGGAGCTATGCTCGGCGACCAACCTCGCCCTCTTGGCAAACGAAGGTCACGGCGAGGTCCCTCAGGAAGGCGATGTCCACTCTCGTGGCCCAGGAACGCTATTTGTGGCTTAGCCTGGCTGAAATGAAGGACACCGAGGAATTTCGCTTTCCTGATGCCCCGATCACTCAGGCTGGCCCCTTCGGCGACACTGTGGAGAACTTTGCACAACAGTTCTCTGCAGTTCAGAAGCAGACTGAGGCGATACAGCACATCCTGCCCCCGCATGACCGTCCAGCTGACACCCGTCCCCGTTAAGGGAAGTGGTCCAGTGTGGGCTGGGGCACTGTATGCAACAGGCAGGCAGCCTTGGGGCTCTGGACAGGGCTCCAGCTGCTTTGGCATATCAATTGCTTAGAGCTGGTAGCAGTGCAATTGGCCCTTCAGCGATTCCGGCTGCTACTGCAGGACAAGCACGTGTTGGTCTGCACAGACAACACAGCGACCACCAGGGGTGTCTATGATCACGTCGCATGTGCCAGCTCGCCCTCCATCTCCTCCAATGGAGCCAGTACCGGTTCAAATCCCTGCGTGCTGTTCACATCCTGGGGGAGCTCAATCGTGCAGCCGACGCGCTTTCACAACAGCTCACATACACGGGAGAGCGGCGACTCCATCCCAAAACGGTTCATCTGATCTGGAGTCGATTCGGGGAAGCACAGGTATACCTGTTTGCCTCCCACGATTCTTTCCACTTTCAGTGGTTTTATTACCGCACCTATGGGACCCTTGGCACGGATACACTAGCATACAGCTGGCCGCAAGGCCTACGCAAGTACGCCTTCCCCCCAGTGAGCCTGCTCGCACAGACACTGCGCAAGGTAAGGGACGACGAAGGAACAGGGCTTGTTGGTAGCGGCATACTGGCCCACACAGACCTGGTTTGCGGAACTTGTGCTCTTCGTTGTTACAGCCTCAATGTAGGTCTAGGGTAGACCGCAACAGAAATAAAAAAAAATGTTTGGCGGTGCAACAGTGGCAGAGAAAACTCCAAAGCTTGACCCCAAGACAGGGTAAAATGACCCAAACAACCAATTTTAAAAGAAGATAAGTTTTTATTTACATAAATATTAAATGGATCACAAAACAAAAGGAAAGGGCAAATAACTTCAGCAGGGGGCAAGGCCAGAATAACAAACATAAGGCAGCTAACTCATAACCCAACTGCCTAAACTCCAAAGAAAAAAAAGAGGAAAACAAAAATACAAAAGATTAAACTAACTCCCTAAACTAACATAAACAGGAGAAAAACATTTCATAAACAAAATAGCACCCACCTCCCTACTTAACCCGTAAACAAAAGATTAGAAAATAAAGATAGTGCTTGACATCTAAGATTGACACTCACTTCTCCTTCCAAGTTGGACGTAGTCAAAAAGACAAAGACACTACTCAACCAATATCAACACATTTGAGAAAAGTACACAAAAATGCCAACTTTGGATCAATAAGGATGAGTTCCTCAGCCACCACACCATACAGCCACCACCACCAGTTGTTCTAGCGATAGCTGCAGTTTATATACATGCTCTCCTCTCACATCATCCAATCACAGAAACTCTAATCAGTAGTATCAAGTGGGGACACTGATTCTGTGGGGGAACACAAAAGAGAGAGAGAGAGAGAGAGAGAGAGAGAGAGAGAGAAGCAACAACAACAAACGGCTTTGGACGTAACACTCGTGACAGCCTTCCTGGCGCCTATCTCTGAGGCAGGATCTCCTCTCTCAGGGGTATGGCACCATATGGCATCCGCGTCCAGACCTGTGGAACCCCGTGTGTGGCTCCTGGACAGGACGTGGTCCTAAGTGCTCTGCCACCGGCCACTCAGGCAAGAGACCAGGCTCTACAAGGCGAGCTTATGCCTTGAAGTGGAGTCTGTTTGCTGATTGGTGTTCTGTTCGTGCAGAGAACCCCTGATTATGCACGATTGGAGTAGTGCTTTCCTTTCTGCAAGAAATTTTGGAGCGCAGGCTGTCGCCCTCCACTTTGAAAGTGTATGTGGCTGCCAAAGCAGCCCATCAAAATGCAGTGAATGGCCGGTCCATTGGAAAGCATGATCTCGTCGTGAGGTTCCTGAGGGGCGCAAGGAGGTTAAACCCT
>JAUCMT010000160.1:14677743-14712342 GCA_032357475.1 Enteromius thamalakanensis | reverse complement strand
CTATTTGATAATGTTCAGTGCTTTGTTACAATCTGTATTGTTAAAAGCGCTATATAAATAAAAGTGACTTGACTTGATTTATTCAGAAGTAGCAAAAGTGTATGAGTGTGTGTTTCAAACATAATTTGTTTACAAGTTACCCAATTTCGGTTTGACCTTCTGCCTTCCGAGCAATTGCCACTAGATCTCGACCATACTTCTCCTCCGCTAGTGCTCTATGAAGGAGGGCAGAAGTCACAAACTGACATTCACAGAAACAACCCGCTATAAATAACTACTTCATACCTCATTTTCAGCAGCTCTTCTACATCTTTGCACATGTGTCTACCATCATGTAACCTCTGCAATATTGCCTCATAACCTGACTGGTCAGAAAAGTCAGTGCCCTGAAAAGAAAAACACACATGACATACACTAGTATTCACACATAGCCTACTGTAGAAGTCTACTATATGTTATGAGCACTAAGGACACTACAGTTTTTGAGGAACCATTAAAAATGAATAATTAAATATGTAAATAAGATTGTAGTTACCGGAAATGCATTCTAATTAAAAGGAAATCCACCCTTTAGAAGCAAGCTACACTTTATTCCGAGAGTCCATTATTTTAGTAGACAGTTATATTAGAGTTATGGGTAGTAGATAAGTAGAAGATGACACGTAGACTACTTGCAAAGTTAGTCAGCACGTTGGGGGACAACCTAAATAATGTGACACGACAGTTTAAGTTATAGAGCTAAGTTTTCCTAATTGACTTGAGAAAACACAAACAGCTCATCGCTCTAAAAATAGAAGTAAAGGAAATTGCGTTTCCCGTAGCCTTTGTCGTGAGATATTTTTACTTATGAGAGTCTTACAAACAAGGACTTACCCAAAAGGCATTCGAGAACAGTAAAGCCATGTCCTTGACTACTGTATGCTATATGTTATTCCTCAGAAGTGTCTCTCAAACACCCACAACCGCTGAGACAGATTACATTAAAGAAAGGCAAGCTCCGCGGAGAAGCAACAGTCAAATGTTTCTAATAAGGAAGAAACTGCCTGGTGGTCAACTTTGATCTCTTGACGTCTTCATGCGCTCTTTGAAAGAGGAAGAATAATGTCGATGTCACTTTAAGCACGCAGTTTCTACAAAGATGACAAGAAAGTTTGCCAGACAAGCGCCAAGCGATCCGATAAGATAAGGTAGGCCGAGCAATACGGTTTTTTATTTTATTTTAACACGTGCACCATGTGGAAAAGAGATTTCTATGGATATTTCACTAATATTTTAGAGTCACAAAGGACAAAATATAACATAAATGGCTTAATAGTGTGTGAACTGTGAAGCGGCACCTGTTAGTAAATAATTCGCCTCTGTATGCCAAATAAAAACTGTAAGAGCCATATTTATTGTTGTAATTCTGTGTTTGACCACTGGGTGGAGAGTGTGCCTTGACGGTATAAATTTAGATAATGAGTAAGAGAAAACAGGTGTGTAGGAGAGGGAAGCACAACATTTTTTGACCGCATTGTACTTCTTGGATGAACGTGGATTGTAACTTTGGCATGTCTAAATGGAGGCATACAATGGCATTTTATGTGCATATGCAGAAGAACTGTGAGTAGAAATTATCCATGTGAACTGATAAAATAAATATGATAAAGCATTACTTGGAAGACTAACGTGAGTTTGTTCAGAGGAAATTGCGCGTCAGAAACAACCCTTTCACACCTCAAGTGACACAAAAGAAGTTTATGTCAATACAAAAACAATAACTCTATTTTCCGTTATCTCCGTTCTTCTTTTCTGGATGATGATTGCTATAATACACTTCAACCAAAAGAGGGAGACACAACCCTGCTAATCTAAAAAAAAAATGTTTTACGACTTTTCAGACCCCCTCGGCGACATTTAAAAAAAACGTGACTAGCGACAAATCTAGCAACTTCTTGGAAAACCTCAGCGCCTCTGTTTTAGTGTGGAGTGCTTTTTTCCCTTCAGATTTCACTGCCTCAAACATAGCGGGTTTATCACACATGAACTGGCTCAGCAAAGAGGAACCGATCAAGTGTCTGCTTGAGCAAGTATCTCACTTTGGGATCAATAAACCGTGTGAAAACTAAATACTGTAGCCTCTTTGCAAAGAGGAAGTCCTAAAAGCATGTGTGTGCGTACATGTGCAACAGCATGTGTGAAACGTAATGATGATAATAAAAAACTTACAGGTTCATTAATTCACATACAGAATATTTTGCGAATAAATCAACAAATCTAATAACAGAAATGCAATACGTAAACCAATAACTTTTCAAATACACTAAATAAAATCTAAAATGTTAGAAGTTTTTAGTCCCGCATGGTCGTCAAGTATGGGGGATAAAATATAGCATTGTAAATATGTGAATAAATGAACAAAATCTTTATTACAGATGCAATAATATAGTAAAGAGCTGACTTAGGCTATTGATTATACTGAATCTAAAATAAAAAAGTGCTAAAATGTTGATAGGATTTTATTTTAATTTAAAGTCAATGGAAAGTCCCCAAAACCAAAAATCTTAGTTGGAGTGTGTACCCGTTTTTGGTAGATACATTAATGCAACCTGTTCACTGGCTGACAGATTGGTAGTTTTATTCTCTGCAGCACTTCTAATGAGTTACACCAGCTGGATGATTTTAGATTTGATGGTGGGGGAGGGTAGACTTTAGTGCAAAGACAGGATAAAAGGAAACCTATGACATATTAAACTTTTTGTCAGGTAACAAAAATGTGCGTCATGTGAAAACTATTTTTTTATATTTATTTGTTTTAGCAAACTTATGTAATATGAATATTGTAATAACAAATTACTTTTTTAAAAAACAACATTTTTAATGTTATATCAGTTATATCATAAAAAAAATATCCTTTATGTATAGGATATATAATATCCTTTGTGTTTGTCCTTGCGTGTCGAAGATATTGTGTGTGCAGGCAGTATATGCACTTGTGAATATTTGTGAATATTTATATGTAAATTGATGTATTTACAGACATTTAAGAAGAATGCATAACTGCCGTTGAGCTATGTGGTGGTGTACATAATTATCGATTGATGTGATGAACAGTGTGGTGGTGGTTTGTGTGTGTGCGTGTATTGATTGTTCTGTTATGCAGTATGATGCTGAGTGTGGCATTGTTGACTGCTTGCGGTTGCCACAGCAGGCAAGAGGATTGTGGTTAAGCTGCAGACAGACTGACGTAGTGTGTGTGTGTGCTGAATGTCCTTTCTCTAGGTATGTGCTCCTTGGATGAGGCAAGGCTAAAAGTATGTTTTTTTGTTACCATGGATAGTGTCTAGTTTCACTTGCATGCAGTTATGTTGAAAAGGTGAGAATGTGATAGTAAAAATGGTAAATTATGTAAGAACATGTAAGCATGATGTGCATTTAATGCATCTGTGACCCTATATGTGCCCTGTCTGTCTCTAAACCCTTTTTATAATTTTATGTTGGTGTAACCTAATATACTCAAGTTGATTTGTTCATTTTTATTAGAATGTGAAAAGTGTTATTTGTGTTATTAGTTAACTTGCATTAGTGCCTGGCAATATACTGGTTCAAAAGGTAAACCGATTGAATCACGCAAATATTACATCAATACAACATGGGTGGAGATTGCACCCCCACCCCCTAACGACTGAAAGATTTTACTAAATATTTATTAATTAATAATTTTTTCAAATGTTTAATAATGTTTTTACTTGTATTTATTGTAAATAAATGAATACATAAAATCTCCCAATCTCAGTTGCATAAGAATTTGTCATGTGACGAATCTGCATTTTTGGCAGATAATAGCTATTACTGCTTGACATGAATAGATATTTACTGTTTTTTTTTCCCGCTACATTTAACAACTGCAGAAGAATCTGAACATAACCAAAATAAAGAGGCAGATGACTCCAGACCCAGACAGCCTTATAAAGTTAATCCACAGGATGCTCCTTTACCAGCTCAGTGTTTTAGACTTTGTTTACATTTATCAGAGGAAAAGGAGCATATACATCCAAATGTAATTAAATGCGAACAGATCAAAATATAGAAATACATTTCGGAATTTAATCGACCATTTTCAGTAAGATTTAACGTTACTAACTGTGTTTGTGCACCTGCTTTTGTGCATTTAAATTAACTTGTATAATGTTTAACAGATAATTGTTTTAAAGCAGTGGGTAGTTCATTCGTTGATTTGCTTAAAATCAACCTAACTTCCGAAATGCTAAAATGTATTTAAATGTTCGGCTGACCAATGTCTGGCTTGGTTTGAACCCACCCCAGCCCCCCAAATAAGAAGCTATTTTATTTTCTTCTTACCTCCATATAGATGCTTAATTATGCAGTATTTAGAAGCGCACGACTGCTGTTCCTTTAGCGCCACCTGCTGCTTTTACTTCATGTGCGTCGCTATATGCCATTTGAAGGGGGCTATAGCTAAAATGACTACTCAGCCCCCCTGAAATTTTGCAATTAGCTCCACAAACTGCACACAAATTTGTGATATACTCAATCTCTTTTAAATATAGGAAAACAGCGACAGACTTCGATCGTCTTCTCCACGTCTTTCAGCATGTTCTTTTTCAATTTACAGGCCGCGGCGGAGTGAAAAACTGTGTGTGTTTATCGATAGATTGTTATAATATTTGCATCTCCACAGATCTTTTTTATAAATACTTACAAAATATAATGGGGGAGCAATCGGTTCCCCTACTTTAGCCATAAAAGTACATATTTCAGTGCATGTGGCAAAACGTTTTGCATAATTGAGCTAAGATAAAATGGTTATAGGACTACTAATGAAAATAGTAAAAGTTACTAAGAATCCTTACAGATGATAAAGTGTTTCATGTTATGTGGGTGTGTCCATGTCCTTCGCAGGTGTATTTTATCATAATTGATCCGGCTTTCCTCCCTCCATCAGACATCAGGGATGACCTTCAGAGTAGGAGGGGTTTACAAGTACATACAGGTTTGGTGCCAATGCTGGCAATGAACTGTTACCCACTACCCACAAAACACTAGTATGCACACAAATAGCAGCATGCACACACTTCTTATTCCTTATCCTCTCACAATTGCACACATTCTCTTGCAGTGATTAACATCAACACCTTTGCAGATGCTTTTGGGTTTCCAGCTGGCCTGCAGGTGCTCTGTGTGTGTGTGTGTGTATTGACGCGCCTGCTTCCCTTGGGCTGTGTTTGCTGGTGTAGTGTATCAGTGGGCTAGCAGTGTGGCGCCATCCGTCCTGCTCCCACCACCAGCCCCCAGAATGCATTACACACCAATCGAACACAGCCATTCGGGATAACTCCACTTTTACCTACTGGACAGCTCTGCTGTAAGGGGCTTTTGTCCAGCCTCTCTCTCCCCCTCTCCTCTTGTGCATTTTCTGCTGAAAGGGTCATGTTACACAAGCAGTGGAGACCACCTCAGTGGGAGTTTGCCAGGGGCTAGCACACACACGCACACAAACGTAGTAGTCTTTGTAGTAGTCGGAACAGGTGATTGAGTGGATACAGAATTAGCTTCATAACCTCCTGAACTTAAATTTATCCAGCTCCGTTCATATGACATTTTGAAATAATCATTGGTTTAATTTCAAAGATTATAAACCATGTTATATATATATATATATATATATATATTTGTCTATTATTAAATGATTAAAAACAGTTTAAGCCTTCATCAGAATATCTTCTTTTGCGTTCTGCAATACAAAAAAGTGATATAATGACTTTAATTGAATTTTTTTATATCCCCATTAGTGAAAAATTATAAGCACCTTGATTTGTTTTAATGCTTGTAATGCATTTACTGCTTGTGATCCTTTAGATGCCTTTGACATACTGCATTTTTGGGGGGGTTTACAATAACTAGAGATAGCTAGCACATTTTGTAGTTTTCATAGCTGAACTAACAACTAAAAAACGTTAAGTTGTCAGTATAAGACTTCAAGTTGACTAAATTAAAATCAATTTGAAACCGCAAGTAACACTTTTTTTGACAGTGTATCAACTCTCATTGGTATCAATATACTGTGTATCTGGCTCTACTTATGAGAAAGCAATGTTTTCTTGAAAGACAAAGCAGTAATTAATAAGTTTATTGCTTGCTGTTTCTTCTTAATATGTGGGAATTTCACTTATTTAATTAGATACAATTCTTAACATAAACTGGATCGTTCATGCTGCTTTCATGTACATAAGTCTTGGACGTGGTTCACAAGAATTGACGTGTGTCTGTAAGTGATGGAGAAAAGCAGTTGTGTGCTTTTGACCTTTGCTGCCAGTGTGCTTGTGCCCTACTGCAGACAAGGGGCTTGAGATATCTTATGCCTCAGTCACACCAGGAAGTGGACCAGAATAGCTCTCAACGTGTGAATGAGACTGATGAGTGTGTTCCGGACTGTCAATTATATGTGTGTGTGTGTGTGTGTGTCTAATACTACAGTGTGCATGCTTGTCCAAAATATGAAAAACATCATTGCCTTGGGGTTATTGATTGGAAAAATAAAAAGTAGATTGGCATTTCAGTTGAAGCATTATATATCAATTATCAATTCACTTTTGCTCCCAAGAACACTTTAATCATTGTACCTTCTTAGCTATGATTCACCATTTAGTAATATATTTAAGTTAAAATGTATTTTAAATCATTTAAAATTATATGATATGTAATATGTATTATGTATGTAAATTCTAAATTAAATCTAAAAACTTAATTTAACAAAGAAATAATATGATAAAGATTAATAATAAAGTTAAGATTGTGCTCTCTTTCCTTAAAACCTTTGTATTGAATTATAAAAGTGCAAAATAGAAACATTTTACCATAGTGGTCCTATAGATTTGGACTTCACTGTTCTGTTTTTTGTTTGTTTTGTTTTAAAAGCTCAGGCCGGATTGCTGTGATGAACCCTATGTAAGCAAAATACATGTTTATTATTTTACAGTCAAAGGCACATGTTTAATTGTATAAACTGTGCTGAAACTCATGTTCTATATTGATATCCTTATGAAAGCTGATCTCTCAGGAAGTATAGATATCGATCAGGATTATCCTTGTACTCGATTGTTCCGCGATTGCAAGCTGGGATCTGTGTGTGAACTGTTTTGATTTGTGTGTTTACTGTATATGTGTGGTTAGCATGTGTTTTATTTATAAGGATCGCTTTCAGATTTTTTCCTATGATACAATAGTAAGATAACAATTGACTGTCTGTGACACAATGGAAAGATAAGAGTTTGATTGGTTGGTAATTTGTGCTAAATATAAAAAAAAAAAAAATAGAATAAACTGCAAATCCTCCAAAACTGCTCTATTAGGCATACACTCTCACAAATACACACACTCACTGTCTGTTGTGTATGAATAATTCAGTTGATGATAGATGGATCAGTTTGAGTGATATCCTAAGGGCTGTGTGATCATTGATCGCTCTGTTAGAAGGCATAAGATTACCTCACTTCTCAACAAGTGTGTGTATTTTTCCGTATATGCCTTAGTGTTCATCTTATTGTCTTTCAGTCTCTTTTTATTTGTTTGTAAGCAATTAACTCTTCAGCACGTCCTTTCTTGCATATGTAGGCCATAAATGACACCTGTCTTTGCTTAAAAAGCACTGGCAGCTCTTTATTATTTACGTTTGTGCATATACCCCATCATGGCATGAATATGTGGATATGTGTGTATGTGTGTGTCTCAGATGGGCAATTCTTATCTGTGTTCATTTAGAAGAGCAGGCTGTTGTCAAGACCAGGGTTCTTCTGTGGCTCGAGTTTCCCATCATGTGATGTAGGGCTCTTTGGATCAATGACTCCACTGGGGGTGCTGCCCCTGTGAGCTCAGTGATCCTTTCCCACTGTTTCTCCTCATTTTTAATATCATTAGATTTTTTGGCTGGTCATTGTCAAAGATAATTTTCACTGCATGTTTTAGCAGTTTTAGGAATGCAGGGAAGATACAGGAACCCAGCTGTCTTTGTAAGCACAGCTGCTTTTAAAGTAATAGTTCGATCAAAAATTAAATTTGCTTAAAATGTACCAACATTTAGATGTTTGTTTCTAAATTTAAGCAGTAATGTAGTAACAAACCACTTACTCACTACTTTATCCTCTGTAGTTAATGGGTGCCGCCAGAATGGGGGCTGTCCAAACAGTAAAAAGCTGTGCTTGAGAAACAGACCCACCATTAGTTTATATTCATTTCAAATGATCACTTCTAGCCAAAATACCTACATGATAATCATAATACTGTCTTTAATAAATAAGTCAATCCCCTGTTGCCCTCTCACATTGAAATGAAAATTGAATATTTGCTCAGACCTATTTCAGACTGTTTTCACCTGTACATGGTGCTTTATCTAGACATATTTTACTCATGGTTGAGATGTGATTAATTTTGCACTGGAGGAAGATATTTTTTGGTAAAGAATATCAGAAGCAATGATCTGAAGTGAAAATGTCTTAATAATGGATTTGTTTATTACAAACACACAGCTTTTCCTTTCATAAGACGTTAATTGGTGGTCTTGAGGCAGTGAATGAACTCTCACCCTGTTTATATTTTTTAGCAGCCCTCCAGGACCTTTGTGTTTGGAAGAATAAAGAAATTGATCCAAATTTGGAACTACTCGAGGGTGAGTAGATCATGACAGAATTTACATTTTTGCATAAACTATTCCTTTAGAAGGATTCTATTCCAGTCCAGGAGTAGGGGTCTTATGTATCTAAACGATTGGAAGTTTTCTAAAAAAAAAAAGTATATACATTTAACCACAAAAGATCACCATGCAAAAGCTCACAAAAGCTGCAATGCACATAATCATGTTAGAAAAGTCCCACATGGGTTGTTCTACGTCTGTGTTATAAAAGGTAGGGTAGGGTGAAAATCTCAATTTTCAAAAGATTTCAAAAAGGTGAAATCTCATTTTCTCCTCTAATTTCAAAATTATCTGAAATCGTTGTTTTACTTTTTTTTTAAAGAGTGTTCGACTTTTCTTTTTCTTTACACATTTGCTTTGTAAATACTGAGTTGGTACTTCTGCCTGTGTAAAAAGTAACCTTTTTTAGCATGGTAATGTAATGCTTGAGGTTGAGTTGGCTCAAGATGAGAATTTCTGGTTAAGGTATATATATATATTATATGCTACATAAGACCCTAATTCCTCACATTGTGTGGAGCCTTTTGAAGCTGCATTGAAACGGCAATTTGAATCCATTGCCTGCCATTGAAGTCCACTATATGGACAAAATCCTGGAACATTTTTCTAAGTAACTTTAATTATTTTATTATTTTTTTTTTTTTAATCTTTCAATGTGAAGTTAAGAAAATCAACCACTGCATCTCAATGATTCCTGTTTTCTGCTCTCTCGTCTCTCTGTCTTTGTGTAGGGTTTTGTAACATGTTCCTGTTCATGATGTAAGTCTGTGTGACAGGTCACATAACCCTGGCAGACTCGATGATTCTTCAGAGGCGGTAATATGCTGTTGACTGGGGCACTTAATGAAATGTCATCCTGTGGTCTACAGTGTCTCTCTCCACCTCCCTGCCACAGGTATTCAGATTTCACCTTCTAAACCACCATTTGTCATTATTTACTCCTCACTGAGATAATCACTCCTAGTTTGTAGTCAAACACTCTCATGTCCAGCAGATCCTGTGATGGGAAGGGAAATACAGCGGGTTAAATAGTGAGCGTTTTACACATTTTTGAAGTTTTAAAGATGGTGCCTTTCAAACAGCAGATGAAGAGGTATGTCTGTGAGACAGGACAGGACTGACCCCCAGCCCAACACACACACATGCTTTCATTTCAGCACTTGTTCTCTGAAGCGCTGGGCTGAATAATCCAGCTTGCTAATGTGTTTCACTCAAGCAGTGAAGCAGATAATCTGGCGTCTCTCAGAGAGACACAGTTCTTTTGCTCCTTTTCCCTCTTTTGCTCTGCTTCCCACTCGCTTTCTCTTTCCATTTTCACTTCTCACAAGTCTGTAACCTTTTAACAATTTACACATATAAAGAACTGTTTTTTATGTGTTGGGCAATATTTAATGTTACATGACAACAATATTTGCTGAGAAAGAGAGGCAGATGTTTTAGAGAGGCAGACTTTTAAATAAAACACGTTTAAAATATAATAAAATATATGAATACAGTACTCTGCGAAAGACTTTTTAAAAAGGTTTTAAGTGGGTTGTTTCTATTATTGCTGTAGCATGTCAGTTTACATTTCCAATCATTATTTTGTCATGAATTGTATAATTTAATTATCTGCATAAGGAGTCTGACAACAGGAGATCTGATCTGATCATCATCCAGTCTGTCTGGAATGACCTGAAGTAACAGAACAAACTGAGACAGACTCAATCCAGAAGAACTGTGCCTGGAAAGCTACATTACTGTTCAAAGTTTTAGACACTAATACGCTGTAAAAGGAGGATGCCTTTAAAATAATGCCATACATAGATTTCATTTATAAATTAACTTCTATAAACCAAATCAAATAAACATTTAGTATTACAGCTTTTGGTAAAACAGCTTGTGTTTCAAGGTACACTTGCCCATAGTTTTTCAGGTAGCTCTCCAGGTAGGTTTTTTTTCTTCATCTTGGAGATATTGCCACAGTTCTTCTGGGTTTAGTCTGTCTCAGTTTGTTCTGTTACTTTAGGTCATGCCAGACAGAATTTTGCACATTGCTGCATATATAAAAAAAATCCAACTAGTTTTATAAACTAATTATTAATACTTGTTGTTTCTGTATTTTGTTTGATGTACAGAAAGTCAAACTAATGTACTGACAACAGCTAAATTGGAAACCATTACCGTCTTTCTTCCTTTACTGTTTTCATGGTACTGTTTTTACCAGTTATGACTGTTATGTTAAGGGGGAAAGATACAGGGTTGCCAGCAGGATCAAACATTTTGGCGCAGTCAGGACTCTGGAGGATCTAACATGACCAAAAATATGACGCTATTTAACCAATAGTGCAGAGCGTTCACGCAGAACCTGATTTTGCTGAGTTCGGCGTGTCCCTGGGTCAACATCTTTGTCGACCCTGGAACAACTCTGTGATTAGCCAATCAGATTTGAAGAACAAGTTTATAGTTTTTGTTTACAATTTTGTTTACAAAGTTTAGGTTTACAATCAGTGTTTGGTGCTTGTACATGAGTGTCAGTCATATATCATTTCCTCTGATTTTAGGCATTACTCATGGGTAGGGTTAGGTTTAGGTGTAGAGATATGGTCAAAACTAAAATTTTGGAATAAAATGTTGTTCCAAGGTCAACAAAATATGTTAACCCAGGAACACGCCTAACTCAGCAAAATCAGAAGAGCCAGCACGCAGGCCTAGATTTCAAATGCATGTGAACCAAGTAAAACCATATGTGGGCTTTCTAAATTATAAGCAATTTTTACTTATAATAATGTCCATTTTGATGACGAATTATGCCAAGTATGTGTCTATATGTTGTTCTACATTCGATTTAGTCACCATAAATCTTTTGACACCTGTTAACCTCAGATGGTGTGTACAGATTGTATTGTATGTGTTTTGTCATGTGAGATGGTTTGAGGTGTTTTCTTAACTTGTGTGTGTGGCTTCACGAGTTTGCCTGCAGCGTAGCTATGGTGTCATTAACATTCCAGCAGTCATGGCGGCACCGTTAACACTCCGCTACATGACGAGACAGCTCTGCCTGTACTTCTCTACCTGCTGCACTGGCTTTCCGAACATCTCTTGTAATTTTTTTCTCACACCCGAACACCCACCTACACAAACAAATACATACAAACACATACCAACCTCAAAAACGAAGTAACTAAAACCGGCATATTTATTTTTGTTACACGTGGGTGTCAGTCTGACTCATATCATTCTTGTGCTGTCATTTAAAGAGGACTTCTACAAACATGTCATTTTTCACACCGCTTTATCTCCCTTTCTTGACAGATGCAAGACAGGTACACTTCAGGTAATTATCTGTGTTATGCGGTATGTTTTGAAAAGCGCTTGTTTTGCAGAGTTGTACTAGGATTCGGCTGAAACGCCCCGACCGTTGGCCTGGCTCTCTCTTGTTTGCCTAAGGGATCTTAGTGTTTTGTATCTATACCTCTAGGGCTCAGAAAAGGCAGTACATGTTTATTGTGCTTCTAGGGGACCCACTCTGATGTAATCAGTTTTTGTGCCTACATGTTGTGCAGTGAGGCTCCGAGCCAAGAATGTACTAAGAATGACAAATATTGAAACCATGGAGCACAGTAATTACATTTGTGCGACGTGTTACCTGGTGTGTATTTTTAAATATATTCTGATGCTGTCTCAGTTTGTTGATCGATATCTTTGTGTGAGGTTGCAGGTATTGCCAGTAAGCTGTCTAGCACTTTTGCAGGCTTTGTAGAACACTGCATAGCCGCGGTTAAAAGGCTGCTTCCTCTGTCTTGTAATCATGTATAGACTAACTTCGGTAACACTTTAGTATGGCATTGATTCTCAGTATTAGGTAGTTGTTTATTAGCATGCCTGTTAGGATTTATTGAGGTAAAAGTCATAGCTTAATAGCAAGAATCGAACCTTAAAATAAAGTCTGACCATAAATTGTATGTTTTTTAAATGCATGCATAAGTGGGTGTGTCAGTAAACAATCCGTGTCACACTTTTGAAAGCAACTTGTTCACAAGGATGCAGAGTAAGAATTTATTTTAAAGTTACAAAATATTTAAGAAAGAATATTTTTATTTTACATAATCTGTACAGAGATGACATCTGTTTAACTAAATGACTTTGTAACAAGCTAAGAAATAACTCTTATTAAATAGAAGACTGGAAAATTAAAGACAGGAAGAGATTGTGTTTCGTCGGTTTGCTGTACATAGTATAAAAAAAAATTAGACAGAGCTACAAATGGAATCCATAATGTTGTACCCTGATTATTAGGCCTCTGGAGAAGTATCAATAATTATATTACAAATATTGGAATGGCCTTGCCACCTTATTATAATAGCTAAAATATTGGCCTCTTTGGTACAATTAATTAGGTACAATACATTTTTCACAAAATTCAGTTTTACTACAAAAATAACATTTTCAATGGCAGATATTTTTTTTTTGTGTGTGTGTTTTTTTTTTTTGTCTTTTAACTAATCCCGCAACTTTTCAGTGCAAACATTGTAACAATCATCCGCTTTGGAAAGCAAGCGAAAGATCACATTTCAAGTATTGATAAAAAGTTAAAGACAAGCAGAAAGAAGAATTCAGTTTGTTTGAAATAGTTCAGGATTATTATACATTGCATAGTTCGTGCGGCACTTTATATTAAAAGGACTATGGGCAAGGGTAGGTCCACCTCTATGTACCCTTTTGAAGGCTTTGCAATATGCAAGTGCTTTAAATTGTGCATTTCGAGAGTTTTCGCAAGTGCTGTACTCCCTTGTAAACCAGCTGGACAGAATGAAAGTGGCTCTGCGGAATGCACACCGCTGCGAGCGTTTGTCAGCCACTGAACTGTGCAGATGAAGGAAGCGGTGAAGGTTGCGCTGTACCGGTTAGACCTCAAGATCTAGTTATGCAGTCTGCTGCCAGTCAAGACGTGCACGTATTAGTAGAACGGCAGAAGTGGTTTTAGTTTCAAGATGTTCTTGTCCAGAGATGCTTACAGTTTGAGTAGAAGCCTCACAACGGATTTAACAATGCCGCAGACAACTGCAGTCAGTTCTGTGGGAATGCCTCTAGGAACGGCCGGGAGGATGACACGCACTTATTTGGAAATCTCCTCATCAGCTGGAATGATTTGTCATATTGTCTTAAGCTGTTGAAGTGCTGGTGTTCTGAAGTAGGAGATATGTCAGTGCTTGTACAACAGTCTTTAAGTACTTATGTCAAAGGGTGACACCAGTTTGTCTCCTTTTTTCTGTTGGAGAGGAAAGGATTGGGCCATTTTTTTTACGTCTAGAAATGGCAAACTAGAGAGAAACCATTTGGTGTTCCCTTTCCCTTATCATCCCAAAGCCTTTTTGTTCATTATAAGGACCCACCTGTCATACCTCTGATGATCTACTGCTTGATGCACACACACACACAAACGTGTGTGTGATTGTACTTTGTGAGTGCACAAATATTAACACAATCTATATGCATGTGGTTCAAAAAGACCATAAATATGACTGTCACTGCTTTCGTATCATGTCCTAACGGATCTTTCTCAGGCACAGCCACACTCCTCTACGATCATGTTAGGCACGTCACGCTTGACGATGTTGTATTCATCGTCGAAGTAGAGCATGGACATGGTGCTGAGTTTGGTGGGTATGCAGCAGGAGTTGACTGAACCAGGACTCATGCCTCTCATGCGGTACTGGTTAACTACTGCAGTGTGAAACGATGAGGCAGAGCCCGGAACACCTGCCATGTAAGCTGGGCAGCTGCCTTCACAGTAGTTCCCGTAGTACCCTGCTGGCGCGATGATCCAGTCGTTCCAGCCTATAAGCCGGAAGTCAATGTAAAACTGTTGCCGGCAGCACAAACCGCCATTGGTGCCGTCGCACTCCAGGCCTCGCTTTCGGATACGATGCTTGCCGTCTGCTTGCTGGGCGCGGACCACCAGGAATGGACGGTGTGAGGGATCGCTGGGGTTCACCAGGATGGGCAGAACATTGGCGGCCTCGCAGCCCTCGCAGTGAATGTCGAGGTCTTGTCGGCGACCGCCTTTCGCAAGCATTTCCCGCACTGCCTCTGACACGGGGAAGGTGTGCCAGCCGCTGCGTTTCAACTCCACACGCTTTTCCATCATGGGCCAGTGCGCGTTCTGCCCGCTAGGCTCATAGGAGTGCACCCTCACAGTCACCTTCCTGCGCAGTCCCTTCTCCTGAGTACCTGGCAACAGCTTGAAGTACAGCCACAGGTTTGCCTGCAACACGTAGAGGTTCTGATTCCCCTCATTGGAAATCAAGAAGTACAGGCTGGACTTCGACGGAGTCACATCGTCTGTAAGAGACCAAAAAAGTTTGTTAATTCTCAAGTAGTGACTCTTTCTTACAAAATAAGCTTGTTTATGTGTTTTCTCAGCACAAACAGGTCGTGATTCTGCTGTCGGCTGCCTCTTCTTGGCCACATTCGTTGACATAAACCACTTAACTTTTCCTAGATGCCACAGTTCTCTGGGCCCAAGTCCAGTTGGACTCATGGTTTGGGCCGAAGATGCTGGGCCGGGTGGAAGGGTTGGGGGGTCGGACGTGGGCCTTGCCCCAGGGGGTTCATTGAGTTCACAGGGAGTATTGTGAAAACCCAGAGCTTCTGGAGCCGAAAGACTGACAACACAATGCATTGCAAGAGGTATTAGGAGACTGCTGTGGCACAGCCTAGCATTGAGCGTGTGCCCTTCAAATGAGACGGATGATGAGGCATTTACATCACACTGGCAACTTTCTAAATACAACTGTGTGGCGAATTGTATTTAGAAAGTCTGAGATATAGAGCTTTTTTTGTTTTTGTAATTTGATTGTAAAGATTTTTTGACCACCCAGAAATTGAGAGAAATTAACTTGTGATGCTAAAAGTTGCACATGAATCATATTCCCTGTAATCCTGGTTGGAATGCCGGAGCTGTTTAATTATGGCAGGTATCAAAATAGTCACACAATGTTTGCCAACAGATTAGTTTAGTTTAATGTAAACAACTTGCCACAAAGGGTGGCTTCTTCAGCCTGACCTCACATACACATATAGTCACATATGCACTCTCTCTAGACGTGAAAGCATGTTCAAAGCTACAAATCAATCAGTGAAATCATACAGTATGCTGGCAACTTTTAAAATGCTACTTATAGTTATTCTAGCTGTATAATATTGTTAGCTAGTGAATCAACCAACATGACTTTTCTGGTGAAGGGGTTTGCCAAAAAAAAAGTGGTTATGCTAGTTAAGAGACCCAGATTACAATAACATGCTGGTGACAAGAAGTGCTGTTTTTTTTTTAAACAAGGCTGTCAAGACTCGTTTTGCTGGGAACCCACACTTTATCTCCCACAGTGTAGACACCTAGTCAAAGTTCATCAGTGACAGAGAATCAAGCCCTGGAGAGGTGTCAGGTGTGAACAAGTATGTCCTATGATGATAGGGAACACATTCACTGAACTGATTACTCCACCGTTTTACCTCGTTACCTGCCTTTATATGCCCCCTGGATACAAATATACTTGTATGGCCATGTGCTCAAGTGTTTCGGAACCTGTCTCAACAGCTCCTGCTTAAAGTGAATCTCGTCAAACAAAGCTTTGTCCACTCTGCATTTTCCAAGGCTGCGCGAACAGGTAGACAAGATCAGTTGTCAGTGTTGTGGCATACTTTATCGCCATAAGCATCAACACTTACCTT
This sequence comes from Enteromius thamalakanensis, assembly GCA_032357475.1. Classification (NCBI taxonomy): domain Eukaryota; kingdom Metazoa; phylum Chordata; class Actinopteri; order Cypriniformes; family Cyprinidae; genus Enteromius; species Enteromius thamalakanensis. The sequence goes on along the minus strand of JAUCMT010000160.1, from coordinate 14,695,940 downwards.
ACTTATCAGAATTCTTTCAACTTATCTGCACAACAATAAATGTTTTGTGGAACAAAATGTAATAAAATGTGATTGATCTGACTAATTTGAGTTTGTTTAGCTTCTCCTGAGGTTCCCTGTGGCCGGTTAACTTTTCTCTGCGCGAAAGTATGCAACCTGACAAATATGTATTTCAGCCATGCATGCCATCTAGGTATTTTTGGTTTGTCGAAATTGTTATTTTGTTATCCTGTCAAACAGAGCACGGGCAAATCAATTTTTGAGAAAATGGGCGTTAGCATAGTTTCCGTAGATTGCTCTCGTGCTTTAAATGCTTAATGTGAACTGCTTGTCGAAGATCAATAAGATCAAGACCATGGCATGCTGCCTGTTTAGATTTTGACCGTCTGCCAATCAGTTAGCACTAGAGCTTCTAATTTCCTTGCTTGGATCGAATGTCAAAAAACAAAGATTTTCTAAAGAGATCAGTTTGGCTCTTTGACCTTATGGACACTGTGCCACGCTGAATAACGTCTAATAATGAAGTCTTAATACCCCGTGCTGAACTGCTCCTGAAGAGTTCAGTGAGTCCGAATGGTTATGCTGACAAATGAGAAGCGAGCATCTACCGCTCCGCTCCTGTGGCTACGGGACACCAAATACTTCTGAAATGGCCCATAGGACAGTGTCAATAGAGACCTGAAATTGGCAGCCGTCCTCTGCTGTACCTTGGCAGCCCTCTTCTCATTGCTCTCCTAAAGCATCGAGCGAGATAGGAGCCACCTTCTGGCTTGCAGTCATACCGCATATCAGCAGGGAAGAGCATGCAACACGTGAGGAAACCCAAGTGCTTGCAGCTGCAGTGATTTGCACATTACATACCTCACAAATTCCACTTTTTGTACCTCTGAGCAGAATGGATCTAGGGTTGTCCTAATGCAATGCCCTGGCTGGCAGCCTTCACTTGAGGGGTGAGCGCCAGCTGGCCTTGAGGCAGATGGGGTTCAGAGAGCCAGTTTCATGATGCATAGCTGCTCACTGGTTCAAAGGTGTCGTGAATAATAGGGGACACTGCAAAGAGGCCTGATCGAGCTTTGATATTTGAAATGCATTTTCAGAGTAGGATATAAGAAGGCCATCCCCCCACCCCAGCCTCTCTGTCACCCACAACGACTCAAATGTCTCATGCATTATTCTGAGTGATTTCCTTTGTTTTCTATTGTTGTTTTTGTTCCCAATGTTGACATATTGGGTTTAGCAAGAACGCACAGTACTCTCTCAATAATTGCCTCCTTTTGTTGCGCTGTCATGAGTGCGTTCAGATCATTCTTATTGGAGCAAAAAGTTCGGGTAATGTCCAAGCTAATTGTGCTGCACAGTGTGCGAGACTTGAAGATAAAGCAGCCAGTTTTACAAGCCTAAATGTGTCAGTTTACTTTTACATACCTGCACATTAAACTATTTTTTCTGATAATGATTATGATTGTCTATATAAAAGATGGATTAAGGAACGGTATTCAGTGTTAACCAGTTGCTTATTAGCTTGCATATTTCTAACACAAAACCTCTTTAAAGCACATATTAATGCCTTATTCTGCTTGACCATATTCTAGACATATTAATGTCATTCAATGCTCATGCAAACTTACACTGATTGCTTAATGACATGAATGCCAGAGCTTCATCACTTCCCACCCTTATTGATATATATATATATATAAAATAAATAATAATAATAATAATTGTATTTAGATTCATTATGTTTCCATCTCTTTTTCCAGACCTTATATTTCCAGTTCATGACCATGGGAAACCTGTATTCACTTCAAAGAAATGTATACTTCAATAAAAGGCATTCGTTTTTATTGGTTTTAACAAAAGAATTTATGTCTGTATTGTCTGTTAAAAGGCGTGATAATGTTCTTGCCCTCTTATTAACGAATTATCTGTAATTCTTTGATTGCCGTGTTTTTGATGCTCTCTTGGCGTTCCCGGGGAAGTTCTAGGAGTTTAATTGCCTCAACACCCACCTAGCATAAAGGTCATAATTTGACAAATTACTTATTTTCTGTTAGCATATCTAATTACATGTTAGGAGAGGGTCATGCGTTCTAATTGCTTCAGTTACATAATACGAATATCACATCAAGGATGCATGTCTCATTAACCCTCAAAGACCCACTGCAGCAAAACAGCAACACTTGTTGAAAGCAAGTCAGTAATATTCTGCACTGCAATTAACTGTATCATATTTGCAGTGAGGACTTTAGTGTGAAAAGTTATTATATAGTTTCAAACTCATGTCAGTCAATTTTAAGGCATCATGAGTATAATACTCATATAAATGCTCAATCCTTATTGTGTTTATGTATATAGTTCAGATCTAAAAAGCAGTCATTTAGGAAGTCCCATCCCTGTTAGGATGTTGTCTATGAAAGCAAAGCATTTTACTAGGTTTTGGAACAGACCCACTGTATGTCACAGCTTAGTAAATTCGCAGATAATGATCGTTTACCGACACCATTGATAATTCTTTGGAAACAAAGTATTTGATTCGCAAGTAAAATATTTGACATGTAATATTTATACATTCTGTAAATTTACAAACACGCTTGTGGTTAAATGCACGCTTCAGAAATAAACGTAGGCTACTCTATAAATTTAAGTTAAAGCCATGAAAATGTCAATAATTTGTACTTGTACGCTTCCAAAACGAAGTGAAATTATGCAGGTTTAAGATAAAATATGCCAAAATATCATTACTTTTTCAACAAATACAGTGCGTAATGTCAGCCTGTCTGTAATATTCGAGATCTTGTACACACCTGACTCGGCAAAACTGATTATTTCCGATGTTTCTTCTTGCACCTCGTTGTGGGAAGCATGTCCATCCAAGTTGGGAATTTCAACCCTCCCGTCATCCCGAACTTTACCCGCGTGAAGTTTGCGCAGCGCCGTTACCATGGCAGCTTTGGGAATGGGATGAGTGATATTTGGTCTCTCTCTCATCTGCAGTCGGTTCAATATGTGCCTTTTAACCGCCTCCAGAAAGTCTGTGTCCATTCGCCCCGAATCATCCGGATGCCCGAGTCCACAAGAGGCACATTGAGACTCCTGAGACACAGTGTCAGCTCCCAGACTACACTGAACTGAGAGTATGCAAGCCATTAAACAGGTTACAGAGAGGATGGAAATACTCATTTTCTTAAATAACGTGTCCATACAACAAACAAATCAGTTCATGGATCCCTACCGTAAAACAATATGACCTATAAACAGGACAGAGTTGCACTTCCAACAACCTCCTTTGACAGATGTCCATTTATCATCATGTTCGCGGTCACTTTTGTGAGACGTTCACAGAAAGTGTGTGTTGTATCGCCCGGTAAACACATTGAGTTACAACGAGGACTAGTCGCGAAAACGTCTCCTCAATCTCCAAGGGAACTGACAAAGTGACTTGCGTAGTGAATCAAAACAAACAGGTCTCGTATCCTTTAAAGGTCAGTGTAGTAAAAAAAAATCATTTCTTGTTTGAAGACAAAATTTCACTCTTTGTCTTTCCACCGGATACCAACAGCTCGCGCTCCTCTTCTCTCAGTAACAGTGTTGTGAATTGTGTGTGTTCTCGCGTGTTTCTTCAGCCTCGGGAGGGATGTTGTCCTTTGGTCTTTTCTCTCGTGTAATCACGACACTAAAGCACCTCTTGGTGAAACTTTTTTATACTTCAAACCACGTGGAACTCTCGACCAACTGCGAGCGAGAGATTATGCGCTAAAACAGGTTACGCTCACTCACAGAGACGCATCAGTCCAAAAGAGCGAGCATGACCATTGCATCTGTGTGTGACACGTAAGAGCCGTTCACATCAACTTTTCATTGTTAAAATACAAAACTGCAGGGCTTTCAACTACGCACCAGAAAGATGCTTTTTTCAAAGAGCAGAATAAGACATTCAAATACAATATAAACTCACAGTACTTGTTTATAGGTCGAGATATTATTATTGTTATGTTTAAACTAACAAAGCAAAACGTGTATGGTTTAATGAGAATTATACAGTCACTTATAGATCAGATGCTGTAGTTAATTAAATAATGCTGGCGCCTTTGCAGAGCTTAAGACATGCTTTAAGAAGTTCCCTGAAGTGTGGCTTTGTTGGAGAGTTTATTTCAGTAGGCTATTATTCGACTTTCTGTGCGGCGGAGAAGACTATTGCATTGCTAACATTTCCTGAAGTAATATGACGCCCTCTATCGCTTCAACAAAATAAATACACGTTACATTTTCTGGAAACATTGAGGCTTGCATTTTAGTTTTACAATTTACATTTTGGGATTCTTTGGTTCTCATGGAGAATTTCGTCTTGTAAAAACTGGAGTTGGCCTATTCACTGATATTATTATGAGTCTATATTTAATTATAATATACACCTTAATATTGTCATGGAATTAGTTTCTGTATTTTTAAATCAACAAATTTGAAAATTAATTTCATTAAATGATTTTTGCAATTGTAGTTCTTGGAAAGATTTATGCCATCTCTGAAACATTAAACAGAGTGCATAACAGAGCACCTTTTGTGCAGAATATTTGTGACACTGAAGATACATCTAAAGTGAACCAACCAGATTAAACAGATTATCAGTGTGTGTGTGGGTGTCGATATATATATATATATATATATATATCTGTATGTGTGGTGTGTCCTAATATAACAATTAATTTTCTACAGAATGCAGTTCAATATAATTAAATATAATCAATATAATTCTGTGACTTGGATGTCACTTGCCGTGGGAAAATTCGTCTCTTTGATATGTCACGTTCTTCATAATTAATTTGTATATGAGGCCTATCTATTAATATTGAGTATAAATGACGATGGTGTGTATCTGTTTACCCTACAGATGTGAACTGTCTTTCTCTATTTTGTTTCAATGTGCAAATAAATGAATGAATAATTTGTATAATAACCCAGATGTGTTAAGGAGAATGTTGGTTATACTATGCATTTATATGAACACTGCATTTGTTGAAGTTTTGTGTAGCGTGACTCTGTCGCCCTCCAGCGGTAATAAACACTATATGCATGTGAAAGTACAGGTCAGTGTTTAAAAATGAGTGATTTCAAGCACAGTTAATTCCCTTTTTTAATTAGTTGTATGTTGTTTAATTGTAGCATTTTCTAGTTATAGAAAGTATTCTTTGTCTATTCTATCTTGTTTTCTTTTCATTTATTTTTATGGTATTATATCTAAAAACCCTGCTACATTTACCTCGTTTAAACTTTGGAAAAGTGTCTGCTTAATGACAATGTAAATGTGATGTAAATCATTATTTAATTTTCTGGCCATTTTTGAACCCTTTTTAGCAATCCAAAAATACATGCAGACTATTTTTGAATGTTGCAAATGGATTACACATTACTTATGTAATGCATTACATATTAAATCACTTGAGTGCAGTTATCCTGAAACAATGTGAAGGCAGGAATGTGACAGCAATACACATCTGACAAAGCAAATTACAAAATGTGACAATGTTTGGATTGATTCCTAGCATGTAATAAAATGCACTTGAGCAGCTTTGACCATTAGTTCACATTTGGTAGATAATCTTTCATATAAAATATTCATACATCGTAACATATGACATTCCAAGGAAGATAAAAACCCAATTTGGTGCTTTCAAAATAATTGTGGGTAATAATTACAGACACTGCAAAAAGTTTGTGCGTGACTGAATTCAATTGTTCTCCCAAAGAATATAGGTGTTGTTGCTAAGGCCCATTAATTTCTCACAGAGAAAGTACAATGCACTAAAAACAACAGATTTACGCCATTGTCATATGCCACACAGAAATCACATGCTGTCCTTGTAGAGGTTTACCACCCAGGACTAACAGCAAGTCAGGCATATGAAGAAACATAGAATCCTCCGTTTCCTCTGCCAGGTCACCACTATTCAGCTTCTCGCTAATAGCCTCCTGGTTCTCAAAGGTGAGACAGCTTCCTTTCAGCTTAGTGTCTTTCACTGCAATACTTAAATCTGGTAAATGCTTCTTATTGTCTATGTGGAAAGTCTTGAGCTCAATACAGGGCTCTTGCAAAATGGGGCGGGATGGTTGGCACTTGTTCTTAAATGGTCTTAGCTTGTTATTGATGTTGTGAGAGTTGGGTATTTTCCTTAAATACATGCTGTTAGGTGTTGGCTGGAAACTCTGGCCTATCCCAATGCTGCAGTGATGGATCCGGCAAAGAGAGGGGGATCCAGGCAACAACGCTAGCTTCTTCCAGGTTTTTGTTGTCAGGTTGAATCTCCACAAGCTGCTCTGAGGAGAGCTTTGGGTTTCCCCACCACCAAAGATGAGCATGCTGTCTTTAAACAATACAGCAGAGTGACCAACCAGCCTGGAAGGACCTGAACTGCAGAGTAAGAGATCATAGAAGTATTAAAGTTTGTGCCTGATTAGAGAGAGAAAAATGTCCCATTTAGGGATAAATCAAATATAATACTATAATAAACTGGCACAGGAAACAGCTGTGGGAATATACTATTATGCTTGGGAACATGTGGCTGGCTTCCTACTAAGTTGGGCCAAGTCAGGTTTTATGGGATGAATAAAAAGATGTTAATAAAGAAACTCACTGGAAATTGATGCAGCTCCAAGTTCGGCTGGCAGAACTCCAGCTCCACAGGTCCTTCTGTTCCCTCAGGCCCTGCAGGCCACCGTAAAGGTACATAGAGTCCTGGTATGTCATAGCTGAGTGACCATGTCTGGGACCAGGCCCACCTTGTACACTGCTTTGTAGTGACCACACCATAGAATCTAAGATGTAGACAATGTCATCATTAGGTAAGGTCATTTAGAAATATGTAAATCACACACTAATCACACCTGAGGTGGATACCAGTCATGCTTATTTTTCAAATACATGTATTTCATAAATTCAGTCCTAGAAGATGCTATATAAAATCCAATGCTATGTGATAATATTCACCGAAATCAAATTTCCAGAATTCTTTTGTTGATCCTCTTATATCAATGTATCCACCGTAGACGTACATAGATGACCCAAAAATGACAGCACTGTGTCCTTTTCTGTTTGCTGGTGTCACTCCCTACAAAAACACACAATAAATATAATTCACCATAATAAAGGGATCACATGTCTTCGCTGTAGTTCTTATAAAAGATGTTTACCTGTAAAGTTTCACTCCTGGTTTTCCAGTTAATCCAGCATTCTTTCACTGCAAAGAATATAAAAATAAACACATGAACGATAACGTGGCATATTACTGCATCGTCAAAACCCAAGTGCTAGTGTCATTAATGCACGAAAAGCACCTTGTTTAAACTTGAATTCCAATAAAAAAATTACTAATATTATTTCTAGTGAATTCTGACATTTTAAAGACCCAGTGAACATGTAATGAATAATAAATACCTGTATCAAATATCCAAAGAGGCATTTTTGAGGTAGTATATGATGAATCTTGCATTCCTCCGAAGACATACAGAAATCCCTAAAAAAAAAATGGAATGCAATGCATGGTTTTTAACGCATAGTTTCACTTGATAAATTGACAGTCATATTGTTTTTCATAACTTGTGGACTCCTTAGTTTTTTTGCAAAAAATTCTGACTTTACTGCAACTACCTGATGTGCTACCATTGTGTGCTCCTCCAATTCTTCAGGTGCTTCTTCACTATCACAGGGAAGCTCGTCCCACTTGTCACAGACTAAAAATATACAAATTTCCATAAATGATAATTAGTGCAGCAGGAACCATACACTGCGCGATAACAAAGAAGCAGGCAACCACAGGTATAGCAATGACTTACCCACATTATATTTCCAGAAATCTCTCAGTAAGCGCTTTTCTCTGCCCCCTAGTATGTAAACATGGCCTCTGTGGGCACAAGATGCATGCTTGTAACGATCACATGGTGCAGGACAGTGCTGAGGCACTGAGGTCCACAAACAAGCACCGTTCCCTTTGTTCATGCTTGGTCTCTGACAGTCTCATGGGTTAATCTCTGTGAAGAAAAATAAGCATGAAGTGCACAGGGGACTACTGATGAAGTCCTGTTAACAATACTTCCTAGAATAGTACAGAAACTGAACAGGAATATTGCAGTTAAAGGATTTTTATTATGGAGTTAAGTGACACATTAGATAACAGCTGAGCAAATATTTGACTAGAAAGCAAGTGCATATTTCATAAAAATAAATAGCTTTTATACAGTTCAGTACACAAGTTAGTACAGAAAAGCCTACATTTAGACGTGCTTCAGAGCTGGCAAAAGCTATAAAAAGAGTGAGTGCTTATCTCACATAGTATGACGCAGCCTGCAGACGTGACATGTTTTGTTGTCCACCCTGGAAATTCACACAGCATTTTTTGTTTTTCTATATAATGATAATTTAATAATAATTAATTCTACATGCATTATACCATGGTGAAAATCTTTCATTATTTTAACCAATCTTAACACTCTTGAGCACTCTTTAGCAATACTCTCCATTTAAGACCAAGGCATTTAAAAAGGTCTGGGCATTTAAACACGACAGAAAATCATTAAGAAAATACATCTTTTTTTATTCAGAGGGGGTGAACACATACACACACACGTTGCTTTTTGTGTTTTATGGGGACTCATAAACCATAATACATATAAAAATGCACACACACACACACAGAAAATGAACAAATCATATGTTTACCAACTGACTGGGAGAATAGTATTATTCCCTGTTGTTTACAGACACCCAAACATTTGTGGTAGGCTATATCTGTAATACAGCATGTACTAACAATGTTAAGAACTGTAGCATAATTACGATATTATTTATATAGTACAATATTATTACAATAGTTTTTTTTTTTTTTTTTTTTTTACAAATGTTAACTGTTAGGTGACATTTTCATCGTATTTAGTCAACATTTAACAAATATATTTTTTTATTTTATTTTACACCAAGTAGGCTAATGCAAGAGTAACGTTACCTTACCACAGCATGAATTGTAACGTAAACGCCCAAAGATCTTGTCGCAGCCCGTTACACTGTAACTTGCATTTGTCTTGGACATAATAATGTAACATTAAATTAGAAACACTGTTAACGTTACCTAATCGCTTTACGGCGATCGCTGAGTAGGCAATTTACTTGCTTACAAGAAGTTTGTATGCGACTCTTCATGTTGAAGAAAGTCCCGAAAGTGTCACATGACCGCGAGGAAGAACTACTTGGTGGATAGAGGACCTCAAAACAGAAGCGCAGGCGTTTGTGTTATTTTTGCTGACTGTAACCAATGTAATTGTTCAGCTTGCGTTGTTAGTAAACGTAGAGTTAAAACTCCTTACCGCTTAAAATCGTCGTAAAACGTCTGTCCTCCGTCGATCTTCATTAAAAAGATAGGCGATGATGAGAAGTAGCTGCCAGTGCCAGTACACGCGAGGGAGGGGCGTTGCTTCTCTCTCAAGAGGGTCTCTGACTGTTACTCAACACAACGCACTCCCCCTTTCAAAACAAAACTCACCAGCTCGGAAAACTATGCATGTTTATATTCAGAGTTGGTAGACTATTACAAATTGCAGTCCGTTGCTGATTTCAAATGACATGATAAAAAGTAATGTGATTACGCATGCATTACACAGTTAGGTAATATCAGACTACTAATCTGAATTATCACATTAGCATAGGATGTTATTGTATCATATTGATTATTGCAGAGGATTATATTGTATCATACATACTTGTATTAAAACGCAAAGAAAATGTGTTTTATTTGTTGTTATTAACAAAATAAAGTAAACTGTAGCCTATTTATGTTTTTAAGTAAAGTACACTAACTATAGTCTGATTTTAAGTATTTAAAAATGTAATTTAATATAATTACAAGTATTTTATTTTTGGAGCCTGCTTATGTAATTACCAGCTCTGTTGATATTATAGGCCAAGTTATTATATTTATATTTTGCATTTAATTTAGCAGCTTTTATCCGAAGCTGCGTAAAAAAATGAGAACGTTATCACTTTTTATTTAAGCTACTTTAAAGACTCTGAATCTAGCATGGCTTTTAAAAAGTATGCATTTCTAATAAGAGTTAACTGATGTTTAAGTGTTGACTAATAATATGTCTCACAATGCACTCAGTGAACTTCATTATGTTCTTTTTCAGCCAGAAGGATTTTTCAAATAGTTACTTTAACCACCATTGTGATGAAATTACTAAACTTCTATCGCATGTCTTTGGCCCTACAAGAGGAAACGATGTTTTATGTCCGCGCCAAAACAGAATAGTCTTCCTACTGAGTTTCTGCTTTGCTACACGAGAAAACTTGCTGAAAAGAGAATACAAACATGTTGAAACCTGCCATGTGGGATGTTACTCTATCAAATGCTGTTTGAGTAAAGGAGATGGTATCTTAGCCACTCTAATACTCAACAGCCAAGAGGCCTTAAATGCTGATGTTTACTTTCTTATATAGAGTCACTCCAATGAGGATGATTTAAAGTGTCACCCACCTGGCCCTCTCACTCTTGCATAATTAAGATACTTGCCATAATGCTGTTCACTGCCTTCATTTCTTAATTTAACGCATTTAGACACTCGTTTGAAAATGATCCATACTTAGACTTAGTACCACACTCTGTAAATGGATCCTTGACTCACTGACTAACAGAATCCAAGCAGTTAGTCTCCATGAGCAATCCTCATCACTCCTTTTACTCCTAATGTACTTGTGTCAACATGTTAGAGGCTGTAAGAGACCTAAGGCCATGCAGTCAACAATTTCATAGCAGAAAACAAAAGAAATTATTGTTGACTTTAGGAAGTTGTCTGTAACCCACTCCCTTCGGTACAGTTTCAATGGAGACTAAAATCTTTGAGCTAATGTATTCATTTGATATTGTCAATCGTCTTTATGATAATGTTATCAGTTTTGGTTTTCATTTACTCACTCATATACTCATTCTGATTTATTTAAGTATTTATTTATTTGATTTTCAACAATAGGGGGCACCAACCTACTAATTTATGATACAACACCCTCCCTTACACACTGTATTGCTCTCTCTCTCTCTCTCTCTCTCTCTCTCTCTCTCTCTCTCTTTCTCTCTATACGGAAATATCTACTTTTAGGGTCTTAATATCTGTCTTTGTCATAAAGGTCTGAAATCCATATGATTAAATAATAATTATTATAATAATTCATATCTCATCCTACAGTAAGACACAGTTTTTGTTATTTTTGTTACTTTGTAGGCCACTCTAAATGTTAACAGTGAGGTAAATCATGCATGAAGATGTAAGATTAGAATTTGCTCTTATGAATTTCCTTTTTTTTATTGTCTTTAGAGTCATAATAAACATATTACATCATAAAATACCTATGGTCTGTATCTCCAGCATTGTACCATATGATCTGTTCATGACATCATATCCGTTCATCGCTCTCCCAGAGGGCGGAGTTCACGGCTGGCGACGTCATATCCCGTTCATTTGCATGTCCTGAGGGTGGGGTATATGGCAGCAACGACAGTTTGAGAGAAGCTACAGGGTGTATGAGTCGGAACAGGAGATTAATGCGTTCCCCAAGATAGCATAAGAGACAGAGGAGGACAAAGTCACCGAGAGGTAACGAGTCTTTATATATGTCCCTGATTATGCATTGCTCTGTTTATGAATTAAACAAACGCTCCCTTCCGTCTTAAGCTTTTGTTACTGCTCGACATGCAGTTATCATCATCAGTCCCTGTAGGTATGTTTAACTCCGACAAATGTGAGGGGAATGAGACTTACACCCGTTATAATTATTAGGGTGTGAGGGTGAGTCTGAGCCAGCGGACGGCTTCTCACGAGAGACGGGCGTTTCTGCGGATGTTGCGCGTTTTGCTTGATGTGGACGTTTATTTTCAGAGCCCCAACGTGCTGCTTATGTGTATGAATCAGATATTAGGCACTTTCAATGAACAGACTTACTTGCAGTATGTTTCTCTTGAATTGTTTCGGTTTTTTATTAAATAAGGTGACATTTAGGTTTTCATATTTCAGGGATTATTGCTCGTTAACCTCTCTGGGTCAATTAAATGTTATCCCGTGACCTTATTTTCTGTTGTGTTTTTGTAGAGAATAACGGAGGCATGCCTAAGTGCCATTTAAACACTAATATACACATAATGAAAATGAAACTTGAGGAAGCCTAATTTATTCTAAAGGGAAGTATGCTCAATGAAGCTTGATTGTCATTCAGTAGGAGCTTGATGTTTGGGACCGAATATTAGTTTGTAATTGTTGGTAACCTGCATTTCCTATAAAATTAACGACAACTATATGCAGCATGATTGCAGTTGAAATGTAAATGTTGATTTGTGGGTTTTTACTTCCAATTGGATGTAAGAAAATTTGATATTTAGTTTTTTACATGATGATGACCAAAGTTTACTGTGTTCCTGATTTGTCAATTTTCTTCATTTTACTTTTCTACTCATCCTTCAGTAACTTCTAAGTCTTACTTCCTATATTTACTTCATAACATGTAATCATTAATGACACATGGGTGAAAATGTAGCGCATTAAGGCACTATGTAGGCTACACTTCTCCTTTTTAACCATGCATCTCAACCTTTTCCCATTAAATTTAAACAATACAGTCCAACTTTCATATCTATTTACTTTTACAACCCATTTTAGTTTATATTAAGGCTAGTAATCCGTATAGGTTTTTTTAACCAAGTTTGTAAAGATGTACTTTTCTATCTAGTATTTAGTTTGAAATATAGTTTCAAGATGTCCTTGTATCCAGCATATATATTAACCTTGAAAGCAGGCCTGCATGTAGGCTATCTTGAGCAGAATCTGTTATGTCAGTATGTTTGGTTTGTTTTTATGTTCTGAGTGGTCTCTTTTTTTTTTTTTTCCCCTCCCTTATTGTCTCTAGGGTGTTTGGGCGTAACCTCACTGCCAGTAGTGGCTGTGCCCTTATCACCTTCAGAATGGGAGTTGAGTTAAGTCGAGGCATAGCTATCTTATTTTTAATAATGTAGAAATATGCATATATGATGAACTTCTTATCGTATCCGTTCATACTTTGTATGTTTTAAATCCTTAATAGTATTTTGATTTTTAGCTGAAAAGCTACAGTGTACATATTATATTAAGTACTTTATTTTCAAATCATCACGTACATTAAAATAGCAATGTCCCAGTGAAACAGGTTTGTTTGTCTTTCAGGTGACTTGCATTTGAATTGTCTAGTGTATCGTGGAAACAAGCAGGCCTCTGGGTCCAACAGACGAATAACTTGTCCGAAGCTTGTACCGTTTAATTTGTTTACTGCACTCTGACAAGTATGACATCTGAACTGATGTTGGTTTAAGTTAGCTAGCTCTGTATTTATCTTTTCAGAGGCTTTTCAATGTTTATTTGATCAGTGGATTCTACCATCAGGTGTGTTTATTCTAGCGGGTCCTTGAGAAGGTTTCATAAGCTTTACGCAAATATTCTGAGTCTTTCTTCCCTGCAGTCGTATCTGATCATTATCATCTATTTGACTGTGTGTTGAGGGACATTTCATACTTAAGTTCTGGTGTTTACAATTGACCGTACAAATGACTTAACTTTAATATCTACATATCTGTTATCAATACATTTACCAGTAGGTCCCCTTAAATGCCAAAAACTGTGGCCTGACAAATTTGAAAAGAGAAAGTGTCAATGGAAAGTTTTCCAACACAATAAATAAGCCTATACTATAGGCTCACAGATGAGTTTTTTTGGGGTTGACACAAATGTTTGGGAAAGACTAGATTAGAGTTTGAGCATAACTAGAATAAGCATAAATGCTGAATATTCATTGCTTTGTCTGTAATCATGGTCAGATGCTTTTTTAGTGTTCTTCAGCTTAAACAGAGAAGTCTCCACTGAGTTTATTATAGGATTAAGTTTTAAACTTAATAGGATTAGACCTAATTCTAGAAGACTGAGCAAAAACATTCCCAATATCTTAGCAACAAAATGCTCCAGATGAGGCTGCATATATACAGTTTATATAAGTAATATGCATGTATATCATTTATTTACTTTATTTTTTGCTTTTTTTGCAGGGTTCAAATGAAAAGCATTTATTAAAAAGAGAAATATTTCGGTGTATGTTTGTCAGTAGCACTAATTGTTTCTGATTCATGTGTAAAGCTCACACTTTATTGTTTTAGAGCTGTGCTTTTCCCCTGAAAGTCCCGTCTGTGCTAGTTATTGCACTTTCAGGTGAAAAAGGGTACTTTTCGAATGAACACACATCAACCTAGCCAAGTTTATGAATGTTAACAGTTTCCCTTTGATTGGTCAGGCCTTGTGATCTGACTGAAAAAACCCAACCCTCGAATAAAGGGCAGGTTCTGCTTTTTATTGCAGGCCATCTCGTACAAGTGTCATTAGTCTAAGTATGTTCTGTGCACTTGCTTGTAGATGAGAAAAGTGCTGATTTGCTGCATGCCCCAACACTATAGCAAATTCAGATCAGCAAAATGTGCATTATTGGAGACCTTCAATTTCTAACAACTCTATTTCTTAATGACCTTTTTATATTCTGGCGTAATTCTCTGGTATTTGAAACGTTTAAAGTTTTAAATTCATTATTCTTATGTCATTTGGATTACAGTGGGTCATGGACTAGTCCATAGGGAATGTGGAGCCAGATGTTAGTTCAGTAATTTGTTTCTTGGTTTTGACTTTGTGCTCCTAAACACTCCCGCATGGGATGTTTCTCTTGCCCTCCATACCCCTTGAGTAGAGGCTGAGTCTCTGGGTATCTGGGTTTGAGATGAACCGTGAGGTTAAGTCCATCTTTTGTGATGTGCGATGGGGTATTTCGTACATCAGCTAAGACTTCATACATCATTGGTTATAAGTGGTTGACCAGTAATGCATATTGTGCATCTTTAGAAAAAAAAGCTTGTCTCCATTTTCTAAAATTCCTGTTTGCAGATTGGTTGCGTAAGGTTTTATCTGTAATTTTTTTAATGGAAAATTCTTTGTCTGCCTAAAAGAGATTATTTTCCCTCCTTGTAAATGAAGTGAGGAGATACTTGAGACGGTTTATTTCACTTGCTCTGGAGAATGTTTTTGCAGTGCTGTTGAAATCAATTCCACCTTTCCCACAGATCAGGGAGTAGTAGCGTGTTGGAAATGATTTGATATGGGGAGGAAAGAGGGCAAGATAGACTGTTCACATTTTTGCTGTTTTTCAGTTGGAGAATGTTATAGTTTCTTTCACTAGTTTATTGAAAATACTCTTCAGTAGCGGTGTGTAGAGATTGCACTGGAAGAGCTTAACGTCTCTTCATGCCCGGTTTGGATAACAACATAGCTGTAGTGGGTCCCAGTTCCTCACCACTGAATGAAGCCTCTGTGTCCCAGCTCTAGATGGTTAGTATTCAGCAGAGATGTTCACCTTGAGTGTAAGGGAGAAACAAGCTCCTCATACAACACAGCCTTTGCTTTCTTGCACAGACTAAGCACGCTTTTGTAGTTTTTGTCATAACTGATCAAATCTGGCAGCTTTTTATCTTGGTTTTTGTACATATTGCAGCAGGACCAGTGGAATGAAGTGATCTTTAAGTGGTGCTAAAAGGTTAATGCTCAATCACAGACAAATAATGTACCTTCTACATTAAATTCTATGCTAACACTAACTCATGGTTTAAAAGAAAGCAGAGATTAAATAAAAATGCATTTCCTGATTTATTTATTTTATTTTAACTATCAATATATTTTAGGATCAGAGGAGGAATCACATTTTCTTTGAGTTGGCCTACTATCTGCCTCTCACATGTATATAGAATACATAAAACACATTGTTTGTTTACCTGTTCTTCACCAGTGCATTCCAGTGCTTATAACCTGCTTGTACTGGCTCATGTTATTTATACTGTATTTGTTGCTTCACTGTACATTCCTTTTGCAGTACTCTAGGCTTAGGTCTATGTAGCAGATGAGAGCTTATCTCTGCTGTCTGTTCCCAGCTGGCACTGGTCTCAAGGGTATGAGAGCACCAGGGAAAGTATGCAGAGGGAAGAGCGAGTACGATTTGAAAGTGGAGAAGAGGGGGTGTTTGTCCCAGTTTTTCCCGCTGTTTTTCCCATCAATCTGGCAGGAAGTTCCAAACAAGCCTACCATAGCGAAAAAGAAAAAAAAAAGGAATCTGGTTTCCTGTAGGTCAGATTTTTCCTCTTGCACAACATGTCAAACGATATGGTCTTGTGTGTGTGTTTGTGGGATTTTAGATTTACAGCTTCATCCTAAACTCATTTATAGCTTATTCTCCA
This sequence comes from Enteromius thamalakanensis, assembly GCA_032357475.1. Lineage (NCBI taxonomy): Eukaryota > Metazoa > Chordata > Actinopteri > Cypriniformes > Cyprinidae > Enteromius > Enteromius thamalakanensis. The sequence goes on along the minus strand of JAUCMT010000160.1, from coordinate 14,679,621 downwards.
ATATTTCTTCAGAAAGAAAGTTTGCTCTTAGTCCAGCAAAACCTACATGCTACTTTGAGATGGGTTTAATAATCACTTTATTAGAATATAAATATTAAAATATGTTAACCTTGTTTTAATCAGAGCTCCAGACTAAAAAAGGAATTAATGAGCCATTGTCTCCTATAAGAAAAGAAAACTTAGGTGACAAATATATATTTTTTAGGTTATAATGAGCACCGAATCAACATATTTCTGAAACATCCTGCGACAATGAATACTGGAGTAATGGCTGCAAAGTAACTGCGATAAGTTAAGTCAAGTTAAGCCTATATGGGTTTAATATTTAATGCAACAAACCTGTGTATTTATCAGTAAGTGTGTTACCTGGGAAATTAACCAAAGATACTGTTGCTGTCACTAACGGCAGTTGAGTTGCGGAACCACTGTTCACAATCACAAACACAATTTAAGTGGAACAATTGCTTCCTTTTAGAAAAGACTGTACACCCCCCCACACACACAAAAAGGAACTACACTGAAGGTAATAAATGTGAGATAAAATCATGAGTACCTCTGTATGTCTACTCTATATAAACGATTTTTGTCATTTGAACAGTATTTCACTATAATATGTACAGTAAGATACTATAAAACGTGTATACCGTATTTTACTGTAAGGATTATGGGGAAATATATTGTTACTGCTGTATTTCTTCACTATCAATTTACAGTAATCTACTGTAAAAAAACTGACCATATTAATTTTTGATCTAATATTGCGGTATGTATTACACACTACGTTTTGAGTGTTTATTTCTGTGCAACCCATACCAAATGTTTTTTAATAGTTAAAGCCTGATGATGGTGATAATTGAGTTTGTACGTTCTGCCTTGTTATGGTTATCCTATGAAAGCTTTATCAGTGGATGAAGTGTGCCATATGAACCAATGCTGGCACTGTCACCTACTCTGCTTTGCTCTGGCCTCTTCTTTATCCATGCCTGAGCTCCTGACGTGTGCCGTGATTGTCCCCAGCAGGCCTGTAATCAGAGAGGGTGAGGCTGAATAGGTCAGCTTGCCACTCCACTCAAGCAGAGGGCATCACCCTCTCTTCTGCATGAAATCAGTGACCCTCTTCTTAACCGGCATCTATTTAAACAGCCAAAAATGAGAGAATCTGTGCTGCATGGGAATAGATTCATCACTGATCTTCTGACCGGTGACACTGCTGAAGAGCGCTCACCGCTTTCGGTGGCACGGCAGCTCCACAGGCCCTGCTCACAGGGGTCTGGTGATGAACGAGTGTAGCAGAATGTGGACAGTACTGAGGGAATCCTAATGAATTCCACCAGGCGGGAGAAGAGGAGGGCCATCATTAATATTTCAGAAGCTGGTCGCCATCCGGCTGTATTTAAGAAGTGTGCATATGTAGGTCATATCTGCCATCATTTTAGTATGCTCAGCCTCAGTTTAACCCTGTTTAACTGGCATTTTCTGCAACGGCGATGACAATCTGCATATATTCCACTGTGTTGCACTGACTTGTCTTTTTGGATTTTACCAGTTAAATCTATTTCGGGCTATTTTCACACATTTTATTTAGAAATTGCCGGCATCTACGACCAGTTTATTTTTGTTATAAAAATTATTTATATTCAAAAGTTTGGGGTCAGTTAGGAGATTTATCTATCAAGTAAATGTTGATTCATTAAACTCCCTGGGAAAAATGGTCTCCACAAAAATGATGAGGTGACACTTAAAAACTAAAGTAGTTTTACCTTTGCTTTCAGATCAATAAAATAGGGCTGTGCAATTAATTGCAATCGCTAAAAAATCGCAATTTAAGCACATGCAATTTCTAAATCGCATAAGGCTGCAATTTTTTTCTATTAATTT
>JAUCMT010000160.1:14646459-14660728 GCA_032357475.1 Enteromius thamalakanensis | reverse complement strand
AGTTCCTCCAGGAACCTTCAGAGCACTTTAAGGTCTTAATGTAATGAAAGGGTGACTCCAGAAACTCTGAACTGCAAACAAAGTGCTTCAAGAATCCCATAAGTTCCTGCAAGAACTGCAAATGGTTCTTCCAGGAACCATATTATGAGAAACAGAGCTTTGAGGCGCTTAAAATACATTTTGAAGTTCCTTGAGTACTTAAAAGGATAAAGCTTCTCTGCACCCCCCTTGCTCTTTTCTGGTTCATCTTTTGTTATAGATATGTGATTGCTGAGCCGTTGCAAGGGGGAGGGTTGCATCTGACCTCCTCGGCTGTAATAGAGTCGATCATGACCAATTGGCCAATCAGCCACCTTTAATAGTTTATAAAATTACAAAAAAAATAAAAAACATCGGCGGCAGGCCCACAAAAGATGAAAATCACCATCGGCCCACCGGGAAAATGCCCGGTATGCCCTATGGCAAGTCCAGCCATGCATTGGGGCATCTTTAATTAAAATGAATTTCTGTCAAGGGTATTTTATTGGCTTATTGATACAAAATACTGATTTTATTCCTGATGCCCAAGCTTTTGAAAACAACTGAAAAACAAATCTTACAAAAAGGTCAAACTGACAAATTGCACTTATACAGTGTGTCATGTTTACCTGCAAAATTCAGTAAATGCGCCCAATGTCAACATTGCAATGATTACTTAGTGCTCCGTCCATGAATTGGCAAAGTGCATTAATACATACTTCAACCACTTACTTCTTAAAACATATTTAGATATGTAAGTAACTTTAACTGCAACTGCATGTCAACTAGCTATCATTTGACTGTCTGCATAATATCTTCTTTTACTTTTTTTTTTTGATTGGGGCGCAACATACAACACACTGACTGTCAGAAATATATATATACTTATACTGTCAGAAACTTGTATATGTCAACTTATTAGCACTAAACCTACCCTAACAGTCTACTCTGAGTGTTAGTAGACATGGTTGCAGATTAATAAGAATTAGTTGACATATAGTTGACATGTACTAGTTTTGTTACTTAGTAGATTGTCTAAGATGGACTATCAAAATAAAGTCTAACCGAAGTTTGTGAAGGAAGTCGAATAGATATGGAATCAAGACCCTGTTCCTTTGAACACCTTTCCAAAAAGTTTCATTGACGGTAACTGCTAACCAACCATGCACAATGCCTCTTTTGACTTTAAGTGATTGTGGGTTATTCGCTGGACGTGACAAATGGCCTGGACTGAAACTGGGTCCCAGCAACACATAATGAGGGGCTACGGTGGCACAGAGGAATGAACAGAGGTGCCTTTGACTGTTGACCCTGACAGCACAGGGTAATAGAGGTGGCGATGGTTGTGCCGAGGGAAGATAGCCTAGACTACTGTACACCTCTGTCACATGAAAAAAAATGAAAAGAGGAAAAAAAAAAACACAAAGCATGGTGGGACAAGCTATATATTGTCTGTGCTCTCGAATTACGGATGACTTCATTCATTGGCACCAGCTGCACATAGAAGCACACTAGATGTCAGTCATGGAAAATGAGTAATTGATTTAGTATTAAAATCAATATTACACACATAAACATGTAATTGAATGTCCTAGGGGTGTTGGCTTCATAATCGTCAGCATAAACCGCTACATCAATCAATCGTGATGAAACGCAGAGATGTTTTCGCCAACAACTCAGCCCCCAGTGTCGATAAGTCACACAGTTTGTATATTTCCTCGCGGGTTCAAGAAACGGCAGCGAATGTTATAGATAATTTGGTGTTTTTCATGAATTTCCTGCTTAGGAAAGACAAAGGGTCGGCTGAGGTCACGTGGCGAACTGAGTCAATTTAAAAGCAGATCACTGGAGGGGCGCAAACAACGGCAAGCAATCTCAAATCGACGTTCTGCAGGATGAGGGAGTTATCACACAGAAATTATGACCAGTAATAACATACACAGACAGACAGATACACGCACACATCGCTGTGTTAGCTTTCCATTACTCTGCTTACTAATAATGTTTGTTTGAAAGTGATTGATATTTTACCGCCAGCTTTGACTTAATCGGAAAGGGTAGAGCTCCAGGTAATGTGCAGTATACTGATAATAATTCATACACTAGAGCTGTCAATCAGTAAGTTAACTTAAATAAAGAGGTTTCTTTGGGTGTTTACTTGGCCTGCTTTTGCTTTGACCTTCAATATTTGTCATAACCCATTGTCCATCCGGCATAGGGTTGGGCAAAATTAAAAAATGGCTTCCTTAATTGTAACTCCTGTGTTCTAATTTCATTATTATTATATACGCTGTACGCATGTCCTAATTTTGCTGAGCTTGAACAACATTTTATCCAAAATTGTAGTTTTAACCATATCTCTACCCCTAAATCTAACCTTACCCATGAGTAATGCCTAAAATCAATAGATTACTGACACTGATGGCCTTGGGTTTTTCTTTTCTTTTATTTGATTAAGTTATTATTTACAGGTCATATTTTGTACTTCCACCTAAATGTTGCTCTATCATCTTATAAATGTCTGAGGTTGATTGACTGTAATACAATATTTTATTTGCCCTGGATGTTCCCTTTGACGTGGAATTACTCTAATTTCTGTATATTTTTAAAACGTAATAAAGATATTGTTGGAAAAAAAGGTGTCCTGGCCACTCCAAGCCTCTCCACAGGATTTTGCTGTATACAGTTCAGAAGATGTTAAATTAAGTATGTGTATCCGTAATAATAAAATCTGCCTCACATGGCTCCATGGGGTGAATAAAAGCCTTCTGTAGCGAGTCCATGAATTTCAGAAAGACAATGTAATATACATTTGCTAAATTTTTATGTTTGTCTAGCCAAGCCTTCCTTCCAACATTCTTCTTACTACTTTTGCGACTACATGTCAACTAATTCTCATTTAGTTGCAGCTACATGTTTACTAACTCTCAGAATAGACTGTTATGGTAGGTTTAGGGTTAATAGAATAACCTTTTTAGTATGTTGTAGACCAATCAAACTAAAGTGTTAAAAGATATAAAGAAGTCTTCTAATACCGTATGACCAATACGGTCTCACGAGCAATTTGTACGTATTTGTACAAGGTGCCAAATTTGTGCCAATTCGTACTAATTCATACAACCTCACTCGTACGATTTTGTATGATTTGTCTAAAATCACTTGATGGGTAGGTTTAGGGGCAGGGTTATGTATAGGTCATTCGTACAAATTATGAATTGCCATCTCGTAAAATATATACGATTTATTCTAATAAATCGAGTGAGTTCGTACAAATTCGTACGAATTAGCCACCTCATAAAATAAGTACGAATTGCCGTGAGATCAGGTTGGTATGACTGTTACTTACTGTTGGTAGAATGTCTAGTCGCTATGAAAATAAAGTGCTACCAGTTATTTTCAAACTCAAATTACAAATCTACATCCTGTATATTATGAAACATAAAAAAAAAATTCAAATCAGTTCTGAATGGACAAATCTGTTAACGATAGACGCAGCCAGCTCATGAACACCCTTCATCAGACTCTCACCAGGAATTTTTCATATTTGAGTGTACAAAAGCCAAGAATCCATAATGGACTCGTCAGCTGTCATGTGCTCCGCTTGAATTATTCTCTTTGGTGCTAATTAGACATTCCTAGCGTTTGTGATCACAGAAAGCTCACCATGCGTGCGGTTGACACTGACACGGTTCTTCTGACGGTGCACCATAAGGAAAAAACAGCCGTTGTTCTATTTGCTGCATGGCTGAATTCACACAAAGGCTTTGAGAGTCTTCTAATGCACAGCTCTGAGTCAGCCCTTGTCTCACACATGACTTGCATTTGCGTAAAGGTCACTCAGTATTGGGATAAAGAAATCCTCTGGGGTGCTCGGAAACAATTATTCTCTGAGAGAGAGCGATACTAATTATGTCGGCACGTAGTGTGAGTGGTTTCTGCTTTAGGTCTGAATTAACAAACTAATTGGCAAACTCACCAGTGATTCGTCGGACATGCTCATTGCTTTCCTGTCTTGAAAAACATACAGTGAATGGTCGATTCTTTTTCTGTCTTTGTGATCTGCAAGGGAGTATCTCAGAATAATTCATGGATGTCCCTCGGTAGGAATTGTTTGTCAGTAAATCACTGAGAGGAGATCCATTAGAGGACAAAAAGGAAATTTGAACACCTGCAGTAGTCAAGGCTGTGGTAATAAACACGTCCCTGAAATAAATAAATGCGGTGCTCATAGAGCCACTTCAGGATGCTTTTTGTCATTTGCCAGCGATGAGCATCCAGGAAAGCATCAGTAAGATGAAAAGTCTCTAGAGACTAACTCACCTGGGGAAAGATGCGGATCTTAATCATGAGGGACCCAGTTCTCTGGCATTTCTCTCGGTGTCGCCATGCCCTTCACAATTTCATAGAAGGCAGAGTCATTTGCATATTTGCAAATCGTGATTTCCATACCAATGACTAACACCAAAGTGAGCAGTTGTGAGATTTGACCCTGGCGGGAGTATTTCTCTCTGACACAATCTTTTCCTTGTAGAAATTTATAAATGTATCACTGCACCAAGTGCTTTAACATCCACCCTTGTCCCGACTTTTTTATTTTATCCAATAATATGATTTCTTGATATCTGAAAGTGGGTTTATGAGTGTGTCTTGGGAGTCATCTGTACACGCGTTCAAATGTAATTAGGGACTTCAAACTGGCTTTACTGACACATTCAGAGCACTTTGAATTTGTGCTGGAAGTGTTTGCATGAAGAATAACTGCCTGATTTGCTCACTTGCTACATGGCACCTCTCTCCTTCTCTCTCTCTCTGTGATTTATTCCTGAGATTTCCAATAGGGTGCGCCCGTGTGCTTCAGACAACAACGAAGATGGCTCATTTCAACACAGTAGCAAAACTGGACGGTCTGTATTTTTGTAGTATGAAATATGTTTGATAATGTACAATCGGGTGATCGTTATCGCAAAAATAAATAGGAAATGGTCAGTTATATAGATGAGTGGTCAGTTATATAGCGATGCCCTGGGCAGTGGTCATTATTCAGAAATATTTGGCTGCTGCGTCCCGCCATTGACCAATAGGAATCTATGCCAGAAAGCCAGTGCAATAAATCAGCTTGACCTAATACATAAATCATGAAGTAGCTCTGGTAAAATTAGTAGTAGTTTACTTTTTTGTTGCTTTGGGCACTGAAAAAAGCAGGTCCCAGAACATTAAAACATTGTTTTATTCAGCTATATCACGTGTTTAATTAATAATGAAAATATGATGATGGTAAAAATAAAATGGAGTTTTATATATACTCCTAATACATCTAAATCATCAGAATATCCTTAAAAAAACAAAAATAAGTTTATTTTACTCTAATCGAAAACCCAAGGGAACACATTAGCTTTAGGGCAATCTGCATTCTGATGGGATAAATTATTGTAAATAAAAACGCAAAAACTATAACAGTGTTGCTACATTGCCTGTCAATCATAAACTGCATAAACAATAATATCACTTGGTAAAATAGTTTAAATTAAATTATGTTTTATATAATTAATTTGACTATACTGTACCTATAATTAAATTGTAATTGTAATGCACAGCCTTTAGTGGCTTCCTTTTTAATATTTGTTTGTGTTGAAGATTGGCTCACATACATGCTGACTGATTTTGCACACTATTATGGATGTATAAAATGCTAAAGGACAGGTTCAAGGTTTAATGTGTCAAGTGCAGAATTGCAACAGCAGCGAACTTTACCGAAGTGCCTAAAGGTTATTGTGAGGAATTGTAGAAACAATAATAAACAGCAAAAGCATGAAAGAGTAGCCTGTGTTGCTCTGCTGAGGTCAGTGAGCAGTATGCATCATTATTTAAGCTCCGGATGGCTTGAGGCTAGTAATTCCTCCTGAGCTTCTCTCCAAGCTGGCCCTCAAGCTGTGGTGTAGTGTTTTCCCTGCTACGGTAGCAATATGAGACCATTGTCTGGGCAGCTTTAATAATTCACTTAATTTTTGCCATATATATTGTCCACATGGCAGATCATGTCTTTCCAGTTAGGAAGTGCACTTCTTGTGAAACAGCCAATCATGTTAATTAAACAACATTGATATCAAACAAGGCTAATGTTTATTTCAAATCGCTAAATGTAGTGGTAAAATCACAAGGTAATGCGAGTTATTTTTGGCCTTTTTGTCTTTATTTGTACTGTAGATGAGACAGCGGGAGAAGAGAGGCGAATGCATGGGAATGGACCTCAAACTTAGGTCATCATCAAGGCTGTGGTTGAGTTGTTTAAAGGATTTTGTCACACAAATATTATATTCTCTCATCATTTACTCACCTGTATGTTGTTCTAAACTGTTGTTCTTTTGTGGACCAAAATAACTTTAAACTTAAGAAAATTAAAGAAAAATACTGGCAGAGTTACAATGAATGGATAAAAAAAATCCTACAGTAGTTGCCATATCTATATGGAGCAACACTATATAGAGAAAGGAAATCTGCAAACACCTTAGAATAGGGAAGACTTGTTCACTATTAACTACAACTTTTTCATCAAAAATGATTCATTTGCTGCTTATTAATCGCTAGTACAGTAGTTGTTTAGTAAGATTAGGTATTTGGTAGGATTAGGATTAGGGATGTAATGTAAAGTCATGTAAAATAAGACTTTCATATGTGCTAATATTTTATATAATATATTAATATTATATAATACCACTTTTAAATTCCAGGTGTACAGATGGTGAACGTTGTAACACTGTTACAATATGAATCGCTATGATTAAACTATGCTATCCTGTGACATTAGTGATGTAATTTACACTATTTTGAATTTTCAGAAAGTTTCAACATTCAATGAATTTTAATGTTCAAATTTTTTTTTTCTTCTTAATATAGGCCTATAATTATTTTTATTAATAATTGTATTTTATTTACAAAATATTTTTGCTTTTCTTGTATTCATTTTTTTTTCTCCATTAGATTAGATAACATGTTAAGCTTTGGTCACGCTACAACCTTGTCACATTTCACTTTCACTGTTTTGGGGTAAAAGAAAAAAGTATTCCTTGTAATTATATATAACAAAACCACATATTTGTTTTAAGTGTGAAATATGGGCAAAACATTATACTCTGAACTTCTTGAGATTTACACCCTTACAATTAAATTCTTTTTTTATGTGGCTTGGAAGTAAAGAAATGACATGTATGGCAAAAACTTTAGATAAAAAGTTTAGCTTACCTATTGAGAATAAAGTCAGACTTGACTGAAAACCAAAAATGACACTTAATTCCTCCATCTTGTGAAAGAAACACAAATATTTGTCCTTGTTTTGCCCTGTAGTCTGTGGGTTTTTGGCTTGCACTTCTGTAATTGAAACTGAATTTATTTTAATATGTAATCCATCAGCTATGGTCTCACATTATTTAAACACCCGGTGGCTTAGCCTGCTACAGTAGCCACGCCCCAAAATCTCCCTATTGGTAAATAGCACTTTTATAGTACTCAGTAAACAGGTTAAGAGCATGCATTTTGACCTAAAAAGCTTCACATTTAAATTTGTGATATTTCCCTGCTAGAAACCTTCATAGAATTTGAAATGATTTGAATGGTTATAATGGGAATTGTATTGGTCTTGTAGGATTACAAATTGTAAAAATGGCTAAACATTTCCATATATATAAGTATAATTTGGAAATCATGTATTTTGCTATGAACAGTGAGCTTAGACCTGAGACAGTAGCCTTTTGATTAGTTCCTGAACATCTGATTAGTTTCCCGGGCTAAGTGTGAAAGCTAATCTCAAGGTTCAGCTACACCTTTTGTTTTAAGGTTTCTAAGTTTTTCTCCTGGTCTTCCTGAAGAAAAGTTCACAACAGTCTCCATAGGTAATTTGTTGATTTCTGTTGTTCTTTCACTAAACTCTAATGGAATATGGCCCAAAAGACCACTGGACAGAAACCAGTGCCAATCAGGTAAACGTGAAAATGAAGTAATATGTGGCCAAGTATGGTGACCCATAATCAAAATTTGTGCTCTGCATTTAACAACTGCCCAATGATCCAATCTAAATAAAAAAAAACTCAAAATATGCCATTCCCATACACATTTTATAGTCACTGTCATAAGTTATACACATTGTCGACATTGCAATCACTAGTAGTAATAATAAACATTTAAAGCCGTTTTCATAAAGCAACTTAAAGGCCTTCACAAAACGCACTAAAAGAATGTAAAATATTTCAATACACGCATTTCAATCAATTACAATTTGTAATTGTGAACACTGGTACTGGATGGCTTAAATGGTTAACAGTGGATGGTTTGTAGAGATTATAATAGTATTTGTAGTAGAAATTCCTCTGTTCTAATTGGTACATTTGTGAAAGTTCAGACAAAGATGTCAGATTCGTGATCAAATTATTCCTCAGTCAGTTATTTTTCCTTTCAGTGAATCACTTGATCCAGTGTATAAAAACCTGTTTGAATAATTTATTTGCAAACTTACTGAAGGATTCGATCACAGCAAATAGTGACGTAAATTTCATTTACATAAAGCTATTATGATTCACAAAGATAGCACATTGTATTGACCATAGTGCGTGAGGTGGGAAGTACCAGCGTCGTCAAAGCACACCCGCCCACCCATTGTCCACGATCTGAGATCTGTCGATCAGCAAGTTCCCGATTCGCAGACAGAGTGAAGAATTCAGACCCATGTCCCTGAGCTTGATGACAAGCCTGAGGCAAACCATGGTATTGAATGCTGAGCTGAAGTCAATCAACATCACACTCAGGCTTCTCCTCCCTGTGGGGAAAGCTTGTATGCTATACACAGAGAATGGCATCATCCTTGAGGTTGCACAGTCCCTGGGAAGGTCTGCATGCTCAAATCCTGAGGTCTGTCACTTAAACCGTGTGAAAAAATGACACAGTTGCCATGACAACACCAGAAAATCATCTTGATTCTTTTTTTCATTATGTTTGTGAGCATGCATATTGTTGTGTGTGTGTGTTTCTATGACTATGAGCGATAGAAAGAGTGTAAGGAAGACTAAGAAACAAACAAATTACCTACCTAATTAGCTAATTAATGAGAAGCTGTGTATGTGTGTCATCTGTGAAGAGTATGAAGACATTTCAATGATGCAAGATTTAGCTAAATCAAACATCTTGTACTAAACAATTTCAAGCTACATTAGACACAAGAAGAGAACCACACAGAATGATTGAAGTGACCAAATTTAAGAATCAACCACTGAAAACCGCTTCCTGAAAGTTGGAGGTGTCTTTCTAATGTCTGAACTAGCTACGGCTCTGGTCAGATATAGTATAATGAGCTGTGACGAGAGTTGATGGTGCCTCATCTTTAATTTAAGTTTTTTTGATTGATGTTTTTGCTCTGAGTAATAATTTATTGCCATACTCGTTAAAACTATATACTATGTTAAACATTCAGACCTGGGCTGGTGTAATTATGTTTATTATTAAATTCTTACAAAATACTGTGGTTATATGGTATTAGATGCATGTGAATCTGTTCACACCAAGCAAAACTATAAAAAATAAAAATCGTTCTCAATGTTAAAGAATAGCAGAGTCCACACCACAACGGTATAATGATAAAGGTATATAGAGAGACGATATCATTGGAATCACTGAAGTGATATTTTCCAGCTGATGAACTATACAAACATTGACATCCAACCAGAATGTGCTGGAAAATTTAAAGCGGTAGACCTGCATGTGCTTAGAAAAAAAAGGAAATATCGTTCGCTGGTGTGAAATCTAATATCGTGACTATATATTTTTCTTAATAGTGTTCTGTTTGGGGTGTGTTTGTACAAATTCAGACTACCTTACGATTTTGATTCGTCTAAACCCCAGTCATTAACAGGTAGGTTTAGGAGCGAGGTTAAGTGTAGGTAATTCGTAAAAATTCATATGAACTGGCAACTCGTAAAATATGCACAATTTAGCAAAAATTGTCTGAATTTGTACTTATTAGCCACCTCATATAAGCATTGCCGTGAGACTGGACTGTTTCTATTTTATAAATTAGATGCCCTCGGTAAAAGTTTTCTCTGATCAGATAGCTATCTGGATCTGGATTGTTTAAAAGGTTCTGTATATGTTACACTTTTGGCCACATACACGTGTGTGTCACGCTCTGAGCAAGGAGGAAGAGACTTGATAGTAAGTTGAGAGGAGTTTATTGTAAATAAAGGGAAAAGTCTTTGAATCTTTGCACGATGAACTCCGTTCATCAGAGTGGATCACACCGTTCACAGTTTGGGGAATGATGCTTTGGTGAGTCGATTCCTAACTTCCCTGTGATGTAGTGTGTCTATAAAACAAATATAAATGGATAAGGACAGTTTAGGAGAGGAGCTTGGACTATCTTTTTTTCTTGCACAACTCTAAATCAGCATGCAACAGGCTGTGATGCAACATTGGACCAGCAACATTTTTGACATTTTTACTTTCTGGGAAAAGTAGTTTGTTACCAGACAAACTAAATTGTAATAGGAAGACAGCTATGTGATGTTAAATGAATCAGCTTACTCCAGAGATTTTGCGAACATTTACTGTTTACTGTTCAACCCGCACTAGCCAACAACCTTTTCAGGCAGCACTAGATGATTACCCCAATCAGACATGCATCAGGATTGACGAACAGTCTCTGAAGACATGACAATGCTTTTCTTTTCCTTTTAGTCCTGGAACACAACAGGCTACTTTCTCATTACTAAAAAATGATGATACTTAATTACCTTTAACACACAACATAGCAAGGAAGTAATCCATTGGTTTTGGTCATTTTAATGATTTAATAATTGACAATGATATCACCGGCATGAAGTGGCTGTATTGCCACCTAAATTATATAAGAAGCCGTTCTTGTTGCATATTATATTCATAATAATGCAAAAAAGTTCAACTCATAGGTCAAAAATGTCATTGCAGTCAAATTACAGTTTTTTTTAATCAAAGTTTTTTTTTTGTGTATATATTTTCCATTCGCCAGAATAATAAATTAAATTTGCATTTAAATGCCAGTCACAAAATTTCAATTTCCCCTAAGATAAAATGTTTCTTTTCACGTCAGAAGATATAGACTATAGGTTAGTCATGCTGCTGCTGCAAAAAAAAAAAACCGCAATGCAACATATTTTAATTAGCGAACAGAGGCTCTGCAAGTATTTTCGTATGTCCTTGATTGCCATTTTCAAGCAAATCAACTGTGCAATTACTAAATCTTAGTAATGTCAGATAAATTAACAGCCAGTGTAGCATTCAGTAGGCATCTGTGCTCATCAGTGATGTGAAAAGATAGACACCCAGAGTGAAGCTATTTGATGTAGACGGCCCTCTATTGTGGAATCAAAAGATAGGCAGGTTCCTGATGAGAGAGGAGCAAGCAGTTTGTCACAAATTGATGTCAACTGGGTGCTTGGTGAACAATTATGCTGAACCCTGGGATGGTTCATAAGCCTGACTATTTGCATAGACTGCTAGACAGCTTCCATTGCTTGCTGTGACGAGGCGTTGCTGCTGTTATGCAAAATATCCCTAAGTTCACCAAACATCATTGTGCTATAGATAATAGAAAAACCATGTATCTCATAATTAAGTGAGCAACCACACTGACTTAACTGACATTTTCTAATGTTGTTAATAAACAGGCAATGTTGCTTCTGCAAAATGAGACCATAAACAATAAAGTGCAACCTCATTTTAAGGAAAACTAATTGAGCAGGGCCAGTTCAGCATAAATCAGGGCCAATTTTGCAACTTGCAACAAAACCTATGATTTTTTGGGGATAATGCAACAATGAAGTTTTATTAGTTAACTTAAGTTACAGCGCTTCTATTATGGATTTTTGAAAATGACCTTTCATGCAGTGTGTAACTGTGTAAGTGAATAAAAACATTCTGCAATGCTCTATTGTTCTATATGTGTAATGAGATTGTCAGTGAAGAGACTATCCGTAGAGCCTTTTTTCCCAAAGATATCAGTCATGACAGTATATAGGTAAAATGTTTAAATGCTTGGGACATCTGATTTATAGCAGTTGGGGACAGTGTTGACCTCTTCTGTAGCGGATGGCGGTCACATAACCATCAGCTGCCTTGTGCTATTTTATGAATTTTCTCAGTAGGCTATTGAATGCAGTTGTTTATAGGGTTTTGGCTTTACAAAGTACATAAATCATCATCCAAGTCAAATAATTTGATTTCAATCATTCTCTTGCTTGTTAAGGTTTAGTATTTAGATTTAAAGAGCTATTGGCAATTAAAAGATGTATGCTAGCTTTTAAAAAAATAGTGAATGCAATGGTCTTACAAGGTGGGTGGATGTTTTTCTGAGTGCATGCGAGCTTGTCAAAGCTTGTTCACAGTCCTCTGTTTTATTAAGGATTTATGCGGGCCACCATGTATGTGAACTCTTTAGGCTGCTGTAGTGGCTCTGTAGTGAGAGCACTTTGAGTGATGTGCTGGAAAACATGTCTTTTTTTAATGGGCCTGGAAAGTTCTTTGTGGCCCAATTGGGCTGCAGGGCTTTTTTGACCGGCTGCTTCTTAGCAAATTCATTTCTTTCTTCCTTTACTTTGCAATAGCCAAGTGTGCAGTGTATAAAGCAGAGTGTGACAGCCTAAAGCGTGGATTCGTCTGCAAAGATCTGCTCATTGTTTGGCACAGGTAGATGAGTTGTTTCATGAAAGGAGTAATATTTCATATTATGCAGTGATCACAAAAGTCTGTTGTTGAGTTGAATTTATTATCATTTTATTATATTTTTTTATTGTATTAAATATATATGCATTACAAAGATTGTTTAATGTGATAATAATAATAATAATAATGCATTGTATTTGTAATGTGCCTTTCTTACTGTAACGGCCAGGCTGGATGTGCCAGTTCAGGCCACTGGACAACACTCCAACGCTTCATAGACTCTGACTTTTTAATGTCTGGACTCATTTCAATGAACTCATGTCTCCGCCCAACTTGTCTGTTGTCTTGGTTTTTCATCATGTCTCCGCCCAACTTGTTTGTTGTCATGACTGCCCATTGTTCCTCCACCCATTTTGTCTTGTATTTAAGCACCTGACTGTGCTATGTTTAGTCGCTCGTCATTATGGATGTAACCTGTGTTTTTCCCCTTTGTCAGCCTTTCGTGTTTCCCTGAATTCAGCAATACAAGAGAATGACCCCTTACCCTTAGTTTTGAGTTCACAACGAGGCTGGTACAGAGTAAGAGATTTAGCAGAGCGGGAAGACTGAGATGGTGTAGACACACTGTAAACAATATACAAATATACTCTAGGGCCAGCACATGTACTGCTTTACAAGTTAAGATAAGAACTTAAATCAATACGTGACTGAACTGGAAGCCAGTGTAGTTGAGAAAGCACAGGAGAGATATGACTGTGGGATGGTGTGTAAGTTAAAACATGAACAGATGAATGTTGCACATATTGCATCCTCTTGCAGGTAACCCTTCAAAAAGATATGAATTTTTCAAATATTCGAGCATTTTTTATGCACTATTAATATTCAGTTGAATTAAAAAGGTTCTTTATTCTGTTTCAGGAGAGACTTCACTTAAGATTCCATAGGAGACAGTTTCAAGTTGGCAAGTTCTGCTCTCATGACATTCAAGTTGAGGTATAATAAGATTCTTCAAACATAACATATCCATCTGTCACATAAAAAAGACAGTTTATTTGGTAACACTTTAGCATAGGGACTATGCCATTTTAAAATAAATAGTAAACATTTGTTTAATTGTCTTAATAAAACATATTTTTGATCATAAACCATAACTTTGATAACATTGGGAACAGAATGCGTTTTAGTTTTAAAGTTGAATTTTTTTGGTTCATATTCCATGTTTGTGTGTGTTTGTATGTAGGTTTAAAAATGACTCTACAAATGTAAAAGGTGCCCATTTCATGGAATGATTTGCAACAGTAAACTATATTGAATATAAAATTATGGATATATTGAATATTCAGGCTTATTGTGGCTTGGTGATCAATGTCTGAGCAGAAGATTACTAATCTCTATTAGTGCACTCTATTAGTGTTATAAGTCTTTTTTTGTCATGTAGTTTTTTTTTTACTAAACAGGAATGTACTGTAATCTAGAGATTTATTTATAAATGGGTGCTAATATATATATATTTTTTTTCACTTGTATTTTTCCTCCATAATATTTGTTCTTGCCTTGTGGTTATAAAATACAT
>JAUCMT010000160.1:14631030-14646359 GCA_032357475.1 Enteromius thamalakanensis | reverse complement strand
CTTTGATAACATTGGGAACAGAATGCGTTTTAGTTTTAAAGTTGAATTTTTTTGGTTCATATTCCATGTTTGTTTTTGTTTGTATGTAGGTTTAAAAATTAAAAGGTGCCCCTTTCATGGAATGATTTGCAACAGTAAACTATATTGAATATATAATTATGGATATATTGAATATTTAGGCTTATTGTGGCTTGGTGATCAATGTCTGAGCAGAAGCTTACTAATCTCTATTAGTGCACTTTATTAGTGTTATAAGTCATTTTTTGTCATGTAGTTTTTTTTTACTAAACAGGAATGTACTGTAATCTAGAGATTTATTTATAAATGGGTGCTAATATATATATTTTTTTTTTTCACTTGTATTTTTCCTCCATAATATTTGTTCTTGCCTTGTGGTTATAAAATACATAAATGGCATTGTGCTAATCGTCCATTAGCTAGATATTCAACGTCTTAAACATATTTTTTTTTATCCACAAGTCAGTTTAATTGAATTCCAAGAGGGGTGAGCTTTGCCAAAAGAAGACAATGAATTGATAGTTTTACACATAACAAATAACAAATGGCTCAAGGCAGATTTGCTCTGAAGCCAAAAGTGAAAATTTATGGCTAAACAACACTGATCCATCACCAGAATTGATTATAGCCTTATGTGACTGAACAATATGTGTGGCATGAAAAGCTCAGTAGCTTTGAAATACTTCGGCAATAACGTCTGTCAGGTAATCTGTGGCTACAACAATATTTTTTTCTGACTGAATAGTTACTGTTTGTGATTGAGTGCCATTGCTCAAGACAAGGAAATACAGTACAGCACAAAATGCTGTTGATAAATTAAACTGGTTTTGGTGTGGACATTCATATTCTCACACAATTAAATTGATTATAAAATTGTAATTATCGCTAGTTGAAGTAAACTGAAGTGAAGGTAAAATACAATTTTTGGTGCTTTTTTATGCACGTTAATAACTTTTCTTACATGTATTAATGGCCCTTTATATAGCTCATGCGAAAATTAATTAGTTTCAGCATTTGTTTTCAAATATATTTTTGTTTATTTAGTGCAATATTTGTACTGATGTTGTTGCCAAATGGGTCCTGAAATAAGGCCAGTTGGAAAACAGTGGGGAGTGATGGAAAATACGAAACTGCTATATTTAGATCCAGCGGGACTTTCTTGTTTGGCATTAGTCTCCACCAAACACTTTCATTAGCCTCTGTGGACTCGTGTGCTGACATGTACCACTAAGATTGATAGATACTTGCTTGTGGTCCTCTGCGCTCATAAATTTAATCACATGTCGAACAAAGCAGCTAACTTATACTATAATAATTGTCAGTCTGTATTTTAGTTATTTTATTGCTATAAATGATGCATTACTAATATGAGTTTGTGTGTGTATATATGCACTATATAATTTATACAATATTTACTGTGCGTGAGTCAAAAGTTTGGAAAAAGTACGATTTTTTATATATATTCTATAAAATAAATTATTTTATTATATATATTATAGATACTTGGAGACATTGCAGTTCTTCTGGATTTAGTCTGGCACTGGCTGTTGTCAGACTCCTTGTGCAGACAATAATTGAACTGCATTATTACAATTAATGACAAAAATAATGTTTGGAAATGTAAACTGATATTTCCAACTGATACGCTACCACAAAAAAATAGAAATAACTGACTTAAAACTTTTTTTTTGCTGGTGAAAATACTAGTGGCCTAAGATTTGCACAGTACTGTATATATATATATATATATATATATATAAATATATACACACATATATTGCTTACTGTAAAATGTTATTGCAATCTAATATTTAGAAAGGCTATTATTCATAATATTCTCTAATAGTCTGTATAATCTGCTTAATAACCAATATGGCTGAAGCAGAGTAAGGATGATGGATAGTTTAAATGCAAATATCAACTATGCCAAGTACACTATGAAGAAACAATGCCTCTCTGATCTGGGCATCACGCCAGACAGTGTAAAAAGACTAAAACTGAGTCATCAGCAAATCATTTCTGGAAGAGGGCTACTGTATTCCTATTAAAGTCTGTTGTAAAATTTAGTTGGAAACTTGCAACTTATCATCATAAAACACCAGCCTCTGTAAGCTGCCAACATCCTATTACAGGAATGACACTGATTCACCCCAGTGAAGAACGATGGACGTTTACAGTAGTGACCCAAATCCATGTCATTGATTAAATCCTGAGAGGTTTCATCTGATGGTTTTTTACGGGATTTGTGATGGACAGGAAGCAAATATTATCTGGTCACATGACACTGAAGCCACTGTTCTAATACGCTTGAAATGCTTAGGCAGGTTTATTTATACTGCTTATCTGACCTCCTGGTATTATTGACTTTCCGCCTTGGTCTGTCAAAATGACATTTATTTGAATAGTGAGCACACAACACTGCTCACAACACTTTATTTAATCAGTGCTGACCTATTTATTTAATAAACCTTTTAGTATATTTGTTAGCAATACGACCAAAAAAACAGGAAATGACTATTTTCTGTCTGACTCCTAACACTTTTATTGGCCTGTTGCCCTGTCTGTAAAATCAATATTAGCGGTATAAAAACAACATCAAATTGAGGAAAACATTGATCAGATGGAAATATTCTAATATTCCTTTCATGTAAGCCTTGAGATTTTATTGCAGTGTATAGTGATATGACAGGCTTAAACTCATCCTGTTTATAAATATACTTAGAAAAGACTGCTTGTAAATAATATATATCCAGGGACAAAGAGAAACCAAGGGACTTATGCATGCCTCGAGTAATTCACAAGTCTAACTTGTGTTCTCAGTAAATTGACATCTGGGTTTTCTTTTGCTTTGCAGACCTTAAAGAAATAGTTTACCAGAAAGTTCTGTTATCATTCACCAGTGACGTTGCACATCTGCTCAACTTCCTTTTCTTTTCAATATATTCAAAGTAAATGAGGCTGTCAAGCTCCAAAAGGACAAAAAAGAAAAGTGGTTCATATGACTCACGTACCATATTTGAATATCATAAGAGTCATTGGTAAACTTACTCTTTTTGCATGTTCAAGAGAGTTCATTAGTATGGAAGAAACATTCTTTAGAATTGGATCTTTTAAATGAATCGTTTGATGTTGTTCACAAATCCGGTCTGAATAATATGCTTCTTGGGTTTAAATGCAGTTTTTGGGTGAACTAATCCTTTTAAACAAATAATTAACAAATCCCCTGTTTTGTAATCAAGAGTTTCGTTCTCTCTCACTGTTTGAGCCGCTTGAGCTTTTACTGACATCCATTTCTCTTTTCATATATCACTGACCTTTTCTCACTTTGGCTGTAAATATATTATCAGGCTTTTTACGGTTTTTGACATTTAGCAAATGCTTTTTTATGCAAAGTGCCTCGCAGTTCAGTTAGTAAAGGACTGGTCCTGCAGGAGCAGCCTGAGGTTAAGTAAGCTTGCTCAAGGGAACAATGGTGACAGTTCATGAATCGGCCTTTCTGGGACCCAGAGCTTTAATCACTAGGCAACTATCACCATCGTATGCTCTTAGAAGGCATTTGGCTCTTTTTTTTCTCAAAATCAATGTCAAAGTGACACTGTCCATTGGCTGTAAGTACAAGGTTTTGACGATCAGTGAAATATAAAAAGCAGTGATGAATTACTGTAAGTGCCCTGTGCAGATGTCTAAGCACTTTATTACACATGATATCTGACAAAATTGTATTATGATAGCACTTTGAGTCAAATGTTAAAATTCCTTTCATTTGAAATTGAACAATGAAGTTTATATTCCATTAGACCTTTCTCTAATGATAATTCATTTTGAATGTACTTTTAAAAATTAGTAATCAATTTAATTGTGATTATTTTTAATTGTATGCAGTATTGCATGAGTATTATGTAAAAGTAAATAAACAGCATGCACTTAATTTACTTTTTGAATTTTCTAATCACAATGTTCCTTTGTCATTGCTATTTTATAAATTAGATTTATAAATGAAGTCACATTCTTTTCACCTAATTATGAAATTTGACATCCTGTAAATTCCTTTTCTCAGGTAAAAAGATTTATAGAATGG
The DNA here is from genome assembly GCA_032357475.1 of Enteromius thamalakanensis. NCBI lineage: Eukaryota > Metazoa > Chordata > Actinopteri > Cypriniformes > Cyprinidae > Enteromius > Enteromius thamalakanensis. The sequence goes on along the minus strand of JAUCMT010000160.1, from coordinate 14,642,263 downwards.
TGACTGAAGCAGAGAATAAGTAAATACATTTACATTACAGTGTTCAGAATTGCATGAGTACTATATAAAAGGGAATAATAAACAATAATGACTTAAGACATTTTTGTTGCTTCTAATTGCACACTTCTACTATCTTTGGTATGTTAATAAACTGGATTTAAGTAAACAGCACAGGGGATACTATGAAGTGTCATTTCACCTAAATGTGAAAGAGACTTAACTTCTCATTCTTAAAATTCATAAATTGAATAATAATGAAGTAGAGAATATGGGTTGGACACATTGGCAGTTCAAGACAGTTTTATCAAAGCCAAGCACTCTGTGGAATGGACCTGCTGTGTGAAAGCTGCTGGCAGGTAGACACAGATTCAGCATTTCAATAAAAAGTTTAAAGGTGCTTTCAGGTCATCTGAAAGTCTAATCAGGTTATCTAGATATGGTTATAAAAATGCACTTTAAATCTAAAATGTACAAATAAGCTTATGTCAGTTTATCAGGAGAACGATGGGTCACATGTACTTGAGAACTCTTCACCAGTCAAGTGAGTGCAGTGCTATGTTTACTCTCGTTTAAAAAGGTCATGTTTGAATCTCACATGGGTAAAAGTAAGTGGTTCTGTGACCCGATGGAGTACAGACTTCAGGAAAGATAGAATGTAATGGAAGAAGAGTTTGTCAGTTGTATTTCATTGGGTGTCTCATGAGAATCCAGTGTTATTCCAGGTTCGGAGAGGTTTCTAAAACAGTAAACAGTGTTATTGTGAAATATCAATAAAATGAATAGCATTTAACTGCTAAATATTACATAATTACATTTAATAAATATTAAATCTAATTTATTCCCATAATGGCTGAATTCTTTCGAGTTACGTAAACATTCAGAAAATATTCTAATATACTAATTTTATGTTCAAGGAACATTCTGTATTATTATCCTTTTTTATGGAAATTATTAAAATGTTCATAGACCTAAATTTTTAATTAATTTATTTTTTGTATTTTTTGATGACTAGTAGCAACAGAATTAATTTTAAATACATTTTTATGACAATGTCAAAGTATTTACTGCCACTTTAGATCAGTTTGATACTTCATTGCTGGATGAAAGTATTAATTTATTTAAAAAAAGTATGTATATGTAGTATGAATATGTAGTTATAGTATAATACATACAAGTATGTATGTTTTATCAACTAATAGATTGCTTTGAATCGATCCAGTGTTTCATTGCTTGATTGCACAAGAAATATAACTGACTTTGTGAAGTTTCCACCCTAAAATAACTGCTCAAATCAATCAAAGTTATGAAGTCCTTGGAGCTGTGAAGCTGTCAAGTTTACGTTGTTGAGGGGAGAAAGGCTACGGAAGGTTATAAAAAGATTGCAGAAGCTATGGGCCTTCCTAGCAACATGAAGTGCACTGAAACAAAATAGAAAATTTGTGGCACAACCCAGTCACTGTTGAGATCAGACCTTCCAGCCAAATTGAGCAACGGGACAAGGAGGGCAATTGTCAGAAAGGGGTCCAAGAGGCCAGCTATACAACAGCGAAATGGAAACTTTCCAGACGTCAAAAATCTCTTTGGCACAGACTGAGCATCTTTGGGAAATTGGCCTAAGAAAGGATAATATTAAGAGTTTTCTAGAAGACATTTGAAGCCTTCTGAAGGAAAATATCATTATATATTAAAAAACAAAAACAATATGGGTATTTTTTTGAGGGTATTTTTGAGACAACGCAGAATGTTATAACACTGAATAGTCATCAACAAAGACTTTTAACAAGTCTCCTTTAGTGCCATCTGCCTCATTAACCTTGCTATGCTCCTCGGTTGCAAAATTGGCCAGCCTTAAAAAATCAATATGTTGGACTGAAGGGGAAAGAAAGTGGAATTTTTGAGCTCTTTGCTGCTGAACTGACAGCTACCATTTAGGAAATAGAGTAACTGCTCGACCCTTTGTCCTGAACTTCTTAATTACAGTAATCATGTGTAATTAGACAATAGTGCCTTAAATATTCATGCAGTGTTTAACTTTGACATCATCCCGATATCTTAATGCTTTTAATCACTGGCGTACATTCAAAGGATGCTGAGTAATTTGTTATATTTTGATTTGAGAGCAGTGTCTCACTCCTTAAGCCTTGATTTCAAGAAGCAGAAAGTGCTACAGTAGCTGAACAGATGTTTCCAGATTTAGATGCTCTGAAGGTACTGAGGCTGTAATTTCTGAACGTGGTACCAGATGTTTAATTTGCAGTGGGTATTATATTTGTTGAATTCAACCAACTAGTTAGGATAAACGTGGGGGACCTTTTCCCCCACTCTACCCTATATGCTGAAAAACAAAACAAAAAAATCCAGATGGAACAAAATGCTTATTACGTATTCTCTTCTGCTTTTTATGACAATGAGCTGAACAACTGTTTTGAAACAATACACTGAATTGAAAGGATGATACAAATTCAATTTAAGTACGCACAACAGGATTAGGTTCTGTTGTTGTTGACTGAACCCGCTGACTTCATTGAGCGAATTCATCTCTTTGATCACTGATCTGTGTGACCAGATGCTCAGGTTACGGGAGCGAGAGCGGAACCCTTGAGAGATCAAAGACAGACAATTCCTAACCCATCTGAAGCTGTAAGCACAGAATTAAGCGGCCGGATTAACTCATCCTCGGTTGTACGCCAGGCTGTCCCACAGAGAGTGACTTTTGACTGTCGGGGTGAGTGTTTCACCACCGGTGAAATATAAGCAACAAAGAATTGAGCTTTAAAAAGCATGTTGAGGCTGAGTTATCCATTTATTTCCTTGAAAATGGCTGCCGTGAGAATGAGAGTCCAAACAACAAAAGCATAACCACATTCCACAAGTACTTCACACACAAGCACATTTTGTGATGTAAAAAGCAGGATATTTGTAAGAAACTATAAAATGTTGATATCAGATATCTCTATATTTGATGTGAAACGGAAACAGGGCATGATTTATCCAACCTGGTCTCTTAAAAATATGTACTTCTGTACACTTTTGTGTAGCACCGTTTTTATGTGCCTTACGACACTGAGTGGCGATGGAGCACAGGTTCAACATGTGAAACCTGGCACATTTGATCACTTTGGTATTGGTATGTATTGTGGCAGTTTTGAAATATCTGTGGACTGTCGCTAAAGATTACTGTTAGTAACCTACCTGATAGTGTTAACAAATGCAAAACTGATATAAAAACACATTTGTTGATGCAAATCCTACTGCAGATATGTATTGGTGTTGTATTGTTGTTTATTTTTATTATTAATAAAAAAAAACACACACACACACACCGTTCCTAAAGCCATGATAAGCGGTATGTGTTGAAAATGACTTTTGATCCCCGCCTACAAAGTCTCAAAAGTGTGCTTGTCAAGCGAGCAGGGGTTGAGCAGCTGAGAGAGCAGAGGGTCGCGCAAGCCCTGGTTAGCGCTCTCCTCACGAGCATAGTGTTGTGTGCTCTCGCTGCGCAGAAATGCTTGCGAGAATGGTTTTCTGCAAGTGCATACTTGCATGTCTTGTTTTTATGTGTGCTATTTAAAACTAGGCTATTTAAATGCCATACTGGTAGACTGTGAAAGATAATAGAAAACCGTTTAGGGGCGTAGATGATTTTTCCCCCCAATTGATAAATTGATGATTGATGATTGATGAAAATGCCTCCCCAAAAATGCCGCCTCGTTTGCCCATGCCTAAAACCACCACTGGATTTGTGTCAAAAAGGTGTCCGAGTTTTACTGCCCCTAGTGCTTATTTCTTTTGGAAACGGCAGTCATATGTATTTGTTTTTTTACGTATTTTGTGTCTCACTAAAAGGTGCACCAAGGCCATGAGACCAAGTATGATTTATCATTGTTATTAAAGAAGTCCTTAATCTATGCATGGTTTAAAGTTAAAATGCTAAATGTTAAAATTTGTGTTTAACACAGCTTTTTGTCTGAAATCTAAATCTAATTTTAATTTTCAAATTCACAGTAGAAGGATACATTGGTAAGCAACATTGGTACAGTACATGCAAGCAATGCATTAGTTTTAAATAAAATTTAATAAATTATAATATTATTCAGCTTTTATTATTTTTATTATTATTATTCAGTTGCAGCATTTAGTGGTAAATTTTTTTTTTTAAATCTATAATGACTGCTAAAAGTGTATATTTGACCACAATATATGACAAAATAAAAAAATAACAATAAAATAATTAGTAATCAGCAAATGACCAGAGGCTTTTTACCTGATTCAACCTAATGTTAATGATATTACTTTTTTTTTTTGACTTGGATAAATGTAAATTAATAGTCATATTAGATGTTACAGAGAAGCAAAACATTTTCTTTCTTTTAACTGTGTTTTTCATACGTCTTTATCACTATCTGTAAAAATGTAATATCTTGGGAAAAACAAGACGCCAATAAGAGGCACACAAAGCTGCATGAGAGCAGACTTAAAATAGTGGGAGATGTATCGCTGTAGCTAATTATGTGAGTTAAATAGCCCATAGAAAACAACAACAACTTGTATTGCAGATAAACAGTAATGTACAAATTACTAATGTAATATTGTTGCAGTATTTCATTAAATGGTACAAATAAGATAATAATTTCAGCTCAAATCCTTTTTTCATGTCCACATATTATGTTATTTGCTAGGTAGCCATGAAATTAGTAGAATAATTTATAGTCAGCTAACTGTTATCACAAAATAAACCCCGTCAGAGTGGTACAACAGCGATAATGACCTGTAATAATATACGATAATGACCGGCTGACTACATAAACAGTAGCCCAGTTAGAAATAGCTAACAAGATCTTTGCATAGCCACTCTCTTTTCTTGAAACTGTTTTAGCTTTACGGAGGAAATAAGTGAACATATGCTCTTTCTCTCTGCTGACTTAGCAGGGTGACCCATGAGATCTGCGGTTTAGTTTTGTGCGCTGTGTATTATCTTAGTAACGAGAACATATTTGTTGTCACCCAGCATTTGCAGACCGGAGGTGACATCTTCACTATTATGACATCTTGAAAACTGTGATTTGTCTGGACAATTCTCAACTTCATGGCTCGCTGGTTTGATAGTTATGTGTCTGAGAGCGAAACAGTTTGATATGGTAAACCTGAAAGATTTGATGCCAAAGTGTCAGACACCAAATTTCTTTCTCTGCAAGACTCATTGAGCTGACGAACATGTGCCAAGTCCTGGCATTCCTACACAGCTCTCAACTTATGCCCAGTCCGAGGCAGAATTTGTTAATAGCGCTACCCCCTGTTTGTGACACCATCTGTTCTGAAACAAGTTGTCAAGGGGAGAAAGTAAATTTGCGAAGGGTGCAATTTTATATTCTTTTTACAATCGCTTATTTACCAGTCCAAAGTGGCTCTAGCAGTTACATACAGCTCCCAGTATGATGTGGCCTTCATACTGTGCACTTTGGAAAATATAAGGGAACTTATGTTTCACAACAGGGTGTTTTTATGAGACGTAGATGACCATATCACCCAAAAGACAATTTTCAATGTTGTTTGCCTTTCTCCACTCAGCATCTGTTGTCCCTGGCTTTTATATACCTCACTTCTCTCTTGATGATAAAATAATGGGGCAATTTTCCACATCAGAGCATGATTTCTGTGCCCAGTTGTCACGTTTCAGGCTGCTACTGTAAGAAGGGAAGATCAGACCTACAGGCACTGCCACAAAAAGATCCCTTGCAGTTTCTCTACAGTGCTTTTGCTCAGTTAAAAAGCAAGAGTCCAATAGAATTTTTATATAAAATTATACAATGTGAAACGAAAATGTAAATTCTACTATATATATATATATATATATATATTGTGTGTGTAGATATGTATGTATATTAGTGCATCCAAAATAAACGTTTTTGTTTACTTAATATATGCGTACTGCGTTTATTAGTTATGCATTAAAAACCCACACATTCAGTATATATTTTGAAAATATTTACGTGTGTATATAGTGCTGATGTGTATGATCAAATGATTATTTGATATAATAATTTTGTTTACATAATATATGCGTGTGTGTACTGTGTATATTTATATACTGTACATAATAAATATACACAGCACACACACAAATATTGGGTTTTTTTTGTAGCTAAAAAAAAACAACAACATTATGCTTAATGTCAGAGTATAATTAATGATTAAGAGCACGATGTCTTCCCTCTGCTTTAACAGTGCAGGCCTCACAGTATGAGGTCTGTCTCCTGTAGTGCGATGGGGTTGGAGGCTCCTCTTAGATTTTTCATGGATATTTCTGGAATCATGAAGACACAATTCACTAGAGGGCAAGACTTGGCTGTCAATGGATATTATTCACCTGGGCTAAGGTTGCACTTTATGACTACACTGCAGGAGTGTGCACACAGAACAGATGTTCATCACAGCATCTAAAAGACACGTGGGAAAACCAATAAAGAAGGAGCCCCTCTGCAGGGGTCTATGAACAAACAGCCTGGTGTTGGAAAGAACGGATCATAGTTAACTAGATTGTTATCAACGTGCTGAATCAAGGTGAGACCAACCTACACCTTACTGCTGTGATTCACATCATAAAATTGACTTTGCATGACCTCAGGTAGGAAGTGGTTCAGAAATTTTAATGAGATGGATTTCAACCAAGTACACTGATTTCATTTGAATTGATTAGTGATAAAAAGCTTTTCTGAGTACATACCTCTCTTTCCACAGAATCAGAACACATCTGTGAACGCCGTGAATAAGGTAGTTTTACAACCTTTAGCACTTTTTTGTATAATAATTTGAAGTTAAAGTTCTTGGAATTAAAATTAAACACCCACCCAAAGACCACCCAGAGCCTGCTCACCAAGCATCTAATGCATATTGATTTTACATATTTACATTTTAATTAACTTTCAAAATAGCACAAAGGGTTCAGTTTAATTTTTGATATAATTTTCTACTATATGCAATCCAGCATCGTGTTAATAATAATAATCCCCTAGAATTCTTTAGTTTTCCATTACTTTAACTCATGAAAATAATTTAACCAGCTTAATTTAATTTTGAGCTGGATGTGTTTGGTCCACCCCTTGGAAACTCGGCTACTTGACTACAAAAACAAAGTCATAAAATAGGCCACAGTGTAATATATAAAGGAATTCAATTCAAATGCCTGTCAATTTATTTATTATAGGGGATTTACTTATTTTATTGTACTTTAGGGTTAATGGAAAATGCCAGTAAAAGTACCAATGTCCGGCTACGTGGGGCTGATTCATTATAGTCCCTCAACCCTATTAAAGCACATTTAAAATCATGCTCAAAACATTATTTTGTCATAAATTTGTAAGACTGAGTGATGATTTTTTTATGACCTTTTAATACACTTAAATGCACTGAAATGGTGCCTAAATTACACTTTCTTTCCTACTTTCCTCCTTATTTTACAGCATTAACCCAATTATGGGGTCTACTCTTCATGTGAAGCCTCTACCTCTCAATTGGTTTAAATCTGTGCACAATAATAAGACCTGTATAATAATTTATTTCAGTTCAATAAGGAGTGATTTTTCATAACTCATCGGAAGAGCAGATGTCATCTGTATTGAGAGGTATAATTTCAGCTCTTCAGATTTGAGTCCAAGAAGTTTGACTATAAATCCTGTGCCTGGAAAATTCACATTTTGTAAAATGTCTGCGGCCACATGGGAATTCTAATATTATACTGCAATATCACCATATAAACAAAACTCTTCTGAAAACAGCGTTTTTATTAGTTAATATATGACACCATCTCAATTATTTCCTCATTAGGTGCTTTTAATATTACTGTGTTGCTCTGTTTATCTAGTTGCTGGGATTTGCATATTGTAGTGGAGTGTATACTTCATAAAATACTAGCCTACAAGACTACTAATGCATAATAATAGCTAATAACTACAGAATGTCTTATGATATTGGATGTCATTCTCAACAGTTAAATGCAAATAAAAAATGTATAGCTTTTTTCCCCAGCAAACATGAATGGTTTATGAAACTGTCTGACCTGATTTCTTATGTGAAATGGAATATGCCGACAGGAATAGCACCCCAAATGGCCTTAAACTTCACCATGATAAAGTGTGTCTGCCTTTAAATCCACCCCAGTTGAGTCTCTTTCCATTTGCCCTTTAATAGCACAGGAAAATAAGGAACTGTGGGTAAGAGTTAGACCCCATAACCAAGATGAATGAATGAACTGCCATTTACCACTGCCAAGGCTTGAAGTTCTCATATTCCGCATCAATTAGGCACAGTGGGCTGAAAAATCAGTGGAAAATAAGAGTGGAAAGAGTGGAAAACAGAACCACAGAAAAGGTCTCAGCTGACATTCTTCGGTAGAATTTATTAAACAAATTGGAGAACACTACAATATTAAGGAATTTTAAAGAATTGGTATGCATACTGTAGATATACAGTTGCAAACTACTTTTATCGCCCCCAAAAATGTACAGTATGTGATCAGTATGGTAGTGGAGACTTTGGAGAGGAGCAAGGGGTAATGAGTGAGATCACAGGTGACCCCGTGGAGCTGCTAATTCAATAGGGCAGCTGAATAATCAGCTGCTGATGCTCTTCGATAATGGAAACGCATTTTCTTGTGCCCTTGGCACCAACTAAAGCCTGAGCAGAATACAACACCAGAAAATGGGCTTGATCCCATTTTTAGCTGAAGCTCAGCGTAGGTCTTGCAATGAGATGCAACTTCAATGGCTTTTGTGGTCAGTGCAGAGGTTAACGCAGAGTCACTACCTGAGAATCTATTTTACTATACATATTTTACTTGTTTCAGTCTGCCTCAAAATACTCGATTGTAATGCTCTGGCATTTATGTGGTGGACTTGTGCATTTACAGTGTTGACATAATGTTCCTCGAGCGGTACCATGAGGCGGCATTAAGTGGGCTTTATGTATTTGGGTCATGTCTGAGTTCCCCTAATTCCTAATAAATTACTATGACTCTCTCACTATATCACATGATAAATGCCCTCTGCAGTGTATACCTTCAGGGATGAGTGGTATTTTTTATATATTTATTTTTTGTCCATTAACAAAATGCTTAGTGTGTTAAAATGTAGTACTGGCACAGGTAAAAGTTTAAACCTTAGAGCTCGAAATGCTACCATTGTGCCATTGTGCCCTTGGGCTGCTTAAATAGGGACACATTTGTAATGACATCAAAGACTACTAGTACGGCCCATCATTTTTTAGAATTGCGAGTTTCTTTTATTCCAACATTTCTGATAAATAAAGAAATGAAAAAAGATGGATCATCGTCGAACCATGAACCTTATATTGTAGTGCTTTCATACATAAATCAATGACAAATTCAGATCAGACAGGTGTTTAACATCATCTGTGTTGAGCGGGAGTGACATGCTTGAGAACTGACCTGTCGAATGCATGTCCTCCAAATGCAGAATGAAATGATTAGATCCCTAATGACACTACTTCAAAAAGCACGATAGTGAGAAATGCCATCAGGAATGCTGTTCAATTTTTGAGGAGTTCTTGAGGAGGAGGAGGAGGAGGATGAGGAGGAGGAAGCAGCTCTCAAAGGATTCACATCCCCCTGGAAACTAATTTGGTTGTATACAATTACATGTTTAAATGTGTCCCCAATAGAACAATCATGTTTGCCATTCAGTAGCAACCCTGCTGTGGCATTTCGATTTTTTCCCTCTTTATTGCTAAAGGGAAGTCTTTCAAATTCAGACAATTGGTAATCAGTAGTTTAATCAAAGTATTTTTTATTTTTAGATTTTTTTACATACTAATGACCCTAAATAGCTAAAGTAATAGTTCACCACAGAAATGAAAAAGTACTCACCCTCAGGCCAAGATGGAAATTAGTTTGTTTCTTCATATGCTGGTTTCACGCAGCCGCCATTTAAAAAAAAGGGAAAGCGAGGTTCTCGTGGGAAGAAAGCCGGAAGGAAAGGTAAACAACAAATGACTTGTACTACCAGCCTAGAACTGCTGCCACAATTTAATATTTTAGAAGTGGAAAAAAATGGGCAGAGGATGGATGTCAAATCCCACAAGCTGTTTTGTAAAAGGGAGACAGCAACTGGATCAAGGGCTACGTCACTGATATTGAAGGTAAGGTTAATGTTATATAGCATCACATCACATTAAGCAGCTGATTGCTCTGCATTACCAGTTGACACACATTTGGTTTGTTAATTTTAAATTCGTTCTACTTATTTACATCAACGGGACATTTTTTGTTAATCATTATTGTTATGCACTTCGAATATTTTTCCAATATTTGCAGTCAGGAAAAGTGAGACAAGCTGTGAGGGCAAGGACATTTCGCCCAATGCAAAAAAAAATGATACCCCTATGGTGCAGGTAACATGTACGAGTAGACAGTGAGTTCAAACTCAAAAGTTAAAGGCGCTAGTTCAAGTGCCAAAGTTCCTTTTTTTTCTTTACTGAATTTATCACCTTTTTAGTGACCCTGGTTGTAGGAGAACCACAAATACAATCACTATACAGTTGCCATACAGTTACCATGTTGTTTCCTACAACCAGCAAACATCTCTATTTTTGAAGGGAAAATGTTGTTAGAATTAGACTTCTCAAAACATGCTGGACATTAATAATGTTATTATTTGAAATACATTTCGACTTAAATCTGTTATTTCTGAATTTCCATCAGAAGTTCCTTCATAATTGATCAGTCAAAGTGCAACTGCAAAGCTGGCCTAGGCATGTAATCATCAGACTGGGTTACTGTATACCCTGGCACACTACATCAAACTTGGATATAAGTTCATTCCTCCTACCGTTAGTAAAATCGCCCTACCACAGACATAGCACATTCCCTTGGAATTTTTATTTCTATGGGTCTAGCCCCTAAACATATTAATACAATAAAAATGTCTAAATTAAAGCCGCCAACAGCTGATTCACCACAAACATCCTATCAAAGATCTCACCATGGAATTGTAACATATTTATAAGCTCAATAAGGGAAATATAGATATTAATATAGATAATCACCATTAATCATGATTAATTGCAATTATTTATATTAGCTGCCAGTAGTAACTGTAGCAGAATTGCCATCCAGTAATCTGTTCGTTCAGCGAACACATAGTGTATTTAAGAAGGTATATTTTCTTGGCCACAGAAAAATGCCTTCTTACAGTATTACTGCATTAGAGCATGTAGCAGG
>JAUCMT010000160.1:14617979-14630930 GCA_032357475.1 Enteromius thamalakanensis | reverse complement strand
CCTCTTGGGTTGAAAGTGGCACCAAAGATTGTTACAACTTGTTAAATCTAATAAATATTTTGGACCAAACGCTACAGAATCATTCCTAACATCTACTGTACTATTCCAACCCCTTTACCAAGTGATCAGTTTGCTTCTTGAAAACCTTGCTAAAATTTCAAGCAATAGCCAAATCTCCAAACTGCTGCTGGCAACAAAGACATACCCTGTGGACAAAGTTGAATCAGAATTTATAGCTTTGACGTACCAGATTACAACACCTGATCACTACTCACTTTTTCCTCTGCCACCAGACGAATTACATTTCCTCTGGCAACGTATTCGATCCCAGCGTCTGACATCTTCCACTCTTTAAAAGAATAGTCTCACGTGTTGCAGACTTTAGCATGCTTGCCACCAGTATGCAGAAGCAGAAAAGGTCAGTGCAGACACAAGCCATGAAGTGAGGCCTGGAACTGGAACCAGAGGCAGCTGCACAATATGAACAGGAAACTGGCAATCGTGTTTTCCTTTGTGGTTTTGTCAGAAATCGTGCCTTCCACTTAGGTGAATCTCCTGATCGAAAGGTCACTGACAGTACTGGTGTGTTGGGGTTGCTTGAAATTAAATGCCCTGATGTGGACAGCGTGCTAGAGTGCAAATACCTTACTGTAAAAGATGGTGCGCTTGCACACACTACCTCACAAACAAGCACACTTAACAGTCAATGCACACATATTAATATTTAATAATTAAGTAAAAATATGTACAGTGTTTGAACAAATTTCTACGTCAAAAACAAATAACATTGTAAATAGCAATTACAATATTGTTTTATTTTTACATTCTTACATTGTATATTTGTCTTCTACTGTACAGATTACAATAAACCAAGATAACAACATTTAAATTACACCTCATCTATGTACATTTTATTGATTTATTTATTTTTTAAATGTAAGCTAAAATGTAGGTTTGGGAAGTGAATTAATAGTTTACCAAAAAAAGAAAGAAAATCGGTGAAAATGTACTTACCCTCAGGCCCAAATGTTGTAATGCTTAATTCCTCCAAATCAGATGAGTAAACTTATTCATCCAAGCACTGTGTATGCGTGACAGGAATTTGAGCTATCAATACCACCACTAACAGATCATTTTGAGTGCATGTAAATGTAGCAATTGAGTCATTATGCAACAATTATCAAGCCCATGAATGCTCCTCCTCTTCAGCGTCCTCAGATGTCTCGGTTTGATTAACACTGGGTAGGAAAATCACAAGTAAAAAAGTTCATTTTGTTTATATTGCACAAATGTCACAGACATACATTTGAAATTCAGAATATCTATAATATCTATCAAATTTATCACCAATTGAAGATCTGACATGCCCAATACTTTTAAGTCTGAATAAACAGTATTCTGTCAATACTGTAAATAATACTAAACTGTACAAATTGTACAACTGGAAGAAAATTGAATTCCTATCACTTTGGTTAGGTTATGAAATATGATAAACAGCACAAACTTCTGATGTCGCTCAAGTCTCCTCCTGGGCTTCAGTTTACAGCTCCACGTAAACAAAGTTGGCACGCATCCATGTTTCAGTCATGTAAGTGAGTGATCGTACAATGCAGTCTGAGGTAAAGTGTTTGGAGCATACTCTGTTGTCTATAACCTTACAGTATGTTGTCTGTGTTGCCTGTAACCTTATGGGAGAATATGTAACGTTAGCTTGTAAAAAGCTTGCTCTACTGTAGCTAAATTAATACAGATATTTCGCTTACCTGAAAATAAGGTCCAATATCTCTTTTTATTTTCACAATCCAGTCATGACAGACTTTCGGGTCACTCAGAAAGTGATTGAATGACAACTGTATATCGCAGTCTTTCTGTTTATAGGATTGTACAGCCTGGTACACAAGAATAAGACATCACTGCTCCGGTGATTCAAGGCGATACTTACGGGTTTCTTCCCACCGGATCCTCACTTTCGATTTCAAATCGGCAGCTGCGTGACATCGGCTAATTGGAACATATTTGGAGAAATTTAGCATTGCGTTACATGCTTTCTGCAGGATCCTCTGCAGTGAATGGGTTCTGCCGAAATGAGAAGTCAAACAGCTGATAACAAATAATCCAGACCACTCCAGTCCATTAATTAGCATCGTGTGAAGTGAAAATCTGCATGTTTGTGATAAACAAATCCATCCATAAGACATTTTAACTTCAAGTAATTTCTTCCAGCTAAAATGAGTCTTATCCAACATTGCTTCCTCTAGTGAAAAAGTCATCTGTTCTGAATCAGCAGAGAAATATGCACAGATCAAGCACAGTTTGTAAAAGAAAACAGTCCTAAACATTAGTGGATTTGGATGTGAGAGGACAACAGAGGATGAACTGTTTTACTTTTAGAGTTACTTTGGATATTGACTTTTGGCCAGAAGTGATAATTTGAAATTAAAAACATCTAATGATTGTCACAAGCTGCACTGGAGTTGCCCGTGGAGGCCTCCAGAGGGCACTCCAGCCCGGACAATGTTCATTGTTCGTATGTCTCTCTGTTCAATGTTCAGGACTTATATTTTGAAGTGTCTCCTGTTGTTCCCATACCAACCATGTAATGTCTCCTCCCTGCTTGTTTGTTGCCATGTCTACAGATTGGTTCACCCCCCTCATTACCTTGTCATGATGTGTATTTAAGCCCTGTTTTTCTCTGTTAGATTTGCTGATCATTGCATGTGTAAACCCCTTGTAAAATCTTCCATGTTTTCCTGTGTTTCTTTTGTTCCTGTTGTTGATCCCCCCTGCTCCCGGACTCTTTCTTTTGCCCCTGGACACTGTTAGCCGTTTGCCTGTCCCACACTACATTTATTGGATTATTCTGCTGTCTTGGCCTTAGATGTTCCCATTCGCCGTTCCAAGACCATGCTTGCTTGTACTGTCTGTGTTACTAATAAATGTCTGCACATGGTTCCGCACGCCTCCTGTTACAATAACACATTTGTTTATTATAAACACAACCTTTTGCTTCACAGTACATTAATAGGTGGACTGGATCACGTGTGGATTATTGTGGTCTTTTTATCAGCAGGATTCTCATTCTAACAGCACCCATTCACTCATATACTTGAGAACTTCATTTTAAATCTGCACAATCACAGGCAATCATTTACATTCACACAGCAGCAGAATATAGGCTGCGTCCACACAGAATCAGAATACGGTTGTCAATCCTGTTTTTGAGTTATTAATGAAGTTGTGTTCACGCACAGTTTGGTTATTTATGGGTGTGGCAACCGCATTCTGTAACCGAACTTACACCTGTGCATTTTCCAAACTCACAACATTGACGGAGAAATAAGCTGCGTGATCTCAAAGTTTTATCCCGTCAGTTTTCACAAGAGTCTTTTGTTCTGCGCTAGCCAACCGATTTAAATGCTTCTTTCTCTGCCCAAATTGAAAAGATGCTGTCAGTTAATGACAACTTGAAGAAAGAACTCGCGGCTTAATTTGACTCTTGTCGTGTCCAACGAGACATTTCGAGACGTTGTCAAACTCAAATATAGTATTCTGCTGCTAAGTGAACGTAATGCTAGCCTTAGATGATACCTGAATATGTCAAACTCCTTCTGGACCTGGAGAGGCCTGCAGAGCACTCACACTATTAACTTCATGTGCCTCACCAGCACATGCTACCAGTATTTCCATAGAGAATTATCATAAGGTTTAAAGTACTCTATGCTTACCTTTGTTCTTTACTTTACCAGTGCTGTACTGTGGTTAATTAACGACTAAATAAGCATGTTTATTGTGAAGAATAAAGCATGAGGCTGTTATTTTGGAGAACTAATCAAATGCTATGCAAAATGCTTTGCAAAATGATTGTGCTGCTGTCATTTATGCATCCGCAAATCACCTTCTAGCAGATGAACTGTAAGTGCTGTAACTCCATCTGCATGTTGAACAGCTATGGGATGTTTGCTACTCTCTTACATCATACACATTAAACATTTCCCACAGAAAAAAAACAGGAAACATATGGAATAAACTAACATCCACGATAAATTAAGGGTAAGAGGGAGACTAGTGAAAAACAAAAGGTTTTTCTAAAGAGACATGTTGATTTATTGTTGGCTTTAGAATGCAGTCCTTTGAGTTAAACTGTAGCAGAGCGGAGTATAAATCACACCACACCTGAAATATAACAGTCCATTTGGCCTCAGGAGTCTTAAATGCAAGTCTTGGTCTTCATGCTATACTAAATCACTCTGGTCCTCAGCTGGCCGAAGGTTTCTCAGAACGAGGGTCGAATGAACTTTGTGCTTCGTTGAGATGGACTCTAGTTTGATGCAATCCATCAAGCTGTGTATCCTTATGTTGCTCCATCACAGATAGATTCACAGAATATTCTTCAGAACATGACCTCACTTTGAAACTCAAACTGGCTTATTAAACAGATGCTAACATGACTTTAAGTTCTGATTTTAATTGGCATTTCCTTTTGAAGCAACTGTTGCTGTTTAAATTGAGGAAATAAAACGATCACCTTATATACTGTACGTGGGGGTATATTTAATCTTCACAGCACCAGCTGTTTATCTAATCACTGCGTAATATCTAAAAGGCCCCATTTCAATGTTTATCACCTCAGGGTTCTGATATATTTTTTCAATCTGCCTAATTATAAAATCTTAGCCAAAAACATAGCAAATAAAAAAAAACCTTTTTATATTTCATGCTGAAATCATGGTCAGAAACCATTTCTAGTAAAGCAATCAGCATTTTTTTGGATGATATGATTTGGTTAAAATGAGCTGCGTTTACTGGCACAAAAAAACAATAACAATACCAAATTCATCATTGTATTCAAGTCAATTTTGTCTTAATTTAATTAACGCCTTTGACAATTTTCTTGTTTTCCCTTTTTTAACAAATATATTGGAGTTGTGTGTGTGTGTGTGTGTGTCTGTGCACGCACTCATGCTACTAGAGAAGAGGTAGAATAGATAGTGTATTTTCTTAAAGTACACATATATCTGGGGCAGCAAAAAACATGAACACAAGTGAAATAGGCAATATTTCTTTATTAAGGTATTTCACCACCATTCGGCTTTAATACAGCTTTTTATCAGTTGCTGTTCTTTCCATATATGTTGTCTTTGTAAAGTTCTTTGTGGCTGATTCTTGGAGAAACAAGATCTTCAAGGTGTATATTGAGGTTTGCTGTCATTTTCCACGGTACATTTGAGTTTCTTTGTTTCTGATGGTTCCTATCATTCATGTTTAGTCTTCTCCCACTATTCACTTCTGTAAACTAGGCTCCTATGATTTGTCCTTTTTGGAAGTCTGACAAGTCACCTATTTCACAGACCACTTTGAACCCACGGCTTACACTACACTGATTTACAACCTAGAGAATATAAAGACAAAAAAACAACAACAAATAAAACAGCTAATTTTTTTTTTTCTCAGCCCCTGTAATGTCGGTAATACTTTATTTGGCTACACTTTATTTACTACTATTATTACTTTATTTACTACTAATAACTACTAGTAATTCTAGTAACTTTGTAACTCCATGTCAACTATTGTCAAATAACTCTTATTAATTTGCAGGTTTAGAGTTAGTAGAATAATTTGACATATACTTGCAAAGTTTCTGATAGTCAGTAAGTAGTACTGTATGCTGTGGATCCATTAAAATATTGTCTTAGAAGATATTAAGCAGAGAGTCTACTAATACTCTAATGACTGCTAGTTGACATGTAGTTGCCAACTTGCTTTCTGTTAGTAGAATGTCTAAAGTGGACTATCAAAATAAAGTGTTACCCTTTATTTTACAAATTAATTTTCACTATGAGCGAGTTGCTTATTAACAACATATGCATATTATCCACATTACTAACACATTGGCTGTGTATTATAAATTATAAATGAATGCCTTATTCTGCATGATATTTTAGATCCCTTTATTCTCCCAACACTTAAATGTAATCACTACTCTCTATCTCTTGATGAAAAATGCATTTTGGCTGAGATTTTGTTTGCATTACTGAAAAAGTACATCTAATTGTAATTACTAGCATACTAACTATTAATATGCAGTAAATTAGGAGTTGTTCCCTGAAAACACAAATATATGTTCACAATTCAAAATGTGTCACCGTAATGTGTTATTTGCAGGAGTTACAGTCATGTTTCTATATTATTTCCAGCATACACTAGCAGGGGCTAACCAGCTAAACGTATGAATTCATACGAGTGAGGTCTTACTAAATTCGTACGAATTAGCCACCTCGTAAAATACATACGAATTGCCGTGAGATCAGGTTGGCTAAACCCTGAACCTTTGGGGTCAGCACTAATAGAGCTTAGATTTCTGCTTTTTCAGTAAGACTTCTGGTTGCATTTTCTCTTCAAACCTTCCAGTAGTCTATAAGAAGTAGCAGAACCCAGGGCTGAATCTAGTTAGTTAGTGAGTTATCAGACAAGGGCAATTGTCTCTGGTTCTCCTTGTCTAATTGGCAAGATGAGGTTGGAGCCGCTAGTGTGAGGGATCACAGGAGGTCTGTCAGCCTGAAGCAATGGAGTGAAAACAAAAGAAATTGGGGCGGTTTGTGGTAGTGGCTGTGTTTATTATACCTTCTAGGTTAACACAATGTGTTTTTCTTTTTAGTGCCTTGTTTACTCATTACCAGAAACACCAGGTATTTATCTAAATCTGTATTTTATAATAAACTATTTGCAATTCATTGCCGTAGAGATTATGTAGTCATTAAGGGTTTGTCAAATTATGTGTGAAAAGTAAGCTTCCCTAGTTAGGGTGCTCAACATTTAATATGCAATACTCTTCTTAAAAATGGTCTTGTACTGTTTTGACATCTCCAGAATGCCTTGCAGCGTCATAATGAGTGCCAAAATAAACAGTATTCTGGTGATGGGACATCCTATCAGGATTGTTTGAGGGCCAGAGGCTTCTCCTTTGAGGATGATAAATTGAAGCGAGGCAGCTGCGGCCGAGCCCACAGCTACTGAATCTCCTGAGTGGTGGGGTGGCGGGAAGCTGATATGTCACCCCTTCAGTCCTCTCTGCTCCTGTGGGAATGAGGAGGAGGGTGAGACTGGGCTTCGGGGAGGGAATTAGTGCCCACCGCAGAAGCTCTGCTGGAAACGCACCCCTCTGTTCCACCGCTGGGACTGCATATTAATTTCTATGTGGTTGGTTTCAAGTGATGGATCATCCAAACATATGGGGAGGGTGTGCATGAGTATATTTCACTTCAAGGTCCTTTTCAACTTTTTCCATTAATACAAACAACATCTCAGCCAAAATGCATTTCCTTTTTCCCCCCCGTTCATGGTTTATCAAGAGCGAGAGAGAAGGAGGAAAAAAGGATTATTTGTTTAAGCCTGGAGTCAGAGTCAGTGCTCATGTATGCATACATTTGTCTCATTTCACCCTGGTATTCAGATGGTCGGAATAGTTGTACAAATTAAATAATTTTATTTTATATTGCTAAGCACAAAGATGTTTTGTCTCAGGGCATCTCGAATTAACCTCGTCTGGATAGGAAAAACATTCTGCAAAGTGAATCGTGCACATACATACTGAGAGGAAATTCTAAGAACTCACTGACCACGAAACCATGTACTTGCCAGAATGATTCAACAAGATCTAATAAAACAGTGCACATCAAAGCAATTTATTGGTAAATAGTGGAAAACTATTTTTACTGTAACAAAAATGCAAACATGAGAAAGAAAGTTAAACATCTCGTCATTCCTTGTTTCTGTGTTCCTCAAGTTACTTCTTTTCCTGACTCCGTCAATCGCAAGATCTGAATCACGTTCAAATAAACAACTAACTCAGACTAGCCATATTTACAGCCACATATTATTATGCACATTTTGGGATATTGCTTTAAAAAAACAAAACAAAAAAAAAAAAACAATGGGTGGAAATGCCTAAGTGAACATAAATTCTAAAAATGTGCATAAACTTTCTTCCTTCTCTTCACATGACATCTATGTGGCCTAGTTTGAGTGAATGAAAATGTTGCTATAGTTATGATGACATAGCTAAGCAGTAACTTGGTGTAACTTTCAATTAGTTGATTCTACTGTGTATAAAATAACACATTTCACTGCTAATGTCACTTTTTACTGGAAGGAAACCATTTACCATGTACTATGCACTACCTGCACTCTTAAAACTAAAGGTGCTTCATGAAGCCATAAAAGAACCTTTTTATTTAAATGGTTCCATAAAGAACCTTTAACATCTGAAGAACCTTTCTGTTATTCAAATGGTTCTTTTTGGTGAAAGAAGGTTCTTCAGATTATAAAAATGTAAAAAAAAAGTTCTTTAAAGAACCTTTAACTGAATAGCCTTTGAACCTTTTGAAGCACCTTTGTAAGAGTGTGGTCTCATGGCATCAATGTGCCTGGGTGCACTTTCAAGCTAGATACGAAATACATACTGTACCAACACCTATATATATATCACTTTATTTCACTGCAGTTTTGATAAATAAAGTGTACAATTCACACATATCATTTGTATCTATGTGTTTTCACAGAGGTTTGGTCAATAGCTCACGGTGTACAGAGATGTACTTGACAGGAGAGGAGCTCCGGTTAAATCCCTTGTAACTACTGTTTGACAAAACAGCTCAAATATTTGTAAAAGGAAGTTGAAATGGCACGGTTTCCAGTTCTGCATTAGCACTAACATTATCGGGTAGGTTTAGGGTTGGATTTGGTGTAGGGCATATTTTCTACATGACTGCATTAACTTTTAACATCAGTCCATGGAAATTTCTATTCTGAACTGCCACAACACATACCTATATCAGTGCAATTACAATGTTCCAAGGTTCACGTATTGAAGCTTTGTTTTAGCATCACTCAGTGGACATTATGTTGCACAAAAAGTGCAGAGAGGTACATATTTTTATGAGACCAGGTTGACTACGCAACATCTGTTAAATGTCAGGTCATCTGAAAAACTATTATTATTGTCAACAACCATCTAAAAAGTGGTGATTTACATTCCGTTTACTGCAGATGAGCAAATAGTCTTTAATGACATCATGACGCAGATGAACAAGCACACATGGATTAGTTCACAATAATGCTTTGTATCCAAGCCACTTAATCACAAATTACACACAGATGCTAAGATTCACAGGTATAATTTGTTCCTGGAAATGATTTAGTAAAGTGAACTTGCATAGAACAAGGATGGTATATTTTGCCACCAGAAAAGTGAACGGTGACATTTGTAGAGTATTTGTGTTGTTTCTGCTTGCAGTTTGCAAATGAAGTAGTGTATGTTGCCCAGAAGGTGCCATCTTATGCTGTAATACCATTGGGAAAGGCTGATAATAATGGGAATACCAAATTGTTTTGTTATTTAGATATATTAAAGACCTGGAGCTTGTCCAAGGACCTTCATTTTTTTGTTAATAAACGTTTTGTCATAATAGATAGTCAACGACCAAACAATAACACCGCCCCGAGTCCATTTGATTACTGTTTTATTTGATTAAACAGCAATTAAACAGATGTAGCTTGTAGTGACCACTGTGAGAACGCATTAGCAAACTGGGTGTATTTGATTTCCTTTTCATTGTTTTAGTGCAGTGACTGTTAAAGCATGCTGTAACTCAAAGGCAGTCAGTTACAAGAGAGCTGACAGAGAGAGAAACATGCAGAAATTCGATCCAAGCACCCAGCATGTCACAAGGAGTTAGAAGAGCCATCCCTCTGAAGATCATGTCACAAAAGATTAATTGGATCTCTGCTCCTCTGAGTATTAGTGATTGGTTTTCAGAAAACACAGGTTTTTATCGCACTGGCTCAGGCAGTGCTTCAGACATTTCTAAGAATGAGGCTTTACAATTATTCTCAACTCTGACTTATTATCTCAGAGTGGCCCAACTAAAAGCTTTGTCTTTCCTTCCAGCACGTCTCCATGTTAGTCACATATAGGCCTAAACAATAGTTCAATAAACAAGGATATTGTCATTTTAATAGATAGTAATTATATACATTTTTTAGTCATCATTAGAAATGACATTTTTCAGAATTTGCATTAAGCTGTGAAGAAAAACAATACAATTAAATTATTATTATCTATCTTTTTTTCGTTGTCACATAAAAATGTGCATTTCTAATTTTTCCATACCAGTGATTTGAAGGTAAAAGAATGGAGTAAATATATTTTATATATACACACACACATATACATATGTATATACAGTATATATAACTTAAGCAGCTTCCTGTTATTAAATTAAGAACATTTATGTTTTCAACTTAGTAATGAAATGTTGTCAAGAAATACAGTCACTTTCTGACCTCTGTATAAGTGTCACATCCACGCCAAGCTCCACCCTCACTTCACAAAGATCAGTCATCAGTCTCACCTGTGATCATCACCTGCTGCTAATCAAGTCACTCATCAGCCACCACTTATAAGCACACACCACACAGCACTCCTGGTCTGAGTTCATCGTTCGATCATCAATAGATGAAGTGGACTAACTCTAGGCAAGACATATCTCTAATGATTACTTACCTGTCTCTCCTCTCCATGCTCCCTCGGTCTTCTGTGTTCATCCCAGGCTTCTTTGTGTAATCCTCATCGTGTGTGGTATGTGGCTGTCTCTCTTCCTCCATCGTCTCCATTGTTCCTTCACTTTCCTCTGATCACAGACTCCTATAAAGACAAAGACAAAGATTATTGAATTGTTCATTCTCAGCAAACAATCCATTTCTGCATTACTCACCTGTGTTGATCCTCTGTTTACTGTTGTACATAACTGCACTGTAAATAAAGACACTTTTGATTCACTTACCTGCAGAATCCAGTCTGCTTCTAAGATTGTAGCTAACTGTTTATATATATATATATATATAATTCAAAAGTTAATTCAAAGCTTTTTTATATCTCAAAAGCTAGTAGCTAAGGAACATATTAAAAATAACTTTATAAATGATCACCCATGAAAAGATGATGGCATCAATACACAGCCCAGATTCAACACCAATATAACCTCTAAACCATAGCTATTGCATTTATTGCTATTATTACAGATTGAGGGCTCTCACAATGCTCCTGATGACTGTAATGTCACTGTAATGAGAGAGCAATAAATCAAATGCTTTGTTGTGCAGGAGCTCTTCAGGAGTGGAAGTCCATGTCAAGCAGGGCAACAGGGCAATACATTTCAGTGCCTTGTGTAACATTATTACTTGTTGCAATAGTGAGAATTACACTTTAGATGTCAATAACTTTGTCTCTAACAATACCACAGAATACAGTGGGTACGAAAAGTATTCAGACCCCCTTAAATTTTTCACTCTTTGTTAAATTGCAGCCATTTGCTTAAATAATTTAGTTAATTTTTTCCCTCCTTAAGGTACACACAGGACCCCATATTTACAGAAAAACACAGAATTGTTGACATTTTTGGAGATTTATTAAAGAATAACTGAAATATTATATGGTCCTAAGTATTTAGACCCATTGGTCTGTATTTAGTAGAAGCACCATTTAGATCGAATACAGCCATGAGTCTTTTTTGGAAATGTTTTTCACACCTGGATTTAGGGATCCTCTGCCGTTCCTCCTTGCAGATCCTCTCCAGTTTTCTTCACACATACCGCTTAAGTTAACGCCAAAAAGTTCTATCTTGGTCTCATCAGACCAGAGTATCTTATTTCTCACCATCTTTCAGACCTTAAGGTGTTTTTTTTAGCAAACTCCATGCTACTTATATTTTGGGCCACTCTGCCATAAAGCCCTGACTGGTGTGATGGTTGACTTTGTACAACTTTCTCCCATCTCCCGACTGTATCTCTGCAGCTCAGCCACAGTGATCTTTGGGTTCTTCTTTACCTCTTTAACCAAGGCTCTTTCCTCCCTGATAGCTCAGTTTGGCCAGACGGCAAGCTCTAGAAAGGGTTTTGGTCGTCCCAAACGTCTTCCATTTAAGGATTATGAAGGTCACCGTGCGCTTCTGTTTCTGAGCTCTTCAGGGAGTTTCTTTGATCTCATGATTCTCATTTGCTCTGACATGCATTTTGAGCTGTAAGGTCTTATAAAAACAGGTGTGTGGCTTTCCTAATCAACTAAATCAATATAGTATAGTCAAACACAGCTCAAATGAAGGTGTAGAATCATCTCAAGGATGATCAGAAGAAATGGACAGCACCTGAGTATAAATATATGAGTTTCACAGCAAACTTGATTTTTCAGTTTTTCTTTCTTAATAAAGCTGCAAAAATGTCAACAATTCTGTGTTTTTCTGTCAATATGGGGTGCTGTGTGTAGATTAATGAGGACAAAAATAGCAAAATGGCTGCAATATAACAAAGAGTGAATAATTGAAGGGGTTCTGAATACTTTCCATTATAGTGACACTCCATTATAGTCATACACAGCCAGTTTTCCACTAGCTAATATGATTCTTTAGGGTCTCAATGGAAAGTTTGTAATATAGTTTGTTTTAAAATTTCTTTAAGATACTATAAAAAATGCAAATTTTACCCTGTCAAAGACAGCTTTTTTGAAATCACTCTGTTCTGTGTACTTCCCCTTTAAATCTTCACAAGCTCCGCTGATCCCACCCCTCTTTTCCCAGACACTCTCGGAGGATCTTTTTTAGCCGTATTCATGAAACTTGCTAATTAGCACATTATTAGGAAAGGCGACTTGAAAAGATTCATTAAAAGACATTATCCTCACTGCTTCTGTAGGTGAGGCTGGATCATGAATGATTAGTTGATCAAGGGTGCGTTTCTCTTCAGAACCAAACATAACGTTAATCCTCCGTGTCTTCAGTCACTCAGATGTCGGGGGTAAATCACTACTGCTATGTTCATAAATACATTCCACAGCAAAACACCTCAATCTCTTAGGAGTCTTGCTTGTCTGTGTGTCTTGGTCTGATGAAGGATCCTCAG
>JAUCMT010000160.1:14591284-14604380 GCA_032357475.1 Enteromius thamalakanensis | reverse complement strand
CTTACCTGAGTTGATGACCTGCTCCGCTCCTGTGAATGATCTGTCTGCTTGTTGCAAAATAAATTATACTTACCTTTTAAAACTTATCTTCAGTGTCTGCCAGGTGACTGAGCGTGACTGCACCATTTTAGTTGCTCCAAATTAGCAAAAGTATAGAATTGAAAACTGCAGTCTTCAAAAAGCATTGTGAAGGTTTGATTCTCATGTCATGGTCATTTGTGACCTAACTTTCATTTTTTTCGATTTGAAAGCTTTGCTGGATTAATGTCCTCACAGAAAGCTATTGTATGTCTCAGAAAAATCACAGGCTTTGAATGACATACGGGTGAGTGGACGATGACAGAATTTTCACTTTTATGTGAGCAAATGAGTTCACCAGAGTGACATTTTGGCTGAAAGACCACAAAAATGTCACCAAAACTGGAGGTTTCATGTAAAGAAAGCAGGTCCTGAATTTTAAGTCACATCAGTCTTTGAAGTGCTGATCTTCAGAATAGAGATGTTTGACTGTGTCTTGCCTATCATCTCCCCTGCTGTTTTATCTTACTGCCTGGAGAGAGGGAGATGACACAGATCCCTACAGGAAGTCCCTGTCTCAGAATCATCAACACTTTCCAGCACTGCCTATAAGCTATGTGTCTGTCATAACTCTTACACGCGTTGTTGAAAAGAATCATCTGCATATCAAAATAAATGACAAAAATACATTTAAATATAATGTTTGGATTAACAGGCAGAGATTTGTATTTTTATTACTTTTTTAACACTGTAGTTGATTGGTCAGTAAGTGTGTTTGATATACTTTCCAGCTTCAAACCAGTGTGTTTGATTGTAGGGTTGGTGTTGTACTACATTTAGCTTACAGAAAACTGCACCATTCAGTACTATTCGGAAATGGGGTTACTTTATAACTGATCTCCTATAGAGACTCAATCTATGAAACACTGAAGAGGTGGCTGCTGTTTGCACAGTTTCTTTTATTTCATCCAATGGGTTCTGACAACACTGAAGGTCAGCCCTTTAGTCTCTATAACAGGATGTTTGACCTGATCTGCTGTTTCAGCTGTAAGACCTCACAAAGTGACCTTGTTGTGCAACAAAAGTAGCTTTTGAACGAAAATGGGTTTTGCAATTGATTGTTCAAATGTCTGCAACAAAAATGCCATTGAAGCACTTGTCTGAAGGGCCGTCTGAATGCATGCACAGTATAAGAAAAATATATGTTGATATATAATACTTACTCAGTAAGGATAAATTAATTAAAAGAATATTTGTTTGTAATAAAAATATATATTTAAAATGTATATTTTTAAACTTTTGGAGTAATGACTACAGAAAATTCAGCTTTGCCATCAAAGGAATAAATTACATTTCAAAATATATAAAAAATAGGAAACCATAGAGGCTGGAAAAACTAAATAAATGAAACAAGGCAGTGACTTTTTTTTCTCCTCATGATCTTCCAATTCTTTCTTTTCTTATGTGGCAGAAACTCTTAATTCTGACTTTTTTCCTCAGCATTGCATTATATAAACTCAAGTTGCATGTCAAAATAATACACAAGTTTATTTGTGTAAACACAAGGTTACTCTCAGTACTCTGAGGACTATTAAGTGTCTGTTTCATGGCCTTATTTCAGCTACTTTTATTTAAAAAAAACGTACTAACCATGCATAATATTTTTTTTCCTAAAAAATGCAAACATGTAAATTCATTTTGGTCACATATTATTGTATAACAGTTTGTGCTGAATACAAGAAAAATACAGGTTGGTCAATAATATGTTCTAAGTAGCTGAAAAAAGCACAAATATTAGAGCATGTCCAAACATCTCAACTGCCCCAAAATCACCTCAGACCTCAGAGGGTTAAACATGCAGTTCCAGAGAGCAATGTATAATGAGCTTCCCTGCCATAACATTTTAAATTGTAAATTTAATTCACAATATTATTATTATTATTATTCACTGTATATTTGATAAAAAATGCAGCCTTTTCAGAAAACATTTGACATCTTACTGAACACCATCCTTTGAACAGTAGTGTATACATTTATCTCAGGCACAATGGTAGACATTTTTTCATTGTTTTTGGAATCTTTACACTTATTCACCTTCATGTTCATGACTTTTAATAAAATATTCTTTTTGACATAGGTTTGTGCTGCCAAAAACTTATGAAAGGAACCTCAAAACTTTGAAGTACCTGTCCTGTACTAAGAACTATAGAGTGAAATGTATGTAAGGCTTGGTAGCTGAAGTCAAATCTTTCTTCTGAAGCATATCTCACTGTCTTTAAAACCCCCGTATCTGTCATTTGTATCTGTATGAAATAAAGAACAGGAGATGAAACTGAATAAAACTGCATACGCATGCTCCTATTATGAATGGTCTCGATCCTTCTCTTCATTTCCCAAGATAACGTTCAGACATACCTGAATAATGCATGCAAACGCATGCATGTCACAAAGATATTAACTAGTGCCTCTAAACAATAGATGTCATATTTCAGTCACCATCAAGAGTCTCTAAAGCCAAGCTGCTACAACATTTTCATCACACAAGCAACACAAGTCAATCTAGATGTCTCACGTATTGTTTAACTCAAGACAAACCGTGAATTTGTCATGTGATTTACCTCTTTCATTGTCTAGGACAATGAAAACGGAAATATCTATTTCCACTTCACCTCTATCCAGATGAATTGTGTCTCGGTTATTTCAGATAAGCACAATTGATGGCTCTACCTGAATATAGCAGAGTTGTTAAATGAGAAACATAAATCTGTGTGCCAGTGTGCAGAATGCTCTTCATTGTTACCATGTCTCTTCCTCCCATTATTGATTGCTATAATGAATACTTGGATTCCAGCTTACTTTTATTACACCAATGGCGAATTTTGTCCTATGAATAAAACCAGCCAGCTCCATTAAGAAATCGATGGCAGGCTTCACTTGATATCGTCATTAGCAAGCTTTTATCATAATGGCGATGAGATAAAGTATATGACACCATAGTTCTCTTTCATCAAGTTCAATATCACAAGAAACATTTCTTAGAAATTCATTTCATCCATGAGAAATGTGTTATCCTCAGTACAGCCCACACAAAGATAAAAAAGCATACACATCCGAGATATAATAAAGATGCCTTTTTTCCCTCTTCTAAGTTCATTTGATATATTTATCTTCATACAATATATTTAACCACAGTTTGTGAAGGAGGCTTTCTGTTGTGGACGAGGCATTCACAGCTTTGATATGAGCCAGATCCCATCAGCCAACATTGGTATTGACCTCACTGATGTGGTTAAATGAGAGCAAATTCCCACAGCCTTGTTATAACATCTCATGGAAAACGTCCCAGAAGGCTGAAAGCACTTTCTAGAGAACAAACTCACTATCAATTCCCTTTTCGAAATTAAATGTAAAACAAGAAACAATATAAACCTAACAACTAAAATAATGACCAGGAACTGTTTATTTTGAATGGTTGAAAATATGTTAATGAAGATGACAAAGTCTCATCTCAGTACATTTGATGAATGCCTGTAATTTTTCATTTTGATCACTCCACAACATGGTCACATTTAGTTGGTTTTCAGGTCAACTGATCAAATTTGTAGTTTCTAGGAAATATTGATCTATAATTGCTAATGAAGATGTTAATCTTTTTAAATTTGTGGGGTTAAAAAGGGTTCACCCTCAAAATTAAAATTCAGTTATTAATTACTACCTCTCATGTCATTCCAAACCTGTAAGACCTTTGCTCATCTTTAGAATGCATTTTGGTTTTGCAACGCTACGAGTATAATTTTTTTTTTTTTTTGCACAAAGCAAAGATAACAATTTACTTATTTATCCTTCTTCCCTGAGTTATGTCTTCCATTTTTGAAAGTAATTTATAACACTGACATAATCAGTGTTTTTTACGTCCAGGGGTATGTAATAACTTCGTAATACCTTCGAGAAAAGTGCGCATTTGTGTTGGGATGCTCTCTAAAATAGCGGAAGATGTAACTCAATGGAAAAGAATGGTTAGGAAACTGTATATAAACTGTATATTTGCTTTCTTTGAAGTTGAGCCACTGATGTCACACAGACTTGTCATTGTATTTAGTAAGACTACATTTTTTAGAGCTGGGAACATTTGAGTTGTGTTTTGGTCTATGGAGGGTCAGATAGCTCAGATTTAATCAAAAATATCTTAATTTGTGTTCTGAAGATGAACGAAGGTCTTATAGTTCGACATGAGGGTGACGTTTAACACTTAAAGTAAAAATATAAAGTTGGGGTTAGCTGAATTGAAGGCCCTACAGAACTCGCCAAGTGGCATATTTTACCAGAATTTTAAGCCTTATTGTAATTCATGGGGCTATTATTTCGTATTTCCATAAATTAGATTTTAACGTATTTGCTTTTCATTAAGGCCTACAGGCTAATTAAGCATTTGCATTTACAGTGTTGCTATTATGACGCATCTTCAATTAAAATCTGGTCAGTTGAATATGTAAATGTTCTTGGTCTCTTTGAATAAATTTACATTTTGTACTATAACAATTATAATAGCAAATGTTCTATTAATACAACTTTGTCTGATGCATCATTATTAAAATGTCTCTTCTCTTACCATACAGACCTTTATGCAATATGCTATACATACTGTAATTGCCATTACAGAAATTCTAGATTAAAACTTCTTGATATAAATTAATGTTCTTCTCTTCTGAGTACAAAAACTAATCAAAACATACATCCGTTTTTTAAGAGGTGATCATGTGTATTCTAGGGAAGTACATTAAACCCATGGAAAGGATCAAGAATCATTGCTAATTCAAGAAATGTACCCATGGGAAATAGCAAATGAAGGAGCTTTGCACTCAGCATGGAATCGTGCCTTCATTTGGAATTGGCTTTGTTACCTCACTAAAAGGATTTAAAGGATTTTACCCTGATAATGTCACCTTAGTTTAAGACTTATTTTCTTAAACACAATCCAGTACAAAAAGATTTGGGAATTATGTGCAGCATCAATGCCACATGCATGTCAGAATAAATTAGACACGGAAAGGTTTTGTAATGGCCACCAAGAACATGTATCACGGAAATGCATTTACAGTCTGTGCAGGCAGGTTTAAAATAGTTTCAAATTATAATTGTTAACACCGATAGCAAGAGTGAATGTTCACCTTTCTGACTTCACTCCTGCCAACATTGAGACCTGAGCCCCCCAACTTCCACTTACTGATTCACATCTCAAACTCTTTTGGTTCTGTCACTCCTGTCCAAGCACAAAGCAAGAAATGTCACTCAAACCAAAAGCTAGAATTTAATGAAAAAGTATAGCGAGAAACAGGAATCCTGTTTGAAATGGAAATAAAATGTCTTTATTTTATATTGATTTGCTTTTTATATAAAAAGTACTTACATTTAATACATTTTTTTCCAAAATACAAGCAGCCAAACGACATATAAATCAAATACAAAATTATAAAATCTTAGTAGCGTCCCTTCTGAAAGTAACCTGTAACATGATTCAATTCATAATCTCTAAAATTCCCATGTAACAGATTCTCTCCGGTATCCATGACATGTCAAGAGCGATCCGTGACCTATACATGATATCTTGTCCTAGGTCTATTGTCTAACAGTGATGAAGTCAGTGATTTTGTCAGCTTTAATTTGCGTGATGAAGCCAGTGTAGTTGTATTGCTGAGCTCAAATGTAGCTTTAGCAGGCAATGTAGCAGAAAAGTAGCTTTTTCTTCCAGAGTCTTCTTTCAAACTACCAGACTGTAGTTTAATCACCATCGAACTGACATCATTTCTGCAAGAACGTCATCAAGCCGTGGACCAGACTGCACTTGGTCAATATTTCTATTCGGTGCTCAGCTATCCCAGCATGCCACATGGTTGGGGTTCATAAACACGGTTTATAATTGCAGCATCTTTCTGGGTGGTGGAAATTAAAAATTACATCATGAAGCAAAAGTAAACAACACTTGATAGATATAAACTCAATTCTTCAATGAGAACTGATTGAAGTCAAGCGGTTGACTCGTGTAGCCCTATGTTGCGGAAGAAAGCGGGGAAAATAAAGAAGAAAACGTTACATGAATATAACAAAAACCCTTATAGATGGCACAAATATGGCATTTCTAGCATAATTAAATATGATAAATGAGGTTAATATTAAAAGGAAATGAAAACTTTCACAGTGTAATGTGAAGTAAACACTAGAAAGAAAAAAGGCAAAGCTGTCATGAAGCCCCAAGGCTTAAAGTTTAGGAAGAAATGAAAACACCAATTAAAAAACAAAACAATACAAAGATTTTGCTGTTGTAGTTTTGTCAACTGTCCACAATGTGCAAATGAGCAGTTGTGTATCACATGTGCAGTACAGCGAAAACGCAAAAAACGCAAAAAAAATACATGGACAAGTATGTCTCAAAAAATATCGCAACAGATATGAAGGCGCAATGCTGATGGTGCCAAGAAACCAAATATGAACAAGATATCTGGAACCTGATAGGAAATAGAAAATTTTTTGTTTTCCTTGTGTTTTATACATTTTATACATTTAAGTAAAAAAAGAGTACAAAGTGTAGTCAGGCTATGCGGCGGTTTCTCGAATCGTCCCCTCAAGTTTCTTTGGGAGTAGCTCTCTCCTTTCGTCAATGTTGATGACTGGTTTGCGACAGTTCTGACCATCGAGGTACATCTTCGCATACATCGGATTGGAGTAGTTCATTGGCTGTTTGAAAAAGAAAAAAATTGTGGAACATTGACATTTGTCAAATCATAATTAGGAAAACATAATGAAGGAAAAAAAGTGGATTACAATGCATCTCAATGAATTAAATAATACTACAAAAAAGTCGAAAACAAAGTGTGCAGGAGTTTAGAAAGTTGGTTCAAGGAGTTGCTTCCACTGCAGCCGGACTCAAATGTGGTTTCTGTAGCATCATTTGGATTGGTGCTTTGAAAAGCATATTTAATCATGCTTATAGTGACATGCTGATGTCAGCAAAGGATGATAAATATTTTATATCTGTCACTCACAACCCCATCAACCTCACCACCTGCATAAATCAACCACTAAAAACGAGAAACGTAAAAAATAACAGCATATTGTGAGCCATAAAGCCATGCAAATACTATCACAGCAACACATGCATGCAAAAACGTCTGTGATACTCAAATAATTGAGACAAAAGAGCCCAAAGTGTTCACCTGTCCAGGTATTACTTCCTTAGGGACAGAGTGAATATTCATCGTGCAATTGTCACTGGATTTTACACACCAGCCCTGGAACACACACAGTTGCCCCAGCATGCATCGTCACTAAACAACATCTAAATAAACGCTGCTATTCAGACAGAAATGTGTTCATAGCATGAAACAAACAGGACAAAGCAGTATTGTTACTGGCAATATAGCATTGCTTTTAAGAGGCATTCGAAACAGATGCCAGAGTTATTTCTAAGCAAGGGTAAAAAAATATGTTTGCAGCTTTAATGAGGCAAATTCTCAAGGTAAAGGAAATCGCAAGAGCAGTGATTATTCTTCATTGGGTGGGAGGTTGCAGGCAGAAGATAAAAGCCCTGGTGTAAAGCTATAGTTAATATTACATATTTACACTTGTCATTTATTCAACAGATATTTTACAGCAGAGAACAGAAACATGCTCTTTCTGGATCTACCACATTGATATTTATGGATCAAAATCATCAACCTCAGAGATTTCTTGTATTAAGGTTGTTTAAAAAATGGCAAACACAAACCTTCTGGGGATCAAGTGTGAAATTTGGTTTGAGAAGGCTTCCGGCATCTGCGTGGTTGTCATGATCCACCTCATACATGTTGTAGGATGGATTGCCTATCTCCACATTAATGCCTCCATTAGTTATGGGCTGCCGTTGTACATGTTTCCCCCTGTGACACAGAAGCACTTGAAATAGCTGCAGATTTCTGACTCCGATTGTTTTTATTGCGCTATGCATTTTTGAACATGCTTTCTAAACACAAAGTGGCTTATTACTAAGGCTTTCAAATGAACATGATTACATTGACAGTAAAAAAAAAAAACCCAGCAAGGATTTCTATGCAGTAGAAAAAAATCTGTGCATGTATAACTATTTTGTGTATTTAATACTTTCATCATCACTTCAAATAAATAATTAAATAAATGCATTGCATGAAAAAAGTACCTTTGTCGTCTTCTGCAGATGCAGACACCTGTAACCACCGTAGTAATCAAAATGACCAGCAGGACCAATGGCACAATGATAGCTATACTTCCTGTTTCGCACAAGAAAACAGCCAAAAGGAAAAGCCACTATTAAGTCTATTTCCCCAGGTGTCTATGCAGGTGGAACAGGAAATTATTAGATACTCCATCAAAGCGAAATTAAATAAACACTACTGCAGCTGAAAAGATATTAAACCAATATTTAACACGAGGCCCAGATGTATATTCAGATGTGTCGTTTGACTGATGAAATAACTGATCTTTTCATTTTAATAATTCAAGTACTGAACCTTTATTGAATTAGTAGAGGAGAGCTCTTTATAAAGTGTGAAAGCTCTCTTCATTGCTCACCTCCAGCTGTGTTATCGGACCGGCTGCTCTTGGGGGCCGGCCTTTCGCACTGCGTCCCCGACCAATTAGCTGAGCATCTGATTTAAAACAAAAGAGTCAAAACAAACAGAAGGCAAGTCAGAAAAGAGAACAAACGGCTGTCAGTTTCAAATGAAAAAGTTTATCAGTTTAAACAGACTTTAAACTCAAAACAGGCCTGAATTCTACTTAAAGGAATAGTTCACCCAATAGTACAACTCTGTTCTCATTTACTCCCACAAAGCCTTTAAAAGAAACCAAACCAATATACATAGTATAATATTAAAATAATAATAATAATACATTTAAATATATATATTTTTAATTGTAATAATATTTAGTTTTTACTGTATCCTTCATTACTGTAGTTTTTTGTTCTTTTTTAGCCTAATCAAAAAAATATTTTATTTTGATTTAAAAAAAAAGATTTTAAAATTATTTTATTTTCTTTATTTTTATTATCTTTTTTTAGCTTAATCAACTGCAGTATAATTTAAATTAATTGGAATGCACAATGAAAAAACATTATTTTTGAAAGTTGTTAAAAATTGCATGATCTATTTTTGAAAATGAACACTTCATACATCATACATATATACAGTAGTCAACATTGGAAGTGGATCGAAACCTATAACAATACCTATTTTTGTCTTAGGACAACTTTAATGAAAGGTTTTGATCCACTGCCAATGTTGACTACTGTATATATATATTAGTGGTGGTGGGCCGTTATCGGCGTTAACGTGCTGCGCTAAAGTAAGACTCTTATTGCGCAATTAAATTAATATTGCCATAACTCTATTCACAAAGTTGTGTTGGGAGCTGGGTCTATACTATGCAAGCTATGATGACTTTCACCTTGATATTTTAGTGCGGGTGTAACTGTAGCCCTATTCGGACAGAAATAGCTTTCATCTGTGATTTTCATGTACCATTTCAGAGAGGACTAACACCTCCATGTTTATTACAGAGGTAAGAGGGTCTGTTTTGTTCATCTGGGTCACAGAGATCACACGCTCTGTATGCGTGCATTGCTTTAGTCTTTCAGACTGATTACAATTAGTATAATCACAAATACCACGGTGAAGCTAAATGGCTAGTGTAGCAAAATCATGTTAATGTTTTGGTACTTTAGTTTAAATATTATGATTTTTATTTGTAGTAAACCCATGTTTAATTTTAATAATCAAAACATATGTAACCAAGTGCAGAAATGAACGTGAGTAATATTACCTGATACCGATATTACAATAGCCAGTCTTAAAAGTTTAAGTGATCTGGCTCTTTATTTGTATTTATTTATTTATTTTATATATCAAAATATATAAAACGTGTTTGTGTTAAGAGCATCTACGGCATATCGCATTGGCTAAAGCACAGGTGGGAAATGCGTCACATTTAGACTCTAGAATTATCACAAATGTTGTGAGAGAAAAAGACAGACATGGCATATTTGGGTGGGATTAAAATCATCAAGTACGTCTGTGAAACAATACATTCTCTAACGACCCCTTGTAAAACTAGGCATGTCTGAATAGGGCTTTACTTTTATTCATTGTTAAGGTAGCACACATATTCTGAATGCTTTTGGCAGAATTCAAAATGAGCCATTTTAATCTAGATTAATCTATATATATATATATATATATAGAGAGAGAGAGAGTATTAATTATTTGATAGATTGTATTTTTTTTTTTTGACATTTATTTCAGTAAATAAATATGCAGCTTTGGGTGCACTATCACTTTAAGCCTACGCAGACATGCAAACAAACTGAAAACACTCATTAGATGGTGAGCAGTAAAGCAGAAAGAAAGTCATGAATCATCTTATTTGTAATTGGAAGCGGTCCAGTGGGGGTCATGTTTATGATTAAACAGATGTTTGATGTTTGTTTATCAGTGGATGATGTGAGGATGAAGACTGGATCATTCACATTAAAACCCATACACTATTTTACAAACAGTGTGGACACATTTTTAAATTCTTTGACTGTATGTTACTTCCTTCCTAAGCGGAGACTTGATGTTAAACAAATAAAATGGACAAAAAAGTACACAGATACCAAACAAATGTGTGGAGATTTTGTGCATTATGGGATGTGGGTTCTCCAGGATCATGGGAAGTGGACAGTGGGGAAGCGTGGAGGTTAAATCAACCGGTTGGATGGAGTGTCTGAATCACGTGAACAGTGGGACCTACTTGCATCGAGGTTTGTTAAGGGCAGTTATTGTGCATATTCCTTCATTCTGACAGTAGTAATCGCAGGGATTGGCCAGCTCATCGCATCGCTGGTTCTTGAACCCTGCCGTGCAGCTGCAAGACATCGCAGTGAGGTGAGCACAGCAAGAAGTGAAATAAGAGTGAAGAACTGAGTAGAAATGTGCATAATCAGTAGAGTAGCAGCATGATCTGTACTCCTTGCTTATAGTTTAGAATTCTTTATGTTTTATGAGCATGAAATTTAATGAGCAATATGCATTTCACTCCAGGGGTTCAAGGATTCAAGGTTCCCACACTTGTTCACCCATGGATTTCCATGACTTTTCAATGATTTGTTCATGTTTACTGGATCATTTTTAGAAATCATTTTACAAAGATTGCACGGTGGGT
The DNA here is from genome assembly GCA_032357475.1 of Enteromius thamalakanensis. Taxonomy (NCBI): domain Eukaryota; kingdom Metazoa; phylum Chordata; class Actinopteri; order Cypriniformes; family Cyprinidae; genus Enteromius; species Enteromius thamalakanensis. The sequence continues at coordinate 14,593,151 of JAUCMT010000160.1, read as the reverse complement.
TTCAATTTTACTTGCCCATATGTATTTACTCTACAGATGGGCAAGGTCTAGCAAAGTTTAGCTGATTAAATATTTCAGAACATGTATAGGGATTTAAAACTACCTGATACTTCCAGATTTTTCTAATCATGAGGCTGCAGACTGAAATCTTGTTGCCTCATGCTTTAATATGAAACAATCCAAACTGTCAGAATATGCATAACACATCCAGATGCATTTTATTTTGTGATTTCACTGAAATGGAGATTGAGCCGAAGAAAAGCGATAGGGAACCTGCACCTTAGCCTGTCTCAAGTTTTGATGGTGACAGATAAGGTAATTGCAGATATCTAGTGAGGACAGCGATACAATTGAAAATGTGTTGTGAATTTTAAAGTTGGCAGAAAGTAACAATACTTGGTAAAATATATCAAAAACTGTATTTAAATTAAAGCTTTTTGTTCAGTGTACACCCTAATAAATTGTTAGATTAACGTTGACATAAATTATTTCCCATACTTTACAGCATAATATAATTTGTATGTAATTATATATATTTTTTCTGCTTGCATTCTGGCGATTTTTCTGTGTTGAACCATGTTTTGTTCTTGTCAGGTTGTCTAAACAGGTAAATACTGTAGGTGTGCTTTAAAAGGAAAGAACTTTGCCTTTACAAGAATATATGACTCTAGGCTTTGATAAGAAACTTATTTACACTATATTCATTCAACTATCATGACTTGTTTCCAGACACAGATCCGTCATTCCATACATTTCCGGTGACTCAGAGCCAGTGAATGAAACACATTATCGGAACCTCACAATAAAAAACCCCTGAGATATAATTTGCATAGAAATTGATTCCATTCTCTCGACTGTGTCAGTCATTGCCACAAATGCCATATAAACGACACAGAACATTTCACAGTTTTCAAAACAACTATTTACATCCTTTTTAAGTTTGGAGACTAAATAAAACTGGTGATCATTTAATGCACGCTAACCACCATGCTTCAGAAAGCATCCGTTTTACACGCCTTCTGTCACAATCTGGGTTTGCAGCTATTCAAATCTGATGGAAAGAAGATTGATGACTGTAAACATCATGGCAAAACAGTCAGGAGGTGCAAATAATGCAGGAAATCATTAGCAATCATGTCTCTCCAACCATTTATTTGGGTTTTTATAAATGCACACACCAGAATAATAGCAAATCAAGAAAGCAGGACCTTATGAACCACAGAGATTCTTTAAAACAGGGCTTAACGGTGTGGGCATTTCACTGGCATCTGCAATTAAAAATTATTGTGGAAAATTATGAGTGCACTGGTCTGCTTAACATCCCACACTCAATTTGCAACTCATTGATTATAATGGGAGTGATTTAGTTTTGCATTAGGCTGTGGCTAATTTAGAATATATTATATGCTAGATGCAGCAAGGCAATTCACTGCTTTTCAACATAAGATATTATAAAAAAAATACTAGTATAAAAAAGATACTATAAAAACCCACTGAAAACGTAATAGAACAAATGTAATTGTGGAATAAATAAATAAGAAAATGTGGTACTGCTTTTCAGGCCTTTTCAGGTTTTATACTGAAACTCAATTGTGGTGGCCAAAGTTTTTTTGCCTCCAAAACATGATTTAATTTAATAATGTTCATGAAACCTCAAGCTAGGACATGGTGGACCTCCTGATAGCAGATCCTGCACAGTGTGAGCCTAACCTCACCTTTATCAATGTGTAAAACAACAAAACTTCTTGTCCAGAGATGACAGCTCAAAGACCATTCATGATTTTACAGAAATTTATCAAAATTTGACTTCAGACTTTACAGTTATTTTATCTTTATCTTTAGTATTTCATCAGTGATCATTGATCAA
>JAUCMT010000160.1:14577801-14591184 GCA_032357475.1 Enteromius thamalakanensis | reverse complement strand
ATTTAGTTTTGCATTAGGCTGTGGCTAATTTAGAATATATTATATGCTAGATGCAGCAAGGCAATTCACTGCTTTTTAACATAAGATATTATTAAAAAAAATACTAGTATAAAAAAGATACTATAAAAACCCACTGAAAACGTAATAGAACAAATGTAATTGTGGATCCCAAAGTCAAGAATAAATAAATAAGAAAATGTACTGCTTTTCAGGCCTTTTCAGGTTTTATACTGAAACTCAATTGTGGTGGCCAAAGTTTTTTTTGCCTCCAAAACATGATTTAATTTCATAATGTTCATGAAACCTCAAACTGGACAGGGTGGACCTCCTGATAGCACGTCCTGCACAGTGTGAGCCTAACCTCTCACCTTTTATCAATGTGTAGAACAACAAAACTTCTTGTCCAGAGATGACAGCTCAAAGACCATCCATGATTTTACAGAAATTTATCAAAATTTGACTTCAGACTTTACAGTTATTTTATCTTTATGTTTAGTATCAGTGATCATTGATCAAAACAATTATACTATATCTACGTTTTATAAGTTTGGATGTTTTCTTTTTACTATTTGTATTCAGTATGAACACAATAAACTGATCATAATCATAATCTTTTGTATGAAAAGATGTCTGAATGACTTAATATTTAAAATAAATATATGAATAAAGAGATATCACTTGAGCTTTAACTTAATAACAGAATTATTTTGGAGGGGTCATGTGACAATAACAACAGGAGCAATGGCTGCAGAAAATTCAGCTTTGCATCACAGAAATAAAACATTCAAATACATTTTTATTGTATTCCTGATAAAATAAATGCAGCCTTGGTGAACATGTAAAATTTACCTCAATACCTCAGAAAATAAAATAAAATCTGGCTCAGTGGTGTTTTTGGTAGGTTTTATAATTAAATCCACAAATTAAATCTGCAATAATAACAATAAAGAAGCATTATAAAAAAATAACTTTCAGGCTCTGTAATTTGAATTTTAACCAAATTTAGGCTTTTAGGCACACAATAGCTTTGCCTAATTATTCCTCTGAGCTTTTAAAGTCTGTCAAGCTAAGTGCCAGTGTAGAGCCCCCTACTGAGGTAATTTTAGGCCCCATTGATGGGAAACTCATGAGTCTCTGACATCTGTACAACTTTTCTAAACGAATAGTAAGGCTTCCAAGGCTAGTCGCTCTGTGTGCCTAATAGCTGAGAATTTGGACAAAAGGAGGCACTTAGTCGTTCTTACTGGCAGAAGGGTAGGCTGGTGTCAGGGTCCAGATGACAGGTGCCTCCGTTATAGCAGTAGCCGTCACACAACTGGCAGCTGGAGGCGATTCGACCACTGGTGCAGCTGGCAGAACCACAACAAATTGTACAAACAAAAAATGGGTTTGTTGCATAAACTCATTTCATTGCAAACTTAATAAATAACAGATTCTCTAAATTAGGCTTAGGCATATCATTATGAGCTGCTTTAATGCCACTGCAGTTGCTGGAACTTTATTATCCTGAATAGAAATATATTTTGATGAATGTGCACATAGAAATAATGGCAGAATTGCTTTAAATGAGGATTTCTGAGTTAGTAGTATGACAAAAACTAACTGTAAAAATAATTGAATTCTAACATGTACTTCATTTACTTTAGATGTCAAATTATTTTACAGGTGAAGTTTGTATTTTCTGTGCAAATACAATCAACAAACAGAACTGTACAAACAATTGCTTTGTTCTGATAAACATGCCTGCAATAATATACTATAATAATATATTCAGAATACTATCCTGAATAGAATTTAACTTTTGCCCAACATTACTTTGGTACTTAAAAGAATAGTCAACCCAAAAAATTAAAATTCTGTCATCATTTACTCACCCTCAGGTAGTTCCAAATCTTTACAAATTTCTTTGTTCTGCCGAACTCAAAGGAAGTCAATATTTTGAAGTTTGTAACCAGGCTGTTTTGGTCAACAATAGGGCTTTTTGCACCACAGGAACCATTTGGTAGTACCCAAACTAACTGTGCTACTACCCAGTTTTTGGTGTGTTCACACCGCAAGAACTAGGAGGAACTACTGTAAATTAGCTCCTACTTTAGAGTAGGATCTAAAAAAGTACTAGAAACGTTAGTTTAGTGACGTTAGTGTAAGCTGATTGGCTAAACACGCACGAAAGCGCTTTCACCCACCATGATTTCAAACGCTGTGTAAGCGTTTAATTTGTAGACATTGTAGGGTACCAACTTATTTCTTTTATAAATGGAATATACCTGAAGACTTCATCTACTGCATTCCTCTTTGTTTCCCTTGTTGAACATTGTGTGCACATTACATTGTTGTCTTATGTCACTTCTTAGTACCCACTGTCAGTGCAAAACCAGCCCTTCAAAAAGTACTAGGAAATAGTTCGTGCAAAATCTTCTCAGTATTTTAGTACTGTACTTTAAGTTCTGGAACTAAAGTGGTGCGATAGGCTCTATTGACTTCCATTAGGAGTTCCACAGTCTTTTTTCTGTGCTCGGCAGAACAAAGAAATAAATACAGGTTTGGAACTACTTGAGGGTGAGAAAATGATGTCAGAATTTTTATTTTTGGGTGAGCTATTCCTTTAATTTTCTTCAGATGGAAAATGAGTGAAGTGTTTAATAATACAATGCAATACAACCACTAAACCGAATTGTAAAAATAACTACATATTTGCCATAACATAAATAATTGTCTTAAATATTAAAAGCAACTAACTTGCAAGCCACATCTCCCGTATCTCCATTAATGATACATGGTGCTCCATGGCACCGCAGGCACTTGTCGACATCACACTTGATGCCCTCATAACGAGGCGGGCACACGCATTCAACGTGTCCCGAGCTGGACAGTGTGCAGGCCTGGGAATGGACGCAGTGGTGATGACAGATGTCTGTCAGGAAAAAAAAAAAAAAGCCCAAGATATGTCCTTAATTAAGATATGAGGGCACATTTCTTTCATATTATGCTCAAGTTTAATTAGAATTTTACAAAGCTTTAATGAGACTTAATTATCCGCATCAAATATCTACTGGTACTAAGATGAAAATGTGTCAACCCTTGGGTGCACAGCACTGAAAATGCATTGAGGCTACGCAGATTAAATTGTTTTGCAAAAAATTATAATAACAAAGACTTTACAACCACAAATATTTTATCAGCAAAGCACAGAAACACCTCAAGTTTGTTACAGCAGCATTTAGAAAATCTCTTTGGGCACAGATTGTTCAAATACTAGCAAATGCCCTTTCGAGTCAAATACAATATTTGATTTCATTGGGCCTTTTTTGTTGCTGTTGCCAGATGTGGAGAGAAAACTCAGCAATTGGTCCTTTAACTGCAATTTAGGGACTGGTCTTCTATGTAAAAACCACAACAAACCCTTTTAGGAGATCATATCAATTTCTCCGCATTTCTTTTTTTTTCTGTTCCACGCGGTACTTAAAAGATTTGAACCAGCAATATGGATTATGATGATACTGAATTAAAAGGGCACAGTGGTAGATGTAATTACCTGCCAAGAGAATCACTGACCTATTGAATTAAAATGCAGTTGCTGACCATTTCTGCTGGGTACAAGCAATCTCTTACAATACTTACGATAAAGACAGCGGTCACCCGTGTACTCTGCCAAGCAGCGACACACTGGCTGGTTTCCAAAGCTTACGTCACACGTGCCTCCATTCAGACAGTGATTATCACAGACCCGCCTCTCACAGTTAGGGCCAGTGAAGCCTGTCACGCAGCGGCAAGTAGGTTTACCTAAGATCGGAGTAGACAGATGTGTCCATGTAAGCGTTTTATTCAGGTTTTGTCGTTTTGGTTTTACTACCAAAGGTTGAGAGAATGTGAGCTGTTGGCAAAAACTGTCCATTTCATTATAAGCCATGAGAAATGTTATCATAACAGGAAACGATTTATACTTTGGAGTCTATGAGCATCTTAAAAAACCTGATGAAAAGATGTCTGAAAATAGATCTAACACCAACTAAATGAACCATATTATGCAGTACAAACTTGAAGGTGCTCAAGTGGCCTAAATAAAAAGCAAAAAAGAGAACATACTGTATAACATATACAAATAATTATGACATGAATGGACATTATTTTGGCAATAGGATATAAACCTGTGAGAATGTGATTGCATGTTTTTTTCTTAATGCCATGATTTCTTGTTTCAAGAATGAATTATTTTATTTGTTTGCACAATTTTAATGTGCAAACAAACATGCAAGACCATAACAATCTGGGATCTTCTGAAATGAAGATAATTAAAGAATAAGCTATAAGAAATAATTATTTACCTTTATTATTTTTTTTTTTTTATAAATAAGAATGACAAATCCAGGACATCCAGCTATTCAGAGAAGGGCAGTATTCCAAATACTTATGTTTGAAACACAAAATACTATTTTGTTTAAAAAAATTGCATTCAAATAAATTTAATTTAAATTTAAAATAAATGTATTCTCGTATTTTCAAAAAGAAAAAAAGTACTTTGGTAATCATTGTCCTTATTAGACTTGTAGCATTTGAATCAATCAGATGCAAACTATTTGTTAGATTTAACAAATAATCTTTAATACTGCTTTACCAGCCCAATGGGTAACTCAAACTGCAACTATGATGGTCTGTGAGCTAACACCTCAGGAAGACAAAACAGGCCTCTGATTGGATGGCAACTGACTGATAAGACTGGTTTATTGCTTAAAGGAATGTGAACAAAGCAACTCTGACTTGTTCTTCCTTCTGAAAAGACGATGGACTTTTCCCTAAATTAATTTACAGGAAAACTTTCTTTTAGTAAACACATATCCTTCAGGTCATTGTGTATATTGTTATTGTGCTTGTATATTGTCTTGTGTATGGTATACTCTTTTATGCATGTTTATGATAGATCACTAGCTAATATCACCTCATAATATCAAAAGATTTCTTGTTTGGTATCTAAGGAGTGTACGTTATATGTTGATATCTTTGCAGCATTCAGTGTTTAAATAACCTCTTCTAATTTGTATATCAACCTCCAATCCAGTGCATATGCAAATTACTATGGTTAGAAACAAAGAGCTATAAAGTTCCCTCCAAATTATCCACACAGTATTGGCTCTTTGACCCACAAGAGGTGTGACCTCAAGATGTTTCAAAGGGCCTTTTTTTCTGGTTGCTGGACCCTCACCATCTCTCTTATTCAAATACACATTGAAATACTGCCCATCCCTGGCTCTATTCTATTTAGATATTAACTTATTTAATCACTATACAATATAGCTATTTTTCTGTAAATGCAATAGATAGGGTTGAGGTTTTAAAATATGACTGTCCTCAATAAAAATATATAGTTCTACTAAAAAGCAAAGCTTTCGCTCAGTAACTCTATTTAATAACTTTACACCCCACTCGACCATTAACAATCACCAGAGAAAATGATGAAATGTATCAAATTTCAGAGTATTCTGATGTTAAGAATAATTGCTTTCTTACATGCCTCATCAGGCACATGATTGATTATGATAGATGAAGCTGTAATATGACACTCTTGACTAATTTTAATTGAAGTGCAGACACAAACACTCAGCTGATTTTGTCATCAGCAATCCTTTGTAAGTTTCTACATTTGGGAACAAAGTGCTCAATTTCAAATGAATTCTTTATTAAAACAGATCAATTGCACATTAGCATACAAACCAAGAGTCCATATGCCGCCTTGAATCATTTTAGATTATAACAAATATTACAAGCACACACACACACACTGCCACACAGTTTTGTTAACAGATGTCTTTAAAATATTAATTTAGAAGAATTCCCAATCAAACTGCTGGGCACTAGTTGCATACGGAATGCATGTAATTTGACTGCAAGTACTGATTATAAGACCATTCAAATACTTCATTCCTTAGACCGAGGCACAGATTTCACTCATGAAGTGAAATGTACACAAAGCTGTTTGAGAGTTTCTTACCAAGAGGTGAACCAGTGCATGTGCCTCCATTTAAGCAGTAATCTGTACAGTGGTTGACTTCACAGCGCTCCCCAGAGAAATTAGGCCAGCAGTAACAGCGCCAGTCTCCTTTTTCATTGGCCATGCATCGTCCTCCATTCTCACAGGCAGGTCGGCACAACTCACCTTTACAATATTGAAACAAATAAATATTTTTCTCCATTGAATCCTTATGTTCTTTAAACCTACAGTACAAAAACATGAAACAAGTGAGCAGCCCTACAGTAAAGTGATGCTTCAGACCTGAGACAATGGGGTCAATACAAGAGCCATTGACCAAGGTCTTCCCCTCTGGACAAGTGCAGCTGGCCCCGCTTGGATTGAGCAAGCACATAAAATCACAGGTCATCCGTAGACAGGGATTGGCCACTGAATACAAAAGAGATAAAGCATACATTGAACTTAGGATGTGCAATGACATTTAGGTAAACTTAAATTTATATATATATATATTCAATTAATAATCATTAGAATTAATAATAATAATAATTACCCTAATTATTTTGATATAGCTAAAATAATATTATTTATATATATATATATATATATATATATAATTATGCAACATTTGTACACATTCTGGTATTTGTTCTTTTGTTAAATAAATGTTGTCAATTTAATTGCAAAATATTACTAGGAAATTACAAAGAATTATTATTTAATCTTTCAAAAACAAAAAAAAAGATTTCAGGTCCTATTTTGTAGCTCATTCATGAAAAGTGCCATCTAAAATGTTTTCAATTTATTTCATTCCTTTACACAGCTTGTCGAACTGGCAAATTAAAAGTTACAGATTTGAAAGCCGTGGCTCAAAGATACAAGCAGTATGAGGGAACATCTGTATCAATCTTCAGTGTTTTACTGAGGACATCAAACCTAAACTTTTAGCTTTTTTGCTGGCGGTGCACAAGTCTCCCCACCAGGCTAGATCTCTGACTTTAATGAGTCAGTTGGGACTGGTTCAGCTGCCCCTCACTACAAACCCACCAGAAAAGAAAGATCTTTTTGTGGTTGCGAGGCCATTAACACAACCAGATAACACATAGCAACCAAGACCAACAGCAGAGGAGGCCAGCTTCTGAGACACAGTATATTAGAGAGTCACAAATGCAATGCATGGGGAGGCTAATTAAATGGGTGTAATACATTAAAAGAGTGTTATTTGTCTTGAGATGCACAGAATGCTAATGAAGAAATACTTTCATACTTCCACCTCAGGTCAAAATAAATATAAAAATCTGAGAAACTGTATCTGTGAATACAACAACTCTGATGATTACATTCGGTTTTCATTTTAGACATAAGAACATGACACTGTAACAGTCTCAGAATATGCAACTGCCCAAGGGTATTACTCTGACCTTTAAAACGCTGCAAATAATTTACTTTTAAAAACCTAGTAGAAGCTACAAACCTGAATAAAAAAAGAATAAGATCGACAAAAACAACCCATAAAAGAACCACTTCTTCATTTTTCAAGTTGTACACGGAAAGGAAAAGGCACAGAATAGAAAACATTTTGAGAAAAAGTCTGCTCTTACCATCCTGCTGCTTGAAACGATGAGAGATCAGGACATTTGTTGTTTTTTCAATACCCAAGTCAAGAGGTTCAATTGGTTTTTTGCCATATTTGTGGATTCTGAAAACTTCATTTTTCAATCCTGTTCCATAAATGTAATCCTCAAAAATGTCTATTCTGTATGGTTGTGATATTCCTGTGCAGGCATGAAGTGAGGCAAATGCATTAGCCAAACTGAACGGTCTAAAAATATTTCAATGGTTAACGATTTCAGGCATACAAGATTCAGGAACAAAGCAAAATACTATCAGATTTCCTATGAACTGCTCTTCTCACCTTGCTTGCCATCGATTACCACCAATGGGTCTAAGCCATCGAAACGGACGCTGCCAATGACAGAGAGCTCGGCATCGGCCCAATACACACGCTGGCTGAAGTAATCAATCGCCAACCCTACAAATAAATGACGGGAAGAGAGTTATTTCCATAATAATAAGATCTTGGCACAGAATGGTAGTAAATATCACATTTAAACACTGAGACATCCTTGTTGGCAGGGTTTATATTACTAAAGCATTACACAAAATTACCAATTCAGAAAAACACAACGCTTTTCTAGACATGTAAGAAGAGTTTCATTCATCTAGGTCACGTGAGACTGTAGTATGACTGCAATATGTTTTTAAATAGCATCAAACTGGGATAAATCATTGCCGTTAAGATCAATGTGGTGCTAAATTGAACTTTTTATATAGTTAAATAACCTTTAAGGAACCCTTGCTTCGGTGTGGACATATTCGGCACAGAAGCTTCAGATCTGTGTCCTTTTGCTCTTCCTAAAATAAACTCAGCAAAAGTTTGTCCCATATTTTTCTGAGTTAGTGTTGCTTGACTCATTATATTTCCTCTCTTGATTAAAGACTCGGATGTTGCATTTTTGTTCCTTTTCGAGAGATGATGGATTCCTAAAGCTGCACTGGAGGCGTAGTATTGGCCCCTATAAAGGAGGCCATGGTTAAATGTAGCGGTACTTAGTGTTTCCCTGAGGAACGTGCCTGCAGGTTTACCTAAAGGCATTGCTTCTGAAACATTCCCTCAAACTCGGAAATGGAAAAAGTGCTGTGATATACTGAAACAGGATATGAGACCAACAAGCTTCTACATAAATGCATTCAGACCTTGACCTCATCCCTTTAGAAAGAACCAAAACAACAACCTCTCATTTATCACACTCACAGAAACACAGCTGAGAAAAGAGCGCATGCCCATCACAGCAAAAAACATACCCGTGGGTCTCCTAAGGTTCTTGTCCAGTAGCACTCTACGCATGGAGCCATCCATCGCACTCTCCTCTATGTGCGAGTGGTCGCCTATTACTGACCAATACATCATCCTGAAACAGGTAAAATCTTTACTTGATAAATACATACGGATGTGGCCATTGAGACTGCACATTTTATGCACTCTATGTAAAATAGTTTTGCATTAGATCTTTAATTTCATATTTTTGAAACATGATCCTACCCTTTGACTGGATTGACAGTAATGGCGTAAGGCTCTCCTGCAATGTCAGTTATCAGGCGGGTGCAGTTGGGTCCCTTGAGTTGTCCCACATTAATAGAGTATCTAAGCTTGGTCCAGTGAGCTGTGTAATAACTGAACCAGTGCATCCTAGAGTGGTCCGTCCAGTAGATATTTCCAGTCACCCAGTCAGCTGATACATCTCTGGGTCTGCGAAAGTCTGGACACTGCAAAAGCCACCCAGATAACAATGTGATTCCCATTTGGCCCAAGACAGCATAGAATATTTAAGATTGTGCGATAACACATTTAAGAGAAAATTATTCATAAAAAAATGTTTGTTCAAAACTTTTTGGAATTATTTAAGTTAAAGAAAAATATAATTCTATTTCATTTGTTTAAATGTAATATATACAGCACAGAATTAATAAATGAATTAGAAGAAATATTAAATGAGTAACTTTAAATAGAACAAATACCAATCCAGAATATTCCTGAGAAAAAAATGATGATGGACTCCACACAAGACCCACAATACTTACTATGATGCCAACATTTGTTTTAGTTTGACTCCTGTTTAGAATGTCTTTGTAAAAAAGTCCACCGGGATTAAACTGAGTAGCCCAGATAAACTTTTGTTGGTGATACAGAGTATCCATCCCAATGATGCGGGCATTTTCCTCGATGCGAGCATGTACTTTGTGTCCATGGCTCTGGTTAAATGGATACACAAAACTTCGGATTTCAGTGTCATTAGCTATGTAGAGCACTCGATCTTCTGGTCCTGCCCGTTGAGTTATTAATATGCAAAAAAAATGAAAAGTGGCTAAATTCCATTTAGGGTTTAAGACAACAGATGCAGATAAATCATTCTGACACAGCATTATGCATTTTAATCTATCAGTACTCTTTAATTAAAGTTAATAGGAAGACAATACTGTATAGTTCGTAAAACATTCAGAAATATAAATGTACCATAGAATTACTACTTATACTTGAAATGGCTTAAAATTTATATGTAGGCCCTGTGTGTTGAGCTAATGTATGGAAAGATCTACTAAGTTGTTCATAAAATCTCACAGTGAAGCTAAAGGTCAGGTCAATAGAAAATATAGATCCTTACCTTTTGCTGTGCAGCTACCATTTATATCCTTATAATTTTTGTCACATGTACATTTGTATGATCCTTTTGTGTTTGTGCAATAGTGAGAGCAAGTGCCAAAATTAAGACACTCATTGATTTCTGCAAAAAAAAGAGAATAAAAGTCAGATTTCGAGGAATAATGCTTTCTGGAAACTGTAATGTTCACTATGTGGCTTTTTTTCACATGCTGAGTGCTTGAAAATAAATCGTCTGATGTGGTCTGCTCACTCATTTCATTGATCTTTATTCCCAGAAAAAACACTATACGTATGCGAGCGCACAATCCTTTAACGGGAAAATGCTCTTTTACATGCAAAACCTTTTCAGTAGGTTAAGCATTTTTAGGAGCTTAAGCTCAACTTTGGCCTGTGTTTGGTCTTACCACACAGAAAGAAAAACACCGATCCTTGACAAATTTTTGATCCTTGAAAAAAACTAAATTGAGCTATTTTCAGCAAGCTGTAGACCAGCATACACTGACTTGAAAAGAACAAGCATTTTGAATCTCAAAAAAGATGTTGAAAACATTGAAATGATAAAATGACTCACAGGACAGGATTCAGGGAAAAAACCTTGCAACCAAAAAGTGTGCAATTTCTGCAACACTAGCAAGCAGAAGTGACAAAATAATGACCGTTTTCAAACAAATATCAAACATTCCCCAATCTACCATGTTTGGACAAACAGGTCCAAACTTGAGTCATTGGTTTGGGCCAGTTTCAGAGATATTTGCCCTGGATTGATTTTTGAAAGCATATAAAGTAGCTTTTTCTGCTATGTGTAATGTTGTTATGTGAAATATTTTTATGTATTTAAATGAAGAAGAAATACATTCATTTAATAAAAGCATTAAAATACACTGTTACAAATCATATTTCATGTGATAAATAGGTCTAAAACAACATAAGTAAATCCCATTTTTGAAAATAGAAGAATTCATTCAAAAGATTTCTTGTCCCCACCATTTTAATTTTGTAGGGAATGTAAACATTAATGTCTAAACCTTGTTGAGCTAATGCTGTTCTGCACAAACACGAAGACCACAGTTATGTCTGGTGCCACAGGTATGGCAGAAACTGTACATTTCACCTTTAAATTGAAAGTCTGAATCCACATTCCCCTCTCAGATAAAGCAGTGAATCATTTTTCTGAACGCTAACAGAATCAGGGAAGATAGTCTGACAGTACCTTCACACTTTCTGCTTCTGAGATTTCTCTGAAAGCCAGGTTTGCAGTGGCAAATTGCATTTGTGTTTGTATGATTGCACACTGCATCCTCCCCACATGGATTCATCCTCTTTCCACATATGTCTCCATTTGAAGCTGGAATGAGAGAGAGAGAAAGAGCTTTGAAGTGACATACTTTATACTTGCACCCAACTGTCACAGTGCATGATGGGATTTTTTTTGTCTTTTGATGCTTGGCTATAGCCAACAAATTAAATATGTATAAGAAAAAACTCATCTGGAAGATAAGCCTGAATGATTTTGATATAACAATTCCAGACGTACAACAAGTTCCCATGTAAACCACCAAGAATGCCTTTAATCTGACAATATTGCTTGTTTTGCGACAGATTAATCTCAGAGATTTGGTAATGCATACAATTTAGCACACATACAAGCCTTGCAATCCTGTTCATCCGATCCTCCATCTCCACAATCATCATACAGGTCGCACTGCAGCTGTGCAGGTATACATTTACGATTACCACAGGTAAACTCTGCCTTCCCGCAGGGCTTGGGCCTAGTTGACACAGCCTCTGATTTGGGTCCCATAGGAAAGAAGAACAAACACATCCATTTCAATCCAAACTTTAGCCGACACCTTATTCATCAACACCCAAAGAGTCTGATCATGCGAGTGATTAATGGGCACTACTTATCCAAACGACCTCAGGAACTGCTAGCAAAACAATAGGATCACTAAAATCTAGACTAGATCCTTTATTTGTCAATTAAAAAAACGTATGGCACAAAAGATGGATTTCCCATTGTGCTGGTAAGGATGAAGGCATCATCAGAGACTTGTGAATGAGCCTACCACATTCATCTTCATCTGAGTTGTCCCCACAGTTATCCACATTGTTACAGATTTGATCAAGCCGTAGACACACTCTGTCATTTCTGCAGCGATACGGCCTTGCTGGAGGACAAGGTAGTTTGGCTATAGAAATGAAAACAAAATGTCACAGTATACAGTATTTGCTGATTTTTTCTGCATGGTAACGCAATTGAGTGTTGACTATTAACTACGATTTTTGCTGCTAATTAATAGTTACAGTAGTAAGGTAGTTGTTAAGTTTAGGCAGGATTAGGGATGTAGAATAAGGCATTAATATGTTCTTAATTAGCACTAATAAATGGCTAATATTCTAGTAATATTAATAGGCAACTAACCTCTAAAACAAAAGTGTTACCTGAATTTAAAAAGTTTTTAATGAAGCCTCTCACCAATGTTCTACTTATTTGATATTCGAAGCTGAATTTTAGCATCATTACTCCAGAGTCACATAATCCTTTTGGAAATCATTCTAAAATATAAATATTTTTATTCCAATTCCATTGGGAGAGATGAATATCCTACCACACATCTCGGGGTCTTCATCAGAGTTGTCTCCGCAGTCATCCTCACCATCACACACCCACACGTGCAGCTTACACAGGGTGTTGTTGCAAATGAACTCATCAGGGCGACAGAAGAAAGCATCTAAACAGAAAACAGCACACTGTTTCTCGTGGATGATTATCGTATCTATTGTGCGCACGGCGTGTGGTCGCATTAAGAGATAATGAAAGAGACGCGAAAGACTGTTTTATATGAATTATTTTATCACAGAATATTTGTTTTCAATAAGACTTGCTTAGTGTAATAGCAGACACTTCAAGCTTTCTACACATATAACATGGCTCTTTGTGGAGTTTCAGTTCATTATAGTGACACTTTTCTAAATGAAGATCACGTAGACCAACGCGGCAGGCAGCGCACACTGTTTGTTTCCTTGATTTTCTAAACGCACAAAGTTGTGTTTTTAAGTCTTTGGGGTATATTTGTAGCAATAGCCAAAAATACATTGTATGGGTCAAAATTATTGATTTTTCTTTTTAGCCAAAAACCCTTAGGATAGTAAGTAAAGATCATGTTACAATCACGCTCTTCCGATCGATCGGAAG
>JAUCMT010000160.1:14563301-14577701 GCA_032357475.1 Enteromius thamalakanensis | reverse complement strand
TCTTACCGAAAATATATTAAAACTTCATTGTTGATTAGTAATATGCATTGATAAGATCTTCATTTGGAAAACTTTAAAGGTGATTTTCTCAGCATTTAGATTTTTCTGTACTCTCATATTCCAGATTTTCATATTGTTGCATCTCGGTCAAATATTGCCCTATCCATCTAAATCACACATCAATAAGAAGTTTATTTATTCGGCTTTCAGATCATGCATAAATCTTAATTTCGGAAAATTAACACTTATGACTGTTTTTGTTGTCCGGGGTCACAGATGTGTATACAAATTAAAGTAGACCCTTTACAGATTCGATTGATGTATTTCTCTTATTTGTATGATCAAAATTCAATGTGTAGTTCAAGTTCTTATTAGCGTCATCAACAGAAGATACCTTAAAACGCATATTCTGTACTGTATGCTTTTGCTGACCGCAGGGGGTTAAACTGTAACAAATGGATGAACTGAACACTGAATTAAACTGGGTTATGTCAACTTGCACTACAGTAACATACAGTACAAAGTCAAAGCTACAAAAAAAATATTTAAAAGATATTTAAATTCACTAATATGCTGGTTAGTGGTTGGTTTTCATACCATTACCACAGTTTTCCTCATCGCTGTGATCCACGCAATCAAACACGTCATCGCAGCGCCACCGTTTAGGGATGCAGTGAGCATGGTTTTTGCACAGAAACTCATCTTCTCTGCACTCCTTGACACAGTCCATCTGGTATGAGAACAACAACAAAAGTTTCCATGGAGTCGAACATACATCCATTATACAAGATATTTCAACAATTAAATATTTCCAATACAGTGCACATTTATCTCACAGTTACTTAGAAAAAAACTTTATGCCTTCATGTTATTAATTGCTTGTTTGATGCTTCTCAAATGATCAAGTTTCTGAACTCACAGATCTTGCAGTAGTGATCTATGCATGTTTTAGATTTGCATTTTTTGATTACTCTGATTTAAGTAATGGATAGTTTTAGTGTGGAATTCTAAAAAATATTTGGTTGTAGCTGGTTTGGCTGAATAATTAGCTGTTGAGAACATATGGAGTTGTAATTTAATACATGCCTGGTATTATTGTGCACAATTCAATTGTGGCAAAATTCTTCTGTTAAATTTAATACCTTGCTCTCTTGCTGAACTACTTTACTTTTAAGCTAAATCCATCTTTTTTGTGCGCTTCAGAGTGGGTTTTATCTGCTGTGATATGTTTTTTTCCAAAGAGGTTTTTAGTGGCTAGTTGTATCCTTCTCAAATCTTTTTCCAATATATCTACTTGTACATGTCTTTGTTTTTGTTTCACGACTGCAGTTGTGAGAGAGGAGTGCTTGATGTAAGGTGAGAAGGTCTTGCTAGAGGACTGACCTCATCAGAACTGTCCAGACAGTTGTCATGTCCATCACACCTCAGGCTGGCAGACACACAACCTCCGCTGGCGCACACATACTCATTTAGAGAGCAGGAAGGAAGCACTGAAAAACAGATGACGGGTAAAAATCCAACCTCACACACAGATACATACAAACAACTGATATGTACAGGAAGTTGTGTCACCTACTGTACATAATCTCATATACCATGCATATTACCATGCATATTTTTTAAGTCAAAACTACTGTAGGGCTGTGTATCTTTGTTATGCATATCACACACACACACACACACACACACATACAGTATATATTTTGAAAATATTTACATTTATTTTCATGTCTGTATTTATTTTCCTATAATTTTTTTCATAAAAAATATATTTAATAAATAAACACAACAACATATTTTTCTGAAATATATACATGCATGTGTGTGTGTATTTATATATACATGATAAATATACACAGTACAAATAAATCTATGTATCAATATGAGAATGAATCGTCAATGTATTAAGCATATATAAATTACGTAGATAAAGGTTAGCCATGAATTATCCTAAATTATCCTTATTTTTTCATAAAACAGTAGCTGTGTGGTAAAAAGATACCAGACTGTGTAACAAATAACAGTCAGCTTATATTCAAAATAGAAATACCATTATAAAATGTTAAAAATTGTTTTACTAAATTCAGATATTTTGATAAATGTGCAAAAACATATAATTTTTAAAGTTGGACTGTGACCTATCTTCGTTAAAAAAGCAAAATGCACATAAAATATTAAGGCATCAAAATAAGTTCTAAGGTTAAATTAAACTTTAACTAAGGAGTAAACACACTAGAGAGCTGACTAAGGCACTTGCATTTATCATGCATAACATTTTCAAAAGACAAAAAGTGAGCTGCAGCATTTGAACTTATCACACAATGTAATCATTAAACATTTAAAAGCTGAAATTTAGATTTTCTTAGTGTTTCCACTCTGTCTCCCATCCCAGATTAATGTGCAGAGACAACCTTAAGCAAGTCTTTTATACAGTAGGTTTTCTTAGACAAAAAATGCAAACATAAAATGTTTGCGAATCTCAAGCATTTGTGTGCTGGTGTGAGTGCGGGATCATGAGTTTATATAGGAATGTTTAGGGAAATAACTGCAAACTTATGGATCTTTGGTAATGCTAGTGGGTGCAAAAACAATACATTTCAGCCAAAACCTCCACAAGTTACCTGTTCCGAGGCAATTTCTCTCATCTTCCCCTGTCTTACAGTCCTCCTGTCCATCACACAACCATTTACGGGAGATGCAGAGATTGTTGTGGCATTGAAACTGATCCTCTGCACAGTGAGTCTCGCAATCCTTCTAAAAATGCACAAAGCAAGGGGGAAACTTACTATAGAGTCGTCTCAAACTTCAGTTTGTATAAGGCAGTCAGTACAGAATTTAAAGTTTTGTAAATCACAAAATGTCCACTGTCTTCACAACTTACTGATGAAGCCAAAAAAGTATGACTACTAATGTTTCATCAAACCTAAGTGTTAACAGCTATAAAATGATACGACTTTAAGGGAATGTCTGAGAATATAAGACAACCGCTGTGCTGTCACTGAATGACATCTAGCATTCACTGACCTCATCTGAATTATCAGCGCAGTCATAGTCACCATCGCAACGGAAGCGTGCTGAGATACAGTCCCCACTGGCGCAGGCAAAATCCTTATGATTACAGGTCACCGGCTCTGCAGAGAGGAGAGCAGAATAAGACAGCTAAAGCGGCACAGCTACCCTGACCATGCCCTGTGAAGCTGTCCGCATAGAAAAACACTAAAGAAAACCTTAACAGAGGACAGCAGTGTGGCAGCAAGAGCAAATCAAAACGGCAAAAGTGGCCACGCACTTGGACTTAAATTGGCATTGTACCATCTGTTACCGAGATTCTTGAAAGTTTGCCAAGAACTTAAAAGGAGCTATTTGCAGACTAATCAGCAATTAGAACGTCTAAAAGGGCTGTTCTCAAAGAGAGTCCACAGGCTCTAACCGCTGGAAAAACACATTGGGTGGTAAGAAAAGCCTGTTAATATAAACTGTTAGAAATTGGTTGTTGATTTAACACCATAATGTATGAAAAAGGGCCATTAAAGCAAAGCCTTTTTGGACATTATACATGCTCGTTACTTACTCTGACTCCAGTCATATCGACCCATATGCTTGTATGAATTTACCAACAATTTTAAAACTAAGAAAAAAAAATAATAAAACACATCTTCATGTAGTTTTATTCACACATATGGAGTTTCTAAAAAAATCTCTTATGCTCACCAATTTATAAGACACATAATACAGTAAACCCAGCAACATTATGAAGTTATATTATACATTTATATCATAACATTTTTTACAATTAAATTATTTGTCTTATTAATATTACTTCTGTCTTCAAAGATCATTCATAAATCATTATAATATGCTAAGTTGGTGCTACAGATAATGTATATTATTATTATTATTATTATTATTAGTAGTAGTAATAGTAGTAGTAGTATTTTTATTATATATATATTATGTATATTTTTAGTATATTTATTATTATGTTGAAAACTGTTGTGCATGTGAAAGCTATTTATCATTTATTTTCTTTCAAAATTAAATAATTGTCTTTTTATTTGTTAAAACTCCAATGAATTATAACTGGATATAGTATTAATTAATGAATAGTTCTTAACAACAAAAAATACAAAACATACTGTATTTATACATTTTACAAGTACTGATATACCGTAGCTCTCCTTCAGTTTCTAGTTACCATGGGCTATGTTTTTTTGATCCTTTTCTTTTCTTTTTTGAAATTTGACAGGCCATGAAAAACACAAAAGAGTCGTATGAAAAGAACACATGGGTTTGGAATACAAGTAAATGACATGGCATAGTTGATCTTTTTTGCGGCAATATGGGCAAGATCAGAAGTGAACAGACAAATGGAAAACAAACAGACAAAAAGAAATCTTCAAATAGTGTGCACAACTGGCCTCTGAAGATCCCACACAATGTTTCTTGACAGTTTAAACAATTTAGTACAAACACGAGTGTAGAAAAAGCTTTATTGTGCTCAGAGAGATGAGAGCGACTTACTGCAATGCTCCTCATCGGAGTTGTCTCCGCAGTCATTCTGGCTGTCACATCTCCAGTGGTCCGGGATGCAGTTGTTATTCTCACAGCGAAATTCATGAGGTCCGCAGGTCTTTTCATCTTTTTCATCAGACACAAACAAACACACAGATGAAAATGGCTTCAAAAGTGCATGAATATTAATGGAGTGCTACCACATTTCGACACGTAATCATCATTTCCTCAGGGTTCCGGGCCCAGATCTGACACTAAGTTCAAAACATGCCCACACTCAAGAGGCTAACGCACCATAAGATGAGATACCTGACTGTGCTGCCGATAGCTTCCATCCTCAATAACCTGCACACTTAACATCACGTAACACGTAACATCAAACACTTTGTCACCTGGGCACAATGTACGATGAACATTTCTGAACCAGCTCATTCTACCATTTTCCAGAGTACGTGTAGTGTTTATGTTATATAACCTAAGAACTTCCTGAGGTGCTAATGAACAGGCATGAGGACCACACCGTCAGAACAAACCTTAGGTTACTTGAGTTTTTGTTTTTTTTCCCAGAGCACAAGCTAAAAGAAGCAAACTGCAAATACTTGCCAGTTTTCATTAGTGAGAAATAATAAACGAGCATCCTAAAAAATTTCCCTTGACAGACTCTTGTTTAAATATTCTCTAATTTGGCGCAGGCATGCAGCGACAGAAAACATCTAAAGAAACAGCTAGATATACTGGCTATTCAAAAAAACTTGAGAATATGGGAGTTCCTTCTTACATACAATAACTAAAACTGTCTGTCAAACACTAATGAATCTACAACATAGAAGCCACTGCAAGAGATAAAGCCTTCTGAGATTAACAAAATGCAAATTCATGTGAAGATAGAACTTATTGACTGATCTTGTACATGAATTTCCACTTATTTCTGTATGACTGTAATTCCCAGTATGACCAAAAGCGAACTCTTAAGTATCAATAAAGCTCACCTGTTATGTTAATTCCACCGTTTGACATCAATTGGCGAGATATAGATCTATAATTACTTACAGGCTGATGTAGATAAAGTGCATCACATCTGGAAAATCAATAGAGACACCAGAAGAGCCCATCACACCTCAATTACAAAGTCACCCCTCTACTGTTCCACTGATGTGTCACTCATTTGGGGGATTTTTCCCCGGGTTGTAGATAATCTATAACAGCATCAGATATGTTCAGCCAATGCACTCAAAACAATTTTCTCAATCAAATTCCTACAACGTGATTTTGCAACAGCCAAGCTATTGATTTCATTTATTCTGTAGACCGATATGGGAAAGCCATGCTCATCATCCCTGCTGGGACGTGTCACAGTGTTATATATACACCATATATTGAGGACGATTACATTTAAGACATCCACTTAGAGGCTGTGTCCACACTGCAAATAAATAACGATTTTCTACAATGATGTGAGAGTAAAAAAGCAACAACATCAGCGTGCACAATAGATCTTTAATAAGTCAAATGTTTGAGAGTTAGACCTCTTTGTCAAGGGAATCTTCTGATGAATCATTAATGAGGTTCAAAAGACTATGGCCCTGATCCAAAACTTAGTAAGCTGCTCACAAACGATAGGCGTCCTATTTAGGGAAGGACCAAAATACACTTTTATCTTTACCCTTTAACAAAACATACTTGGATGCTTTTACTGTATGTGTAATGATTTACATTTAATCATTTAGCATTTTAAATTTTTTTAATGAATAACATTTTTTTTTTAAATAAAAAAAGAGAGAGAATCAATAGAACTAGATAGCTAGAGGGTCAAGTAATTATTGTTATAATAATTAAAAAGGAAAACAAGTAGAACAAAGAAAGAATAGAGAATAATGAATAATGCTAGTGTTAGAAGATCGTTTTTATTATTTAATAAATAAAATGAAAACAAATAAATGAAATAGAAAAAGAACAGAGAGCTTTATAGTGATAGAGCGTCGAGTGTAGAGACATTTCAGTAAATTCTAAAAGAATAAACACATTCACTTTTCTGAAGATTGGTCAGGAATTACGAGATTAACTGCAATTAATCTATAATACGGAGGTAAACTATTATAATAAAAAATATTATTTGTAATAATTTTACTGAAGACTACCTCACTCTATAAAAGTTTGGGGTCATTAAGATAACAGGAACAATGGCTTTGTTTAAAATGAATAAATAAATATATTTCATAAAAATGCTATTATTTTGAAGTTTATATTTATCAAAGAATCACTGTTTCTACAAAAAATAAAGCATATCAGAAGGATTTCTGAAGGATCCCCGAGGACTAGCTACTGAGAATTCAGCTTTGCCATCAGAGGAATACATTTCAAGAGTTCACGCTTTCCTCATTAGTATGATTTTTTGTGGGTTTGACATGCTGTCAGGGGAGCGAGCCCGGGAGAACGGTGAACCGCAAACCCTAGTGGTAAGAACCCTAGTGTGGGCAAGGGTTCGAAGTTCGGCTCGGTCCCGTACTGCTCCCCCCGGTGGCGTGAATGGAAATTTAGGCGGAGAAGGGGAGGAGGAGGGATGCTTGAAGCGAGATGTGGAAGGGTTGAAGGTTGGGGTTTTTATAGTGAATAGGGGAAAAATCTATTGGGCGAGATTGACTGAGGATAATTAGCTGATGGCTATCAGCTGTTTTTGATTCATTCGTATCACGTTCCTCTCAAAATGCGTTATTTGCAAAACGTTCACTTAATTTTAAAACATTAAAAGTTTACATTTATTTTAAATTGTAACAGTATTGCTGTTTAATTAATATATCTAAACCTCCTTCATAACATCCCCATCCAAACCCCGCCCCTCCCTCCCAAACTTCAGAATTTCTGTATTTTTTAAAAGTACTTTGCATATAATGTGTTTATTAGATCATCAAGTATTTAGCTACGTGATAAAGGAAGCTCTGCTGAAATCAACTATAAGTGAAGTCTTCTGCAAGCTTTGTGTGATCACTGTTATTTATATGCAGCCCAGAGTTGCTGCCTAAGCAGAATGTTCCAAATCTGTCATTTACGAGGTTACAATTCAATTAGGATTGCGTCATAGAAGAAAGCTGCTTATAGAGACATTTAGGTTAACCTCCACTGTATATTGCAATTTTTTTCAATATAGATCAAATAAGTGGTACTAATAAAACAAGGTACACAGCTTGTTTGTTCATTATAGAATGTAGAAAACTACTCGAAGCAAAACATGCCAAGCAAACCATCAGAAATTGTTTTGCCAGTGTATCAGCACTTTAAATGTCTGGAACACATAGCCGAGGAAGAATGCAATATGTGAGGCCACTGCTGATGTGCCACTGTCAAACTAAATCAGGCATTCAGGCAACAAAACAGGCCCAGGGGAATTGTTACAAGCCACAGCTAATAAAAGCCGAGTGGTTCATGATTAAAGCTGGCCTCACTCCATCAGAGAGAGAGAAGACTGTGGGAGCATACAGAATTGACATTAGCCCCAATCAGACTTTCAGACTGGTCTTCGCGTGTGGCTGACCGAAGCTCTGATTTGTGAATAATAACTGCGGCTCACTCACCACAATTGGCCTCGTCAGAGCCGTCAGCACAGTCTGGGTCTTCGTCGCACACCCAGAGCTTTGAGATGCAATGCATGGTGGCCTTGCACTGGAACTGGTCTGGAGAACATGTGCTCTCAGCTGGAACATTAAGGGAGACAGAAAATAGAAGGTTATTTATAAGGCCAGTAAAAGCTATTGTAAGAGTAAGAGAGAAAAAAATATATCATACAAAACTTCTACTATTATTAAAGGTCATACATAAAAGAATATATTTCACATCTTTACAATATAACAAGATCTTTTGAAATTACCATCTGAGAGTGAAGGAAATGACAGCCTAGAACTTAGTCAGGGCTGTTTTTTTTTGTAACTTTTTTTTTACTATGACTAAAAGATACATTTATTTTGCTTTGTTTTGGATGTAAATGTAAATTGTAATACTTTGGCTACTTTTAAAATGTCTTTAATGCATATAATTTACTGTTTAACTTTCTCAGGCTCAGACTTCAATCTAAAAATGTAAAAATATTAGTCATAAAATAAATAAATTACATTATCCTCACAAAGACAAAAACACACATGAATTATTTCAGTGTTTATGTGACCTTATATTATAGGCTTTATACTATACGTTCAATGACCAAAATTATAAATCTAACACTTTCATTTTTGCCCCCATTTTATAGGAGCTGTACTCAAAGATCTAAGACTATGTACACAAAAGACCTATTTCTCTCAAAAATCTGTGTTAGTGAGCACTTCTCTTTTGCTGAGAAAAATGTCTGAAAACCAGTCAGTATCTGGTGTGACCACCATTTGGCTGTTGTTGATCAGGTTATTGATTGTGGCCTGTGGAATGTTGGTCCACTCCTCTTCAATGGCTGTCTGAAGTCGCTCTCGTATACGCCGATCCAGAGTAGAGGTCAACAGATATTTAATTTTACCGATATTGATTTCTGAAGGAGGGAATGGAGACATTACATATGGGAACTCACATGAGAGACCAATCACCTCTAGCCTTATTAAAAACACCAATGAAATTTGGCGAGTGATATATGCATGCCGAACCACTCCCCTGGACATACGGGTATATAATGGGCGGCGTGCAACCACTCATTCAGATTTTCGCTAAGGAGCCAAGCTGTAACCCGGCGTACAGCACAACTCAGGGTCGTGGCAGGGGATGTAACGTCTCAGTTTCCTCCTTCAGGGAATGAGGGTTACCTTCGTAACCAAGACGTTCCCTTCCAGTCTTTTCACTACGACGTTACATACTGTATGGGAACAGACCAGAACAGGTCATGAGCTTGAGGCCGCGTTACGCACAGACCCCCGTGCCGACAGGCGGATGAGTCAGCAGAAGAATCTGAGGCATAACAAGCTCAATGCAGAGATCATAGAACATCGAGAATGGTATTATGTGTCACCCAGCCCGCAGCTCTACGAATATCTGCTAGAGAGGTGCCGATAGCCAAAGCATAGGATGAGGCAACACTCCATGTGGAGTGGGTCTGAAGCGTCTGAAGCTCCGGGTGTGGTCCACGTATACACGCAGGATTCGCGAACGGGATTTGGCAATGCTGTGGCCGGGTCTGCCTCCTCCTTGGGTAGAGCTTGCAGGTTCACTACCTGCTCGTGGAAAAGCGTGGTAGGAACCGCAGGCACATAGCAGAGCTGGGGTCTCAGGATGACGTGAGAATCAGTCAGCCTGAATTCCAGGCACGTTTCATTGACAGAGAAGGCTTGTAGGTCCCGTACTATCTTGATAGAGGCAAGTGCGGTCAGGAGTGCAAACGGCTCGAATGGGGCCTCCTGTAGGCCCTGTATGGTGACAGAGAGATCCCAAGTGGGTACAAGGTGCAGTCTAGAGGGGTTAACCCGTCTCACACCTCTAAGGAAACAGTTGGTGCATTACAAGGGATATTCTATCCACTGCATCGTGATACACTGCGATGGTAGCAACGTACACTTTGTGAGTCGAAGGGGAAAGACTACGCTCTAACTTCTCTTACAGGAAGGAAAGCACTACTGCAATCGGCCATCTCTGTGGGTCCTCACCGCGAGAGGAACACCAATTAACGAACAGACCCCAGCTCAGCGCATAGGCCTGCCTCGCAGAGGAAGCTCTAGACTGAGTGATAGTATCTATCACGGCCTGTAGATAGGCTGGAGAGGTCTGACGCATTCCGTCCAGGAGCTAGCCTTGCAAGTGGGAACGTCGGTGCCAGATTGTGGCCATGTGCCCATGAGAAAAAGCTCAAGGGGATCTTCCAGGGAGGGGCTGCCATGAGGGAAATGAGGTTGCAAACCAGGTCCGGTTGGGCAACTATGGCGCAAGCAGCAGGACCTGCTCCTACATTTACATTTACATTTATTCATTTAGCAGACGCTTTTATCCAAAGCGACGTACAAGTGCTCCTCATCCTCCCTGATCTTGCACAGGGCCTGTGCAAGGAGGCTCACTGGGGGGGAAGGCGTACTTGGGCCCTGGCGGTCAGCTGTGTGCCCTGCCATGTTTTTATTAGAGCCTCAGGGAGGGAGTAACAGAGCTGGCAGTGGGAGGATTTAAATCCCAGAAAACCATGTCAACCGTAGAAACCAATCATTCAGCCTCGAAGGATCGGACAGGGACACCCTGGCCACCACCCATACGATCCCCTCGGCGGCTCAGAGCAATCTGCTAGGGCAGCACAACAGGAATACGCCTGGCGGAACATTCTGCATCGTCCCTGTGAGTTCCTTCAAGTGCCTTGCCTCGGCAGCCGAGAAACTTTTACGGCTCAACGACTTACTTTGGAAAGACATGAGGGGAGCGGTGTGAGGCAGGACCTCAACGTAGCCATGGACATGCATTGGCAATGAACGCATGACTCATCTATGAACTATGCCCCAGCGTGTTCACTCAGACATAGGCGTTTTGTGTACATCTTTGAGTGCAGTTCCTGAAAAATGAGGGCCTTTGAAAAAAGGTAGCATTAATAATTTTGGTCAGTGTCCACAAATTACCACATTTCCCTCATTTGTGACCTTGACCAACAATTTTTAAAGAATTTCATATTTGTGCCTTTGAAAATCAGGTTGACAAAAGTTCCACAGTTGCACACTTCAGGTCAATATGAAAAAGGTGAAAACTTCAGGCAAATTAGAACTTTTTTTTATATCACAGAACAGGATTTCAAGTTGGAGAGGGGATGCAATATGAATAAAATGAGATATTTTTTGGGTTAAAATCACTAAATGTCTTGAATCCTAAGTGTGCTGAAAAATACATAATTTTAATACAAAATTTAGACGTGTTTATTTTGGATTCATTAAATGAATTTTAACATCAGCAAGACAACATGTGTGCCTTTTATTAAAAATATTTTTTTCAAAACTTTATCTTTACGACAGTCATTTTCAAATTAGATTTAGTAGAAATGTCTACGATGGATCAGTTTAAAAAAATGACAAAACTCTTCTAGAATGTTTACCACTGTGTAGTAAAATTTAGTTTGAGTTTGAAAAATATTCAAGAAATTACTTTCTAAAGCTTATACACATTTCCACTCCAGTTAACTTTATTTCTCACTGACAACTATCACTTCCTTTCCAAGGAAATTGCCTTTTCTTTTAGAATACCTAATAAGCACCTGGCTATCCAGCCAACTCTTTTGGAGGCATAAAAACCACATTTGAAATTTGTCAGTCTGGATCATTAAATTCACAGGGGAAAAGCCAAATTTGGCAGAGTATGAACAATTCTGTCACAACACCCTTTAGTGTATGAGAACGAGGCCTATTATTGTCAGTGGTTAATGGAGGGAGCAGAAAGTTTCATGGCGTAGCTTACGGCAGTCTGTCTCGTCCTCGCCATCCCCGCAGTCATCCTGTCCATTGCAGCGAAGATTTAATGGTATACACTTCTGCTTTCGGGTGCACTTGAACTGGCCTGACAGACAGATGTATGTATCTGCAAATGAGGGAAGACAATACAGTGAGAAAAACCATTAGATACACCATTAAGCTGGATCAATGAAACACGATCATCCATATTCCAGTTGAATTTGGTTGCTTCAGAAGAGAGGGGATGCAATAAGAATAAAACTGGGATGACTACAGAAACAATATTATTACTGTTAAAAGCACTAAACGTCTCAAATCTTAAATCGCTGTTGGTCCAATACATCCCAAATTACGATCGAACACAAAACAAGCTGTACTCTTTTCTAATACTTCTAAAGTGGATATCGATCATTTGATAGCGGCAAAAGGCTGTATAATTGAACATTCAGAGACAGCTGTGCTACAGAAGATTTGCTGCTGATGAAAATTCAAGGCAGATTTTTCTCGCTCATGCTCGCCACATGCTTCACAGGAACTGAATTCTTCAAGGGAGTCCCGATAGCCTTGCACAGAGAGGAAAAGCAATGGATCTGTCGATAACAACATGGCATTTAAGAACAGTTTTCGTATGTATTCTTCTGCTCACCACAGTTGGCCTCATCAGAGTTGTCCCCGCAGTCATTCTCTCCATCACAGATGAAGGGAGGTAAGGCACAAAGGCCAGTGCCACATTGAAAACGCCCAGGCTGGCATTTGAATTCCGCTGCAAAAATGATGATTAACAGTGAACTCCAGAGGATTCAAAGCAATTTGCACATATGTGTGTGTTTTTAAACCAGAGCTACGTGAGGTTGTCTGAAATGGGCAAGTCAACCCACATTCCATTATTTCCGTAAAAGCACTTCTACGATATTTAATGCCCCCTGCCCTTTAGCGAACAACAGAGGTTCCATCTATTAACAGCTGCTATTGACAGCCTGTCATTTTCTGTTTGTACTGCTCAAGTGAATCACCAAACCACAAAGTGAATCTAAAAACAAGCTAACAGGGAAAGAAAAATGAAAGAGCAAAAGTCCCTCCTTTTGCATGACTTAAAGGTCAGTCTACTGTGAAGCTGTGGACTGGTTCATCTTCATACTGTTTGTAACAGATCTGGCGTTTGGTAATATCAGGGCCTTTACTGCTGGGAATATAAATTTTAGAAATAACAAAATTTACCCTTCTGCACTTTGTAATATTACCACTGCACTTTGTTTAGCTAAGCTACACTGTGGTACTGTCATGGGCTGTGCAAAACAATGATTTTAAAGCTGCAACGAAATTGAACCACCAACAGCAAGGGTAAGGACTTTTGTCCATTGGTTGTTGATTGGATTACAGTGCTCCACTCACATTTGCAATAAAATACAGATGTGTGCACTTTATTTTAAGGCCCAATTCTTGCTTTTAGCCAACCATTATTCATGATTTTTGACTCAAACTCCTAATTTGCTGCTTATTAATAATTAGTAAGAGTAGGATTATGGTTGTAGAATATGGTACTAATGAACAACGTAAACATGGTAATATTCAAATAGTTAATAGTTAGAATTGGTCCTTATACTGAAGTTTTACCATGCAAACTGTAATATTCCCTGTATTTAAATTCCTGATGGGAGAAATTCTGTTTTGTATAATTTAAGTCATGAAATGCTTTAAATATCTAGATTGCACGCAGAATCTGAAATTTTTGTCCAATTTTTTTCGCACTTTGATAAATAAATACGACCTCCCTCATGTCAAACACTGACTTCGAAACTGCCTTTGAAAATCTATCATTAAAAAAAGGACCTTTACATCTGTGGATGGAAAAAAAATAATTAAACCATTCAGCATAATGTGGTTATAAAACTTTAAATCTGTGATTTAATTATATGAATATGTGGTGCTGTTGCACATTCTACAGGCTCATAGTTCCCCTTCAGTCGAGTCACACGTTACATATTGGAACTTGCATGAGAGACCAATCGTCTTTGAGTACATGAGAAAAGGCCAATGAATATTGGCCTGCATTCAATTATAGCCAGGTACACCTTATCACAGTGTGAGTATAAGAGGGCTTTTTGCTTCGTAGCCTCGTGTCAGGGCAGTGCATGCTGTTCGAGTCTGCTAAAGTGAGATTCATCAGAGAAGATCTGAAACAACAAGTAGTTCCTGTGAGTTCACGCTCTCTCTTCACTGTTCAAGATGCTCATGCCGAAGCATATACTAACATGCATTCGGTTACAGGATTGGTTCGCAGCCATCGACCTGAAGGACGTGTACTTTCACGTCTCGATTTTACCTCGCCACAGAACCCTTCTGCGGTTTGCATTCGAGGGTGGAGCATGTCAGTACAAGGTTCTCCCGTTGGCCTCTCCCTGTCTCTCAGAGTCTTTACCAAGGTTGCGGAGGAATCCCTGGGTGTTTCTCAATGTCAAGGAAGGATCCTCGGAAGCCAGAATTTCGAGGATGCTACGTCATTGACATCCGT
>JAUCMT010000160.1:14538729-14563201 GCA_032357475.1 Enteromius thamalakanensis | reverse complement strand
TCGCCTAGCCTCTGAAGGAAGTGACTTGGAAGGACCAGTCCTGCCAAGGAAGTATCCTTGACATTGAGAAACACCCCTTGTCTCCCTTATGGCAGATGGGCATCAGCATCCTCAGCTACCTCGGTATGGAGCTGGACTTGGTTGAAATGACTGCCCGCCTCACGGGGGAGTGCGCGCAGGCCATGCTGACATTTCTGGAGTCATTCAGGCACAAAACAGCGGCCCCTCTCAAAATTTTTCAGAGGCTCCTGGGGTATATGACAACTGCAGCAACGCCACTGGGCTTGCTTCATATGAGACCACTTCTGCGTTGGTTACACGATCGAGTCTCGAGATGGGCATGTGGCACACTTCGGATTGGCTTTTCCCTTGAGTGTCGCCGCCTGTTCAGCCCATGGTCAGACTTGACCTTTCTATGGGCTGACGTCCTGAAAGGGAACGTCTAACGTTCCCTGAAGGAGGGAACAGAGACATTACATGCCCTTGCCACAACCCTGGGTCCTCAGAGAAAACCTGCAAGTGCATTACATCCATGCCCTCTTATACTTACGCTGTGATAAGGTGCACCTGGCTGTAATTAAATGCACACCAATATTCATTGGCCTTTTCTCATTTACTCGAAGATGATTGGTCTCTTATGCGAGTTCCCATATGTAACGTCTCCATTCTCTCCTTCAGGGATTACCTTCGTAACCTTAGACATTTCATCTTTTACTCAAAAATAAATAAATAAATAAATAAATAAAATCTAAATGTGTTTACTGTCAATTGTAAGAAAGAGGCTGGATTTATGTGTACAAAATGATTGGAGAAGTATATCACTAGTGAAATCTGTTATTTTAGATCAAGTCAAAATGTAAACTTGAAAAATGAAGAGTAAGCAAATTAATTCATACATATGCATGGATGACTTGTTTACAATAAGATTGATAAAAAATAATTTAAAAACAGAATTTGTATTTCATGCTGACTTTAAACCAAGCAGAAGCTTTTGCCAAACAGTTGTTTTGAACGAATGCTTAAACGATAAACTCTAATCCAACATGCCTTGTGCTCATCTTCTAGTCTTGCCTTCAGCAAATCAGAACATCACATAATGCAATTAATATTTATGACCCAAGACAGGGCACTGAGCAGCTTACAGGGAGCCATCTACCGTGAACAACAAAAGACAAGCAAAGTTGTTTGGCAAAAACAACTTTTTATAAAAAAAAATTATAATCAAAGTAGTCACAAGGACTTCCTATTAAACCTGTATGATAAAAACACAATATTGCTGACTTTTCTTGAAATACTCACTTTACAGCTTACTCACTTTTCTCATACGAGTGTAACCGTAGCAACTAGGCATATAAAACAGTCACAGAGGCTGAGGAGATTTATAATGTGTCCCACGCACTTTTTGAATTGTTCTTAAAACCCATGGTCATGACACTGCATGAATATTACAAACTCTTCCAAATAAACACAACAGTGCAGTGTAGGCTGGGTAACATTAGAAGCTAAGCACTTACGACAATCCGCAGGCTCATCAGACCCATCACCGCAGTCATCTACCGTATCGCATTTCCACCAGAATGGGATGCATTCATCCGTTCCACAGCGGAACTGCAAAACAAGTCCACCGCATCGAAAAAGGTCAATCAGTTATGGGTAACACAAACTGGAACAATCATTGCAGTTCTGTCTAATGATATGGAATCATCCCTCTGGCATACAGACCTGGCTGGCTGTGCAATTGGACAGGCATGTCTTGTTATCAGCGGCCAAGTAGAAGTTAGTTGGGCAGGCGCATTTGTGACCTCCACCAGGAGAGAGTAAGCACAAGTGGCTACAGCCTCCATTGGCCACTTGACACTGGTGTTTGGGGACTGGATATAGAGGACAGAAATGGCTTGTAATTAAGTAATATTAAAATTATATTCATGTAGCTCTTGCCATATTGTATAAGACCTCAAAAAGACATAAACCTACATTCATACCACTCAAAGAAACCAAAAAAACTTTCATTTAGAAAATACACATTGAATTGAATATAAGGGACAGTTAATTTATTTACCATGTTATAGATGACTTATATTATTATATATTTTTTAATTTATGTTTATTAGAATGGAAAGCTGAAAGAAAATATATCATGCTTACCACAAAATGTTTAAGTATTATCAACACAAAAAATAAGGAAAAATAATAAAAATAAACACAAAAAATAAAAAAAAATAGTGATTAAGCACTAAATCACCATATTAGAATTGTTTCTAACTGATAATAATAAACTAATAATAACAAATTACTACTAATAATACTAATAATAAAAATTAAAACATAAAATCATTATTTATTTCTCTTAAACAAAACAAAACTTGCTGATCCCAAACTTTTATCAAATATAAATATAAAATAATACAATAAAATATTTCATTTAAATACATTTAATTCTATTTTTACTTGTTGTATGCCACATATTCACTTCAATACTTTAATCTAAGATTTAAGTCTCTATAAATGGCAAGAGCTGTGTAGGAGTGAGTAAATAATGACAGCATTTTGACTTTTAGACAAACCAAGTGAGTAAAATATAATATTTATTTGAAACAGTCTCTACCTTCAGGCTGGCGCAGTGGGTGGTAGACAATGACAGACTTAATGGCTTGCCATGAATTCAGTAGCTCGACAGCATTAGCACCGGTGGTCTTATGAGCTCGACGGAGAGATTTGGACTTCCCATCAGTCCAATAAATGAAGTCCTCATACAGAGTGAGCCCCATCACACCCTGGATGTGGTCGTGAGGAACTGAGGTAGAGAATATCAGATCATGTACCATCATTAAAGTTACATTACTGTATTTATACGTGATTTACTCATTAACCAACAACTTTCATTGTACTCTAGTCTGACTTTTGTGAATGTACTGTAAGTACAATGACAGATCTTTAATGTTATGCTTTTTTTTTTTTTTTGCATATTTCACAAACATAGACAAGATTATAGCCTTGCATTATTATACTGTTGAAAGGCTTTATTGCAGTTTCTTTTATCCAATTGCTGCCTTGTTATGGTCCACTAATACAGTACATCGAAAAATAATAATAAAACAACTAAATTATGACTCATTTTGTACCCCGGTGCCTCTGAGAACCGTCCATGTTGGCAAAAAAGATGTGATTATCATCAGCCCAGTAGATCCTCTTGTTTGTGTAGTCAACTGTCAGAGCCGAGGGGCTGTTGATTTCTTTGTTCACAATAACGCTCTGGCCTTGGCCATCCATGCCAACTCGACCGACGTGAGGGTTTTCACAGCAATCAATCCAGAACACATACCTGAAGAACAGAGAGTGACCCTCATTCATGAACTCTCAGCACAGTTGTTTCAAGCAGAGATTAGCTATTCTCATTGTTCTGGAGGTCTATACATTCATTCTTTTTCTTCTGACAACTTAGTCTCCCTGGACTGATGGTGCTAAAGTAGAAAGGATACTGTGCAAATTTGAAAAGATAGCATTTGTACCCAGTTTGAGCATCCAGAGCCAAATCCGTTGGGTTCTTCAGGCCAGAGCTCACTAAGACTGTGGGGTATAAACCATTGGACTTGGACACTTCCAGCGTCTTTCTCTCCACGTCGCACCAGTACAAGTTCTTCCCAATCCAGTCCACAGCAAGTGCACTTGGTACAGCTGTTCGGTGAACAATCTAATAAAGCAAATAACTGCCATTCAGATCAGTCACGATAATCTTATCACATACAGTAATATTACTTCAATAAGCAAAAAGGATCATGGGAAAACAGGCCATTAAAGTAATAGTTCAGCCCAAAATATGAAAATTCTGTCATTATTTACTCAATTTCATCCAAACCAGCATGGTTTTCTTTTGTCAGCAGAACACAAAAGCCAAAATTGTGTAATTAAGGACTCGCTTTTTTAATGCAACTTCATTAAAGAGGACATTGTGCTTTCAAGCTTCAAAGCAAATCACCAAAAAAGTAGTCCATATAATGCACCCCGCTGTATTTGTCCTCTGAAGTCAGCTTTGTTTGAAGAACAGGCTGAAATGTAATCATCTAGAGTCATGAGCTAAACATCAGAACTAAATCAATCATGAACGAATGATTCTGACATGTATGAACAGGTCTGAATGGATAGGGATTCACTGAAAAGATGCAAATGGAAATAATGGTTCATTCACAATTAATTTTGCTGAATTTGTGAAATGATTTATTTATGAATCAAAACTATCTGGTTCTTTACTCTTAGTCTGCATTCAGTGCATAGAAATGAGTATTGAACATACTGTAAGAAAGCAAGTATTTTAGGTTCAGAATAAGAATGCCTTTAAATAAGTTATTCTGTTTGTTTGGTATAGTTTCTAAAGCTAATATTGCATTGCAAGCTGATAAAACACTAACTTTGCTGTCCCAACATAGGCTGTCACTTTAAGACAAGATAAGATTTGAGATCTTCTCTATCATCATCATCTGACAGGGCGCATGTAGCCGTGCCAATTGACAAGACCGCCCCTTCAGCAGTAATTTCAGCAAAGCTGAGCTTGAAAAATTCTCTGAAATGTCAATGATTGAGGAACATTTTCCCAATCAGGAAAGTGCCTCCAGATGAGAGGATGAGGGGAAACATTAATATTCCGAGTGGGAAAGAAAGAGCTTCTGGTATTCTAGTGATCTAGTCAAGCTCTGATTTAAAGGATCGCCTGGAATTGAAGTCTAACACATTGAAAATGTCAATATTTGAATACATAACAAAATCACATGAAAATTCATTGCAAGAATAGCTGCACTTTATGTGTATATATCCAAAATCATATTTTAGACTTTATTGAAAGGTTTTAGTTAAAGCATGTGTCCTAAATGATTCCTACCAACACAGAATTCAGTATTCACATGACATACTGGTTCAGCATGCTAGCTGATGAGACCATATAGCTTATCAACTTTGGCCCATTATATATTAATAGACATATTCCCTTATTGAATCACACCAAAGGCTTTGCCTAAGGCATCATGTAAAACGTGCTCCAGTGCAGGAGTTACTCATTACATTACAGTGATTAAACCCATAGTGCACTGTTCCCAGAATCCAAACATTTGTTGCTAGGGGCGGTCTTATAACTTGCTCCTCGCTTCCGTTTGTCAGTTGTGCAAAATAATGCTTCTGAAGTCTGAAAAACATGCTGATTGTGTTGTAATAAATATTCAGGCTACACCTTCATCATCTTAAAACATCTGTAACTCTCTTCCCTATTCATCAAGCCAATAGTTTGCAATACATTATTTGCAATAAACAATTATTATTTATCACTTTAATGCAGTACATCAGACTTGGGGAGAGACTTGGAGGCCACATACATACATATAGTGGCTACGAAAACTACTCAGACCGCCTTAAATTTGTCACTCTTTGTTATATTGCAGCCATTTGCTAACATCATTTAAGTTTATTTGTTTCCCTCATTAATGTACACACAACACCCCATATTGACAGTAAAAGATTGATTAAAAAAGAAAAACTCACAGTAAAAACTTCTGCTGCACTAAAGGTTCCTAATAGCACAGTGGCCTCCAAAATCCTTATATGGAAGACGTTTGGGATGACCAGAACCCTTCCTAGACTTGGCTATCCATGCAAAACTGAGCTATCGGGGGAGAAGAGCCTTGGTGAGAGAGGTAAAGAAGAACCCAAAGATCACTGTGGCTGCGCTCCAGAGATTCAGTCGGGAGATGGGAGAAAGTTGTAGAAAGTCAACCATCACTGCAGCCCTCCACCAAGACACATGGAAACCTGCATGGAGTTAGCTAAAAAACACCTTAAGGACTCAAAGATGGTGAGAAATAAGATTCTCTGGTCTAATTAGACCAAGATTGAACATTTTGGCCTTAATTCTAAGAGGTATGTGTGGAGAAAACCAGGCACTGCTTATCACCTGTCCAATACAGTCCCAACAGTGAAGCATGGTGGTGCAGCATCATGCTGTGGGGGTGTTTTTCAGCTGCAGTGACAGGACGACTAGTTGCAATCGAAGGAAAGATGAATGTGGCCAAGTACAGGGATATCTTGCACGAAAACCTTCTCCAGAGTGCACAGGACCTCAGACTGGGCTGAAGGTTTAACTTCCAACAACAAGACAATGAGCCTAAGCACACCTACTAAAATAACGCAGGAGTGACTTCACAACAACTCCGTGATTGTTCTTGAATGGCCCAGCCAGAGCCCTGACATTTAACCCAATTGAGCATCTCTGGAGAGTCCTAAAAATGGCTGTCTGCCAACGTTTACCATCCAACCTGACAGAACTGGAGAGGATCTGCAAGGAGGAATGGCAGAGGATCCCCAGGTGTAAAAAAAAACTTGTTGCATCTTTCCCAAAAAGACTCATGGCTGTATTTGATCAAAAGGGTGCTTCTACTAAATACTGAGCAAAGGTTCTGAATACTTAGGAGCATGTGATATTTCAGTTTTAGTTTTTTTTTTTTTTGCTGTGTGTACATTAATGAGAAAAAAATGAATTTGATTTTAGGAAATGGCTGCAATATAACCAAAAGTGAAAAATTAAAGGGGGGTCTGAATACTTTACGTACCCACTGTATATGCTAAAATATACTACTACTACTAATAACAATAATAAAAACGAACAAAATGCACAATATTATAATATTTAATTATATTTTTAGAAATATATTTTATTGAACGACTGCCCTTATTTGTATGGACCAATCATTATCATTGTTATCATTGTTATTATTATTATTATAAGTAATAGCAATAGTGCTATTTAAAGGACCCATCATCATTATTATTATGAACATTAGTAGTATTTTACTTTACCATATTGATACTTTAAATAACTAACTAAATGAATAAATACATAAAACATTATACAAGATGAGTTTAGCTTGTAAACATACATTTAATTGATCAATCAATACAAAAACGCAATTACAAAAATATTTTCCAAAATTTTAATTATGTAAATTGTATCATATTACATGGTATTTATTTGCAAAAATATATGCAGTCTTGGTAAGCAAGACACTTAATAAACATAATATTTTAACAGTGACAAATAGTTGTGCAATTATTGTTGTAAATTATATAGATTTAAAGCGATTTTATGTAAGCTATTATCTAATTTTAGTTATTATATAATTCAACACAAAAAATAGCACATTTTAAGATAACCCCCCCCCACCATTTAATGTTATTTTAAGCCGTTTGAATTACGGAGACATAGACAGTGTCCTCATAAACCACCTTCAAACTGTAATACCACTGTCATTCCCATGTCATTTTAAAAATTACTGTCCACAAAAACACACAAAAAAAAACAGTACACACACACACACACACAACACAAAGCCCAATCTTTACAGTGTACTTATGTTGACATCAGCTCTAAATTGACTGGAAGGCTTTATGCACTATTTTCAGCAGTGTTTGTTGTTTGTTTGTTTATGGTAGTAGGAGTCGGAAAGGTCAGGTCACATTTAAATGACTGCAGCAGGTAATCTTTACTACCGCATGCATATGTGTTTGCATGTTTATGAAAATGTTTCATATTATTGATAGTTAGGATGCTAATTTGGTACCATCACATGTGGACTGCCCCCTTGATGCTCACATCATTTATGCCACTTGTCACCACAAAATGCTCCTCCGAAACAGGCTGAACGGATCAGCCCGCTGTCAAATTAACCTCATTCACAAAATGAATAATGCATAGTATGACAACAACCCCTTAACGCCATCAGCGTGGTGAAGTCGGCTCTACTCCCATTCGCTAGATTATCTACTATACCGCTCTCTGTCTTTTATAGTTGTAGATATAAGATATAAATAGAACAATTATCTCTTTGCATCTGCTTGTTTAACCCATCTGAGCTGTTTATCTCTTCTGCATGTGATATGCAGTGTTGTTAAGTCCCTTCTGATCTGGTAAGAGACTGCATAGCTAATATGAGACTGCACTGTACTTCTGACAGAAGTAATGCATAGAAAATACATGCCTTATCTTTGTTGTGCACACAGAGAGGATTCAGAGAGCTCTGTATACTAGTGAACAGAGGGGAAGATAGCAGGAGTGAGTCATGGGAAGAGCTGTGTTTGTACCTGCATGAAAGTCCACGCCAACGGCAAACAAGGTGCCGCTGATGGGCATCAGGGTCTCGGCATGGTCACCGGGATCCAGAGAGATTCCACGTATCCCCTCATGAAAAGAGTACATCAGAAAAGAACTCAGGCCTGTGATAGACAACAGCAAGCGAGAGATGTTAGATGGAGGTCAAACAAACGTCACGCACAGTTTTTTTTGGGCACCTTACAAGTAACAAAACAAGCAGCTAACCCACAGACGACATGAAATTCTGTCAGAAGTGAAGAACAAAACGTGGACATGAGGACACAGGCCAAGACAGCGGCGTACCTTCACAGGAGAGACGGTCACTGCGAAGGTTGTAGCCGATGGTGCAGGCACATGTGCGTGTGTTTTCAGATGTGGGCAGACAGAGCTGTGAGCAACCGCCGTTATTCAACTGACAGGCATTCCTACCTGAAAGAGACCACGATAAGAGGAGAAAGCATGTCGATGAATTACAAATCAGTCTACTTGTGGAGAAAACGGCTGACTGTAGCTTTTGGGAATTGCTTAAACATTGTTCCAAGATGATAATTCCACACAGTTCTGAAAACACATATTTTCGATAAGTAAAACATGTCATTTAGTAGTGGAACCAAATTAAACTGCAAAAATAATGAATGTTTTCATATGTTTTTTAAACCCCTCTTGCATCCCATTGTTTGACTCAATTATACCGTATGAGAAAATGAAATCTCTAAAATTATATATATACAGGGTGGGTGGATACACCTCAATAAAATGGCCAATATAAATAAAGTTTCCCCCCTCACATATGTGCCACAAACAGGAAGTTAATATCACCAACCATTACCATTTTATTAAGGTGTATCCATATAAATGGCCCACCCTGTATTCTGAAAGTATTGACATTTCAATGCATTTATTTATGTATTTTCTCAATGCATTTATAACATTAATATGTAATATTTATAATATACACAGATATATTTTGTAAAGAAAAACTTTTATTTTGGACGCGATTAATCATTTGACAGAACTAGTTCTAAGTAATAAATGGAATAAGTTACCAGTAAGAGTTGATGATCTTGCAGAAGGCCAGCTCGCAGCACATCTTCAGGTTACTTTGGTGCTCTGGAAGCTCACTGCCAGAGCACTTCGATGGGTCTACTTCACAATTTTCATCTGACTCATAAAGGGCTTTAATAAACTCTCCTACAAAGCAAACACAAACATAAAAGTGAAGGGTCTTTTTGCTACACAAACCTATACACCGAGGTGAATGTTTACCTTACCTAGTGCATCATGCAGGTACTTCTGTCCCACCAATTTGAGGTATTCTTCAATGGCTTTGGTGGCTAGCGTGTTTTCCCTAAAGATCAGCACATCATGATCAGCGCAGCGATCCACCTCAGACATCACCAGATCCGTTAGGAAGTCCTAATAAAGAAAGTTCAATTAACATCCAGTAATAAACAAGTGATTTATAGCTAATTAAAAGTATTGAGATCTCAACCGGCATCGTACCTTTGCCCGTCCCGTGCTCTGCAAAATGTGCACGAGCGCGCTGGCCATCTCCTCTTTGTTCTTCACGCTGATGACGGGCTCCAACACAGAGCACAACATGGTATAGTTATTGGTCACAAACTCGGCAAACTCTTTGTACTGCTCCATGGGTAGGATGGAGACGGTCTGAAAGCGAGATTTAATGCGGATGGAGGGGCCTCCACCTTTGATTTTGCTGGTGGTGGGGGTACTGACCGGATACCATTTCTCCACAAACTGCCTTCCCATTACTCCCTGCACCGGTATGTTCACAAGGCCCACATAGTTGTTTTTGTCCTTTTTCTTTTTCTTGTCCACATCACGATAGATATGTACAGTGATGCTCTTAATGGAAGGAACGCCGGAAAACTCAAAGTGTTCCCCCCAGAACAGGCAGTCAGAGCGGGTTTTGCTGGTGGTGCGGGCGTACAGCACGTCATCCAGGCACAGCTCGCAAAAATACTTCTTTTTTGGGGGCAGATCTTTGGCCTCGATGATCCACAAGCGGAGGATGTTTTCCGCTCGTCGGCAGTTGTCCTGGTGAGGGAATGACATGGATTGAACCACAAAAGCTCTTAGGTATAAGACAAGCATGAAAGATTTTGTTTGGATTATAAAAAACAAGTATCTTACAGTCACCTTATTAGGCTGCACAGTTCTCTTAAGGTTCTCCATCCATTTGTCCCGTTCAGCAGCAGAGGAGCAGCTGAAGCACTTACTTCCACCTGAGTACGCCACCTACATAGAAATCCAGCAATTCATTAGTGAAATCATTTGTTTAAAATATATGTTATAAAGAATTGAACTGCATCCCATAGGTGACCGTGGACAACAAAACTAGTCATAAATAGCATATTAGTTGCAATAGCCAAATATACACTGTATGACTCAAAACAATAGATTTTTGCTAAAAATCTCAAAAAGACCATGTTCCATGAAGATACTTTGTAAATTTCTCATCGTAGCTATATTAAAACTTCATTTTTGATTATTTGGACAGCTTTAAAGACAATATTCTCCATATTTTGGTTGTTTTTGCGCCCTCAGATTTTAAATATTTTAAATATAGTCCTATCCTTACAAACCACACATCAACCGAAAGCCTATTTGTTTTCAGCTTTCAGAAAATGTATAAATCTCAATTTTGAAAAATCTGACTCTTATGTCTGGTTTTATAGTGCAAGATATTATGTGGTGGCACTTATGATGTCAAGATAGTTAGACAACAGTAAAACGTTATATATACACATATATATATACAGAAATGTATACTTCATTGTAATAATATCTAACAATATTACTCTTTTAAAGCATTTTTTTAATATCAAATATCTTTGAAAGCATAAAATATTTATTACACAAACTTAAATAGTGTTGTAAATATAAACGTCTATGTGATCCTGGGAATAATGCTAAGAGGTGAAGTTTGTACCTCAAAGCAGAAGTCTTGTCCGAGAATGCTGCTGTGTAAAGGTTTGACGTAGACGTCCTCCTCCATACTCAGATCCAGAGCTTCAACAGCACTGCCTGGACTCAGCAAAGACTCATGGGAACAGGACTCTTTCAGTTTGGGAAGGCCTCGTGACCTACAACAGCACACAGAAATACAGAAGCTTTAACTTAATTACTTAAGACTCAGCCAGATCATTTAGTAATAATTACATCCTCTCTTCCGATTCTGATATTTAAGTCTCCTTCCTCACTGGCTACACAGTGTCTTCAGCCACAGAAAATTTGATGAGAACTGTAACAAATAATTTCGGGTCAGAAAGAGAGATTGTAATCTCCTAGAAATCATTTTAGTTAAAATAAACTAAACAAAACAAAAAATAAATACAGAGTACGGCCACAGGGAGGCAGTCAAGTGTAAGAGAGTGAGTGTTTCAGATAAAAATAATCATTTTATGTATATACATATACACACACACACACGCGCACATACACAAACACACAACCAATTTCTACTTTAGCATGCCTACAACATCATTTATTATCTAATCTACCATAAAACAAATTCACAATCTCACTGCCTCCGGAAAGAAAGTTTATACCTACGAAAAACAACTAAAGATCCACTTGAAGGAGTATCCTAAAAGCATATCAGGATATTAACGCATTGCTGAAATGAAACGAAGACTCCAATCCAATAGTTATAACTTCATTTTCTTTTTTGGTGCAGGCACAGAGCTACCTCGCCGAAGCTCAGGTGAGGTTAGAAAGGACACAGAAAGCTGATGTGACAAACAAGAAAGAGGGCTGGCCAATGAAAAGTCCCCGTGAGAACGTTACCATGGGGACCGCCCTATGAGGAGCTGAGGAGCGAGGGATGAGTTGACTACACAAACATCTTAAACACTTCCACACACCTACACTTCACACCTGAACTACCGCCACACTTACACAACATCCACACCTTGACATTGCTCACATGATGGTGTTCAAAAAGAATTCAATCTTAAGATGAAACCACAAGACAAAAAAAAAAGCATACAAACATATTACAGTTAAAAACAACAGTTATAATGTGAAATTTAAAGATTTAAAAGTGTTTCTGTCTTTAAACATATTTTTAAAATATTGTTTTAAATTTAAAATATATTAAATTAACATTCATGTGATGGAAAAGCTTTATTATAACTACAGTCTTTAGTGTCACATGATCCTACAGAAAATAATTTAACATGCTGATTTGCTGCTTAAGAAACATTTCTTAAAACGTATGTATTTATATAGTTATAGAAGTGTTTTTTTTTATGCAGACTAATATAAAGATTAACTGCAGGCAGAGTTTAATACAATGAAATTATGTAATACTACTACTACATAAAAGCCTAAAGCAAATGATTGATAGGAAGAGACAGCTACTCTTGTAATGTACTGTGCACATATTCCCATTAAGTTCTGTGCTGAAAACCAAAGAGAGTTGAAAACAAACCCATTATTGAAACTCGCAGGTATAAACCAAAAGCTTTTTTTTTGTTTTCAAGTATAAATCTACTATAAGGGCGAATGCAATAACTTTGCACATACGATCAGACAGTTGGTCACGCAACATGGACTATCCTGGCATAAGAGCCTAATAGAAAATCTGCTGGCATCAGTTTCTCTCGTTATGAGAAATTGTGGTGATGCCTGCTGACTTAGATAAAAACCAGATTACCACAATGATTGGCCTCTTATCTGGCTCACATCCCAACAGAACCCAAACACAGGACCCATCATTTATCGCAAAACATCCATTATCCGTCCACATTACCGCATAATATCCCTGAGATGTGATCTTCAAGTCCGAA
Organism: Enteromius thamalakanensis; assembly: GCA_032357475.1. NCBI lineage: Eukaryota > Metazoa > Chordata > Actinopteri > Cypriniformes > Cyprinidae > Enteromius > Enteromius thamalakanensis. Next base: position 14,550,259 of record JAUCMT010000160.1, on the reverse strand, counting down.
AATTCAATACAACACAGTTACACAGTCCAGATATTGTGGAAAACTACAAAAACAATACATCTTCTCAGGTTGTGTGAACAACAAAAGTAGCACAATCACAAAAAAACACACAAATCTTACAAGTTAGCTCTTTTAAAAAAACCTTCTCAAACTTTAAATCAATCTTTCACCCGACCGACTCACTTACCGAAACTACGGAATCTGACATTGAGCCTAAGTGAACAGCAAGTGGTTTGTGAAACTGAATGCAATTGCATATGACAAAGTGAAGTTCAAGACAACATCTATTCATCTCCTCCATCCAAACAGTATCTGCTTCCGTCTCCATTTACAGGGGCGTGGTACACCGAATCGGACAGCTGATGCAGAAACAGCAGGGTGACTCCTGATGGAGGGTTCACTTCCAGCTCTCGATACATTTCACCTGCGTTGACTCGGACAGCTAAGCAGATCAGTGCACAGTCAGCCCGTATCCGGACACAGCTCTCCCACATTATCTAAGAAATCTGATCGCTCCGCTGGGACTGCGGTGCCACATTCAAGCTCTTTACAGTCAAAGCTTCCAAGTCCACTATGAACACAGCACTAGTATTTTCATTCAGACCACATAGTGAGAGGTGATTCTGCTACAGCGAAGGTCGATTACTTCAAAGCCTCTAATGTGCTATTTACATATTCTTTTTAGCCACGAGTTCAAATGTTTTCCCAAAGCCAGCTATTCAGCAAAGCCAAGAAAGCAGAAAACTGTAGCCTTATCTGAAGAGAGGTTTAGTTAGCTTTAGCTAGCTCTTGGCATGATCACAATACACGTGGAAACCTATTAAAATTGGATGCATTTTCTTTGGCATTGTTTAGCTTTTTGGTACATCTGTCAAAAAAAAAAATAGTTGCACATGAACAAGAAGGCAATAAATAAGCACATAAATATAAACAAAAATACAGTAACTCCCACATAATGAAGGAAAACGTTAAAAACATTATGAAAAAAACAACAACTATTTTTTGTGTAAATATTTTTGTTTCTTCTCATTTTTGATTACAGCAATGTACATAGGGTGTACTATTTTAATTGTTCTATTATTTATCTATTATTCTAGTATCTATTATTTTACATCCTGTATAATGGTGGTCATCTGTACATTTTTAGGATATTATGATTAACTTAATTTAAACAATTTACTTTTTAAATGCGTCATATAGGGATGTACAGCATATAGCGAATGATTTGACATTGTGTAGTCAATAGTAAATGAGTCAACGAGTCAGTAGTTTCAGACACCGTATATGCATGAATGTGTAAAATGTTGCTCAAGCACCTCATGAATTCTGCACCTCGGTGAAATGTCATGCAAAACTTCCATATTTCCATCCTCTCTTTCTACTGACATCTAGTCGCAGTTGTTGCAGAAGAAGGTCTCTCCGCTTTGTGCTGACGATGACAGTATTACTAAAGAAACTGATGCAGACATGCTGGAAACTGACTAAACTGAACAAAAAAATGACACGGAGGACAGGGAGTCCTAAAGATCAGATATGAAAAACAAATGGGAATTTTCTACAGTCAGGAAAAAAAAATCTAAGGACTTTTAAAGTACATAAACAAGTAGAAAATGTAAGGATTGTGAAGAAATATTAATGGCAAATGATGAAAGTTAAAATTTGCCATTACAGAAATAAATTACATTTTAAAATATACAAAAAAAAAAAAAAGTACTATGACTCTTACTGTATTTTTAATCAAATAAATGTAGCCATGGTGACTAAAATCAAATGCAAAAACAAACTAAATAAATGTGATGAACCTAAACAAAACAGAATGGTACTGCATATACACACACACCATCTATCTATCTATCTATCTATCTATCTATCTATCTATCTATCTATCTATCTATCTATCTATCTATCTATCTATCTATATATATATATATATATATATATACACACACACACACACACACACATACACACAGTAATATAAAATTAAAATTAATTGAAATTAAATATCTTAATTTCAGGTGAACTATCCCTTTAAAAGCACACAAACATGTGCACACAAGTGTATGCGTGAGCGCAGTGACAGATGCTGGAGTTCAGTAGTAATTCATCTCAATCAAACTGTCACATGCAGTTCCTCTGTCTTGGCCACACTATCACATGCCCCACAACACTCGCACACACTTTCCCGACATTACTTAGCTCCTCACAAACAGATGCGCTCAATTCACAAGGAGCAGCATGAGAAATCAGCGTGATTAGAATCGCGTCTCCTCCTCATCTATAGTCTAACCGCAGCGGCTGTGGCCATAAGAGTATACAGAGAGAGCAGACACGCCAGCAACAACACAACCAGAGCCCACAGTGTCCATCCTGTTCCAGCAAACACAAACAAACAGGGTGGAAATGCAACTTCTGGTTTTGTCACCACAGGTAACCAGCCCAAATTCAGCCCTGAGGCCTGTGACACACTGTTTGTGTAGTAATAAAGCAAAAGTGACTTTCCCTAATGCTATTAACAGCCCTGTTTATCCTCTAGTTGCAGTCAGATTCACAGCGCTTACACACCCAACCACAACACTGCAAAGAAGCAAATTACAGGAGAATCTGACAAACAGCCACTGTCCTTGTGATACAACATCAACTGTGTGGACTGTTTTGGAGAAAGGAGGACTATAAAACCTAAAGAAACCCATTTATCTTAAAGGCCAACAAAATAACTTAACTCACAGGTTGAAATTGATATATATTTTTTTTAGGGTTTATTTTTTTGGTGTTTTTTGCCTTTGTTCTATAGGACAGATCAATGTTGACAGGAAGTGAAGCAGTAGAGAGATGAGATGGTAAGGTCAGCTAGCCGGGACTCAAACTTGTGACGCACGAAGCGCAATGGCGCTAAATTCCTGCACGCTGAGGCTATCGGCGCAGACTGAAATTAATCATTTGATCAAATAAAACACTTATTTTGTTGGGAACAAATATGAACTTTTTAAACTTTAATCAATAAACAAAGATTGTTTTGGGTCTAACAAAAAATAAATAAATAAAATAAAATAAAAAAATAAAAACAAAAACACCAAAGCAAAGCGAAAACCAAAGCAAAACCAAACCAAACCAAACCAAAACACCAAAGTAAAGCAAAAACAAAAAAATAAAATAAATAAAAAATCTAAGCAAAGCAAAGCAAATCACAAACCAAACAATTTAATTTCAACAGATTCAATCAATAAAGAAATAATTTTGTTGGGTCAGTTTATAAAAATATTCATTAAATTTAATCAAAAAACACTGGAACTTTTTAATGTTGACTAAAAAAAAATGTTTTCCCATTAGCACACAAAATAAAATTAATATATATAAAAAAGATTTCTTTGTGTTAAAACACATGGGAACTTTTGAATGTCAGTCAATAGAGAATGATTTTTCAAAATGGTAGTTTTGGGAAGAACTGGCCTCTGCTAACCAGCCAAAGTATTTGTAATACAGTGCATTTCACTAGGGGGCAGTAAAAAAAAGTGCTGTCAAAAGGTTTTTCAGAACATGCCAAACATAAATTAAGTAAAATGAATCCAAAGTTTTGACTGGTAGCGTAAGTGCAGTTTAAATCGCAGCTTCAGCGCAGTAGCTTCATTAGGGACGAACTGCCAGAATAGTTCTGCCAGAGAGCTGTCAGACTGCATGAAAGGTCTAAATTTCTTTTAAAACAGATCTCATGTTATGCCAGCTCCCAGCACTGCATATTTTCCAAGGAGCTGCTCTATATAAGACACAAGCATGAATTTAAGCAGAATTTTTTGGCTTTGTTATATAAGCACTTTTTTTGAGTAGCTGTTTATAATGAAAGAAAAGTGGAAATAAATAAGCTATTGCTTTACCTATGAAAGTTCATTCAAATATATCTATTCAATCAGTGCTAGATTAAACAAAGATGGCTCTAAAAATTCTGAGGAGAGACAAAAAAGACTGATGGAAATTCAGTGAGGTTCAGTCAAAGTTCCCTCTGAATACATTTATAAGAAACAAACAAGCGTAAGCTGTACCTGTCATTTTCTGTTGGTCGTAGGGATGGAAGTCTAAAGCTTGTGTTGCGATCCAGCTTTGTTTGACTCTTTGTTCTTTTGATGGATCCTTTCAGTCGTTTACTTAAAAAACCCTGTGAAGCAGAAGCACACAGAAAGTCCTATGAGAAACTCATGTTTTCAGTTGATGAATGACAGCTGAGTGTGAGGCTGTGCCCGGCATGACTCAACCTCGCTCATGAGTAAGCGTCTGCATATACAACTTTAAAGTCATGATCAATTATACATGGACACCACTCGCTGAGAACACATGACCGAGACAACGGCACCATCACGACAAAGCAGACGGCAACTTCGCAAAGACTTTGTTGACCTCTCAAAAGCAGGTTTGAACATTAGAGGACAGGCAGCTGAAGTAGACATATCATTCTATCTTGGCGGTGAAAATGCACTCGCACAGATTAACATGGGACGGCCAAGGCCGGCTGAACAGTTCACAGTCTGCTTGTAGCACAGACAGTGCTTGCTCAGTGTCTTAAAGGAAAACAAAATATTAATAAGTAACCAAGTCAGAGAGTCCAGACGGCCACCTGCAGATATAAAAGTGAGTAATATTTGGTAATGGGTCAGAATGAGCTGTTCTTATGAGGTGTGTTCGTTTAGCAACACAGGAAGGAAAAAAAATAAATAAATAACCCAAAACATTAGCATATCCATTCATGTCCTATGAGAGCGTGTTAATTCATTTCAGTTAGTAAGAGGAACACAATAAATAAATAGTTTTGTTATGCCTATGAAATCTGATTGACACTATAGAATAAATTATTGATATAAATATACTAGGAACAACAATAACAATATTTTGTGAAATCTGACTGAGTAAGTCAGAGAGAGGCAACCCAAATGAATGAATGAACAAACACGAATAAAAGGGAAATTTACTATATTTAATTAATATATTATATTTAAGCCCTGTAACGATATTAGCACCCACACCAACGAACAATATTATCCGTCTGCCGCTTTAAATTCTAAAGCTCGTTATAGCAGGATGGATTGTGATTGACAGATTCTGTTTGTATTGTTCATCAACCGGAAAAAATATTATTCTGGAAATGATTAGAACGACGATATTGTTTATATTGTTCATTTATCTTTATATTTGTGGTGTGGACTATTTTTTAATATTGAGGATTATTTTTTAGAACTATGTCTTTTATGTTCTATATTAGGGACATGTTCTTTATTAGTCAGAAAATATGACCAGACAAACTGCGGTCAACATGTTTTACAATTAACTTATTATTTTGAGACAAACAGAAAGCAGGAAGATAAAACCAAGAAAAAATAGGGCAGAGGAAGTAAGATTTGTCTTGTTCAGATGAGTGCCAGACTGTAGGAAAGCTAGTAAAAGGCCATTAACAGAAATGAAGCAAGATTGTATGTGATAAATGAGTCATTCCTCATCAGAAGAAAAATGAGATAAAACTTTATGTTTGAAAAGTGAAATAAAGAAGGTAGAGATAAAAGAGAAAAGAGAGAGATAAAGGACTAATGTGGATGGTATCGCTGTATAGTCTGAGAAAGAGAATCATTTGGAAATTATCCAGCAAAGATCAAAATGTCTTTTAAACTGTATGTGGACACACCAAAACAGTTTTACAGCATTTATCAAAAACTTTGCTATTAATTCAAACGCAGTCCTTACTAACAGTTTCCACTCCTCTGGGAATCGTGACAACTACTAATGTTTTTTAAAATCCAGGCTGTCCTACAGACTGACAGGCTTCAATGCAGTCTTCACATAATTCATGTATCAATTATATGCTGCCTCAACATAGCCCATTAATCCCAATGCACCTGTCAATCAATGCTTCCATATTCTTAATAGAAAACGACTTGAGCTGTGATGAGACTTCATATTAAAAAACACATTCAACATCCAAGTCTTTTATCCGAGTGCACCAAATCAGTTCATTTGTCTAGGAATTTTGTGACAGAGAGACAAATATGTACCATTAATCACTTATAAAATGACACACAGAAATGCTGGAGATATAAATATCTGCCTTGTCCCACTTCCTGCCTGGTTAAAAATATCTTCAAACAATTTCTAATGCTTCTCAGAGGCACAGACTGTTTCCAGAAAGTGCCTTTGTTACAATATAGCTATCGGAGAGAGTGTCTGCTTATTGATCATACAATGCGACGCTGAAAATACTGCATAAAAAACTCAAAATGAACACGAAAACTGAAAAGGTATGAGCATACCTCAAGCTGGCCTTGAACAAGGAAGACCATTAGTAGCTGGAGATAAACGGAGGACGACAACGCTTCAGTAATCAGGGGCTCAAGAGGGTAATTAAAGTGGGGCATTTATCCCAAGCAGGAATTCTGCTCTATTTCTACATCAGTGTGGTGTGACATGCAGCCAGCCTCTTGCAAAAGGCGAGGATAGGGGAATAAAACAGCAGTGACACTAATACGAAAAAATACAAATATTACAGGGGTCGTATGATGCCATTTAAAGCCTTTATCTTTGGAGTGTAACAAGCTGTTAGAGTTTAGATAAGATCCCTTAAAGTTGCAAAGACTAAAGTCTCAAAACCAAAGAAATATTCTTTATAAAAGTTATGACTTGTTCACACCCCCCTAAAATGGCTCATTTAAACACGCTCCTATTTTCTACATCACAGAATGGATTTATGTTTTAGAACATTGGCCAAATGTTTATGCAAAGAAAGATGGCGGAACTATTCTCGCTATAGCGTTGCTGCCAGCGCCATGTTATGGAGATGTTGTGTTTCGTTGTGAAAGTGAAAATACTTGTATAATAGAGTGTTTAGACTCCTAAAACCTGCAGAGCTATGCTGGCTGTGCACAGAGACTATAAAGTGGAGCAATTGATACTCTCTAAGGATAGTCTGGCACTTCTGACTCACTACCTATATCTACTATATAGGTAGTGTCTATATCTACATTCTGTCTCACTGTTGTTTTTATATGCAAGCAAAGGAGTGCATGTTATTAAATATAAATATCTTTCTCCTTTCACAGAATGACATGAGTAAAAGATGAGAGGATTTTAATTAATGAATTTTTTTTTTGGTTAAATGTTCCTTTAAAAAATATATATATATATTTTTTTTTTGAATGACAGCTTATTTTGAAAACATGTTGAAGCGAGATTTTAGGTTCCATTCTTTTTCTTCAAAGTTTTGTTATTCATCACTCAAAACTTTACAAGCCATATTGGTTTGAAACAACACAAGGGTGAGTACATGATGGCAATTTTCCTTTTTGGGTAAACCATCCCTTTATATTTCTGACTGCAGCTCGGCCGTCTCGACAACAGCATCGTTGTTTCAGTCACTTTTTCCAGAATTGAACAGTGCAGCATTACAAAACTTAATTTTTAGTAAAACACCGCTGATTTATTAACTGAAAAATTATACTAATAAATTAAATACAAAATACTAGACGAAGACTACACTGGTCAGTGAGCAAAACGGCAAATTAAGAACTAATAGCTTGCAAAAAGACATTCAGGGGTCTAAAAATGAAATAAAAACTGAAGGACAAAGAGTGCTGGCAAAGCAGACTGTGAGAAGGCCAGAGAGATGTGATGATGAATTGGTATAATGCAGGTATGAGAGCTTTGCTGAATTAACTCACAGGCACTTTGAAGGGTGAGGAGTTGGGGCCATCCATGGAAATGTTCTTCTCAGAGCTGCCCAGCCCTGATATGCTCCTCCGCCTGGGAGAGCGCTCCGCAGACGCTTCCACTGTGAGAGAAGAGAGAAAAACAGGGATTAGATCAGAGAAAGTCTTCAGAGACACTGTAAATGTTTTAATAGGCACACTAATGATTAGAGAACTACAGATATTTAAAACATTGAGTTGGAAAGCTGTAACATATGGGTAGTAGACTGTGGAAAACTTCCAGGAAGAAGTTTGGGATTATTGATGAATTACTGATACTGCAGACACAGGGATCTTTCTAAGTGGAATCAAACTTTATTACTCCTACTGTGGCTGGGCTAATTTAGAAATGATGGCTGATGCATAATCAATAATTATTTCATTATGTTATAGCTTAGATCTATATTATGAACACTTAAAGGCCAATCAGAACGCAACAATGCAGTGGTGCGTGTTCAACTGCATGCCAATTAAGTATTACATATGTTCGCATGTTACATTTTGTCTGAATTTATCATAGTTTCTATTTATATATTGTAATAATTTATATGCAGGTTAGGACTCAGTAACATTTTGGGGAGAAAAAAAAATCAGATTGAAAATGCTTTTTTTCAGATATTTTAAATAAACCTTTTATTTGATCACACTTCACTTCGGTTTACACAAAAATATGAAGCAGATCCTTCCAAAGGATCATGTGACACCTAAAACTGGAGCAAAGGCTTCTGAAAATTTGGTTTTGCCATCACAGGAATGAGTTTTTTTAAATATTACAATATAAAACGTTAATTAAACTGTAATGATATTGTAGCCTTAGTGAACACAAGAGATCCAACACTAAATCTCACAGAACCCAAACTTTTTTTAATCAAAATATTAAGAATAAGGATGCAGAAGAACTTTCACTTTTCACTTTATAAGCATTGCTAATAATGATGTTTCAAAGACAGGTGTGTCTTCCTTTGCTTCTACGTTTCAAAACTGCCCCTGCACCGATGACTGATCCTGCTGACCAGTTTTAAATGTAGTCTGGGGTCTAATAAAGTCACCTGCCGTCTGTAAATCTATCTCTTATTCTTTAATGAAGCCCAGCAGGTCCCTAACAGAGAGCTTGCTAAAGTGCCAGACAGACAGGTTTAAAAGAGTGAATTAACCCAAAGCTTTCAGTAAGTCCTCTTAATAAAGCACTCATCCATCCACTCATGAACACTCTCTCTACCTGCCACCACCAGGCTTCCAAATGGATGCCCTGTGGCTTTCATATAAAGCCACTCTCAAAAGCTAAGTGGAATATTACTCATTTTCCTTTCACAGCCAAGTTTATTTTTAATTTCCTCAGACCGATTTATTCTACATTTGCAGGGAGCCCCATAGCCGATGTGTGTCAAGGATGGAGCAGGACATAACCTACATCCGCACAACATCCCAGAGATCCAACCCTTGGGCTGTTCTCCTCGCTGAAGTGTGGATCACCCCATAATGAGTTAATTCACCCAGAGAAATAAAAACCCAGTCCATCACAGAGCACGAACTGCTTCAGAACACCCGCCTCTCAACGTCTGCACTGAATCAAGAAACACTGTTAAAATTGACCCAGAGGTCCTTGGCCAAGACGCTGCTTCTGGTTTCAGCTTGCAAGCCTCAGTGGATCCATACAATAGAGATTGTGCCTGGTCTGTTGGAAAGCTGCCCACCGCTACTCAAGATCAAACCCTCGGCTCACAATAAAAAGCTTAAAGATGAACTTCACCCAAAAATTCCAAACTTGCCTGACTTGCTTTCATGCATGATACCTTTTTTATCCAAACAATGAAATACAATGTTTGGAACAAAATAAGCACAAAGAAATTATGCAAAAATGATATTTTTAGGTGAACTATTTATTTAATATCTCATACACACACACACACACAAATGTCTCATTAAATGAACAGGACCTTATAATGTCTCTTAAACTTTGCATCAGTCACGCTCTCATTTGGTCCCTCTCCAGCGGACCATTGATTAATGGCTAAATTTAGTAGTTCACCCTGTTTTGTAGCTCAGACAAGTTCTGTGCAGTCCACCTGACTTTCTAAGACCTCAAGATGTGTAAGATACATCCTTTTTCTAAAATATGTTCTTTAAAATTAAGATTGTTAATTGGCATTGATGGTTCCATGAAGAACCTTTAACATCTATGGAACTAAATGTTAGGCTCTTCACATTATTCAAATACAAATCAAACAAAGAAACAAATGATTCTTTAGAAAAATCTTCACATAAATGTTCTTAGGGGAACAAAAATGGTTCGTCTGCAATACTACCAAAATGGGATTTGCAGTACATTCATGCTTTACATGAACGGAAACTTCCAGTGTTCTCCTCCACAGCTGCCTGTTGTATAATCAAGCTCCTCGGATCAAACTCTTCCATGCATCACTCACACTCTCTGTGAAGTTGCTGCTTGTGTGAGGGCTCTGCAGAACTGAACCTGAATCGCAGGGATCCCTATGACTAAGCACAGCGTTACTTGTATTACAATCCTGGCGCTAGCAACACGAGATCATGGGTTCATTTCCCAGGCATGCTGAGATAAAACATACAGCTTGAACGCACTTTACAGCATAAATGTGAGTAAACAAACCAGGAGCAGCAACATGCACGGACAACTTATCAAACAGGAAATGACCTGTAACAGCATATTCAACTCAACTTCAATCATTATAGATTTTTTAATGACCTTCCCAGTCTGAGAGCAAGACGATAACTTCATTTATTAAAGTCAATCTAATAAAACAGCTGAGAATGAGGAAACGAGAGAGAGACTGAAAGATACCTCTATCACAGCTGTTGCCCATCACCTGCTGAATAAATGGAGCTGGTCACCATTGGATTGGCTGAAGAGTGACCATCGCCCCTCGTCCAATGAGCTTGAGCTTTAATTGTCCATCACTCTGAGAGAGATTCCGCCGCATTGATAAACTGCAGCCTCTTCATTGTCCTGCCGTGGCTTGCTGCCACATCGTACCTTCTTCCTCTCTCCCCAGCGCTCTCCCTCAAAGACTGAAACGTCCTCTGCTAAAGCTCTCTCTCCCGTCTCAGTCAATCCTCTTCTCTCTATCCGTATCTCTGGGCAGCAATCCTAGTCCTCACTTTATCAGCCTCTTCCCTTTCTCTTTTTTGGCACACCAGCGGAAGAGATTTTACCGCATTTACTCAATCAATCGCTGTAACCTCACTCCTCTGTTCCTCTCAGCAGAACTGCAAGCACTTCCCATCCCTCTCTCTTTCTCTCTCTCTCTCTCTCTCCGTTTACTCGTTCCCCCCTCCTCAGCGCATCTGGCTCCGTCTGCCTGCTGCAGCCTTGCACATTAGGAAAAACGAAGAGGCGCTCTTTGCCTCGAGACTTTTGTTTTCGTACTTCATGTGGGACACGGCTCTGGAGGCTTGTGCTGCGTGTGTGAATGTGTCATTTGTGAGAGGTGTGTTTTGGAGGTCGTTAAAAGAATGGAGAAGTTGAAAGAATAGAGAGGAAACACAAGCGTGTATCTGATTACACCGTAAGGTCAAAGCATGTTAGACCTGTCAGCTGGACATGACCTACTGAAAAAGACAGAATCTAATGTGGCCTGAAGTGAAGGAGTATGGTGCATGACTTTACGTGCTATATTTAGCAGCATGTCATTCAAAATCCTTATTGAATCTAATAAAGCGTTATCCGATGTATTATCAGGAGACTGTGATCAGAAAATGACAAGCCAAAATCAAACTCAAAGTATTACAGAGTGTGTACTAACTCTTAGAGCCCAGCTGCAATAAAAATAATAAAA
>JAUCMT010000160.1:14519544-14538629 GCA_032357475.1 Enteromius thamalakanensis | reverse complement strand
CATGCTTTTAGCCATTGATAAAAATATTCTAAGATCTGTTTAACTTATGTCATTACGTTTAAATCCATTCAAAAATTGCTGCTTTCCCCCCCAAATTAGCAGATAAATTTTTTTTGCAGATTCTATCCGAGCCTGCTATTAGCCATACGTGCAAAGCTGAAGCGGCAGACTAATCTGAGACAGTTTTTGAGTTATGTCACTTACAATTTTATATGAAAGCAATTCATTAACAGGTTCAGTCACAATGGAATGGTCGTAAATTCGGAGTATCTCTCCTCAGTTGATGAAAGGTTTTAGTGTTGCTGTCAAGTCAAGATGACTTGACATTCTTCCTGGAAGTCTTACTCTCGACTTAATTGTATAACTGAAAGTGAAGGGGAAGGAAACTACACCACTGTGTATTAGCACAAGCTCTCAGGGAAAGCTCAGCTTGCACATCTACGACAGTAATAAGACAGCTTTGCATTATGAATAGAGAAGCTAATTGCTGCCGGAGAAATTTGGTGGCTGGATAGATTTACATTTGCGCCCGTTTAATGGTCATTGCTTATTCAAGTCGACAGTTTAGTGGAATCCACAGCAATGCCATTAATGGATCTGCCATTAGTGTGAATTATTTGCAGAATAACTCACAAAATGGAAAACCAATATCTGAATATATCTCTGGGAAGATACGCTTGTGATATTTGTATAAAAAAAAGAAAAAAAAAAAGGTAGAAAACAGAAAAGAGTTGACTCACTTAGAGCTATTTGCAAATAAATTAAACAACACAGTGAAACGCTTAAAATTTATGGTCTTGTTTATTTCAGCACATTTATTTTTATACTCTACTTTAAGACTCTACAAAATCAAAATTAGTTTTGTGGCTTTTAGTCCATGTCTATTAACTTTAAGGCTAATTTATATGGTTGCACAGTCCTAAACAAGGAAAAGGGAGAACAGCTATTTTGAATTTTGTCCAATAAATTCTCTCAAACATGAACATTTACCGCAATTGCAAGTAGCTAATGTATATATTATTATTATTTAATTTATTTGTATCATTTTATTGAAATTGAAGTCACACAGTTTGAGTATTATTGTTGTCTTTTTACAATATGTCTACAAAGCTATTTTTATTTATTTATTTATTTAATATTTATTTCAGTTTTAATTTAATTCAGTTTAATTTTCAAGGTTTTAACTACCACGCAAGTGGCTGTGATTTAACTAAAGCATATTGTTTAGTTAAAAACTCTTTGATATGTCCTGCCTAAACTTCTTGTTCTTTTGGGAAACACCCCACAGCTCTAAAAAGACGTTAAGCTTCAGTTATCTATTTCAAAGACAGCGCCTGGTCATGCTATTTTTGCAACAACCTTGACTGCATCTCAACGCACCTTTCTGACCATCTCTATCATACACCTTCATGTGTACCACTCCGCTGGTCTTATTGCGCAGCACCGCCGGGTTACGTCCATCCCGTTTGGCGACCGTTCCCAGCTGAGCCAGATCGTCATCAGCCCACCACAGCTTGCCACCTGGAAAAACAGATGAATTATTCATTTCCCAAAGTCACAGAACCAGCAGGTCCGACTGCCAATGGAGGCACATGCCATCATCGTTTGTTTGTTCCTTTTATACCACATGCATATAATCCGGTGGTGTGCTGTGCCTTCCTCTGTGCCAAAACTATGCTCCGCCACAGTGTATGGGTGGGCGAGCAAGGTGGTAGGAGAGAGTGAGCAGGTAAAGTAAAGAGATAGGACTTGAGCATTATGCATGTTCCTTTCCCAGTGTGAGTCAATGAGGCAGAGCTCAGGGCGGCCTGGCTACGTGCCCTGGCTGAAGACAAGGACTCTTCATTCACAAAGCCATCAGAGTGCATCTATTCTCACAGCGCCGCTGCAGCTAGCAAGCCCCTCGTGTTGTTTCCGCTCTGTAAGGCTGAGTGTGCCACAAAGGGCCTCAGAGATTGTCCTTGGCACTGAGCCTAGACCATATCTGTCTGCTGCAGGAATACAGGAGAGTCATAGCCGTGAAACCGTAAAATGAAACGCATAGTTGTGTTTGTTAAAGTACAGAGGATTGAAAGAACCGAACGGCATTGAATGAATTGGATAAAAGAAATTAATCACCAAAATCACAGCTTCAGCCCAAATTGCTCAACTTCATAACATTATAATGATTTTTAAAGCTTTTTTACTTTTGATGGACATTCCAATGAGTTATGATTAAATATTTAAAGTTAGTTTTATAGCAAAAACATATAACTCCAACCGTTGTTTTTTGGCAAAAACAAGATAACTCTACTTGTATGTTTTAGAGTGAAAAAAAAAAACACTTCTTCATTAAAATGTAGATTTATGACAAAATATGTGTTGTTGTGATCACAGATTGTATGAATGAGATTAAATGTAATACACAGGTGATTTTTCCTCACCTTAGTAATGCGCTGCTTTTGCAAAGTTTATGAATACCTTTCAGTTTAACCTTCAACTTCTCTTAGCAAGAGTGCCTTTTAAAATTGACTGCTACTGTAAAATTGACTTGTCGGCTTTTGTTAAAAAACAACAAGGCTGCTTATCCTCTTCTGCAGCAAAACGTGAACTTGCGATGCCTTGAAAGTGGACAATACCGACAAAATGTTGTATTATATGTTAGAATGCTGGTGAAAATTCTGCTTTGTCATCTCAGGAATAAATGAAAATAAATTCACATAGAAAACAGTTATTTTAAATCTCAATCTTACTGTTTTTAACTTTTTATTTGACCAAATAAATCCAACCTTGGTACATATGTAAACAAACTTTTATCTATATTAAAAAAAACTTGTGAACCAAAGTGTTTATACTGTATATTATGCAGCCCTGCATTTGTACACCTATAACTCGTACCCTAAAAACGCTGTCTCTGTACGCAGCGGCACGTCCTGATTTTGCTGAGTTAGGAGTGTCCCTGGCTTAACATATATTTTGTTGACCCTGGAACAACATTTTATTCAAAAATTTTAGTTTTTACCAAATATCTACACCTAAACCTAACCTTACCCATGAGTGTTGTCTAAAATCAGAGGAATTTATAGATGACTGACACTGGTGTACAAGCACCAAACACTGATTGTAAGCCTAAACTTCACAAAAACTGTAAACTGATTCTTCAAATCTGATTGGCTAATCACAATGTTGTTCCAGGGTCAATAAAGATGTTGACCCAGGGACACGCCTAACTCAGCAAAATCAGGTTCTCCGTAGGCAGCGTGCTAGGTTTTAAAACAAACCAGTTGTCTACTGCGTACTTAAACCCTTTCATATGTACACTTAATGATTAGCACAAACACAAATATTTTTCAACAGTACATTCCTCCTCCATAAACCAGAAACAAATACAAGTGCCATTTAGGCCACAGTGAGCCTCCAAGAAGGTATTTACTTTCTGTAGGGAGGCCAGGTGTGTATAAATGACATCCCACCCTGAGTAGTCAGAAGCATATTTGACATTCAAAGATTGCTTGCATAGGTCATCGCTGCAGTCAATATTAATCTTTACCTGTCGAGGGTGAGAGACATCAATGATTGCTTCTGGGTGTAATGTCCACTTAAACTGTTTGATCACAGACCAGCACAGGTCTTAAGGTGACACAGAGCCCGCTAAACAGCAGCTTGCACTTTCCTGAGTGGTCACATCCCATTAAAGATTGTACCAGGAGAAGGTGGCGAGATTGCATCCTGTCAGTAAAATTGCTTTCATTTCTTCAGTCATCATGCTCTTCAATTACTGCTTCACGGTCTAATAACGGATGTGACTTTGATGCAAGTCGACCATTGGGAGTTTTTTTTTTAATAATGATGCTGCATCTTTCAAGCAGCCGCGGCTCCTATCGATCTCCTGATCATCAGTCTCTGCTGAGTTTATTTCCCCTGCACACCTCACTGTAACGATAAGGCCTGTCCTTCAACACACGCTACAGGGTGCTTGATTTTACCATGCCAGGTGGCTGAAATCGTAAACCATTTCCCTTACTGCAAGACCAAAGTAAATTTACGGGGACATCGACTGATAACGTGTTATACAGGTTAACCTTGGCAAATGCCCTAATTTATGTCGCTTTTGCTGGGAGGGAGATAGTGCTGATAGAGGCCAAAGATCTTTTGCAGTTTGTATCAAACATTGCCCAGCTACCACGTGCATCACATGGAAAGTGAATTATTTTGTTTCATTGCAAGTTCAAAGCATGGATGGGAAAAGCTGCGACTTTGGCATTTAAGTTGAGAGACGACTAAATATTTATAATAAAAATATATGTACTGTAGGCTATATGGCTGTCACATTTGCACATATTTTCCATACCTTTGCAAGTTAGATTATAGAATACTTATTATTGTCATTACATCTAAAACTTGACATTTGACTGCTGCAGATAAACAAAAGTGTACACATGCCATATATACAGTATAGACCACGCATTTTTATATCATTACTTTGTGAAAAGCAAAACATAAGCAATGCTTTTGAATCAATGGATTTTCATCAATCCTTTTTAATATAATAAATCTATTACATAAGTATTATTGCAAAAAAGTAATACATATATTTAGTCAAATAAATAATCTATTACTGAACAGATCTTTAACCCTCTGGGGTCTGTAGGCATCTTGGAGGTCTGGAGGAGTTTTGACATTCGCTGACATTTGTACTTTTTTCAGTTGCTTATAAACATATGAATGGCTAATTGGTCTAATAGCACTGTAATCAGCACAAACTGGGCTAAAATAATATGTTAGTAGCATTTAGTAGCATGAACTCCTTTTCAAACTGCTTAAGACCTCACAAGAAAACAGACGCAGCCAATAAGCGTCCTGTTGGGATCCTGTTTAAAAAGCATCCCAGAAACTACCTCATGAAGATGTTTGCAGAGCTGCAGCCTAAATAATGAATTGTCACCTTAAATAAAGTGCATAAAATAACATAGTTGTGCCATTTCATAGATTGTTGACTTCTTATTTGAAATTCTGAAAAATAATGCAAATAAAGTTTTAGAAAGTGTGCTTGTAATTCATGTGGCGATGAAGGGACAGTAATATATTCCAACATTTTCTTCCATGCTGAATCGGACTCTTTGTTCTCTGATGACATTCTCATGCTGCATAATAATATATACCATTCTTTTAGATCTCTGTGGGTAACCTGCATGGCTATGTGCCGTATGCACTATAAAAACACAGACTGCCAGTATTTGAAAGAAAAGCAGCGTTTTGTGAGCTTGCAAGGGATAGCTGTCTTATCATAAAGACTATACATGCAAACCCCAGTCTGGCTTACTTATCACAAAGATAACATCAATCACACTGAGACTCTTTCATCTCCTAGCTGTGTTTCCTTTCGTTATTCACATTAAGGTTGTGTTTACTTTACTTTTCTTTTTTACCTTATAATCAACTCCATGTGCATGCTAAGGTAAATATGCTGTCCATTTGTGAAGGAAAGAAGGAAATGATGTTGTATAATTGCTTGACTAGGAAACAGGAATTCTAAGTGAAATTCCACTCCCCACCCACTCATACACCAACTCGAGGGTCTGCAAGATCATCCGCCCACCTGCATGCATATCTAATCAGCCCCGGGCCATTCAGGCTCAGAGATGGTCTTTGCTTTATAAAGGTGTAAAAAAGCTTAAAAAATTTGTAGGGCTTTTGTTGGACAGACATATGCATGCATGCAGGTGTACATACACAAATGTATATTCTTAATCATTTATTATATAGCTACTTTTTAAAAGTTTGGGGACAATAAAGTTACATTTATTTATTTGTATTTATTTATTTGGTCCCACTTTTTATTAGGTAGCCTTAACTAATATGTACTTATATTTAAATTAATTAATTGATACAATGCACTTTTTGTGTACATACATGTTTTTACATTCTACTTATATATAAAAAAATATCTGCATACAGTTACATCTGTAAGTCATTTACATTTATAACTACACCGTTGACCTTTCCCCTACAACTTAAACCCTACCCATACCACTAAACCTGTTCCTAACTTTACTCTAGGTAGAGTATGTTCCTACTTACTTTACCTCAAAAGCAGCAAAAGGATTTTTTTTTGTTAATATATATGCTGAAATATTACTGAAAAAGTAGCACCAAATCAGCATATTACAAACATCTCTGAAGGAGCATGTGGCAGTTACAGTAAGACTGGGTGCAGAAAAATTTTAAATATTATTTTTCTTTATATATATATACATATATATATATATAGTAATGAATAAATGTAGTATTTAATAATAAAAATAAATAAATAATTACAGACCCTTACAGATTCTAAAAGGGAAAATGTATGCCATAATGATTCAGTTACCTATTCATCTTTGCAATTTTAAGAAAAAAATTGATGTAATAGAAATCTCCTACAAAAATAATCCACCAGCTACTGGATTCCTGTACTGATTTTCTGATCTAGGAAGTATTTCAACTCATATCCTACTGTAGCCTTCCAAGAGGCTCAGCAAGTCTCAACACAAGCAGTTCCAAAAAAAAAAAAAAAACACCTGGCAGTTTGTCATACTATAAATGAGAAACATAACTGTCCACCAAACAGAGCCATAGGTTTTTGCAGAAGTAATGGAAAGCATTTCCTCTATGAAACAAAGACCTATTAATTGTGATAGATAGCACCTACTGAATGCATCATTTTGCTGTTTTGCTGTACCGTGCTACTTCTTTGAAAGTAACCCATTAGTCTTTGTGGCAGCCTGCATTCTGTTCCCAATTTAATAATGACTCAAACTTTGTTTAATTAAAAGAGTCTGTCACCACTTCTTACAAATTGCATTTGTTTTTCAGCTCATCATAGCTGCTCTAAAATAGAACGTGACTATAGAGGTTTTTCAAAGATTAATACCTTTGCAGCACTCAGACAGTGTAATCAGTTAAAACTGGGGTTTAGGGAAATAAATACATGCTAATGAATAATTTGGGGGCATACGTTTCTTCCCACGAAGACAGGCAGATAGTAATGTGAGAAAACATGTCAGATCCAATCTAAAGCAAAAGGGTCGAATATATTTAGGCAAAACCTATGAAAGAGAAAGGCGATCCGTGTAAGACAAAACGAAGTGAAAGCGCTTAATTACAGGCTTTGCCACATTTACTGCTTTCATTTGCTGTAGGGTGAAAAAAAAAAAGTTATGCAACTCTTGCCGCTTCTGACGCTGCCAATATGAGAGAATTGTCTATAATCCCGGGAATTACAGCTTTGGGCAATAGTTGGAGCTGTAATTTGAGTCATACAGCAGACCTAAAGTGTGTGATTAAAAATTGTGTGAATTAAATGGATATCTTCCAAGACAGCCTTTATTATCTTGGTCTATGTAAAGCTAAATCAATCAAACTTCATCAATTCTCTAACGCTGAGATGTATTTTTACGCTCCTCAGGGAACCAAAATTTGGTCTTTATTCTCATAGCGTGATGGGCTTCCTAGGGCTAAATGGAAATTGTAAAATCTATTTTGACAAAATGTCTTTGAGTCGTCTGTCGTTTGCAATGCAGCTGTAGACTCGCAGTGCTAGGCATGACTATCGACAAAGTCTGATACTGTACAGTATATTTCACAACTCATTTTGTACTGGCCTTTTTGACATAAAGAGAACCTCTGACCAATACCCAAAGCAATCTATGTAAGCAAAACAAAAATAATTGGAAGTGTGTGATGACTTTGTTTTAATATATGAAATAAGTACAGATACAGAATGAACTGAATATTGTATCTAATTCAATTGCTTACAGACGTAGCTTTTCGAAATCCAACGGCAAAATCCATTAACTTTTTTTTATTACTAGAATAAATAGAAACACTTATTGTTCCAACCTGGTATCTTTAAAACACGAGTTTGCGTCTTGATAAAATAGCAGCCAACTGCTAATTAGCTAATCAGATGGTATGTGGGCATGCCATGTGAGATTAATTTACACATTTTCTTTACCGCTTTTGGTTTTCAATTATTTTTTCTCATAAATGTGCTCCTTATGGTTTGTGTTGCCACAGCAACAAAATAAATTAATTTAATAATGAATTCACAAACACAAGCATTAATTAGATAAACAAACGCAGATAAAATATCAGCCATATGCCATCAAATAAACATGTACTGTAAGTGTCCATTATCTTACGGATTACGGTGGTTAACCTTTATCCAAGCCTGACTTATAAAGAGGGTATTAGACACTTTATCACTTACCCATAACTGCTAGAGCTGTGGCTTTAGTTAAGTCCCTCTTCATGCTTTCAATGACCTCAAAGCCACTACCGTCCAGATTGCACCTGTTGATAGTACCATTAGCAGAACTGATCCAATACATCTTCCCAGCTGGAAAGTCAATCGAAAGTCCTGTGGGAAAACAAGAATCAGTTACAAACTGTTATTTGGCGTGCTGGTAGGGAGTAAATAAACCTTGCATACCCTGTAACTATATATGTATCTGAACGTGAGATGATTGAAATATAGTTGCGACCTCTTTGTGACACTCTAAATCACTTCACTAAAATTCATCTCTGTCTAAAACCGGTCTCAAAAGTGGAAATGGTGAGAGTTTGACAGAGTGGTAAAATTGATTGTGACAAGTGAAGGATATTTCAATTGAGCGTCAGGACAGCTCTGACTGAGAGGGGCTAGTGCATGATAGACTCCCAACAACAACTGACTTTCAACTCTCAGGCATCTTCTCCAAGACTGCCATTAAAACAAAAGAAGCATGCACTTTGCTTATCAATAAATGCAATGCTACAGGGAAATATAAAAAAAAAGGATATATATTTAGGCTCGAGGATGGGAACTGTGTAGATGTTTTACTCAAAAAAAAAAGAAAGAAAGAAAGAAAGAAGTCTGAAGTACTACTGTTCTGCTGTGTTATTATAAAAAAATGTTATTAGCTTTTGAAATAGACTGATGAAATCAAAAGGCCAGGGAGATTATTCCATTAAAGTGACTTTTACGCATTAACTTTGTAAAGCATCCTGTTAAACAGCAATTTTCTCAGGGTCATGACATTGCAAGGCCATGGATAGGAAATATAATATATATACATATACAACTTATATTCTGAAAGGCGTTTAAATTCATCAGCAGTTTGTAGAGACTCAAGTTCACAATGGTTATATTTAAAATGAATTAATTTCAGCTATTACTCTACTGTAGTTCAAGAATACGTCAAGGTCAAATGACCACAGTTGGTACAGACTGAAATGGATTTTCCAGACAGTTTCAAATGTACAATAACGGCACGCCAAATATAAATTTATAAAAATAAGACCTAAATATATAAATTAAGTACAATTTCTCTTGTACTTTTTAGCATTCAAACCAATCAGGTGCAAACTATTTGTTATTTGTTACATTTAACAAATAATCTTTAATACCGCTTTACCAGCCCAATGGGTAACTCAAACTGCAACTACAGTATGATGGTCTGTGAGCTAACACCTCAGGAAGGGAAAACAGGCCTCTAATTCCATGGCAACTGACTGATAAGACCGGTTTATTGTTTGAAGGAATGTGAACAAAGCAACTCTGACTAGTTCTCCCTTCTGAAAAGACAATGGACTTTTTCCTAAATTAATTTACAGGAAAACTTTCTTTGAGTGAACACATATCCTTCAGGTCATTGTGTATATTGTCATTGTGCTTGTATATTATATATATATATATATATATATATTATATTATATGTATGGTATACTGTTTTATGCATGTTTATGTAGGGCTGTATCATGATACGTATCGCAATCGTGATTAATATCAATACAAAATGTGTTCAATAAAATGTTCAATAATTTTTAACAGAAAACAGTAGTGATGGGTCGTTCTTGAATGATTCGTTTAATTTGTTGATTTCATTTGAATTCTTAGTGGAATTAGTTCACCTGTTTCGAGTCTTTGGGTTTGAGTCGTTCGTTCATAACGTAACGTGACAAACCCATAAGCCTATCAAATGCAGTCAGAGCCGGAAAAATAATTGATTAGAGTAGGAAGTGATACGCTAACAGCCAATCATGTAACAGTATCAAGTTTGGTTGCACCATATCGTTGTCTCGCGCTGGTCTGCTGGATTGCTCTTCATGAAATTGTAAATAAAAGAGTAAAGGTCAGCTCGGCAGTATGGTAGTTTGTTGGATATTATAAGTCTGACCGTAGTCAGAGCAATGTCGTCTGCAAATGTGGTCTGCAAGGCCATCGTCCCCGCCAAGACTGTTAATACCACAAACCACCTTAGCATAGCCGTATTCAACCAACAATATCTGTAGCTTCAGCACCGCACAAGCAGCAGACCACCGTGGAGAGGTACTCTGCATCAGTGCCTTATGACAAAGAATCTAAACGGTATAAAGATATAACGGAGGCATGTTTACTTTTTAATTATTTGAGTTTTCCATGGTATTTAACATTTCCGTCTTAATAACTGAGAGGATTATGATCAGAGGAAGTTAAGTTTAAAATAAAAATTTAATATATTTTTATCCTGGTCCTTATTTTAAATTGGTCATAAAAATATCAATAATTATCGATATCGCCCGATATGAAACACTGATATCGCAATACATATTTTAGCCATATCGCCCAGCCCTATATTTATTATAAATATCATAATATCAACACATTTCGTGTTTGGTATCTAAGGATCTAAGATGATTTAATATCTTCATACAGTATATGTTGATATCGTTGCAACATTCAGGGTTTTAAGAATCTCTTCTATTTTGTACACCAACCTCCAATCCAGTGCATATGCAAATTACCATGCTTAGAATCAAAAAGCCATAAAAGTTCCCTCCACAGGATCAACACACTATACGCTCTTTGACCCACAAAAAATGTGACCTCAATATGTTTCAAAAGGCCTCACAGCGGACCTGCTTGGCTTTTTGCTTTTTCTGGTTGCTGGACCCCCACCATCTCAATTTTGACTTTTCCTGATGGTTTACCCTTAAGCCTGCTTTGCACTTTCCCCATGTGTGAGTGTATTTATACTTGTGTGTTCAGTTATGTGAGTTAACGTAGAGTTAATAAAACTTTTGCACAAATTTCTTGAGTTTCTGACTCTTTCTGACTTTTTCTACATGCTCTAATGCAGTGATACTGTAAGAAGGTATCTTCCTGTGGTCAAGAAAATCTCTTCTTAGAGTTTATATGAACTTACACTATATATTCACTAAATGGACAGATTAGCTGATGGTAATTCTGCTACAGTTACTACTGGCAGCTGATATAAACTAGTCTATTGCAATTAATCATAATTAATAGTAATTATTTATATACATTTCCCTTAATAAGCTAATATGCTACAACTTTTTAAATTCCTGTGATTATTAGATTGACAAAGAAATCATACATACCAACTGGTTCTCTCTGATTTTGATAAAGAACCTTCCTATTGCTTCCATCCATATTGGCTACATTTATTGTGTTTCCATCGGTCCAATAGATTTTTCTAGACGATGACACAAAGCACATTTTAGGAGAAACAATAGTCATAGGAATAGATAGATAGATAGATAGATAGATAGATAGATAGATAGATAGATAGATAGATAGATAGATAGATAGATAGATAGATAGTTACCCTTTGGCTGGGTGCACAGTCAGACATTTTGGTTTGTCAATCCCATGGATGACTGAGGTTTTTAGAGATCCGTCTAGTCTGGCAACATTGATCTGTGTCTCCTCGTTCTCAGAGCTCAGCCAATACATATTCCTCGAGAGCCAATCTACTGCCAGCCCACGGCAGTTTTGAATATCTGCACGTACCAGAGATAGCCATTAGCACGGAGGTGCACATCACAACAAACCTCATGGGTGACTGCAACACTTCTGCGTGCACCGTAATAAAATGCCTTGTGTAAAAAGGCACATGGTCAGCATGCTGATCAGTTTGACAAGGTATAAGAAATGCACCATGCTTGAAAACAGCACTTAAGAAAATCGACATCAGTCTTCATCTCGCACTTCTCTTGCTTTTCTTAATGCAGTTTGGAAAAGCAATCCCCGGAGAACTTCACAAACAAGCTCTCCTATCACATAAGATATTATTTATGTTGTGCCGCAAACTCCTTCAATCGTCATTTTTAATGCAGGCTGCCTGTAAACACAGTCTTCTCGTAATTGACAAAACAATTTAACACTGAGTGTCAGCAAAATAAAACAGTATTTCAGCTCAAAACCACAATGTGGCAGCTGAGAGAGGGGACAAAACAACAACTTATTAACAGCACAAAAATATAATAGCTGTCACTTGGTGGTGTTTGTTGAAAAAAGCTTACATCACACAGAATGTGAAAAAAAAGTCAATTTGACTTGGACTCTCGACTGACCTCCAGAAATGACGGTTTGAAGGCCTGTTCCATTGATAAAGGCACGTTTTATCGTTTGAGTCTTAACGTCTGCCCAGTATATCCTTTCCTCAAAAGTGTCGTAATCCACCACAGTGACATCATCAATGTCAGGAACAGTTAAAGCAGTCATGACGTTCATGTACGGATTATCAATATCCACTCCACGGATCTCAGATCGCCTCACATACAACAGGAACTTCTTCAGGGCTGATGTGCGTGCCAAAACAAAAAGTATGCAAGTCAATAATTCATCTAGAAAGCTCAAACCGATCTATACTTCTGTGTGTATGTTTTGTTTGTTGTGTGTGAAGTTACAGAGCTGCATACTCACCCACACAAGAGCGGTTGTTGAGGGAAAGCTTCATGAGATGAGGACATGAACATGACGCCGTACGGTTGTAATCAATGAGACAAAGGTGGGAGCATGGACCTCTTCCATCGTTTCCCTCACACGGGTTTGAGGCTGAAAAACCCAACGTGACACGCATTTTAAAAAAGGGAAAGAAAACAACAAGGAGAAAATCAATATCACATACTATGAATTAGGGAGAGCAGCTCTTAAAAGAAGTCATAAACAACAGCTGTGAAACAACGAAACAAAAAAACTGTTACTGTACAGTCAAACCAAGAGAAATTGCTTTCTTGATGAGGTGTGAGAAGAGTGAATTCAGATGTCTGCATTTAAAGACGGCGACAAAAAATAGGGGCAAAATAAAAGATTGCAATACCACTAAGAAAACATTCGTGTTAACTCCAGGATAAAGGGAAGAGCTGAGGTTGAATGGACAGGGCTGACAGCTCATGTCTTCTGCCTGCAGTGATCCTCTTGAAAGCACAGCACATTTAGAGCTTTTGTACGACTCTTTGTAGAAGGGCTACTATATTTCAACAGAAGGTGATGTTGAGCAGACAGATAATGGCCTAAAGGCCACTGGTGCGAATAGACAATTAACCATCAGATTTTTCTCAGACATCTCTGATGGTAAAGATCTTTCTTGAAAAAAAAAAAAAAAAACAACTCAAAAGCAAATATGAGGATCAGCGACATTAAGGTTAATTACATATATATGTTTGTTTTTTATAGTGCTGTCAAACTATTATTCGCGATTAATCACATAAAATAAAAGTCTTTGTTTACATTATGCATGTGTACTGTGTATATATATACAGTATATATATATATATATATATATATATATATATATATATATATGAATACAAATATGTATGTATGCATATATTTACGAAAATAATATGTTATGTTTATATCAAACATATTTGATTGAAAATATTAATTATATGAAGATAAATATATACATTAAATATTTTCAACATATATACTGCGTGTGTGTCTTTAAACATACATAATAAATATACACAGTATACGCACATGCTACATTATATAAACAAAAACCTTCATTATTATTGGCTAGCTCTAGTAAATACATGTAAATATTTAATGTCATATATACCGTATGTGTATGCATTGCTATATAAATATACACAGTATACATACATGTATTACGTAATTAATTACTTCTATTTCAGATGCGAACAACTTTTTCAAGATTCTTTAATGAAGAGTAAGTAAAAAAAATAGCAGTCATTTGAAACAGAAATCACTTAAAAATCTGTAATGTAAATGTTTTTAATAGCTTTCGATAAATATTCTTTTTTTTTTAAACACACACACACACACACACACACAAACAAGCAAATCTTACTGACCCAAACATCTGAACAGCACTGTACGCATTCTGACATATTTTGTCAGTCTGTTTATTTATATCGTGCTGCCATTTTCTTTTGCCATTACTAAGTCTCCCGCCTGTTGTCAAGAGGCTTTAACCCTTCCATGAACCCAGAGCATCTACATGCAATTAACTCCACAAGCAGTTGCATCTTGTAAATAATTGATCCAGTGGGAGTTTGAATATAGGCCCATTATTTCTTTGCGATGTTGAACCCATTTCACTTATGTAGCAAGCATATTTTTTCAAGTGAGAATAACAAATAATTTCAAGTGACTAAATTATAGGCTAGAATCCCATAGAATTAATTATACATTCTGCTGGTCTGCGGGGGAAAAATGGCTGTTTGAATAAATACTGTATAAACAGCGCAAGTGCACTTGACTCATGATAGAAACACTTGATTTGGATGTACTGATTTTTCACAGTCATAAATCAGCCACAGATTTCATAAATCTCTACATTAATCTGAGTGTACCTTAACGTTACTATATGGAAAGCGGGTGTGGAGAATAATTTGTATTTTCCCTGCTTCAGCTTTGTCTGAACAAGGAAGAATCCACCCCGTCTGCAAACTCCAATAGTAATTTTGAAGTGGTTTGCCTGTCAGCAATGTGCTAGAAAAGTGCTTACAACACTGCAGGCCACACAGGCACTAAAAATGGGAGCCCTCCAAACTGTTGTCGATCTCTTGCAACTCAACACTCAGTCCTTTTACCACACATAATGCACTTACAACGTACTGGCTAACAGCTGCAGCCTTAGTCTCATTAGGCTAGTTAGCATAGCTGCTTCTCACTCCCTACGGACACTCTAAGGTCCGCCACTCTTCTGCCAGAACTACAGGGGCCAAACAAAAACACAATTGCCATGGACTGTAAGAGGCCAGAGCCCCAGATTTTGGACACCTTTAATGGCCAGACCTTCCCATGGGCTCTTTAAAATTGGATTAGCCATACTTACTGGTTTTTCTGGCAAAGCAGCACAATTTGTCGACACTTATCGGTGTAAAACAGTCACCCGGCTGCCGGTGCTGTGGCAGGAGACATGAGCTTTTTTGGCAGGCCTTCCTATAGTTTTAGGCTGGTTGAAATTATGCAAATCAGATTATTTCGGCTGATGAACACTCACAGAAGGCTACATTTTTGGACATCTCATCTGGACACCTGGCACACTTGGAAATTACAATAACTTCTGTTAACGCATTTTACAAATCACAAAATGCAATTTTTATTAATTAGAAATGAGTGAGAGTAAAAATGGGTCATTTTTGTGTACACCATTATGCTTTTTTATTATTTAAGAGATGGGTAGATATATTTGACTCTGAATCTTAGGTGAAAATTGCCATTCTGACCCCGCTCTACTAGATGGAGTAAATATTCATCCATTAAATTTGATATTCTGGCTTCCTTCATGCTACATGTCTATCTTTTTTTGGAAAGAAAATATTAGCAAAATCTGACATTTGAGCTGGGGAAGTTTTTCTTTTTTTAATTGGATGATGTGACAGAAAATGACAAAGACAGAAATTGTAAGACAGAAAGAAAGAAAAGCGAAAAGGAGAATTAGTAATTAAATAATAAAATATATTCCAAAAAATTCAATTTGTCCTTCCTAAAGAAATTCCTGAAAATAATAAAAATAAAACTAAGAAAATAATAAATCGTAAGCATGACATAAAAGCAACAAACAATATGTGAGTATCAATAAACACAAGAAAAAAAAAAAAAACAAACAATCAAAAGTCAAATAATAAAAAAGATAATGACAAAAACATAACATTTAAACCATTATCTTTGTCTATTAATATAAAAATGCCAATACAAGTAAACTGTGTATGTTTTTTATCCCCATTTTCCTTTAATGACCACTGTCTGTTTAACAGAAGATAATCTGCTGCCCTTGCTGGCTACAAAGCCCTGCGTGACACTGTACCATGAAACAATTGAAATTAATTTGGTTTGAGGAAAGAGCACATCTTGAGTCCACGTCAGGCCTGCTTACGCTCTGCATGACCCCCTTTTTCAATTATTCTGCTGCTCTCAAACAGAGCCGTTTGGGCTTCCAGATTGGCAGAAGAAATGAATGATCAGCGGGATTCGGCTCAAATGAATCCTCGCCCCACAGAGCATGCAGGAAAATTTCTCTCTGACTCCCAGACTAAAACCGAACATAGGCGGATCATATTTTTTTTTTTTCTCAATAACGTGCTGCTAAGCACGTTAGGTCTATGTGAAAACTGCTAAGCTTGCTGTGTGTGGCTTGCATACAAAATGAGTTCATGGGGTGCGAATGCAAACAGGAAATGAAATCGTCAAATAAGAGGTTTAAACACTCTGACAGAACATTTGGATCATCAGAAAGGGTGAGATTTTCAAGTAAAGATTGCCAGACATTCTATCCAGACACCTCCAGCAATTATATTCAAGAAAACTGTGATCCTTGTTAAACATACAGTATAATAAACAGAAGTTGTCACTATGGCAACAGGGTTGTGTAAGTCTAGTTAGTTCAGACAAAACACTCAGCATGGTACTTGTGAATTCAACAACGTAATTATTCTTTGATTTTAAGTGATTTTATCATTCTTTTTCTTTCTGTTTTCTCCCTTGAAGTGTTCACTAAATAGAGAACTGTGTTTGCCGAATATACAAATAGCTAAATATTTTTTGAATTTTTGTCTCTTTATCTATATATGACCTTGTTCCACAAAACCAGTCATTTTTTTGGAAACTTTTTTTGGATTTATATATTATCTCAAAGCAAAAACTAAACGTTTTCCAATGGTCTATGGTTTGTTAGGATAATACAATATTTGCCTGGGATAAAACTATTTAAAAATCTGGAATCTGGAAGTGCAAAAACATCGAGGAAATTGCCTTTAAAGCTGTCCAAATTAAATCTTTTGGAATACATTTTGCTTTTCAAAAATTAAGTTTTCACATATTTATAGTAGGAAATGTATGAAATATCTTCATTGAACATGATCTTTACTTAATATTTTAATAATTTTTGGCATAGAAAAAAATCTATCAAATAAATCGATCATTGTCTCCTAAATAAGAGATGTGTAAAACTCTTGGAATATTTCACATACTTTTAAAAATTCCAGCTGATAAGCTCTTGTCATCAGTTGTAAACATGATGGCTTTCTTCTTTAGTGAGGGGATTTGGTTCCACGCCATCTTTGTTTCCAGGTAGACCGTTAAAGAATGTAACACACGTCTCCCATATATCCTGTAAAATTCAACTCCTGAAGTGATTCCACGTTTGTGTGCCATCAGATGCTTAGACAACGGGCCACGGTTGTGACTTCTGAGGCTGATACTATATTTATATTACAGGGACCAATTCTCTTTATTAACTTCTTGCTTATTAGCTTGCCTATTAATACCCTATTAACTGCTTTTTGTTAGTGCTTATAAAGCACATATTCTAATTTAACTAAACTTAACAACCACTGTACCTTAATAACTATTTAATGAGGCTAAACCAGTATACGTGTGTGTGTGTTTAATGCATTTTTAATGCTACCAGTTAGTCTTTTCCAAATCCACATACTTCCAATGTTAATGTATCCTCGTACTGTATGTATCATTTACAGAAAAGGCAATTCCAGAATACACTGATGGTGGAAAATAAACCAAAAGTAGTAGACAAATATTTTACCAAACAAAAAAATGACCAACATACAGACTCACCTTGAGGTTGCCTGCTAGGATGGTATATCTCCAGATCAAATGGCTGGGCGCTTGTCTTCTGGATCACTGTTACATTGTGGCCAGTCCATTTATTTGCTCTGGCTAAAGTGTTGGTCCTCCAGTCTGTCCAGTACACACCACCTCCAAAGAGAGACACAGCGAACGGGTGTGACAGGTATTCGTGCCCCTTGAGGATCTCGATGACCCCTGTTCCATCATACAGGGCTGAATATATTGCATCTGAGCTGAAGGGAAAGAGAAACATGAGGTGAGAATAGCACTCTGTGCCCGTACCGACACAAAATGTTACAATGATGACAACTTCCTAAGGGAAAAACTGAGATTCATGGACATTTTTTGTCATACGTATGGCCACATACACAATATACTTAAAATGAACATTACTGAAAAAATTGCTTTTGCCATGCCAAATAAATCTAAGAGAAACTGATTTAAAATCATAATCTCATTCATTTCCTTTGGTTTAAATGTGTAAAGGCTGTTTTATAGAATGTTTGTGAATCATACCTAACCAAAAAAAAAAAGCCTTGGGAATTCATGCAAAACACCTAGGCTTAAATTCAATGCTTCCTATAAATCCCACCAAAATATAATTCTTCATTTGCATTTTTAATTTCCCGTACCGAGCATCTGTCCACACTATTCTCCTTTCCTGATGGTCTAGCGTGAGTCCATTAGGCCAGGCTCCAATCTCCATGTCCTTATACACAACATGTCTTCCACTTCCACTCATTGACGTTGCTTCAATCCGAGGAAAAGTGGCATCCCAGTCGGTCCAGAAAAGAATGCTACAAACAGAAAAAAATGGTTCTAAACTATTCATCTGATCATACCACATCAGTGTAAATATTTCAAGACAACACTTTTTACTTGTCACTATGAGCTATTTGTTTATTAACATGACTATTATTAACAAATTAGATGTTTATTAGTACTCATAAAGCACATGTTCTAGATAGCCATACTCTTCATCCCTAACTTTATTAGTAAACGGTTTGTTAATAGTGAGAATTGAACCTTAAAATAAAGTGTGACCCAAAATAATATTCTTCCAAATAAAATTGAGTAACAGCTAATTTTAAGGTCTCCACAATACAGAGTCATTACCTAGAAAGCACTTAGTAGTAGCCATTGTACTTACATAAAAAAATGTAATCTGACCTAGAGGTTCGAAAGGTGGCTTAGAAAGGGCTTCTCAAACCACTGTCAGGTCCCATGTTGGTACCCTAGA
>JAUCMT010000160.1:14505712-14519444 GCA_032357475.1 Enteromius thamalakanensis | reverse complement strand
CGTTTCCCAAAGCGTCTATAGACGCAGTGTCTCGTTCCTTCAAGGAACTGGGGTTATATACATAACCCAGAGACGTTATTTTACAGTTTGTAATTATGTAGGTGTAACAGGCTGCTACTGCACAGAGTCTGTTACACAGGTAATGTTCTTCTGTAGCTAAAAGATTGTCACAGATGCGTTGCAGACTTTGAAGTCATCACAACGCAACACATACACATGCTTTAACATATTTGATGTGGTTATCTGTTGTTATTTACATCTAGTGGATAGTGCACGCATGTGTTGTAATACTATCTAAAATGACGGAAGATATAAGAGAAGAATTTATTAAATTATGTTGTTTTTGTTTTCTTTGTGCAAAAAAATATATATTCTCCTAGCATCGCAAAAATGTTGAGCCACTGATGTGACGTAGACTATTTTACCAATGTTTTTACATTTCTGTACCTGGGATCATTTTAGTTGTGTTGCTGTCTATAATTAATCACAGAATTGTCATTTTTGGGTGAACTACTTCTTTAAAATCACAGACTATTAGACAGGCATGAGCTACTTAAAATAAAGTGTATCAAGATTGTACTTAAGTATATGTAGCTGTGTAACAGACTGGGACTGTTACACATGTGTAACAGTAGCTGCCTATTACATCTACATAATTACAAACTGTAATTACAGGCTGTTCCATAACTTAGTTACATGATAAGTAAATTGTATTTTATGTAAGCACAATGGCTTCTACTAAGTATCTAATTAGGTATTTACTCTGTGTTATGACACCTTAAGTGTTACCTAAAATTACAATACACACATCTTAAACATACCTTAAAATATTTATTTTACCATTGTTTTCAGTATTTATTCATGACTGCTTTGCTGTTTTGAAACAATACGTATTGTGACAAGCACTATGCAAATAAACATGACTTGACTTGGGAAGTACAGCGCAGGGAAAATGCAGCTGCTCGGAAAATACAGTTACCTGCTAGAACAGAATTCATTTACAGTGAGCGGTGCCAGTGGTTACGAAACTAAACTCGGGCACAAACCTGTGAAACTCCTGCACTGGAGCAATAGTGTAGTGAAGTGTGTGTGTATCAGAGCTGTGTGTTCAGGGCTGCATCCTATGCTGCCCTAGAGAACAGTGCTGCTTTCCATCATAATAAAGCTTTAAAACCTAAATGTAAAATAGTAGATTAATTTCAAACTATTATTTTTATATGCACACTGTAAGGTACAATGAAAACTGTCTAACAGTGGAGTCAATGTCAAACATGAGGGTTCGTTTTTTAATTGATGTCACAGTTCTCAGGGGTGGCATGAAAACAAAGGGCACATTCTAATGTGGGTATTATGGGGATTATAAAATGCTAAATACTTGCATCAACCTCATATGCTAATGAAATATGTGATCACGTCCCTGCATCCAGCATCAAAAACAATTAAATCGTCAACCAAATGTTTGAGGTGCATAGTTGGTAAGCACGCAAAAAGGCTCCACATGAATTTCGCTTCAAGGATGTAGCCTTCTTCTTTTCAGAAGGCCGATTAATTGGCCAGTGGCATAGAGTTATTAAACCTGGCTTTCAATGAATAAAAGAGTTGCTAATTTCAAAGACCGCTAATCCCTTCAGAAATACAATACATTTTCAACACACCTCTCTATGACACTGCTGTATGGGGCATTTTTAGAGAAACTATGTAATGAATTTGGTGTGTCATGCCGCTGAGTGTGAAATCAGTCTTTGAATATTTTCCCTAATTGTTACTTTCAGCTTTCCGTGAAATAATTTACAGTATGTCATCCAACTGAGCACCAATATGAGCTCTAGTTGGACTGCAGAGATACCATATTTCTTCTCTATGGGTTGCTCACAGGGTTTGGCAAAAATGTTTCAGATGCCACAACAAGCCACTACAGCATATTAACAAAAAAAGGACTGATAACAAAAATAATTAAATTAGATATTTTTGTGCCTGCGTGCTGCAATTTAGTAAACTGGCATAAAAAGCAACACTGTGCTATAAAGAAGGAAATAAACAAATAATAATAATAAGAAATGCTACAAGTTACTTTTTGTTCCCTCTGCTCTTTAACATTTCTGAATCATGTCCAATGTTCAAATAGCTAATGCGACAAAGACACCATGGGCCAGGTTTACTAAACAGGGCAAATTATTGTTGGAGCGCACTTTCATAAAAGAACATGTGTGAACATTAAAGAACAGACACAGGCTGATCATTTCCATAGCAATATACCAATATAGCAATATACCAAGCGCAGTGTAAATTAAGACAATATTTGTTGGGCATTAAATAATAGCACAAATACCAGTCATTTGATGAGCACAAATTTTAGTAAATGGGACGCTTTTACAAAAGCATTTTTCATAAGGTGAGTTGCAAATAAAAACACTTTTCAGAGCTAAATCTTCACTGCTTCTTTAGTAAATCTTGACGTTATTATTTAACGCCAAACAAGCTTTTAGTAAATCTGGCCATTCATTCCGATGAAGTAAATATTTTTTACATTTCACAATGTACAATTTTTCAATCAAAAGTGATCGATGATGCCCAGAGGGTTAAAAAAATATTAATATAAATGTAAAAAAAGAATCAAAACTGAAAAAAATAACTGGAATTTAATCATCAAAACATTAAAAATAGGTTATACTTTTACAGCCTACAATGGCAATATGTTGAATAAAATGTTAATTAAACTGTGAACTAAGAATTTGTATTTAATGTGTTTAATGTATTAAAAAAAATATAATTGGCATATTATTTTATCATCAAAATACTGTATCTAAAGTCTTATCTGAAAGCCTCTTTTTTGCGCATTTACAATGTTTGTGAGCATTATTCATATGGCTGGGATCATCTTGTGACTTTTCCGAGCTCATGCTGTCAAATTTGAGACTTTCTTTTCCCAGCATGCATCCTTAAGAAATGTAGAGCTGAGCAAGTGAAGAGCACAGCTGAGAGTAAGGAGACAAAAAAAGAAACAGAACACAACAAATAAACAGCAAGATGCAGCGCGTTATTTTAGAACTATCATTAGTAATAGATGACAAACAAGTCCCCTGAAATATGATTGCTCTGTTACGTACCCAAGATAGTCTCTATGAGAACAAATTACAGTAAAAAAGAAATAAAAATAGTTTTTTTTTACTGTTTGTTTTCACTGCTGTGAACATTGCTGAGGGGGATGTGAAAAAAAAGAAAAGCAAACAAAGAGGAAAGAAAATTAGGCTGTTGTAAATTTTGTATGAGACTAATACATACCCCTGTCCTGGGTCTACAGCCAGTGCTCGTGGGTGCTCCATGCCACCGGCAATCAAAGTCGTTCTCATTTCCCCATTCAGCTTGGCCACCTCAATCTGATCCAAGTTGCTGTCTATCCAGTAAAGGTTTCCTGCAATCCAATCCACTGCGAGTCCCTCTGGGGTGGCCAAACCATGCTGAATCACAACCTCGACCCCGGTCACACCTACAAAACAAACCACTCGCGCTAGTTCATAGGGTGGATGGGGTTTCCAATTCAGCACAGCAAAGCGTTCTGGTTGTTCCGAACTTTCTTTTGAAGAGTTGGTCTCTTCAAAATGTTACTCATTGCTGAAAAGACCAGCTTGAACCAGAATGCATTTCTACACTGCTAGTAATTTTGCACTCTAGCAAAAGGATTTCTGATGAAATAGGATAAAGCAAGCTTACTAGTTCGGCTGGTTTAACATAAAGGGTTCACATAAAAAGTTATAACAAATTATTTCTAATATATATATTTATATATACACGTATAGATAGATTGTGTGTGTGTGTGTTTGTTTGGCAACCGATATAAAGCTGAAATAAAGTATACATATTAAATGAAACAAACAAAAATAAATATATATATATATATATATATATAAATATATATTTAATATATAATAATCTATCAATAATAGTAAAATAACACTGGTTCCAAACCTGTACAAACACTTTCTCTCTTTCATGAAACACAAAATAAGATATTTAGGAAAAATGTCTTTCGTATAATAAAAATCAGCAATACGTCTAAAATGAAAATTAAATATCCCTTTAAGACGCCTGGTATGGACACTGAATACCAACAGTAGGTGATCAGCGTCCAAAAACAACATTTGCTGGTCTTTTTGACAGGGTTTCTAAAAATAACTCTAGAAAATGAAAACACTGGTATTAAAGAAAAGGAAGTTTTCCCTCAGCAGTAAACAAGATTTATTTTTCAGCTATCTATAATCCAGCTGTTTGCAATTATTCTCAGCTGTGGAGGGCTTTATTAAAAGCTTACAAAAGGGGAGAGCAATAGCTGCACTGGGGGCCTGTTCCTCAGAGAGAAAGACTCAGATGTGTGCTTAATGCAGCTTCAAAATAGTCTTCAAAACAAAACAAGGGTATTCATCAGCTCCTTCAGAGCATTCCTGCATCACTCAACGAGCCACTGTGCATTATGTATTGCGTTACCGTTCAGGGGACGTGACCTGAGTACTAGGAATGGGGAAACAGAATATCTACTCAAACTAAAGCTTAGGTTAAACAAAGGGTGAGTGGGAATGGGACATCAAATTGGGTGTTCATTACCTCCGGTGTCTGAGAGCTTTCCCCGATAGATCTTATCCTCCACCACGTCGGTCCAGTAAAGCAAACTGCGGTTGAAGTGGAAGTCGAGAGCAATGGTGTTCCGCAGGCCGGGCACGAGTAGGCTGTAGTCACGTTTATGAAGGTCGATTCGTCTGATCTCATGCCGGATAGAGAAGATAACAAAAGCCTCAAAGGGATCTTGGAGAAGAAACAAATTGATTATTAGCACCCCACACCTGTGCATTAGAGGTTATAAGAGCATCGTGCTTTGTGTTGAAGCGTCTGCCATGCACATTTGTCTGTGCACAACAACTAATTAGTCTTTTAGCTGATGCTTTTTGTATGAAAAAGATTTACAGGGGCACTAATATTAGAGAAACCTGAGCATAATGGTAAAAGACACACCAACCTTAATTCCGTTTAAGTCATCCAGGTATATCAAATATAAAAAAGGAATAAAATAATTAAGAATAATACATTTTCTTGCTACTGTATAATGAATTTGCCAGACCAGCTCTAGAACTACAACATTATCCCAGAAAAAAAAAGGTACATTTCTATAGCTACCACATAAAGCCTGCTGAGAGCTATAAATGCGGCTGTCTGCTATAACAAGAACTTACTCTCAGGAACTACATACGTCACAAAATGCATAAAATACCACACAGATGCTTGTTGTCATATTCTGACTAATGACCCAAATTCAGATTCCCTGAGACAATTTAAAAGCATTTGGCAGGCATGCTGCTGTAAAGACATTAGCTGCTCAATGGGAAGCTCTTGTCTGCATATCCCGCTGTCATTGTATTACTGTTGCTTTTATTGTTGTGCACTGTGGACAGATCCACAACGGATGGACAGGAATGCAAAGTGAAGTTATTTCACTTAGAATCATGAAACTAGTCTAGAAAAAAATAATTCTACTTCTCTAACAAATTTCAGTATGTTTCCCATACAGCGATACTCACAACTGCTTATAATATTTAATGCCGTTTTTCTTGTCATTTCTGGATACATACTGTATGAACTGCTGTTGCATTGGAAGACCTGTACTTTTTTTTTCATTTTAAAATATGTATGTATTTATTTTATTTATTTAGGCTATTGAATCGATTAATTGTGATTAATGGCATTTAAATTTTAGATTTGTGTTTACATACTGTAATCATACGTGTATACTATGAATATTTATATAAATATAGAGTATAAGAACACACACGTGCATGTATATTTAAAAATATTCACATACATACATACTGTTACATTTTATATTTACATATAGGCCTTTATATATATATATATAGTATGTAAATATTAGATATATGTTAGAAGAGTTTAACCAGGCTGTCAGTGTGAGGCAATTCCAAGAGAAATACATATTTTTCAACTTTGAGGAATTTAAATACCTGTGCTGTGGCAGCTCTCTCCATCTGGATCAAGTCTCCAGCCCGAATAACAGGAGCACTTGACAGTGGTCTTATGCTGTTCGCATATCTGACTGCATTTCAGGTGAGCAGAGCAGTAGTCCACTGTCTCGCATGTACGGTTGTCAGAGCCAAGATGGTGTCCAATGGGACATGAGCATACCACCCCTTTGCTGGGGATCACTGCACACTGGTGACTGCAGCCTCCATTACCTTGCAAACATTTCTCTGGAACAGACAAGAACAGCATGAGTGAGGACAAAAACAGAATCAATTTGAAAGGCTGGTGATATGGAGCCATGTTTGCAGACATATGAGATTCAAGGTGCGAATTGAAACAGAAAAGCCTCTGATGAACATAGACCAATGGCTAGCTTGGATTGAACATTTGCACAAGACTAAAGGCTTATCGCTCTATGCCTCAAAAGTTTTGGCGTGTCTTTTTCAACTAGGCCGTTACTCTAACCTAATCAACATCACCAGCCAAGTGCGTCACAATAATAAAGAATTACTTTATTCATGAGGCAGATTCAATGAGAAACCACAGGTCTGAATTATGTCCCACTTTAGCCACCGCTCAGGCCAAACAAACTCATTCAATGTTGGAAATGGCTTTTTCTTAAGTTTAAAACTAGGTCTCAGATACATCATCTCTTTTCAGAACAGATCAGACGAACTCCGGCACTCTTAGACTCTCATCTCTAATGGATAAGCTTTTTCCTTTCATCGAAGCACCTGGTCCTTTTTACGAGAGAAAGACAAAGGGGAGGGAACTCACAGCTTGCAAGGTCTTTTTGCCTCTACTGATTATGATGATCCCCTCTATGGCCGCAAGAGAGAATTGAATTTTCTTCACAGGGGGCCCTGGAGTCTATACGGAAGTGAAGAATAGCTGTTTCCCAAAGGTCACAAATGGCACTGAGTCCTGCTGCGCTGGTCAGAGTTAGTCAGTCACCTCAAGGTCCAATGGCACAATCTAATTGGCAATAAGAGGCCCGAGCCAAACGCAGGCCTAGTCAGACAGATAATGTGCCTCGTCCTCACAACATGAGCGGTGGGCTCCCATGGGTGCCTGCTGGCAATGCGCTGAAAGTCACTGAAATGTTTGTCTAGTCGCATTTTGAGAGAATTATACATCGGTGACTCTCAGGAGATACTTTCCCAAGTGAGGGCTTTAGAGGCAAACGGATCCTCATGTTTAGCTCTCATTCAGAAGGGCTTCATGTTTTCTTGTGCTGGTAGCTTACAGACATGTGTTGGCTTTCCATTACACACACTCAAGGACACAACACAAAGAAATTCCAGCAGCCCCGAGGAACATGCCGTGTGGGCATAAACAAGGTATTATCAAAATCTCTTCACCCATGGAAAGGTAAACACAATACATATTGATTTGCTCAAGCGTATGAGTCCGAATCTATATAGCTCAGGTATTTTATTCTCATTGGTTAATTAGTGTTTTTCATGGTTTGGCTTCCTGTGTACTGATAGAACTACTCCGCTTGACTATCCAGCATTACTTGCAGAAGTGACCAGACTTTATGTAATAGCACAGCTGTTTTCAATAAGCATTAGACCCAAGGTTTAGTGAATGCGGTTGTGAATGCAAGCATTATGAACTAAACATTGCACACTTGCGACACTGTGACACCTGCATTGATTAAAGACCAAATGAATTCCAAAGCCACAGTTTCCAGGGATTTACAGTGATGCATAAATATTTTGTATCAACTTTAAAATTACAATAACTAAAAATAAAGCTACTTTTAATAAATGCTAAATAATAATAAACACTACTTTACAGTGATGTAAAGCATGGGTAACTATGGGTAAAGTTAGCTTCTTAGTTGTCAAGCTGTAAAAGTTATTTTGTTAATATAGCAAAAAGGCAATATATATTAAGTACTTTTTTAACGCTAAATAATAAAACACTCCTATGTAGCAAATACTAAAACTCTGTACATAACATAAAGAGTGGCATTATGTTATGAAGCATCATCTCCAGCTCCCACATACACACCCGAAGACACTTATATAACAAAGTGTGGTGATCTGAGGAATTACACAACCAAGAAAACGTTGAAGAAGAATATTACTGATGAACCGGTGAAATCAGTGGAGAGGTGCTCAGTTCTCTGACAGCTTGCCACACTTCACCATTAGCCCTTGGTGAGGTTTAGGGTTGAGATGAACCGGACCCTCCCCAGACGTTCCAGCAGTTCGTCCAACCGGGTCATAAGATAGCTGTCAAACTCTGAGACCTGGTTGAGGTGACGGAAGTCGTTGCAAAAGCAGAGGGTGCCATCCGGGTTTTGGGACCATCAAGATTGGGACTGGACCAGGCGCTGTGTAATGGTTCAACTTTAGCATCTCACTGATCTCGTCCTCGATAGCCTGCCTCCAAGCCTCAGAAACCCGGCAGGGGCGCTGCCTCACGTTGACTCCTGGTGGTGAAATCATGTTGGATAACGTGGTCTTCTCAAGTCGAGTGGAAAACACATCGGAGAACTGACTGACCAGATGTTGCAGCTCTCTTTTCTGGGTGGCGGAAAGG
Source organism: Enteromius thamalakanensis (assembly GCA_032357475.1). Taxonomy (NCBI): domain Eukaryota; kingdom Metazoa; phylum Chordata; class Actinopteri; order Cypriniformes; family Cyprinidae; genus Enteromius; species Enteromius thamalakanensis. Next base: position 14,510,867 of record JAUCMT010000160.1, on the reverse strand, counting down.
TGTTCTCCCATGCCGACAACCACGGGATCTACACTGGCCAGAGCGGAGAGCTGCTTGCTGGTCCCCACTTACCTTTTCAGGAGGTTTACATGATAGAGCTGCTCCTCCTGATGCCTACTGGGCTGGCGGAGTCGGTATGTTATTGCCAAAATTGCCAATAAAACAAAAACTATTGGCCTAAGAATATTTTACAAGAAAATACTATTTCAGTTGAATGTGTTACTACCATTTCTTTATAATTGTTAGAAAATATTTTAAAAGACTACAATTTTTCGAAGTAATACTATTTGGTATTATTCATTGTTCTGCTAAGTAAACAGTTTGTTACCCTAACTGCAGTCTATTTACAGTTGCTTAGCAACATAATGTATGTTGTACATTAATGTATAATTAGTAGTCACAGGTTCAAATTTATTCAGCTTGGCTTATCCAATCCAAAATTACAGTTGTAATCCTTCATATTTGATCAAATCTCCTCATACATTCATATTTTATAATTTTATCAAAGCCTTGCATGCACTCACCACAGAAAGGACCCTCATCAGAATGGTCAGCACAGTCATTTCTCCCATCGCAGATCTTGTTGGGGGGCAGGCAGGTGCTGGAGTCATTGGCACAGGGCTGAGTGGGGGGTTTACAGACGGAAAACTCACACGATTCCTCATCTGAGCGGTCTTCACAGTCATTGTCACCGTCACACACCCAGCTCTTGCTGATACACTTCCCTTGGGACACAACATTCAGTCAGACCGCTATATAAATCAAGCTGTCAAGCTTAATTTGTTGTTTGTAGGTGAGCATGAAGATAAATCTGGGTAAATTTTAAAAGGTGGCGGAACATCAGACTGGCATGACATCAGATGAATACAGAAGCTTCAGTTTAATTAACCCTCGAGACCCACTGCAACATTTGTAAACATAGTAAAGCTCATTAATTAAATTAAAGATATTAGATTTGAAATATATATATATTTTTTTTAACTTAGCGAAATGACACTTTATAAAGTAACAGAATTCTGCTGATATAGTGAAGTTTAAGGCTTCTAGGTTCTAGGCTTCTAGGATTTTATAAAGGTCAAAGCATCTGCACTAGAGTGCTATAAATTTACAGGGGATCAGAACACAGTATGAATACTCCAGGACCATGAGGGTTTAGAGGCTGCCAGAGAGATGCTTTGAGATGAATACGTCCAAGTTTCAGCCACCAAGCTTCATGGATTTGTTTTAGTGACTAATGCAAACCAAGACTGCATTTACTTGATCAAAAATACAGTAAACTGGTACTATTGTGAAACATCATTGACACACACACACACACACACACACACACTCTCTCTTCTGTGTCACATGATACTAATCAGGAAACATATTTTTTGAGTAATTACATTTTTAACAATTATTGTGCATCTCTGCTGTCTAAAGGGATCAATTAAAAAAAAAAAGAAAAAGAAAAAATGTACTGCCTCCAAACTTTTAAATGTTGTATTTTGAAAAATTGAAAACCCAGAATTGAAAAAAAAGACGTACGGCAGTTTCCATTTGTTCAGTCTACCTTCATGATCAGATAAACAGGTGAACACACTTTAGTCTGTTTCTGAGCCTGTCAAAATGATCTGGAATTTGGCATTCGGTGTGCAGTGCAGTGGTCTGGAAAGAGTGTACACTGCTGCTTTTTAGCACACTTTTGACATCAAAAGGAATAGGAACAAAACAACGAACAATTCTTGAGCTCTTTTATGGCTTGGTTGTAGATGTCTTTTCAAGGCAATCTTTTACAATTAGGGTGACTGCTACATCAAAAAGCCCCAAGTTGATTGATTTCACTATGGTCTGAGTGGAGAAAACTTCTGATAGAAACAAATTACACCAAATACGTTCAAAAGAAACACAGGAAGCTGAATTCTGCACATAATACTTTTTGTGTGGAGGTGAGATGTGTAATTTTTTCCCAATACACTCTTCTACCGCTGCTTAATATGAGCAAGCTACAGCATTTGTATGTTTGTTTCTTAATAAATGCAAACATCAGTGGCATTAGGAAGAATTTACTCTGCGTGTTCCAGGATCCAGACAAACACAAAAACATTTGCTTAACCAGAGGTGCAAATTAGGGACCAGACTGTCAGTTTGACTGACCAATGGCACAATGAGAAGTGTTCGTGAAACCTTCAGATTTCTTTATTTTCCATCTGTTGTGCTAGCAGCACCGAAATTACCTTACCTTTTTAGTTTAATGTCATAGCTTACTCTGAATATAAAACAATGACGCTGCTACTAAAATACACTTCTCTGTGAATCATTCTAGCTCATACCATTCATCTCAGCTGTTTTTCATAAATACGAATTCTAACATACAGAGATATTGCAAAGGATTGCACCATGTAACGAAAAACAGACTGGATTTATCATCTGACTCAATTTGCAAGAGGAGAAGATAACTGAATGCTCAAGGATGACATTGTGGTATAAAATATCACCCGCTGCTTCACAGAATTTAACAGGTTTGATACAGTATATGTACAGAGAACACAAGGACAAGATATAGTTGTAGGCCAGTGGATGAAATAAATATAAGGTCAGTACAGATTAACTGGTTTTGAGGAACACCTGGTAGGCTCACCTGAGCTTTTGCAGGTAAACTTGGCCAAGGGATCACACATTCTTTTGACGCCTTTGCAGTTTGTTTCATCACTGCCGTCTTCGCAGTCTTTATCCCCATCGCAGCGCCAGCGCTCAGGAATGCAGGTCCCATCAGCACGGCAGTGAAACTCCTCTCCACTGCATTCCACAGGAGGCAAAGCTGGACAAAAAAAGATTGATCTAGGATATTCTGATTCATAAACAAATTACTTTAATAAGTCGGTTCTTTTTGGTAAATAAAACACATACAAATGACCAATGTAGCCATGTGTGCCAAGAAGTGTGTTTATATTTTAGTCAAAAGAAAAGATTCAGCCGTCCAGCGTAGTCCAATTACATCACAAATTTGAATCAAACAAGCACAGTGTGATCAGTACTCCAGTTCCTAAAAGTTATTGAATCAAACACAACCAATTCTAAACAAATCAGTTCATATCTGCGAATAGAACACAGATGTTGTTCCAATTCCAAACAAATGACTCTCAGACTCTTTTAGTGAATGAAAAAAACAAACAAAAAAACAACTGGCGTGACCACTGCAGTCCATTTCTTTCACAAATTAATTTTAGTGCAGCAAACACATATAGTATAATAATAGTAGTTTCATTCAGTGAATAAAAAAATCCAACTGTGAACATTTATGGTACTTCCAACAGGGAAAAAACACTGAAATTGTCAACCAGCAAACTAAAAACACAGCTAAGGATTAAAAATAGCAAGTTAAATGGAAAGGAAAATAAAAGTTTTTAAAGCTCATACTGTAGGCTCTCGCACTTCAACCAGCCTTAATAATGTTAAACTGGTGGTGTTTTATCAAGCATACTTCAAGACTTCCTCTTGTCACTTTAATAAATATTTAAATATTCTTTCCGACACTGGCAAAGACTTTAAGTGTCTCCGTGCTTCAGCGCAAAGGACAGGGGGAGGATTTCCTTCAAGACAAGCTCAAAAGAAAAGCCTTTTTTACATACATACATACTTCATACAAGTGTATTTATACACCAAACCCACCTTGATCTCCTGCCTGCCATCAAATAAAAAACAAATGGCCTCTTAAAAAAGGAATCTGGTAACATTTACAAACCCTTAAAGACGAAAGGGCCCCCTACTTTGCTTATGGCTAATGCTAAGAGTAACCAGTGTCTTCTCCACTTTACACACACAGAGCATGTGTTATACAATCATCTGAGCCATTGGCTGGGAGGATATGAGACGGACAAACCCTCAGAGACTGACAGGAGCTGAGGACCTCCGTCAGGAGCCTGTTTGATAAATGGCTCCAACATTTCTGTGACAAGCTGGTGAGCTGAAAGCATTGGAGGACTCGGCCTCAGCTTTCAGAGGTAATTACAGCAGATTAAAAGATTCAAATCTGTAAGGTGGTTCCCTAGTGAGCTTAGATGAGATTAGATCTGTCAAGTGAAGAAAGAGAGAGAAAGTTTTAAACTTGTGTTCCTGAAATTAGGGACATTGCACCAAGCTAATTACAAGCAAGACTGACTTGATCGCTATCATTCAGCTCTTTGTTAGTCTGCTAATTAGTCGTGTTACACAGATTCTCTGGGAACCACTCGATAAGTTGGTTAAGTTGTTTGTGTACAGAAACAAACACAAATGCAGTTTTAATTAACGTAACAGGGTAACTTGATCTCTCTAAATGCTATTTGATTACTCTGATGCTTTCATTGGCCATACTTTTCTTTTACATTTTTATATTTGGTTATAATGGGATATTGGGCAGTATCTCATTATATAATAAATTGGAACATCTTGTGATTTTCAGTCTGTGGCAGGCATTTTGCGTATGGCTCATTGTCATTTTGCCATAATTTCTGTCATGACTGAAACTGTCTGAGAGTACCGGGAATTGCTACTGCTAAAATATCCCAAGACATGCTGCTGTAAAAGCGTAAGAATTGCTGTAGCTGCACATATAATATGCATGAAATCACTCCACAGCAGATCTATACAGGTGGAGCTGGGGAAGGTGGAGGGTTTCTGATGATGCAACTGCTGCAGAAAGCATTAGCTGAGTATTAAAATGTCATTGGCTGCCGAAACAAAAATAAATGTATATATATATATATATATATATACATACACACACAAACATGTAAATAATGATGTCATTATGTCAGATTGAGTTATCACCTATGACATCTACAGGATTTATTTATATGCTGTATTACCATTTGCAATTTCTGGTTATACTCGAATTACATTTTATTGGCTCCTAAGGATATATAACAAACTGATGTGCAAATTAACAGAACGTGTAGGGCTTCTTACAAGTTTTTAAGAATTTAAAAATGCTCACAGATGATGCGATTCAAAATTTATTGATCTGGTGTATAATGTGCATACCGAAAATAACAGCTTCATGGACCATGGCAAAAACACACACACACACACACACACACACACACACACACACACATATGTCTGGTTTGCCATCTTCGTGGGGACTCTTCATAGGCGTAATGGTGTTTCTACTGTACAGACTGTATGTGGTATT
>JAUCMT010000160.1:14480363-14491044 GCA_032357475.1 Enteromius thamalakanensis | reverse complement strand
TTAGCCACTTGCCAACTCGTTGGCGTTTTCTCAATACGGAGCGAATCAGGGCTCTCAGGCATAAGACCCAGTCTGTCTATACGACATATTTCTCCGTTCCCTCCATCAGGGAACGGGGGTTACAATAGTAACCTAGACGTTTTTGACCCTAGTGAAGTGGTTATATAGCGTGCAAAACAAAGAGAAAGTTAAGTTTAATTGTAAATGGCAGACAGGTCGTCATTGGCTAGTGTTTGATAGTAAAAATGTGGTCATGTTTTGTCAGATTTGACATGAGTAGACGAAAGAAAAAAATAAAACTAACAGTTTCGTGGTGGGGAACATCTAGTGGCATTCATAATCTCTTATTTTCACCACGTAAAAATTTGTCTAGTGGAAATTCTGATTGGCTGGTAACTTCAGAAAGTTTTGTCTGGTGATCAAAAAAGTTCATTTCAAGCCCTGTACATATATATATATATATATTTATGTTATTTATGTTTTCTACGACTCCCATGGCAACATGTACTGTAACTCATATGAACTGGGTAAGTGATATTTGAAAAGTGATTGGGTCAACGTTTAGACATGATCCTTTTCCTAGTAAGTGTGCTTAAGGGATTTGTTGCCTCTAAGTACTACTCAGCGGTCAACGCAAGCTCTTCTGTCTCATCAATGATAGAAGCTGTACTTCATGTGCACCACATAAAACAGAATTGGAGAGAGGGCGAGTCAAGCGCTTTCTGTCCCAGTGTGTTGGCTACGTGACCCCATGCATTATTCAGAAGGCAAACAGCATGCTCCAAGTTTCACCCTGCACTGTTCAGAATGTACCAACATGAAGGGTCTAACCAAAATGAGCAAAGATTGCATGGCATTTTCCACAAGTGCAGCACAAAACAAGGCCTTTAAGTCTTGTTATTATTTATTTTTTCGTATTTTATTATACTAAACCATCAGAAATGTCTCTATCAGATATTTATAAAACAGCATAGTATCATTTTCAGGAGGTCAAACTAAAAAACAACTAAAAATTATACGACCAGTTTCAGATCTTTTTCTATGAGGATTTCATAAATGTTTAGCAATACACACTGAAGGAAAAAAGTTATTTAATAGAACTCGATATTAAAGGTGCGGTTGCAGGATTTTAGCTCAAATTAAATTTTTATCTCAAACCGTATGCATAACCCCTTAATCGTCTTGCTCTCTGCCCTCTGAATACATTGGGAAAATGTGTTCATCACAACAAAAACAAACTTCGGCCAACCAATCAACAAGAAGAGGTGGGGATAATAAACCCCACCTTTTCTTGCCGATTGTTTGGCCGAAGTTTGTTTGCGCTCATTATCTCGACCTCTTCTTGCCGATTGGTTGGCCGAAGTTTGTTTTGTTGTGATGAACATCCTGTACCCATAGTGTTTGTTTCGGTATTGCAGCCTCTGTATTGTCTTTCGAGAGCGGGTTTTTTCCCAATGTATTCAGAGGGCAGACAGCAAGACGATTAAGGGGTTATGCATACGGTTTGAGATAAAATTAAAACAAGCTAAAATCCTGCAACATCGCATAGAGCACCTTAAATAGGCATTTATTATACTATTAAAAAAAAACACTAGGGTTGAAATTTAGCCTAAATTAGTAACAAAACTATATTTTTATATTTAATGGGAACTTGTTTTATGATGCTTTTCCTAAAATTTAGATTTAAGTCACCTAAGCTTAATACTAATTGTTTATGTTAGAAGTTTATAAATTAATACTCCAATACCCTAATCAATGAATCAATCAATCAACCGTGCATCTAATATTTTACAAATGAATCAATGAATTAATACATTTAAAAATAAATACCTGTCACATATACCCTAATTTTCCAATTGTTAGGTTGGTAAATCAAAAATACAGTAAATACAGTAAAACAAAAGCCTTGTTTCTGTTATATTAAATTATGTTATATACTGTCACTTTTGATTCATTTAATGCTTATACTAAATAGTGGCCTGGTTTCATAGATGGGGCTTAGCCTAAGCCAGGATTAGACCATAGTACACTTTTAAAAATGTACCTGTGAAAAATAAAAAATAAAACATTACTGGTGTACAACTTAGGACATTAAAACATTAGCACTAACATGTTTTAAGATCAGTCAGGACAAGATTTTTTCAGTTGAAAAATCTCAAATTTAAATTTACGCTAGGACTGGGCTAAAGCTTTGTCTTTAAAAACCAGGGGATTCTTTTCTTACATTGAGCATGAGAAAGCGCATGAGACAGTCCTTAAACTAGAGCATCAAGCTAGATCAACAATGAGTTACACTGTGGAGTTTATGCACCATGTGCTGGTATACGAGTTTACAAAACCAGTTTTGACCAACTGACAATTCCACAGTTTAGAAAACATCCTCCTGGGAATGAATATAGGACAGCTATGAAGTGAGCATAGAGTAGAAAAAAACATCAAAAAATAAACTGGGAGTTCTCAAATGGAAAGAGAGATGTAAATCTTGAAAGTCCAAATGGCAGAACACAAGATACTCAAAGAGAGAAAAGAGTTACTGAGGCAAGCAAGTTCATTCTTATCATGTTATCACAGGCTGCTTGTGGCATCAACAGAGAGATGTATACTGTATGGGTGGAAGAGATAAAGAAATCAGGACAGGTGGATGTTATTTCAGGGGGGAAGCCCATCCAGCAGACCAGACAAAGATCAACATGCCACCTGCTCACCTGATAGATGGCCAACCCCTAATGATGGGGACTAACCCCCTTTCTATAAATAAGCCCATAGAGGTGGGTCAAAACAACAGAGCCAAAATTATACTAGAGACTATTAAAATAAAGATTAAATAGGTCTTGAATCATATGTTAAACACTAAACAAAATTTGACATTTTTATAGAAGAATGCATATTTTTATATTATAACTGCCAAATTGATTAAAAGGATTTTGATTCCATATAGTTATATGGTATTTAGATGTTTATATGGTGTTTAATATATATAGGTATTTAAATATGTTTGCCTAATATTCTAATAATGATTAACTTGTTAAAATATCAAAAGTAATAATCTTACTCTAGAATTGAAAACAGCCACAAAAACCTAGCTTTGCTTTAAAGCACTGTACTTGAATCGCTATATTTTGGCCATCGTTCAAAGGTAATGCACTCTATCCTCTAATGCCCTGTTAGAGAGGTCAAAATTTACATCCGCTCCAAATTTCCATCTTCAACTTTTCCCTCAGAGTATGTTTTACCAGCTGTCAAAACAGGACACATCAATGGCACCTCAGAAGAGGTGTGCCTCTCCTTTCCTGTCTAAGCTCTAGCTCCAGAAAGCTTTAGCTTTCCACTCCCAAAGAATAGTGTCAAGAAGTCTGCATGACATCCTCCGAGCTGGCAGTTCAGAAGATGATGCTTTTAATGCAGATTTTAATCACTTCCACACCACTAAAGTTATCCCTTCGGGTATGTCATGCGGTGATGACTAGTAGATAAGCTGGCGTTTTCCTGTTTTACTCACGCAAATGTGTGCAATTTGCAAGTATATGTTGACAAACTCACAAAAAGACAGTTTCTAGCTTCCTGTCTTGCCCCTTGCTTATTTTATTGTTTGTACTGCCATTCAAGATACATTAGCTTCATTAAATGAGAGAGACACATAAATTGTACAAGCGTGAGGTCTGAGCAATGAATATAATTATGGCTCTGAGATAATGAACCCATTGTGTCTGGAAATAATGAAACCATTCTGCATTTGCTTTCCGTCTCTTCAAATCATTTGGTAATCAACACTACTTGGGTTCACTAAAGATGATAAAATCTATTCCAACGTATATTAATTACTTAATGATAAGTGCACGCTTTTAAATAAGCTATTTATTTACAGAGATTTAAAAATAAGTTCATTAAAAAGTACTCAAAGCCCCCTTAAGATACCACGTGGAATGCCCCAAAAGATCTGACGACCATCGACCAATCAGTGTTTTGGTACTTGAGTAGTTTTTAATCAGATAAAAAGAGAGTGAGCAGGTTGTCTGATTGGATCTGAGAGGACTAAGAGTGGTTGTTTCCTCATTGCAGTATCTGGCTTCTTCAGCCTTGGCTGGCTGCACCTCCTCAGGATTCATGAGTTACTCTCACACCCAGGGAGGGTGATAATGAGATTGGCTCTGGGCCATCAAACTCACCTTTTTACTGGCCATGCCATGTCAGCTTACTGGTACACACACACACACACACACACACACACATTAACCAGAGCAGAGACGGAGATATGCGTAGATGGGTGCGTACATGCTTCACTACTGCCTGGCCTCTGAAGCCATACAGTGTAAACAAATGTTAGTAAATAAACTGGAATGAGGACTGTTCATTCAGGCCAGGTGGAAAGTGAGTAGAGCTAAGCATTTCATTACAGATTGCAAATGTTGATGTAAAGGAAGATTACTTGTGTTTTTCCAAGCACATTTCCACCAGATTTATTGGTAAAACCTCATTTTTCTACTCACTTTAAAAAATTCTGTTGACTATAAGTAACTTTGCAACTATATATCAACCAGCAGTCCACAACAGAGTGTTATTAGATTGCCTACTTAAAGGTGCAGTATGTACCTAAAATTGACAGCTAGCGGGTTGAAATGTGTAGTGCAAAAACAAAGGCATTTTAGAGTAGAATTACTGGTATTATTTTTCAGAGAAACAGATACATGATTTCTAATTTTTTTTTTTTTTTTTGCCATTAGAAGAGTCAAAAACTTGTAACTTTTAGACACTTTGCAAATGTAGTACATTTTAATTTATTCTACAAAATCCAACCCTAATCTCCTAATACTCTTATATTAGTTAATTGACATGTGCTTGCTTATAGTTAGTAGAATGTCTAAAATGGATTGTTGAAATAAACTAATTTTTCAAAATAAAAAAATGAAATTAATTCACATCTTAAAATAGAATATTACTCTTGAATTTAACTCTATACCCTTACTTTATTGAGTATGCATGAACTATAAATATGCTAATTAGTCCCCGCCTCCACTCAAACACACCCAGCTCGAATCTGCTCCACTTTCACTCAGTTAACTGAAGTAGTAAATGCTACACAAAGGCAAGTGGCAATCTTGGCTTGATGGTTATTGCTATGTCATTCACTGCCATTTCGAGAATGAATTCTCAAGTGAATTTATGCAAACATAGAACGGATTACAGCATAGAAAGTGCGCAAAAATCACTCCTCTGACAATCACTGAAAGGCCGTCACTCAACGTAGTTCATCCTGTTCTAACAAACTTATGTTATAATCAATGAATGATATTTACATTGTATCCACACCTATTTATGAGGGCCTAGAAACAAAATGTTTGAGCGGTGATTAGATTTTGGCTAACTAAAACACCTCTGAATAGTCACTGCACTCAGGACACAAGCACAAAAACATTAAATGGAAACATTTGACCAGATCTGAAAAGCCCTGGTAGTTAAATAATATAAAAAATAAAAATAAGCACATCCAATCTTAATAAGAATGTCTATAAGAATTTGAAATTATTGTATAATACATCTTCAACATGCATGATTGTGATGATGTTCTTTCTACTGTACCAATTCAGAGGATCCACCACGATGGCTCTAGGGTGAGACATGTCTCCCTCCAAAAGAGTTTTCCTGGTTTCTGATGCTCGCTCCAGCCTAGCCACGCTGATGGTTTTTCTGTAGCCATCGTTGGTCCAGTAGAGATTATTTCCAATCCAATCCACTGAAATCCCCTCCACATTATCAAGATCTGTAAGAGCACACAATTTAGCTGCTGAAAAGCTGTTGTCGAAAAAATAACAACCTTTGTACCATTTATTTGATTTCAATTCATGCAATTTCAGGTGTAAACATAGTCTTTGTGTAAGAAAATGAAGCAACTTTACAAACTGAAAACACAAATAACATAGCAATAATGCAAAATGTCCAGTGATTACCATCTTTGAGAATTGTTTCCCGACTGCTTCCATCAACTTTCTGCCGCCCTATCAAAAAACTTGTAGTATCTGCGAAGTAAATGTTTCCTGTTTCAGCATGATAGTCAAGAGCTCTTGGATTCACCAAGTCCTCAATAGGAACCATGTGCTCATTGCTAGACTTCACATTCATGTCCAAACCCCGGATTATCCCAGGACGTCCCTTTCCATAGAAGAGGAATAGATCATTCTTGGGTTCTGTGAAAACGGATAATTAAAATATTAACATACATGTAAGTCCTTCCATGATATGTACACTACAAATATGTACAGTGTAATGGTTCTCATTATGGCTGCATATTGTTGAATGCAAAGTAAAAAATAAGTATATTTATGTATTAAAAAAATGTCATACATTACAAATATCTTTGCTGCTAATTTCAGATGATTTAAATCTGTCTTGCTGAATACAGGTATTTAATAAAATCTAAATAAATATTTCTTGATGTAAAAAAAAAAAAATCAACATTGCAAATAATATGAAATTATTTCTAAATGATGTAACAATTCCTGAAAATTCCATATTAACATCACAAAAATAATTGCAATTTTAAACAATAATAGAAAATAGTTATTTTAAATTGTAATACTTTTTCACAATATTATGGCTTGTATTTTTATTTATTTATTTATTTTTTGCAAATATATTGAGTTAAAAACAAATAATTCAGAATTATTCCAAATGTTTAAACAGCAGTGTATAATGTTTTTCTTTGATCCCAAATCAGTTGTGAGAAGATCTATAAAGCCCAATACTGGCAGTGGCAGACGTGTTAAGTTACAGAAATGAATGGAGCAATCAGCCCCACTTAGCATCCCCAGGCAAAAATTATCTTGATTGAGAGGTTTCATTTGACAAGCTCCAGCAATGATATTTTTGTTCACTGGGACTTTGTTTAAACAATAAATCTCCTGTTGTCAGATTAACACAGGCACACAACAAAGGCTGAGGTTACCCATGGGTTTGCAACAAGCTCAAATAAATTAACCTCTATTCACAGAGGGGATAAAACAAAGGGCGGCCTGGCCTGGCCTGTTTGTTATGCACCAGGCCGATGGGAAAGGAGGATGATTCTGGGTAAAGAGAGGGACCTCACCTCAACATCCACCTCTTCCCTTATGGGACCACATCAGTGTGGGTGAGACCACATAGATATCACTTCGATATATCATTCTGAGTGGAAAAGCTCCACTACCTTGAAGACAATTAAGACCTATATATCAAATAACACAGGGGCTACTAAATAAAGCCAGCCATAGTAATTTAGCATAGCTTCTTATCTGATGGAAAGAGGCAGGAAGTAGAACATTTGGGTGGTTGTATAAATCAGAAATGCAGCGCTTGGTTCATTATTGTAGTCACTTCATGCTTAACTCAGGATCGTCATTAATTGACCCATAGCTTTCATTGTCAACTAAGTAAAACGTCCATTGATCAGGAAGATCTGCCTATAGGGGAGCAGAGTGGAAATGGCAGTAATGGCAGTAATGAATCATGCTATAGGCAGTCAATAAAATAACATCACAACCACGTGGGCCAATCTTCTTAAAAGTTCATCTCCATCTCTGTCAATCCGAGTCAGTGCCAAGACTGGCGCAAATGCAGAACCGCTCAATCTTCCCGCTTAGCAGTGTAACAACACACACATTTCAATTTCCAGCTCTAGATGGCTAACGAGAATCGAATAGAACAAACACATATTCCATCAACATTTCTGCAGGGATGACGTGACATTAGGTTTCATAGAATCATTGGGTACATTTTTTTTCATTTGAATGGCAGAAAAGAAATATATTTCTATTAGGGTTGTCAATCGATTAAATAAAAAAAAAAACAATAAGGAATTACAGAATTTATGTAACTGCAGGTTTTTACTTTTGGGGGGAAATCTGACAGCTTTCTGACCTTCCTAAAGTCAGCAATGGAATAACCATGTTACATCATGTGATATTTTATGAAGCTATGAAAATACTTTTTGTGAACAAAGAATATATCGTGCTGCTCGTGTGAATTCACAGGGGAGACTGACCTGAAAGAGAAGAAATCATTGAATAGGTCCACTATCTTTGCTTTCTCTGCGCACAAAATGTATTCTTATAGTTTCCGAAAATTAAGGTTGAACCACTGATGCAACAATGACTATGTTAACAATTCTCTTTTGTGGGTCATGAATGTGGTAGTTGTGTTGCTGGGGTCAGAAAGCTCTTGGATTTCATCAAAAATATCTTAATTTGTGTTAAGATATATATCTTAATAAAGTTTCATGGGTTTGGAACACCATGAGGGTGACATAATTTTCATTTTGAACTATCTCTTTAAGATTTCAAGACAAATTTGAATGATTCTACTTGATTGTCTCTTATTATAAGTTTATGAAAAATAATACTTTAGAATATGTAAGACTTGTTAACTACGACTTTTCCCTCAATAAATTCTTCATTTCTTGCCTATTAATTGTTAGTAAGGTAGTTGTTAAGTTTAGGTTTTAGCTAGGATTAGGGATGTAGAATAAGGCATTAATATGTGCTTAATTAAAAGTAATAAATGGCTAATATTCTAGTAATATGCATGCTTATAAGCAACAAATAGGTGTAACTGTAAAATAAAGTGCTAACGTTGTTTTAAACAAGATATGTCAGGCTCTTGATACAATGATGACTTCTCAATCATGATTGTACTACATTGCATTACATTTGCCCCTATAATAAAAACTACAGAGCATTGATCATAAACTTGTTTAGGTTTTGTCTTTTAGTAAAGGTACTATTATTTGATAATTTAGGCTTACAGGGTTAAAATTTACACCAACAGACTTAATTATTATTAGTAGTAGTAATATTATATTATTATAATCGTTATCATTGTCAATCTGGCTATTTCAGAACAACACATTTGAACAGCTACAGTGCACAAAAGTGAGGCTGTAAACTAAGGTGGACTGACTTTTGCAGGACAGCCCATCACTTCCCAGGCTGAATCCGGTACGACAGCGGCAGCTCCGGGATTTGTAGCTCCCGCTGAGAAGGCAGATGTGCGAGCATCCTCCTGGTTTACCATAAGGGTCGACTTCACACGCATGGCCCTTGACTGAAGAGAGGACACTGGTGTCACTTTTGCAATTTGCATATTCATATATACACATAATCTTGAAGAATGTATTGTAGTTTAATATATATATATATACACAGGATACAGAACCTGAAACAAAAGCCAAATAGTGATGCATATGATGCAGAAAAACAAAGCAAAAAAATACCAAAACAGAAGCATAGATATGCCTGCTATTCGGTCTAAACAAGCAATTCAAATCAAACGCATACTTTACCTTTCGGTTGACTGAGCTTGTGGTAAACCCGTATTGTTTTCGCATTTCCTATGCTGGTTAGCGTCTCCGGGTCTGTGACATTAAAGCGATTTATCCGTAAGATGTCCACCACTGCTCCACTGGAGGGATCAGAGCGAGTTGCGTACAAGTAGTCCTCAAAGACAGCTAATCCATGCAGGTGGGCCACCTAGAAAAAGGAGCATTGACTTCTTCAGGTTGATTAGAACACCCAGAACCTACATAAGCTAGGTAATATCACCTTGTAAGCTCAACAGAAACAGAAAAGCACAGATACAGTCCTTGTTATTTCCCTTCTAATTCAACATCAACATTCAACATCAAATTAGCCATTAGCTGAAGCTGTTATTAGGCTTAATTTGACCTGGCAACAACCCACAATCTGAATAAAGAGGTGCAGAATTGCAGACAGGCTGAAGGTAAGGGAATCATGTTGATATGCATTCAGGCAGTTCAAGGCGTTCTGCAGGGTCAGCCAGAGTGCATGTGTTTTTCTCTAGGGACACCTCGATTCTGTGCGGTGATTGTAGCCTATCTCTGCAAGCAACATGTGACAGGAGCAGACCTGGGAGCGCTGAACACTGCCTGCAAATACACACACATTGAAATGTGCATTGTGCCTCACCTAAACCCACAGGGAGATAATTCATCCTCTCCCTCCCTTACTGCAAGAGGTACAAAATAGTGGCAAAATAGTGTGACTCATAATGCTTTTCCTGTTTAAATTTATAGTCAGATACTCACCATTCCTCCAGGGCAAGAGAGGATTTTCCAGTGTCCAAAAAGTATTTGAACACATAATGCACAACTAAAATGTAAATTTTGCCATTCAAGCAATTACTTTTAATCAGCTGGCCTTGAGATCGGTTTTAGTACATATATAATATAAGTTTACACAGGGGTCTATAATGCAGTATTAACATTTCGTAATGATACTACATGATATACTGTATACCTCTGAACATTTTTTGGGTCGGTACAGCTTCTGAAAGAAGGATTATTAGCATTCATAACATGTTGGTTGTTTATTAGTACTTACAATGCACATATTATGTAGGGACCACATTCAACAGCCCAAATTCTACTCAATTCCCAAACTCAACAACTTCCTTACTGATTATTATTAGCAATTTAAATAAGCACATTAATAGTTTAATGAGGCAAAAGTCATACTTAATAGTAAGAATTGGACCTTAAAATAAAGTGTCATCGAAAGAAGTATCTTATTGTCACGCCGTCAGCAGCCACTGACAAACACCCAGACCCAATCAGCCTAATCTAGGTCACCGGAGTTCTAACACCTGCAAGCAATCTACCAGCCCTTTAAGAGATCGCTCAGCCAGTGCCTCTTTG
>JAUCMT010000160.1:14457170-14468322 GCA_032357475.1 Enteromius thamalakanensis | reverse complement strand
TATAATAAAATATTCACAAAAATGTGAGGGGTGTACTCACTTTTGTGAGATACTGTATATATATATTATTTTTTTCCCCTCTAATATAACGTTTAATAGACAGTAACAGTACAAGGGTTGAAATCCTAGCATAATTTAAAGCTAAATGTGTTTTTTATAGTCAAGTAAAACATTCAAAACTACAGTATATATATATGTATATATATAGTTCATTTTTGTATAATCAGTATAATACAACATATTAGTTACATAACTTTAATTCTTTAATTGTTGAATGTTGAAAGTCCAATCAATAAATAAAATAAAATATAAAAATGGGTTAATTTGATGTTAGATATTGTTTTACATTATTGTTATTGCTACAAATATATATATATATATATTATATATTATATATTATATATATTATATGTGATTTATGCTATTAATTCAAGACAAGATAAATCATTGTGTACTGTTGCCCCTGACTGGAACAGATTCATCACAGTAAAGAGACAAATCAATCCCCCATTTACAAGTTCCTGTTTGAGCCTGATTTCTGCTACTGAGATAATTAGTCATAATGTGGCAATATTTCAGCATCATCCACAACAAGCAGCCTCTTAATATCATACTCAGAGGGTCTCATTTAGGCCAAAGCAGGCAGAAAAGTCACTTTGACCCTTTGGAGTCAATGCCACGTGTCAAATAAAGCAGGACAGAGGTGCGAAAAGACACCCTTGGGATGGACAGCCACCCCCCCATCTCTCCAAAGCCAATCATTTGCCTGTGACCCTGAGAGCGCCTACCTCTGCAGCTACGCCCATCCTCTCCCACCTCGAATCCATCCGCACAGAAGCAGAATGTGCCGTTTCTGGTCATGATGCATCCATAGCGGCAATGCAGCTCGTGACAGGCTGACAGGAGTTCTGTGGGAGGATAGAGAGGGAGAGAAAGAGTTTGAGAGAGAGGGAAAAACATGTAAATTGCTTTTTGATTTCACTCCCTCTAAAAGCCCTTTCTTGCCATCAGCACAAGGATGTGCCAGCGAGTACTGACAGTTGTGAGCCAGAGGCGGGGATCAATAGCACTCCGTGCAGGTGGAATTAGAGAGGTACTCCACACATGGAAAAAGAGATGAAATTAGAAGAAATACCTAACCTTTCTGCTGCAAAATTCTATGAGGAAAGAAAAAGGTTTTATTTGGAGACCTACAGAAGCTTTTAGCAATTCTTCATGGTCTTTGGTCTTTAAAATTCAATCAACCTGCCACAAAAGAGTTGTGCAAAACTGCTATTAGGTTTTTCATTAATAGCTTCCACAGTGAACCTTTGCTGAACATCACCTTTAGCAAGAGTATTCCGCATGAAACATTATGGTTGGTTTTCTTTTTCTTATAACTAAATATGAATCTGCCATTACTGTTGGCAAACACACCATTAAGGAATAAACATACAGTTAAAACAGAAATCAAATACAAATACCCTCTAAACAACGATACAGGCAGTCTAAGATCCAACCACTCATATCGTTTTTTTTCTCCTTAAATGCAATGATATTTTTGCATGTTGTGTGTCAGGGTTGGAAGTTTTTACAAGTTTAAGTAAGCAAGCAAGTTAATAATAGTTATAATTAAGTAGCTAGGAGGCAGAAATTTAGATATGTTCATCTCTGGATAGTTTTATGATTTTCAAATATTCTCACTGAACTCTGCGCGAAGAAACATTAGAAGTCTGAATAGAATGCCTCCTCTTATAATCTATGACTTTTTATTTTATAAATACGTAATTTGGAATAGTTTATCCTTGATTTCCTGCACTGGCTCTACTGTGCAAATAGAGTTGACCAACGAGACCCAGTAAACATTCCAACAAGATTCAGTAAAAAATCTTTTATATATATATATATTTTTTTTTTTCTTCTTTTTTTTAGCCCTAAACAAGAGAGCTGTGAAAATAAATCAAAAGTTTTAATTTAATTGCTTTAAACATTCTATTGAATTCATGCAGTTAGTGCATCACTAAAAGGCAAGCGGGAGATGTCTTCATAAACATAAAAAGACAGAACTGTAAAGAAAACAGATCTACAGCTGAGCATACAGTCATATTTTAAAATTGTCACTGTAAACTCTAAAAACATTACCAAACATCTATCATTTGCAATAAAAAAATAGACTCAAAAATCCTTTTTAATAATATTTTTAAAAAAAAAGTATGTACTGTAAGTGTACATTAAAGTTAATTTATGTGATCTGATCTCTCACAATACATCCTGCAAGACAAACAGCAAAAATGCATTGTGTTTTGTGTGTGGAATATCTGACAAAATGAACATAACATGACAATTTTCTACTGAGACGACCCTAAAATTCACTTTCGAGTTGTTTTTTGTCTGCCTTGCATGCTGTGCCGCCTGTCATTCTCTCTGGAAGGTCTCAGTGGAATACTAGTGCAACAACCTAAAATTATTTTCATACAGTGCAAGCAACAAAGGCCACATCAGCACGTCTCTGAATCCCTCTGTCTGCCTGTCACATATTAAATCATCTGGCAGTTCCCGAGAAAGGCAACAGACCCAACCGGCTATTGTTCACTGCACTCTTCAGACATTTGTGGGTGTGGATTCAGCTGCATAATTACAATTACTACAAAGACAACTTACTTAACAGCTTCACAAAAACACACGTGAATAAGACACTATTTCGATCTGAAATGATGAGCTCTCACAAAGAGGAGCTTTCCTCCAGCTATTTCAAGACATGCTACTTCTAAACATTCATTACTGTCAGAGGAATGTATGCAAATCTGTTCTTTGATTTCTTACATCTTGTGTCTGATTACCATCATTAACTGAGCATTAATTCATAGAATCCAGCCATATATCTGGTTATATTTTATTAATTCATTCACTATTTTTAAACATTTTCTTTTTCTGCTCTGTGCAAACTATCAAAGCAATTTTATACATCAATTTTATACATCAAAACGGCATACTCCTACTATTTTCACAACTACTATTACTAACAACATAATTACTACTATTAACCAAATATGTATACATCCATTGACACTCTTGAGTTTTGTTTTATAAAAAAATAAAATAAAAAATAAAATGTATTAATAGTCATCAATCTTCGTTTAATGAAATTCGATTTAAATGTAAAACATTTTTATTTATTTTATATATTTATTTTTTATTTTAATTTAAATAAAATAAAATACAGTTAAATTAAGTAATAAAATGTAAATTAAATTAAATAGCGAAAGTGCTTTGCAGTTTTGTGTGCAGGCAGTCAGTGTATAAACTGCAGATGGTCTGTCAGAATGCCATCTGAGGCTGAGACTTGTAGCTGGCATGCTAAAGCAGGTATGAAGGATTTATGGATTTATAACAAGTTGCATGACATGTCTTAGCAGCAACACGAGTGCCATGCTTAGATAAAGATACTTTTGTAGCAGGAAATGTAATATACAGGCTGAATCATAAGGGTCAATGATTTTTCATGGTGTATCTTAAAAACATAAAAGTATAATTATAATTTTCATATAGAAAACATCTTTTCTCAGCATCAAGAGAAGTGATTAGTAATTGCACTGCATTTTGTCAGAAATTAAGTAAATGTTTACCTGTGGCTAAATATTTAATTGCTGACTAGAATAGTAGGTTTTTTTTTGTTTGTTTTTTTCAATGCTTAATCAACACCATTCATTACAAATAACTCCATGTAGCAAGCTAACAAATCTTAGAAGGCACAGCATAGATTTTAAAAGTGTTTTCAGTTAGTTGTTTTTGATCTCACTGAAAGAGGTTTCCTAAGAAATCTAAGACACCCATCGCTGTGTCAGTCCTCTGCTTTGTAAACAACAAAATTGTCAGGAGAGAGGAAGATGCTTTTTTAGCGAATCGGAAATGCTCTCTGTGTGTTATTCTTGACATTCAGGTTACTGACATGAGGTTGGTGGACTGATTGGAGGTTGGGGTTTGGTAGAAAGAGTATGTGGTTAAACTAAAATAGCCTACAGCACATTTAGGACCTGTTGTGTTTTGATAGCCCACAAAAAAAAAGGACCACTAGCTTAAGCTCTGATCTTGCTATTCATACGCCATCACTCTGAGCAGCTGCATTCATGAACTTTTTATTGGATGCAACTTGCTTTGTGGAGACAAAAGGCCAAGCAAAGGAATGAGATGGTAGGCTGACAGATAGCCAGGACTAATCCTTATATCTGCTTTCTAACATCAGCACTCGACACGTAGCCAGACAGACGGATATTCACAACAATGTTTTCTGCTGATGCTGAAAATGTCATGGCTTTACTAGAAAAAGTTAAAGAAAAGTATACAGAAGTTATATCAGAGAAGGATAAACATTAAAACATAATCTTTTGGCACAACTACAGCACGTCTTCAAAGGGACAGTCCATTCAAAAATCTATTTTTAAAAGGTTTGTAAGAAAGTATCTTTTTTTTTTTTACTTCATAGGAAAATTAAAGACTTGGTGTATATTTGCATATCGATTTCATGAAAAACACTTGAAAGGTCATCTGTTGCAGTTTCTGAAAACCCTAATTACAATCACACTGTTTTTGTTGTGGCTGGCCGTGAGTTCAGCACTTGTTGTTGTTGTGTTTTTTTATTTTTTTTTAGGTTTATTTTAAATAGTTATTTTTAAAGAGACATCTCAAAGTAGAGCGGTCTGTTGCATTCATTTGCATTCTGCAAATGTTGCGTTCCGATTCATTTTATTCTTTGTCTTTCTTGCACTTTTTCTAGATTAAATGTGTCCTTTTTCAGGATATGCCCTGGATGCTGCTCAAAATAACAGAATACAAATTCTTTAACAAATTAAGTCCCTATTGGAGTTTTTTTGTACATTTGTTAGCATATCCCTAATACAATAATATGTATTTTATAATCCTAGGGTTTAATGCATGCTGTAAATAATCTAATACATTCAGTAAAACTCTTAACTTTGGGTATTTAAGTCAAGTTATCTTAACTTTAAGAGGTTATTTATGATCACACTGAGTAATGGTGCATACAGTTTCCACGTGTGATTGTTTTCAGGAACAAAACATAATTCACCAATAACTGTCATACTACAATGAATTCAAAATAATTGAAAAATGCACTTGAATATGCATACTGTATTTGCAGCTGACTAATAAGCTGCAAATATGCCTTTAATCTTGGTCTGTTTTTAAAGGTGTTTATTGAGTATGAGCAAGTTTTGAGATCACCAGCACTGCTCGAAGATATTTCAGTGCATCTCACATGTAAAAATTTGTCTTTTTAGAAAGTGTCATATTTTTGCTGAGAATTAAGAAAGGACATAATGGAGAGTTTTGTGGAAAGCCCTTATATGCTGCTAGTTTATATGCTGGGCTTTTTATGCAAATGACTAACCTCTGGCACAGAATTGCTTATTTAAAATATTCCAAATTAATTAACATTGAAAGCAAGTTAAGAACAAATGCACGTTAGGAATTTGGCAGAAATTAAGTTCCTTTCTGCTTACCAATACAAGTAATCCTAAAAATGATTAGTGAATGAGACACATTCTTTCCAGGAATTATTCAAAAGTTTTGCTTTTAATGTAAAATACTCTTGAAAAATACCTTCAAAAAATAGATAACAATTTTACTTCAGAATGTTTCATGAATTTGAAGCCAGAAGCAGTGAACCTTTTTTTTTTCCTCTATGCCAAAGCACTTATGTTTCTTGTGACAGAGGGTCCGCCTCCCCCCAATCACTGTCGCCCCGGCCCACATGAAGCCTCACCACAGGAGGGGCAAGATAACGGAATGCTGCTGGCAATGCGTGACGAGCCGCACTTGACGCTTATTGTGGCCTGTCACCGCTGCCATAAATCCAGCATCACGTCTCTCCTGTGCTGAGCCAGCCTCCCTTTGTGCATCACAAACTGTCCTCGAGGTCAAGGTAAGCTGCCACAAGAGGGGCCACCAGTAAGCTGTTGACTTCATGGCCCAGCCAAGCGGGAACGGTCTCCTTTTAAGGGACACTTTCTTTAAAATTCCTACAGAAAAATGTCAAGGACAGATACTAACTTTAGAGGCCTTGAAAAACTTAGGAAAAGATCAATGGGAGTCCTGGCTCACTTGTTGCCCTACAGGGTGATAACATTCTGTAACTTTCAAAATACAATAAATTATGCAAACAATTGTTTTAAAGTCTTTACTTACTCACCTGCCTCTCTATGTTTATGCCCATTCCAAAAGGGCATATTACAAGCCACAGGAACTCAACCTACCAGATCACGTCTCCAATTATTCATTTGAATGAGAGGCTCAACAGAACTCAGAGAAAAACAAATTAAACCTGTGGCTAAAGAATGATAGAAAACAGAAACTATGAGTGGGCATGAAACATATAAAGTTGTTATTCTTATCAATAACTTAGAGAAGATTCTTGCTTCTATTGAAGTGATACACAGATGGCCTGAAAACTACTTATTACCCCACCCACACAAACAGGAGTGAAAAGAAAGAGCAGCAGAAGTCTGTAATTTTACTTCCCCGTATGGATTAATTACAGGCCGGCTCTGGAGACCTCCATGGCCTTTGTTTCTCCAAGGTCTGTCTTAATCCAATCATTTGCCTGGTTTTCAGGGTCTCCTAATTAATCTGGGAACAAATTAAGATGCTGATCTTTGCACAAGCCATGGTCATTGGAGAAGCAATAGTGTTTAATAAGCATGCCATAGGCCTGCTTCTCTGAGAGGAATTTGATTTGTTAAAAACGAAGCTATCTTGACAAATTAAAGTTAACACAGTTTGTATCCAAATTCATGCATTCCCTGATGTTAAGTGTCATATTTATCAAGAGCTTTTTATGTATGGGAAATGCACAAAACATTTACATAATTGCATTGCAATACATTTGATATAAACACAATACAATTATGTTCACCAATTATTTGTTGAAAAATACAGTCAAAAACAGTATTACTGTGGAAAACTGTGAGAGTTTAAAATAACTACTTTGATTTATTTGTTTTGTTTGTTATTCATTTATTTGTTCTGGGTTTTTTTGGAATAATGTCCAAGCTGTGAATATTCACAAGCCTGATGTTTAAATGTCAATCCCTGATGTAATAAGCATTGAGAATTATCTTCTGAATTCAATCATGTGATGGAAATAAAAATGCAAGACGAAAGCATCAGTGTAAATCATTTAGCATCTCAATAAATTTTTAAACCCCCTTTCCTGCAATGAAAGAATAACGCTGTAATTGGATTTGATACCACCAGATTGTATTGGGTTATTTCAAAACATTACAAAAGGTAATGATTTGACAGATGATTCAGACGATACAGTATAAACAGAGAAGAACATCAAACACTGATGCAAGAAGACTGGCATTTTTAGATGTCAAAAATAGCAATGAAGAAGCCAAGCTTTAAGTCAGTGATGGCTGAGTTTAACTTGTTAAATGCTCAAGCATTTGCTGTTAAAAAGCAGTAAATAAAAAGATAGTCGGAGTACTTTTGTACTTGTTTTTGTACTTCAGTATTTAATGTCTATTTTAAAGTGCTGATTTCTAAATGAAAATATTTTCTACATCTTCAGGGTTGGCATGTGCACTGGTGTGCACAGATTTTTGACTATGGTACGATCATCACCAACACGACTTTGTTTCTTCTCCTCTAGATAATCCTATTAGTGAAAATAATCAGACTATGAGACTAAAAACTACCGAAGGATCCTGGATTAAGAAGCATTGGTTCCCGGGTTAATCCTCCAGAGCCTTTATGAACTCAAACAGGTCAAACAGTCAACGGTGATTGCTTGTTATTGCACAAATTTCACCCTACATTACAGTTTAGGACTATCCCCAAAGGAAGCACACATTGAGTGCTACCCTGTCATTATACTATTCAAATGAGGTACTTGACTTTCACATTTATGGTACCCTGATAATGAAAGGTGTGTGACCCATTGAGACTAACAATATGAGCCATCTTCAAACAACAGTGAATGGCCACAAACTGCACAGCATCACTGAACATCATCGGTTTTATCTGAAAATGACCAGCAGCTAGCGAGGGGAACGCTTAATGCATTCAGGATGATATTCCATATTACACAAAACAAATTCAATAAATATGCTAATAGCTTATGTGTAGGTAAATGTACTCCACTTTTTCTTTAAACTGAAGAGAAAACAGAAAATGGCTTGCACTGCAGTTGTGGATATTTACATTTGCACCGTTGTTACCACTGCCGCCCCGACCCTGAGGGATACTGTTTGTTTGTTTGTTTGTATGAATTGTTGGAAATTAAAAGTTAATCAAGTGAAATAATTGAATGCTGTTGAGAGGCAAAGCGAGGGAGGGAAGGTACATCTGTGACATGGTTTTTCATTACTTCGCAAAAGCAGCGTTATCTATTAACAATGGCGTCCCCAAATTTATACAACTATGCAAATGCTTGTTTCGCTAACGACAAGTTCATGCCTGCTGATGTGCACTGCGATTTATTTACTTTTAGCCAGGATGTCCAGAATAATTAATTAGCAAAGCTGTCTTTATAGGGTAGCATCAATACTTGTGGCGACAAAGATAATTTATATCATACATACACCATACTGAGGACAGGCAGAAAAAGAAAAAAAAAATCTAAATTATATCAGAAATAATAATAAATAATTATAATTGTAAAATAATAAAACAAATATAATTTATGAAATAATTTAGCATTTATTTAATTTCAAATTATTTATATATATAGGTTAGTCCTATCAAATTAGTCAGGTTTTTTTATATATAATATATGATTGTGTACTGTGTATATTTATTATGCATAGAATAAGAAGAAAAATACATAAAAACGGATGTGCACATCTTTGCAGACCCCGGTCCATCTTGGCGGATCCACTATGCCGGTACCCGGCTCGCCATCCGGCTCGCCATTTGGCAAGGTCCGCCGCCAGATCTCCTCGCCACACAGACCCACGGGACGTTTCCGCTTTCCCAATGCCGCCCCCGATCACTTCCTGGGACGAAGCAAGGAGAGTCAGGGAGATCTTTGAGCTGGCAATTATGATGGCGGCCGAGGAGCCGCTACCGCTGCCACTGCCCGAGCCAGAGCCTGCCACACTGCCTTTGCCGCTGCCAGTGATTGCCCAGCTGCCGCTGCCACTGCCAGAGCCTGCACCGCTGCCAGAGTCGGCAGTAATAGGTGATCCTTGGAGAGGGTGGGCAGGATGGGGTTTTGTGTATGGACTTTTGTGGACCTGCCACGGCCGGTGCCCGAGCTACCATGGCCTGTAAAGGCAACCGATCCTGTGCCCCCTAGGACTGTCCAACCTGTGTGGCCTGTCAAGGCACCTGATCCGCTCTGGAGGCAGATCATATGTAGGGGTCTGGGTTCTGCCTCCAGAGCGCCCAGCTTCCCCTCCCATGTGATGTTGCCGTCGGCGCAGGTGCGCCTTTCCGGGAGGGGGGTGTAATGTCATGTCCTGTGTCTGTCTGTCTTAGTCTCCCCCGTCCTTTGTATTTTTGGTTTAGCCCTGTCTTGTCTTGATTTGGTTTTTCCAGCTGCCCTCACTTTGCCCATTAGTTGTGTATTTAAGCCCTGTGTTTTTCAGCCCTTGTATCCGTTGTTAAAGTTTCGTGGACACGGTTCGTGTGAGTTTGTTGCTGCCTCGTCAGCGTTTTGTTTTCACTCAGTGATGGTTAATAAATCTCTTCAAAGAAAAGCCTTTTCGTCTCCTCCGCTCTTTGTCACACCGAGAGGCGTGACATGGTCGAAACATGGTCACAGTCGAAACGTGACAGTACACATATTATGTAATACAAAAATTCAATGTTGGATGTGATTAATCTTTTGACAGCACTAGTATATGTATTTTTGACTGTGAATGAAGGCACATTTCGGGTAACTTTTTTAGACATTTTTAAAATTTAAAACCTTTGAACCATTCTGTATCTTAATATTATTAAATTAAGCAAGACAACATTAAAACAAACTTTGAATTTTGGTTAATTGCTTGGCGTGTCTAGATAGATTTGTTTCGGTTTTAAACAGGAGAGAATCATCTCAATGGACCAAGACTATACAACAGTAAGCAGGCAGTTTTAATGTGCAACACATATGGAGAATTATTCCTGTAATCACATTTCAGGTCTGTGAAGAGACTTCCTTTGTACTGAAAGAGACTTTAAGCTTTTTCTTTTTTTTTATTTTCCACTTCTGTAATTACTCTAATTGGTATGTAATTGCTTTTGAGAAAAGGAATCATGAGCTGCTTTTTAATGACTGAACATAATACAAGCACATACCACATACCACAATCAATAAAATACGCCTTATTCAGCCGGCTGCCATTTTAAATAGAAAACGAGGCTGTGAGGGTAAACAGGAAATCGCAACAAGACGACATGGCTGTGTGGACTACAAACCTATTGTGTCGTCCTCTTAATATCCGCTGCGTCAAATGTTCAGTCACTGCTCATTAATTTCGGCTTTTTTTCTTGATTTTATTTGTCTTGATGTTTCAAAATGACTCTCTTGTGTGCCTTTTTTCAGCGAGCCAGCGCAAACTGCCGCGCTGTCATAAAGAAATGACTAGGAATCCTCGCTTAATAATAAACATTTGAATGTAAGTGAAAATTAAAATAAAATCAGAACAATTTAATACAAATGATTGTCTTATTATATCTCTCAACTAGACTTTTTAAACACAGCTAAAAAATAAATAAATTGAATTAATAGGCTTCAACACATGAACTACATTGATACAACATTAAGTACCGACAAGGGAGACTAGGACAAACAGGGTAAATATACACAACAACATAATGGGAAAACTTAAAACACCTGGTGAACACAACTGGAGACTAATCAACCAATAACGAGGACAGTAATTCCAAATATGGTCATAGGTAGACACGTGGTGGGAAAAAACAGAACAAAAAACAAAATACATAACATGTTCCCTTTCGACATTTCACTCGTACTGTCTCTGCTAAGATGCATGGGAAAAACTCCTTTTCCCCCCTAACTGAAGCCTATTCTGAAACGCAGTTTTATTATATACTAAAACTGCACGGTCATTGGCCGCTGTATTGACTATTTTTAACCAATGGGCAAGGCCCCGCGAACAGCGGGCCAATGCCATCGACCACACCCCATGGCGTGATGTCTCTG
>JAUCMT010000160.1:14446472-14456717 GCA_032357475.1 Enteromius thamalakanensis | reverse complement strand
GCTAGTAATCACGTCACTACTAGAGCAAGCTCCTGATTGGTTAACGCGGCGCGAATTTTCGCCAAAGTTCAGATTTTCAACTTGAGCGAATCACGCGTCAAACGCGCCGTCCGGTGTGAACGCACCTTTAGTTCCAAAAAGAAACAGAAAACTTACAAGAAATAGAAAAACTACAAGTTCACCGTTCTTAACTGGTCCATAAAGATATAAAAATAATCCATATACTACTATTAATAATAATAACAATAATTTGATGCATTGCAGCATAAACAGTCTCTGACAGCCCCTTTGAAATACCTAATGTACATAACCACCTATAACTATGACCCAATGCTGTCACCACAGACATTTTCTTAGCACTTGTAAGCTCACAGCCTGTGAGGAACTTCTGAAAATTCCACCTAAGAGCTCCTAAATTTAAATATGCAGTCTTTTCAACTCCCCCTGTCAAGTACCAGCGCTGGCTGAGAGGAGTGAGATTTTGCACAGTAAAAAAGAGGCAGCCAGGTGGTGGAAAAGAAAAAAAGTTTGTCATGCCATCTCTGAAAAGCTCCACTCCACTGAAGGACAATCATTAAAATAAAGAATTGCCGAAGTGTGTGAAGGTGAAATAGAATGCTGTCTTTGTCTTCCATATGGGCACAGTTTTGTGTAATGCTCTCCTGGGAATCATTATGTATATTCATTATGAGAGGGGGAGGGAAAGTTTCAGCGGAGACCCAGCTGCCATGCTCCAACTTCTCCGCGGTGACCTCATTTCCTCCGTCTGCAGGTGTATGGCTGGAAACACATGTCGAATGTCCTGCCCTGAACTCCTCAGTGGCCAGTGCTTACTCATTCAATTAGCCTCTTTGATGAAGTATACTAAGTTGCTTTGTTCTGCAGGCAGCAAAACAGACATCACCAACAAAAACACGTCCAGACTTTCCACTTCTGTGCAACCTCTAAATCTGTCTTACGTATGTATCATTATGAACATCTGCATGCCGTTTAAAAGCTAATGTAATTTTCCTTGCACACAAGCTGCAAAAACATCAATTTAGAGGTGAAAACTAAACAGAACGAATAGGAACAATTGTGCTAGGACTGCAGTGAAGTAAACGGCAAGCCAGAAGTCTGCAAACTGAGCAGAGCGGAATGAAAAAAGGATTTATTGCCCCAGGCACTCGTTGCTTAATTAGCTGTATCTAAAAACAAACAAATGGAGGAGGAGAACAATGAACATAATGTCTCTTAATGCTTCCTAACACCCAAGGATAACTTTCTGTGATACATCACTTCAGGCTCTGATCACCTCTCTCTTTATCTGCAATACGTCAAGTCAAAACCTTAATCTTTCTGCCCACTGAACTAGACTGGTCCTTGTGCTGGAAGGCGATTGGTAATGTCAGAGAAAGATTTTTTGAGGTCAGCCCTTCCTTTAGGGCAGATAAACCTGAAAACTGAGGTTTGGCTTGCAAGAAATGAGCTAATACTCTATGGTGGCGAAGGGTAATTCAATTAATAATGTCATGTAAATAGACCAAAGTAGACCATAAAAAACAGTTTAAAGTGAGATCCAAAAGTAAGAGATCCCTAGTTAAAATTTCTAAAACCTAGAAATAATTCATCTTAAATACGTACATATTTTACAATTAGCTTAGTTCTTAATTATTTCAAAACAACGCTCAATTCAATTTAATTAGGGTCATTTTAAATATTAATATTTACTATAAATACATGATGGAAATTTGTTTCTGCAAATAATATGAATTTAAAAAAATAAATAGTGTTAATACATTGTGACTTTTTAAATTATGCCTTCTTTCTTGGAACTATAAAGCAATATGATATAAACTTAAACTATTGGATAAAACTTGCCAATCAAATCTAACAGCATGTACATAAGTCTCATTTCTCAGGCAATATAAAAGTAATTGCTATTCTTCCACCGGTCTCTCAAGTCTAGGTAAACATGTTGTTGACTCAACCGTGCCGGAAACCCCTGCAATTCACCTGACATTATAATCTGGTGTTGTTTATATGGGTCACTGGCCAGTTTTCAGCCAGGCTCTGGATCAAAGGGCAGAATCAGCTGTTCCTGGCACTGCCCAGCTGGGTGCCACACTCTTCCAGTTCACCAAAGGTCGCACTCTTGGCCAGCCTGAGGTGTGCCGCCTCCACTAACGGGCATCAACCCAATGCCAACTGCTGAGTCGGTATTGTCATATCACAGAGTCCAGGTGGCTCCACCTGCTTGTTATTGTAGCTCGGATGATTGTGAACAAGAGCTGATTGTGTCTAACATCACACCTGTGGCGTCATTCACCTGCTCGCCTTCCCTTAGCATAAAACCAATTTATGTAAAGATATGCAGCATTAGACTGTTTGTGGCCAAACAGTGAGCTTACTGATATTGACAGATGAAATGAAAATCTGTTTAGCAAAGACAATGTAATCTAGTGTACTCACCTCGACAGTGGACTCCTTCGTCAAAACCATCCTCACAGTCTTTCGCCCCATTGCAGAGCTTGTTGAAGTGAATGCACTTTCTCGACCCAATGCACTGTATGTGATTTAGAGGACATCTGACGATCACCTCCACCTTGCCTAAGAGAACAGAAAAGAATGACGGTTTGCATAAACGTCTGGTGTGTTTTAGCTAAAAAAAAATAAACATATCCACAAAGTTATACAGTTTTACTGTATTGCCAGTAATTACTTTAATAACTGCAAGACAGTTTTATGCTAATCTACGTGGTTCAGACAAATGTCACTCGCTTTAATTTGCTAAGCTTTGAGGAAGGCAAATGAAAATGGGAAACAATCCAGTTGATTGAATTCAGCTTAAAAAGCACTGCCAGCCTCAGAGTGATTTCATTTTGTTGCAAATACTTTTCTTCAGCACCATTTCCTGTCTGTGGTTCTTTAAAGAAATGCTAATAGAATGGTTACAGGTTTCTCATTTACAATTCAAACTTTCTCTTCCCTATCCTAATGAATGCTAATTGAATTAACAATTTAAAGCCAATACATCACTTACTGTAAAAGTAAAATCCTGCAATGCAACATGGCCTGTTTAAACAAACTGCT
The DNA here is from genome assembly GCA_032357475.1 of Enteromius thamalakanensis. Taxonomy (NCBI): domain Eukaryota; kingdom Metazoa; phylum Chordata; class Actinopteri; order Cypriniformes; family Cyprinidae; genus Enteromius; species Enteromius thamalakanensis. The sequence continues at coordinate 14,453,645 of JAUCMT010000160.1, read as the reverse complement.
ATTTGTTTGAAAGTAGAAATGACTAATTATTACATTCAACGAATCTGCATCTGGGGTTAAATTGATCAAAGTTGACAGTAAATATGTAATGTTTCAAATAAATTTATCTTGAATGTCACTTGAACTTTCTATTCATTAAAGATGTCTGAAAAAATATAAAGTTGCAAAAACTTTGCAATATGATTAATGATGATGATAATAATAATAACTGTTAAAGACTGAAGTAAAGCTTGCTGAAATCTCAGCTTTGCATCAAAGAACTAAATTCAAATCTCAAATATAGTATGTAGTAGGAATAAAGTATTTAAAGAATTTAAGTAGACTTTCACAATATTGCAGTTTGTATCGCAATATCGCAATACGTTAATAAGACTGCAGAGACATTTTCTATAAGCTCTGAATATATAAACACACAATAAACAGATTTGACATTAATAAAAATTAAATGAACAAATATTACACAATAATTAGAATCGATATGTCACAATAATAATAAAACCCCTCCAGAAACAATATTACTCAGATATTTACAAAGATAGCACTCCAGATAACAATGAAGTTCACTAAAACAGGTTGCATGCAATAATTGATAGCATTGCTGTAAATAGCCCTTTTCTCCATTAAAAAAAATACATCAACAGTCTGTAAACGCAGCCACAAATGCAAATGTGTTTACTTGAAGTCATTACTCTGTACAGTAAACAGACGTTCGCATGTAGGCTACGCTGCTAAGCTATTCCAAATCACTCTTTCTATATCCGAGAAAGAGAGAAGGAAAGAAAGAGACTGAGCCAAAGCCTCAGAGATATCTATTGACACGGCTGCACCAAGCAGCTGTTTAAAGATTCATGAGGCACATAGGTGACCCTCATCTGCTTGAGCAGCCACAAGAACACATAAAACACGTCTAAGTGAAACATCGACTTCCATCTCGCACACTGTGAATATGTCACATTGCACCTTAACTACATTGGTATCAATTACCATAACTGCAACACAGCCACTTAGTGTGAGATTTATAGCTCATGTGACAGGACCTCTTACAAATCTCCGGAGTCCCAGTTTCCTTCGAGCTCTGATCCTACACCACTGAAAACATCCTCCGGAAGAGTCGAGGTTATTCATCAGCTTTCATTTAGACTTCATAAGATAAAATGACGCTGTAATTAAGGGGGTCGTTTAATGGCGGATTGTCATCCCTTAACGTATAACAAGCGTTTGATTTATCCGCGCGATGCACATTTATGCTTTTCACATTCCACGAAAGAAATCCATTGTTCTCGCAGACGTTTTTTTACCTTTTTCTCGGCCATGGATTTTTTCACATTTTTTTTTTTTCTAGACCACCTCTTTCCGAGCCCCAAGGATATTCTAAATTAGGGAAAGTCAAATGTAAGTGACCTCAACTTTGCATACTCATATTTCAAACTTGAGTACAAAAGGCAGGCTAATCAACCTCACAACCTCGTGGCTTTTCTTCCGAGAGCTGGAGGAGAAGATACAGGACAGGCTTTTCAATTAAAGCGTCATTTGTTTCAATCCTTGGCCCTTCAAACATACACACACCACTCAGCGGATTTAACAGTGTCACTGGGATTTTGGGGCCCAAATATGTTGATTAATAGCCATGCTAATTTTCAATTAAAACTGTACAGATATACTGGCAAACATCTCTCTAATTATGCATTCATGAGGCGCTTCTCCATTATTCATGAGTAAATACAGCAGCAAAACAATCGAGGGGCCCGTATCACATGCATTGCTCTGTTAACGCAGTGAAGTGAGAGGCTGTGACAAACTGTGATTATCCTAATAAAACTGCATTGTCAAATACAGAATCATTCCACTCACAAACTGATTGGGGACTAATCTAATCAGATGAGAGGGAGAGATGAATATTCAGGAGTTTCAGATGCACCGTGCTGCATAACACAGATGGCGTCTGTGCAGTTGAAGGATGATAGGAAATTATTTCTCTTCACCCTGTACCGAATTAGAAGCCAGATAGCAGTCGCGTTGAAACCTCCTCCATCATGAGAAAACTCATGAAAGCGGAGGCGGAAAACACATGGTTTTCGTACTAGCATGAACTGTCAAAAAATAAATAAATAAGTAAAACCTTCGAGATTGGATAACAGTCTAAAGTAAATGTGCTGTGTACATTTATGCCTTTGGCATTTTAACTTACATGTCTTGTAAAGTGAGAACCTACGTATTTAAAAAAAACTAATTCAGTATTAATATTAAATCATCGCTTCAAGCCAAAACACCAGCCCGTTATCCATTATAACTCTTCCTCCAATAAAGAAAGTCAATTTCCTGTTGTCACCTCACATCAAAATCCACCAACATATTTGTTTAGAACTGTTTACACTGTTTAGAGCTAATTTTAGAACAGTGTTTGAACTGTGCATATTTCTCACCTGATTTATTGGAGAAATCCATAGTATAGATAGAAGACTTTTATTTTAGTCAGAAGCAGCTGTTTTAAAGTTAAAAACATTTTGATGAATTTATTAAAAATATGCAGGGTTTCACTTTACACAATGTCAGTAGATTAGTAATCATTACAATTAGTAATGATTATTCATCTAATGGCATTGTGTAAAGTGTAAACTGGAGGTGAGCATAGCGACAACCCAAGTGCAGTTTATTACTATGTGATCCAAAATAAAATCATAATACGAGGCTTGACCGACTTGACATAAACAGACTTGACAGGAGCAGTCTTGACCTGACATGGACAAACTAGACTCGCCAACAGCTGGTTACAACTTCAATACATGACAAGGGACAACGGTAACAAAAGAGCTACTTATACTTAACTACAGAGGTCCACAAGAACACACCAATGGGCAAACTGAACTGAGAACCACATGACTAGACAATAAACTAATCGGAACATGACAAACACACAAGGCAGAGATACATGAGGACAAGGGAAGCATGACATTAACAGCATGAACAAAATTACAAAATAAAAGACATGAAAACAGAGAAATTAAAAAAAAATGAAGGGTGTATGATCGTGTGTTGGGAGGTTAATTAGGAGATTATAGACAATTATAGTATCAATGGCCCATTTAAGAGATTGTATTGGAGCTAGAAGTAGAAGAAAAAGAACAAGAAAAAGACTCAAACCCCACGTTACATGAATTAACTTGTGGATTACTGGCATGTTTTTATCAGCTGTTTGAACTCCCATTCTGACGGCACCCATTCACTGCAGATGATTCACTAAAGTGCATGTAATGCAATACTAAATTTCTCCAATTCTATTCTTATGAAGAAACAAACTCATCTACATTTTGATGGAGTGAAGGTGAGTATGCAAATGTTCATGTTTGGGTGAACTATTACTATAACTGTACATAACCCAATGAGAAGAATGTGCACTTTTTCCACAGTTATTAATTTAATTGCCATGAGATTTGTTATAGGCTGCGAAACAAATAAAACAAATAGCCAACTCCATTTTAAGCCTTAGCATACTGAATAATGCATTGTAGAGGAAAGCTGAAGAAGGCTAAAGTTCTAAATTGCTATTCAACCTCTGGTGGTAAAAAGGAGCTAGTCGAAAGTTGGTGTAATTGCGCTGATACCTTTTTCCTATATATATATATAAAAGCATTTTAAGTTCTCTCACAAATGCACACATTATCTCACTAGAATTCATTACAGTTCAAGGTCTTCTGCTATGCCAGCTGTCTGGCTCTGGCAGTAAAAGGCCTTCAGGATGAAATGTAAATACGAGTCTCAATTAGTTGCCCAAAGAAACCAGGAGTCTCAGAAAATCTAATGATTTGGGCTGAACAATAAGCATACAGATGGAGACTGCACCCCTGCTCCATACAAAGTAGGGCCTCTACAAGTGAATAGCATTTCGTTCTTTTCATTAACTTGGTGGAATGGCTGTAGTGTCACTTTAAAGATAGTACACTGCCAAAATAAGCCATTCCCTTTTCCTTCACATATTGCTTTTAATTAAAAAACCATGGTGATATTTACCCACTTTTCTCTGAAAGAAGAGTGAAAATGTGAAAGAAGAGAAATCATCTGGGAGTTGCTAATCCATCTACTTAATGTGTACCGAACGGCTTTTATATGACACCATCCATTCTGCCTCTTTAATCAAGGAATCTAAAATAATGAATTCTTTGAGGAAACTGATAAAAAAAAAAAATCAAGAGTAATCTCAGGAATTGACATAATGCCAGCATTTCAGATTTTATTTTATTTTTTAACCAAAACATGCAAAATGTAATGCTCAATGGTAATTTTGAAATCACAGCAAAAATAAATTTGATACTGCTCTTCTGAATGCCTTCTGCAAACCAGTTATCCTTATGATTATGTGTATGGCTCCGCCAATGTATATATGTTTCTATAACATAGCTGACATAGTATATTAAACTCTCACATTAAACGCTTCTAAAGTAGTTTCTTGTTTAAGGTAAGATTGTTTTCCTCATTTCATGTATCATTTCAGCAATCTTTTTTTTTTCTCTCCTACACAGAATCACACAGACACGATATATATTTTCCCTCCTTTGCTTTAGGTCAGTGACATTTGAAATGTTCAGTACACTGGCATTCGAGAAAAAAAAGCCAGTTTAAAACTGACCTTGGACAGCAAAGCAAACTATTCGCAGTACATGAGGTCCCTGGGCATGCCTTCTGAGCTCCACTTTCACCAATATCTCTAAGAACCAAAGAAAAGCCTCAGGTCCCATAAAAACACAAGCCAAAAGACAACTCTACAATTGCTATTCCTCAAAAACAACCCTATGGCTCCATTGACGGTTTATGTGCTGTCTATTTTTCACAAGAGAGAGATCATATGGGCCTCCATATGGGGTTCTCAGAATTTGAGGCCTCAGTATGGTTATTTAATCATCACAGCACAAGAGCACAAGCCCCTAGATGCATTGTTCATATATATGCAAATAAGGCTAATATTTTTGTTGCAACACTTTAAAGTGATTTAAAAGAATATATATCTCCTCAAAGCTCGAATGAAAATGAGAAAATCAAATGCTGGTCGCCTTTAGAGCTATGAAAAGAAACAAGAGCACAATTATAGCCTTTTCTTGCCTGGCAAAAAATCGTAGATGGATGCATTTTATATGTGACATGTATTCAACTGGCTTTATTCCACACACTGACCCTCAAGTCTTTCTCACTGATTATTTTTCACACCCTTCATGTAGTACTCATGTAGGTGGTGCGCAATGACTGTTGAGCAAATCACAAAATCTGATGACGTGCAAAATTCAGATGGAGGGCAGGAAGTAAAAAGCAGAATAGATGAGATGGAGGAAAGGCAGTACTGTATTGGACACTCTATAACCTAAATATGGTATGTGAAACTTTTCATTTGTCTGTATTATGTGTATATATATATGTGTATATATAAATACGCACACATGCATATATATATGTTGTTGTTTTTTTTAGAATTTTTATATATTAAATGTATTTATTTCTAATATAAATTATATGAATATAAATATAGACATGTAAATATTTTCTACATATATACTATATGCATTTGTATTTACATAATAATAATAAACAAGAATAAACATATGTTAAGCAAACCAAAATGTTTATTTTGTATACCATTAATCACAATTAATAGTTTGATAGCACTTCTTATATTAACCATTTACACACACAAGCATTTTCCAACTCAGATCCTCTCGGATCCTCTTACTTCCTGACCTCCAGCTGCATTTCGCGCCACAGCAATTAGGTCATGTGCAAACAACCTATTTCCATCTCCACTTCCTATGTATGAATATGTACACTATGTTGTTTGGTGCAGTAGCCCAGTAGTACCAAAGAGTCTCTATAAGAGTCTCAAAGGCATTTCTCTGAATATAAAGACATGACGTGTACTTACAGTAGTGTCATAACCTTTGGCTTTCATTTTCAAATCTACAACTTTCCAAAAACTGTAACAATATATTTATTTCTGTTTGTAAACAGTGGTTATTTCCTTCAGGATACACAAAACTAGTTTAAATTCACTCATATAAACAAGGATTGAAGTACTCTGAAAATGTAACACCTTTGACTGAGCAGCCACAACCCTTGTGGTTATGTACAAACATGTCACTCGAATTCCTTGTATTGTGCTGTTTATTAGCTCTTTTAGCTATCGGCCTCTTGTTGATGCTCTTGGCAACAGTACAGCAATCTGTCAAGGTGGCGTAGGTGTTGTGGCATTGTGTATTTTTCACTATCCTAAGAGAGAAACATTGTAATTTCCCTCCTTCCTTTACTCTCAGAATCTATATTATCTGCCATTTACATGGGGTGAAGAGTTTTGTGTTCTTAAAGTTGGTTTAGAGAAGCAGTGGCATTCGTTCCCATGTCCACCTTGGTTTATCTTCAAATGTCAAAGAGATTAGCTTCAGGCCACACTGTCCACATCTGTTATCTCAGCGTAAGGACAATTTCACATGCCCCCTCCCATGTCCATACACTATGTGGGGCTCTAACGAAAACACTTTGATTTATTGGATTTTAAAGACTAGGCAGTAATTTCACATGAGGATGTGTTTGATTTTCAATGGCACAGCTGACAGCCTAATTAAATCCTATGGATGATGATGATTATTTTGAGACATCTGCCTAGTAAAATGCTCAGATTTTTGCACAGGTATAATATTCTGTTTACTTTTGAGCTATATTATTTGGCTGACTAAACAAATGTACAGTTTTTTAATTGACTGCTTAATATTTGTGTGTTTTATAGAATTAATTCATGAATAAAAAGAATAAAATAAGTACCTTTATTTAAAATGTAACAATGCAATGTAAAATGAATGAATGAATGTATTAAAACATCTTATTGTTATTATTTGACTGACTAAACAAATGTTTTATTGTTTAATTAATGTGAAGTTTTTTTTTATTTTTTGGATAGGGGGTTGTACTGCTTAATTTTTTGTGTGGAAACTGTGCTTTTAAAGAATGAATTTATAAATAAAAAGTTGAAAAGAATGTTTATTTGAAATGTAACAATGTAAAGGTTTTTATAGTCACCTACAGATAAATGTAATGCATTCTTGTTGAATCTTATTGATCCTAAACTTTTAAATGGAGCATTCTGTTTAAAGCAAAAGCAAAAATTGTGTGTATGTGTGTGTGTGTGTGTGTATATAT
>JAUCMT010000160.1:14433976-14446372 GCA_032357475.1 Enteromius thamalakanensis | reverse complement strand
AAATTGTGTGTGTTTGTGTGTGTGTGTGTGTTTATATATATATATATATATATATATATATATATATATATATATATGTATTTGCATAAACTACTTGTATGCACATTGTCAAAAAGCGGACGGATGGGGTAAGTGAAGTTTATTTACAGTGCAAATAAGTAAAGTCTGAGGTATATGGCAGATCACAGGTGAGTAGAACAGATGATGAGAATTAGCTTGATTCGATAACAGTCCAGTAAAGTTTTTACTTTACAGATACAAAGGAGATTTCTGGAGCAATGCAGATGAATGGAGAGGAGTGACATCCATATGCACCACACACACACGCTGGGGAATCACACTGGAGTCTGAGGAAGACACAAAGACTGCAGGAACAGCGGAGAGCATATTCAGGTAAGTACACAGGTAAATAAGTTTTGCCTAGGAAAAGTCCACTTCACCAAGAGACGATGTCTAACTGACGAGCTCCGACCAGGAGTGCTGTTTGGTGTTTGTTTTTATATGGAGACCAATGAGTGACTGAATAAGAAGCAGGTGATGTTGACAGGTGACAGTGATGACTGAGTTTTTTTAGACAGAGTGAAGGTGGAGCTTGACGTGGATGTGACACATGTACAGTAGTGTGTGTGTGTGTATATATATATATATATATATATATATATGTGTGTGTGTGACTTATACGATTTCAACTAACAGTAACAACTGCATAAAGAACGACAAAGAATGGCACCGCAAACAAGAAAACAGCTCCATGTGTGAGATTAAACTTGCAATCTCCTGGTTACCAGCATCCGGACCTTAACCATTACACCACAGCTTCCCTACCCTCCCTAAAAGGGCCAGAAACTTCAATAAGTAAGTCCACGGGGCAGTAACATGCACAGAGCCCATTGTTTCTCGTCGCATATTGGCATGTATCCTCTGTAAATCATTGGTTGGATTTAATTAAACTAATTCATCATCACCGAGTAATGTAATCAACATCCTATGAAATGGAGCCATCACTTCCATCCGCCGGGCTATGCCTTCCAATGCACCGTCTGTTAATACATCACATTCAAAACCACTCACTGCTCAATAAAGTGTCCATACATCACACCCAAGCCCCTGCAGGAGAATCGGCACATTCACACTTCCATGCATTTTTAAACAGTGCTATTCAGTCCCTTTCAAAGACCCGATACATTCAACGGCTTTGTGTTTGGATCCATAGCAAAGCTGATAGAATTTATATACCCCGATGTTTTGATGTCTGTTGTTATGTAGATCGCCACACAGGCTCCATTCCAGGGAAAACACCTTAGCATTAATGTCATTCACATAAATAATGCATAGCTCCTTTGGAGAAACAGAGCCAAAAAAAACTTCTCTGCAAACAATTATTTGCAAAGGACATATTTTACTGCATTGTTTTCCAGTCTGCCACTCCATTACTCTGGGAATAAATGTACTGTACTCATGAACACAGAATAGCCCTTGGCTTGGTCCCAACTCTTTAAACATCACAGGGGAATGCAGTTTCGGGGTAAAGAAATCCACAGACATAGCAGACAGGATTCACAGAGAACATGATTTTGTGATATTAATAATTGTAAAGATTCACATCCTGTCCTTCAGAGAAAATAGACTACTGTACTTTCCAGCATGCTGTTAAGCTGACTTGCCTTCAAGGGATTTCGGTCACCCAAACCGCTGAATGAATATTAAAATGCTTGTCTTTGGTGACTGTCACTGAATACAATATGACTGTTGTCCAATCAAACCGTCTACCATTTCCTGCCATCTAAAGATGCTTTTTATACTTTTTTCAAAGTTAAAATGCCCATACAATGAAAGTCAATGGGCCCCAATGTTGTCAGGACCACAAAATTCTTCAAAGCATCATCTTTGTGTCCCGCTGAAGAAATAGATTCATATACTGTAGGTCTCATGAGTAAATTATGGCATTGACAGTTCTATGTTTTATATGGTTCCCATGGCAATGTGATTATTTATTTATTATTTTGTCCAAGTTTATTTTTTTTGGCATTCTTTATTGTGACAGGACAGATCAGAATTGACAGGAAGTGAAGTGGAAGAGAGAGAGAGAGTAGGCTATCGACACAGACACAGTGTGATTTTATTAGCAAGTTATTTCTCGCATGCATTATGATCATACTGATTTGCGCACTGTATGTAGTATCCATACGAAGAGGAAACATTACATATGAATACCTACAAATATAAATGAGATCAGATCATCTCACGTTGAGCTTGATTAACATACTAAACTACAGATCTGTCTGAAATGCACATGGAGCAGCTCTGGCAAAGGCAACGTTTTGTAGGAAACACTCTAGTCATAACAAATGATAGGTTGAAACATGTTTAAAATGATCTTATAATACGTCTAGACTTTTCTGTTTGTTTAACTGAGGATCTCTGTTTGAAAGGGATCTTGCTGCCACATAACATACAGGCACAAATTATTCACAAAGACGAGGTGTTAGTTTCATCATTATTGCGGAAGGTGAAGGTCCCTGTTATTGTGCCTCACAGTAGACAATTTCCCCACTGAATGAAAACCATCTGTTTGCTCTCCTGCCTCTAAGCTTAGCGTATACCAACAGAGTACTCTTCGACAACAGCAGGGGGCTAATGTAGGCTTTAGTAGTTTGATGTCATCCAGAGGTATCGTGACAGCGAAGCTGTCAAGGTGTTGAAATATGCTCTTTTCACAGGGCTGCTGGTGACAAGCTAGTGATTTTGTCCCTAACAAAAGGAGCGGAGGAGTGAAAGAGAGAAGACGGCAGTGAAACTCAAAGATCTGTCAAGAAAGAAAAAGAATCTCTAACTATGGAGGCACAATATCTGCCAAGAAATACTGTGCATTCCAAAATATAGTATGACAAAATTTTTACAAACTCAATGTTACCAGACCTGATACTATAGCTTAATACTATAGAGATGACTAAATAAACAGAATGAACAGCTAGCATCATTACATATAAGGTTGGGAATCAAAGGGAATTAATTCCTGTTAAAAGGTAACTCCACCCAAAAATGAAAATGTCGTTCCAAAGCTGTAAAACTTTGTTTGTCTTCGGAACACAAGATATCTGGATGAAAACAAGGAGGCTTGTGACTGTCCCATTAACTGCCAAACAATTACTACTGTCAAGGTTGAGGAAAGTATGAATGACGTCACCTGAATGCTCCAATCAGTGGTTCAACTGTAACGTAATAAAGTTATGACAGTATTTCTTGGTAAAGAAAGAAAACAAAAATAGTAACTTTATTCAATGATTCAATGACTTCAATGTAACATTCCCACAGCACCATTTTGCACAGTATCCTGTAAATGCGATGGAAAAATATATCTTGTAAGTGTATTTATGCATTGATTGTACAAACGGTGTATTTTTCCATTGTGTCTAACACAGAACTGCGCTTTACAGGTTTGGAACATCATGAAAGTACAGTAAGTGATTAACATTTTTATTTTGTTAATAAAAATGGGGCTAAGGGTAGGTTTAGGTGTAGAGATATGGTCAACACTATATTTTTGCATTAACATTTTTTTCCAGGGTCAACAAAATATGTTGACCTAGGGACACATAGTACTTGGCAATATCAGGACGTGCGTAGGATGATGCAGGTACAAATTAATAACAAGATAGAAAGTAATACCATAAATGAACTGCCTCTTGATATAACAGTCTCAAGAAAATGTTTGGCTCAAAATATAATAATTACAGAGACAAAAAAAAAAAAGAATTACATCTTAATAGCAATTCATTTAGAAGCTACAGTATTACCCCTTTGAAAATAAAATAAATAGAATAAAATAGAATGAATAAAATGTGGCATTATGGTGAAAGACAACTAACTGATATTTTTTTTTTTACATCTTTAAAATATTTACAATAATTTAAAATCAAATGTGAAAAAAATTGCACAGTATGACCCGTCCATGATTTGTAGCTAAAATAAATCAATAAAGCACATATAATTAATCAGACGCACTGGGTAAAACCTTCACATCTGACTACTTCTTAATTTAAAAAATAAAATCAAGTCTCAACCTTATTTAAGTTTCGCCCGACTCTGCATGCTTCACGCACAGACAGTGAAGAAAGCTTTGCTTTTGTTTGGTCTGTCTGTTTGTTTGCTGCCCCCAAGCAGATGGCATCATCCACAGGAAGTGAATCAGCTTGGCTCTCACAGCACAGAGGCTCCCACTAAATTAAAAGGATCATCTCCAAAGCTCCCTCCTTACATGCCAAACCCCCTGGATGTCTGGAGTTATGATATATATGCTATACACACTCGCATGCATTTATTTAATATATTTCGATGGCCACAATAAGGTGAAGAAAACACATTTTACTCTTTAATCATATGTAATTTGATTAAGTACTGTACTTGCCAATTCAATTGTATTTAAGTCGTAGTAAGGAACACACCACTTTCTGCTTTTAGAATTTTGTTGCCTGTGAGGAATTTGTCATGATTTTAAAAGCACACTGTTTTTTTTTTTTTAATTGGTAGTATTTTTTTTTTATTCATTGCATATAAACAGAAAATTGACAATTTGATGTCTTATTTGTGGGATGTAACTGAGAGAAATGAGAAAGTACCAGCAATAAAGTCCCGTTTAAAAAACAATGTCTAATAAGCTGCTTTGATTTGGTTTGTCTTGATGTTGTGAGACAATACAGAAATCATAAGAAAAAAATGACAGCAGCTTGTGCTCTGAATTTAGCATTCTGCTCATTTCCAGATGACAAATTTGCCTCAAATAATTGCACAACACTCTCTTCAAAGCCCATCACTCTTATAAAAAAAGGGTACAAAGCAGAAACCAGAACTGCAAACTAAACCTAAGGTACAAAAGCTAAAATGTACATCAATGTACCCTTTTACTATTAAATGGTAAATATTATTACCTTTAAAAAAAAAATACCATTGCAGTTTTGGACCTTTCAGAAAAAGTATATTTCAATACAAAGCTACCCAGTGTATTTTCACTTCCAACATGTACTGCACTGTATGTGTCCTCATAAAACACAGAGCTCAAAAGATGTTAATCAAGTTAAATGTCACCTGATGATCTCATAAATGTCCCCCGCACAGTCTATTTTGCTAGCATTTCATTCTGCGCTCAAAGGCGGCCCAGTGAAGTAAATATTGCATAATGCAGAATGCCTGTCCCTCAGCTCAATAACAAGATGCTATGCTACATTACCTCTCAAACCTCCTTTCTGCAGGTGTCAGTTCTCTTGGGGAATAGGCACATTTACTCTCCATTTATTTCAGTATGAGAAGGGCCATAGCAAACTGCCCTGAGAGGAGTGCTTATAAAAACCATACGCATTTCTGTGCATCTTGGAAACCGACAACAAAGCTATTTTTTGCAAGACCACCCCTTAATTCTACACAACAGTTGTTTTGTGGTCAACTGTTTTAAAGCCAAGGACCTTCAGTAGAGATAAAAAATAGAGCAGATGGTGTTATATTGTACAAAACTAAATATTGCAGTTTAAATCAAACCATAAAATAACATTTATATTGTACTAGATTATGTATGTACATAATGTTTATGATGCTTAGTTATAATAACTATAATTATTAATGGCATACCTGTTCTTGTATAATCAAAATTTTACTGAATAGGTATACATTAATTCTTTAAATTTAACTGTTACATTTAAATAGATAGATCTGAGTGAATGTCTTCTTGCAAAAGTTTAATCCAGATACTATACCACAGTTGATCAAAGAAGGGTTTAAGGGCCAGTAATGTACAATTAACTTGACAGATGTCTAAAGAAAACAGCTGTCATCTCTTCAAAAACAAGAACATCATGCGCTCGCCTTGTGGCTCACCGCTTGCATCGCCTTCTGAGTGTTCCGAGTTAATGTTTTGCCCAGAACAAAAATGAGAACAAAACAAAAATCAATCTCTCTCACCCTCTCTGTTCAATTCAAACTTCAAGGGAGGGAAAATAAAAAAAAAGAAAGAAAAAAGAGTCTAGCAATTTGTCACTGAAGCGTGTCTTTGTATTTCCTGATAAAGAACACTGTGCTCAAGACAAAAGGCAGGAGCAAATGGAACAGTATGAAGCGCACTGAAATGACCCATATCGTTTCATTAAAACCCTAAGAAGCTGTTCCTCAGTGAGCTTTTAGTCTCCCAGTAATTTTTTCAGAGATACAGGGATTATTTTTGAATTGACATATCAAAAAAACATTCAATGCACATGAGAGGTCATACTCCACTGACCAATACAGCACGGTGTGCTTGGAAAGCTCCAAGACTGTCACCACAATACGTTTTTCTTCATTACAGGAAAGCGGGCTGTCTCCCAGCTCCCCTGATAACCCAAGATGTCGGGCTGGTCCCATAGGGAAGCTGGATGGGCAGTCTATCCAGGTCCCCGCTGGCCTTGTGGCACTGAAAATGTGCAGCTGCCCTTCCCTGGAGGCCTGGGAATACAGTGATTACATTTCTCTGCGGTGGCAGAACTTGGGCACACCAACACTAGGAACATCCGCAGTCCAGAAACTGGAACAGCAAAAACAATCACTACAAGATGAAAACCAAGGACTTAATATCAGGTAACAGCTATAGGCTCAGAAATGAAAAACGCTCCAGGTGAATCTCATTATAAAACTAAGAGGATTAAGAGTTGAACATCATAATATGAAGTGACTGTAGACATGTACACATGAGTCGCGAGGCGAGTGCGTCGACAGTATCGCTTTGTTATTAGACTCAGTTACATGAGAATAAGTAGACAGTCGTTTAAGGTGTTTTCAAGCAAGTCTTACTTGAGGAATATCAGAAGCGACATAGTATAATATAAACAGTCCCACTGTGGGTGATACATTAGTTAGGGACGTACAGGCCAATTACAACAGTTTTCATCAACTTTCAAATTTCAATTACTTTGAGGATTGGTCTGTCTATTAACCAACGAATAAGAATGCCAGTGTCTCAGAACAATGACTTCAAATAAATTTAGTCCTTTCTATGAAGAGTCAAAATTAATGAAGTGTCTAAAGTCTGAAAAAGGTGAGGATAAATTAAAGTAGTTAGAGCACAGAGAATGGTAAAGTGTGCCACTTTTTACTTAAGTTAACCTCTAGTCAAGGAGAAAGAAGATAGAGGTGAAATTAATGCATCTAATTAAATGTCAATGTCTGCTATCAAGTGAAATTAGAGGAAAGTCTCCAAAAAGCAGGACCATAGAAAAAGGACTTAATAATAATTTAAAAAGGGAGGATTAGAGGGGGTTAAATTAAATCAAATAAGATCATAATAAAATAAAATAATTTTACTATCCTACTATCCAAAGTCTTAACATAACACCAATTATAAAATATTCATAAAGGTTTAATATTATTTACAGGGAAAATATACTCTTGATAAAGCATACAAAAGATCCATTATTAAACCAAATAAACATATGTTGTTACATCTCGTTCCAAAAACCAAAGTCGCTGGGAAAAATAAAATCCGTCCTATAGTTGTCCAGGCTTTGTGTGGCTGAGGTAGCTTCTTCAGTGTGGGAACCAAACTCTTGATTGTTTTCTTTGAAAGGTGGATTTTTCTTTGCCAGAACTCCCTTAGATTTTTGGAAAAGAAATTGGCTACTGCTTTAACAAGAGCAGTGTATTTCCTAAGTATTTCCTGCATTTTAATGCAAAGCTTATTATCAGCATCAGTTGAGAATCTGGCACTGCTTACTTTGAAGCAGATGGCGCACTTTACCCGGCAGATACCATTTTGGGAAATGTTTTGTTTAATAATTTAATAGATAATCTTTAGCCAAACTATTTACATGTTTTATTTTATATTCAAAAATATTCATTTTGCAATTTACTTGCTATGTCGAAACTGTACATTGACATAGTTTCATTTATTTTTTTCCTTAATGCGGATCTAATGTGGACTATATGATTAGGACTGTCTAACTACAGTACATAGATAAATACATAAAATTATAAAAAAATTTACTCAGCTTCCTAGATTAAAGGGACAGCACAGCTTACTTACTGATTTTACTCCACTATCGTAAGCAACACGGTAACCTCAGGGTGCCCAATACGCACAAACACATGAATAAAATTACCCATGCCAGTGGAGCGCTGTTAGTACACTCATGCGATAACAGTCTGTGTTGGCTTACAAACACATTAAACTGCACTGCACATTTCGTTGCGAAAAGCTGATTGAAATGCATTTCCTATCGATACATAATCTATGGTAATGAGCACCTCAAAATTCCCTTGATAAATATGCCTGGAATCCATTCTAAGGCATTATAAATAAAACAGAGCGAACATGATTAATCTAAATGATAATAGAATACCAGTGGTGAGAATAGTTGACCCACTGTGCCTGGAATCTGTAATAAATTAAGCCCTTCTAGAAATGTCCTGCATCTACATGAAGCAAACGGGCACAAGGTTTTAGCATAAACTGATCGATCTTTTCATGAATGCTATTAAATATTAAAATCAGGACACTTTTATCTCCGTACAATTCCCAGCTATCATTTCCCACACTTTGCATGTGAAGTGCAAGGTGAAATGAAATAAAGCGAGGAATAATCATGTGCAGGTTGACGCTGATTATTACAGTAGGTGCATAGAGACATGGCAATGCGGAGATGTTGACATAATGATCTGTTTTGTGGCTTTGTGGGTTTGTGTAATGGTTACTTACATTTGTCCAGAACCTCATCAGAACCATCTGGACAGTCTGGCTCTCCATCGCAAAGCCAGCTCTCGGACACACAGGTCAGCTGGTCACCGCACAGAAACTCTCCAACGTCACACAAAATGGGCTCTAATGAGAGAGGAGGTGGAGACAGAGATGGAGTATGGAATGAGGTGCAGTACTGTTATTAAATGTCTAAATTACATGATTGCCTAATAAATATAATGATTTGTAAGTATATGAGAAATGCATGAACTCACAATGATTCATTACAGTGACACGAATGTGATGACAATTAATTTTACTCAACAGCCGGTAAGGAATAATCAAGCGCAAATTCAGTTTCAGAAACATCACACAATCATTTTCCTGTACTCTTTTGTTAGTACAACAGCCCTGCAGTAACATCCAATGATATTTACAAGAAAAAAACAACTATAAGAATATCAAGCAGCTGTGAGAATCCTTCAGGTAATACTCAGAACTGGGCCACACATTTCCCTATTTCCTAAATTCCTGAAGCTACATGATTTATGAACATATCAAAATGATTATGATCCAAAATGCTCCAATTCCAAAATGTTGAGGTAGGAATGCAAGTGATAATTCTATGCACCACTGCTCTCTGTCCTTGCTATGCCCCACCACCACATTGCTGCACACGCTCTCACACACACACACAATCCCCGCCAAGCAAATTCACTATCTAGGGACAGAATTATAAATGTCAAACGGTTTCATCTTGCTCCCGGTCTCTCCCTCTCTGTCTTTCTCAATCTCTCTATCTCTTTCAAGCTGCAGGCCTTAAAATTAGGCCGCAACATACTGTATATAAACAGCCTCTTACTACACCTCTACATTTAATTCTTTGATATTGATCCATTTTGGAACTTGAATATAAAACAATTCCCAGTTTGGCATACTGTGAATAAAACTCATTGTTACATGCCAAGAAATACTACCTTGTTTTGGTTCTGGTCACACTAATTTATATTCTACATTGCAATGCATTAAAAAATGACTGTGATTTTAACGGTACAAAAGTGTTAAATGGTTAATTGTCAATTTAAATGGGAAAAAACGTGATCTGACATTCCCAGAATTCCCTGGACTGCATTTCAAATTTTGTTTAAATTTGAATTTTTTTTATTCGAAATAACTATGTTTCTTATTAGTTTTTTTTCTCATCAGATTATTAAGGTTGTATGTCACAGATTTCGGTTTAATGAGTAATTGGTGTGAATTGACTCTGAGCACCTTCTATATATGTTTATATTTAAAAGCTGCTTGTAATGTGCTTTGGTTCATCATGTGACCTGAATTTGGTGGTTATCAGTTTATTTCAAAGGTACAAAACTGATTTCCGTACTTTAATAGGTTGGTTCTGTATATTAACATTATATCAGCTAATGAAATGACGATAGTTAACTGTAAGTTTAACTTTAAAAAATATTAGGACTTCCAAAAATAACGTGTTAACGACGTTAATTATTTTTTGTTGTTAATTACATAAACTTTTTCTTATGCATTTCATGCATGCGCAGTGTGACGAATTGTTAGTCAGGGAAGTGGAACAACAATTACCTCGGAGTAACTGCACATTGCATCAGTGACACGTGGGAACTGAAGTCTTTTATGCTGACTACATTAAAAACTGAGGAGCGTCTTTTTGCGGAGGCTTGTAAAGAATAGTTCCTGTCTGTTGCACGTAAGTGGGGGCAAAATGACAACCATTGGAACTGACAGGACACGCAACATCGTAACTGCAATTCGTCTTACACGCTATGAACACATGAACTGTGTCGCTGACATGCAATGTGTTAATTGATGTGTTTCGTGTTTCACACTCAATATATGCAAAAATAAAATGCACATAAAATGTAACAAAAGTTTTTGCCCAAACCTCAAAAGTCTGTTAAATTAATAAACCTAGAGGCATTTGTTAGCTTTGGGATTAGTTTTTCAATTAAATTATTCAATCCAAATACACTTTTTTTGTTGGAAATCTTTCTGATTTTTTTCATATACACATATTTAAATCTTTGCTCAAGATTATTGTGTAAATTATAATATAGATAGACAGTCGCATAACAAAGTATGCTGGCTAGGACATTATTCAAAGCAAATGGCAAAATACAAATAGTAACTGAACAAAGAGCTTGTACTATTAAACATGGCATGTGTTTTCTTAGGTTAGAAACGCACAGATACACATCTTCAATTGCAGCAACATGGGAATTTAGTACAAAACGACTGATTTCCCAAGTTCATCCTATATAATTTGAAAATCCCAAAATGTTATTGAAGATCTTACAATAAGAGTCACCGATACATTTCTCTCCAGCATGACTGAAGATTAGTTCTATGGGAAAGAATGGATCTAGCAAATTGTTTGAGGGCTGGGTTCTTCTACAATTGATTCACTTTCTTTAGAGCCACAGTGGCTCTGAAACTCGGCTGGTAATCTGGCCTGATTCAATTCAATGGCAGCTGCACATCAGTCAAAAAGCAATTACAGGGAATATGATGATGGCTGCCCTCTGTCCTTCATTCTTACTAACAAAAACAACAGCAATTCTGCTGCCCCGAATGAATAGTGACGGTGATTTGATTGTTGTAGTGGCTTTAAAAAGACGTGTCTATATTTTCGGATGAGTGGTTATTGAAACGGATTTCAAGCCAAACTTTTGTACCTAGCAAGACTGGCTTCATACTTTGAAGGAAAATGCTGACTGACAGTTAAAACAACAACAAAAAAAAGTTTACTGGAATCAAATTCAACTGGAGGAGAAATAGCCAAGGAGAAGAAAGGTTTGGTCAGGTCTTCTGATAGAAAATCTCCAGAGTCCAGTCTGAAGGCATTTTTATCTTTGCAGCTGAATAGGTTACCATTTAAAAAACATTCCCTTCACCTGAGGACAGTTTCTTTTGCCAACTGCAAAATGCATAAAAGAGACAACTTCAGAGCCCAGGAGCGGCATCTGTCCACTGATGTGTACCTGCTTTCATGTCGGGATGCCCTTTAAAGCATAGCCCAATTTGAATTATTGGAATGACCAGTGATGCCACTTTACCTTCCCTCTTACCTCAAGAGGCCTTCACTTCTTGACTCGAGCGTTTGATGCTTCCACAGCTCTGTGTTTCAATAGAGCTCAAAATTCACACACACAAAAAAAAACCTGCACAAAACATTTCAAGCCTGTCAAGAAATAAAATCTTGCATCATTTGTTTTCTAAAGCAAAAACAGAATTTACATCTGAAAGGAGGCGATGCTACGCTGAACTGCTAAATGCTGCGGTCATTCAGAGATAATTTCAAACATGCACTGGGTAGAGAGATAAAAATAACAACGGAGCGAAATGGCCCCAACTATTTGATGAGGTAGCGGTAACCCATTACCATAACAGTAGGAAATGTTCAGTGGAGCTTGGACTGGCATGCTATTATGAGCTTCATTTCTGACACAAGCTGCCACCTCAACGAGAAGAACTTTGGCTCATTAAAGCTCCTCAGCCTTTGTGATTTCGCCAGTTTCGATACGTAAAACTGTGACAGGGAGCCGGTGAATAGAAGCGATGGTCTTCAGAACTCTAGATAGAGGCTCTGCCATGTATCCATCTATCTATCTATCTATCTATCTATCTATCTATCTATCTATCTATCTATCTATCTATCTATCTATCTATCT
>JAUCMT010000160.1:14409368-14422427 GCA_032357475.1 Enteromius thamalakanensis | reverse complement strand
TTTAATAAATCCACCCTCCGGGGAATTGTGTTCACTCAATCCAGTGTCTGTCGTGTTCTCTAGCGCCACGGTTCACAATATATAGTCTCAAATTTGGAGAATCGAGTGTCAGTAATGTATACTGACAAGATTAAACACTCAATTTTCAGCTTAAGGCATTTTATTTTTAAATGCAGAGACGTTATTGTGTAGATCGACGCCGCCTCCTGCGCCGCCCTGGTGGGCGTTTCTGCCGCCTGCTCCGCCCCGGTGGGCTTCTCCGCCACCTGCTCTGCCTAGAGGGACATCTCCACTATCAGCTCCGCCGAGGTGGACTTCTCCGCTCCCTGCCACGCCCTGGTGGGTGTCTCTACCGCCTGCGTCACTTAAGTGGGCTTCTCCACCGTCAGCCCCGCCCTGGTGGTTGTTCCTGCCCGCTCCTAAGCCTAGGGTGTCTGGGAGCCGCCCCTTAGAGGGGGGGCTATGTCATGATCAGCTGAATGTGCCAGCCTGCGAACGGCAATCCAGCTCCCGGCAAACTGTGTGTGTGTGTTTTATGTTTGTTCATATGACTCAGTACCACAAACTGTCTCCACCCCGCTCGTCAGTTGTCATGGCACTTCATTGTTGGCTCCTCCCACTGACCTAGATTTACTTGTATAAAACCCGGAAGTGTTTTGTTTGTCCCCACGTCCCGTTGTTTTGTAACCCCGTGTATTTCTCTGTCTTGACTATCTGTTACCGACCTAGCCTGTTCTCGGCCACTGCCTCTGTTTTTTCCCCACTGGATTGCACCGACCTACTCCCTTGTTTTGCCTCTGCTATCTATGTCTGCCGGCGATAACCCAGCCTGTCTCTGTTTACCCTGTGTGTCAATAAAACACTCTGCATTTGAATTTGCACGCCTCGTCATCTCTCTGCACCGTAACAAAACCACTTATAATCATCACCTAAACACAAAAATTGTCAAGTCAGTTTAGACACGACAGCCCGACAGTATTAAAAACCAGCACAATTGCTGGTGTGATATGAAATCATTCACATTTTAGCCACAGTTTTGTTAGTTACTGTGGTTTTGCTCCACAGCAGAGCTATTTCATTCAAGCGTTTTTGAACAAATCAGTTGAGTAAATGATTCAATGATTCACTATAATGTCTTTACTAAAGCTTGTGTAACAGTGTAACCTCCAGGTAGAATCACAGAAAAATCACCTCCACTAATACACAGACTGACAGTCTGTTTAACCAACACAGTCTCACTCCAACTCGTCACATTTTAAAGCTCAAGTTGCCCCTTTTTAGTCACTTTTTGACGTGAAGGGTCCTCCATTGTTTTCAATTGTTTGGCTTAATGTAATGGTTTACATGCATCAATAAATGTATTATATAATTTTTTACTTTTATTGGAGCACCAAACCCCACCCCTACCTTAAACCTACCCACCTCTGAACAATATAAACACACACAGGTAAATGCATTCACAGGTATTTATTGCACAAACTAATCATTAACAAGCAGTATAAATACATTACAAACAAGTCGTGTCATATTCCAAGTCTTCTAAAGCCATACGAAGTCTTTATATGAAGAAGAGAGTAAAAGGCAAAGTTTTAAATACTAAAAATGATCCCGCTCCATTAATGCGCTCTCATCTTATTCAGAAAACATACTCAAGTCCGGGAGTTTCTTTTTCAGGAATTCACACTGCGTCGATTAGATTCTATGGGAATGCCCTTAGCTTGAGGCTCTGAATTGAGTGTTGAATCAGCCAATGATGAATTGGGACGTCATAGGCGGTTGACGTTACTGGCCAGGAAGCATATAAGCATGTGGAATGCGGCCAGTTATAAGGTGATGCCTCGGGTAGAGCCGACGCTAGCGAGCTATCTCTCTCCTGCAGCTGCATCGTCTGATGTGATTTGAATACCTCCCCTCCCAAAGCCACACTGAAGGATTATTCTGTGAGATAGGATCCAAACGAGAAAAGTGGAATCCCTGTGATACCCAATGATGAGAGTGTGGACAGGAGGATCAGATGATTCACCAAATTTGTCTGTTTTCACCCGTTCTGCCCTCGTGTCCTTGTCATCAAATCGAAAGTGTTGGATAATTGAAATTAATCTATTTTGGGACATTGTCTCTTTGATTACTGTCACCAGAAAACTTTCTGACTAGCAATCCACAATGGCACCAATGGGACACATTAGTTCAGCCATGCAACATGCATTCCAATGTCCTCTTCTACCCACAAAGTGTCGTCTTTTGTCGTCTGGCGTAGACAGGGCTTTCCTGGTACCACTGCGCATTTTCCGTGGAGGTAATCTGCTTCAACCGTTTCCTAAAGCCAGGCCAAAGCCTGTTGTGTGGAGAGGTTCTTCCTGCGTGGCAGTAATACAGAGGCCATCCTGCTGTGCGTTCTCAGAAATGCGAAAAAGAAATGACTCTCCCTCATGGGTAGGTCTGCTTTTATGAACAACAATCTACAGCTTTCAGATGTTGTGAAAAGCCGTCCTATTTGCATTTTCAGTATCTACCATACTATAAACAATAACACAACATGATAACAGACTATAACCACATGAAGGTATGTAAATGTGTGTATAATTTTACACCAGGGATAAAATCTTTTGATATGTGCTATACAAGCCTATAGAAAAATACACATATTCTCATGACTCTCTCTCAGTTCAACCGTGCAACAAACCTCCCCTCCCCGGTTTAACCTGGCTTGCAAATGCAAATGTACTAGCCCTCACATGTAATGGCTCATTTGGAAAACAAAAGGAGGGGAACAATTGAGTCACCAGGGGGTCAGCAGCCTGGATTTCACGCAATTTTGCGCAGGTTTAGTAAATTTAGTGTTAAAGGCTCCTTCTCTGCCTTCCAGACCGCTAAGAACAACATCAGCGTTGGTTGGCAGGGGGTACTCGGCAGCAGGTCAGGCTGGTGCTTGTCTGCACGCGATAGGCGTGTTACAGGCGTACCCCACACAATGCTCACTCAAACCCAGTGCCATCAGGAGACCCCCATAACCAACCCTGGCAGAAAAACAGGGCTTGAGTGTCTCTGGCGACCGCCTCTCTCAGTTTCCCCAGCCCGACATCTTAGTGGGGCTGAGAAGGTCGCCACCAGGCTCTCGAGAGGGACAGATCGCAGCTTCACACGAGGGTGGGCTGCATCAAGACATTCTGCTTGTCCCTCTAATAACACTAGAGGCCAGCCTCGAGAGGCTAGTTCCCTTAGTAGACTATTTAGCAGCATGGAAACTACTGCCAAATGTGTCTCAGTGGGTCCTGCATACTGTAGAAGGAGGATACAGAATTCAGTTTAGGTGATCTCCGCCACAGTCTGCAGGCGTGCTGACCACTGTTGTGAATTCAAATTAGGCTCTGGTGATGGAACAAGAAGTCAAAACTCTTCTGAGGAAGGAAGCCATCAAGGTGGTCCCTCCTCATGAAAAATAGAGCAGGTTCTACAGCCGCTACTTCATAGTTCCGAAGAAGGACGGAGGGCTGAGGCCCATCTCATCTGAGATTATTGAACCGCTTAGTGATGAAACTGCTTTCAGAAGTTCAGAATGCTTACTGTAAAGCAGGTCCGAGGACTGGTTTGTCACAATAGATCTAAAAGATGCGTACTTCCACATATCGATCCATCCTTCTCACATAAAGTTCCTGAAGTTCGCTTTCGGGGGCAAAGCGTACCAGTATCGGGTCCTTCCCTTTGGCCTTGCACTCTCACCCTGTACGTTTACAAAGTGTGTGGATGCAGCGCTGGCACTGCTGCGACTACAGGGTATTCCTATACTGAATTATATTGATGACTGGTTAATCTTGGGCCAGTCAGAGAGTGAGGTGTGCAGACACCGAGATGTAGTCCTCGCTTACATGAAACGTTTGGGGTTGAGGCTGAACGCCAAGAAAAGTGTCCTTTCTCCAGAGAACCACTTATCTAGGCGTGGTGTGGGATTCGACCATGATGCAGGCTTATATGACACCGGCCTTCTTTTACTCTCGCGACTGCGGTGAGGATCAAAGCTACTCGAGTAGCTTTGACCTTCACCGCAGTCGTGAGAGTAAAAGAAGGCCGGTCACTCATTGTCAAGCAGTCTCAAAGTTGCTGGGCCTTATGGCATCTGCGTCCAAAGTAATACCTATTGGCCTGCTGTACATGAGCCTCCTACAGTGGTGGCTCAGAAACAAAGGTGTATCCCTGAGGGGAAATCCCCTTCACATGATCAAAGTTTCATGCAGAGCTGTACATGCTTTAGACATGTGGAGGAAACCTGCATTTCTAAATTCGCCATCTTACTTGGCAGGTGTGTCTTACATCAACCACCAAGGAGGCCTTCGGTAGTGCCCCTTGTACAAGCTGGCACACCAGATCCTTGTGTGGGCTTGGGACAGATCCCTCTCACTGAGAGCCATCTATATTCCCGGGCATCTAAATGTAGGAGCAGACATCTTGTCGAGACAGGGGATCTGGAGAGTATTCTACAAAGCAAAGGTGGACCTCTTCGAAACGAAAAAGAATTTGCAATGTTCCCTTTGGTACTCTCTAGTTCATCCTGCTCTGCTGGGGCTGGATGCCATGGTACAGAGGTGGCCGAGGCTTCTTCTGTATGCATTTCCCTCGATTGCTCTGCTCCCAGTCTACTGCTTGTAGCGCCGTTCTGAGTATGCAGAGTATATTCTAGACAAAGGTTTATGCTGTGCGCTGAGGTTGAGGCCTCTGGTACTTTCCCAGGTACCGGGCTTTCCTGGGACCTGGCAGTGGTGTTAGAAGCCCTCTGTGGGCCACCATTAGAGCCCATAGAGGAGATTTCTGATCGCCTGTTGACACACTTTTGCTAGCATTGTGTTCTCTGAGGAGAGTAGGTGACCTTCAGGCCCTCTCATTGGCCCCTACACATCTGGACTGTGCGCCTGTCAAAAGCCTTTCTGTACCCACGAGCGGTTTACAGTCCCAAGGTATCTACAGTTACACCACAGCCAGTTGTACTACAGGCCTTTAACCCACCTCCCTTCAGGGAGCCTGGTCAGCAGAAACTAAACTGTATGTGTCCAGTGCTAGTACGTCCACAGAGCTGCCCAGTGGAGAAAGTCTGAGCAGTTGCTCGTATGCTTCGGTCCTCCCAAGAAGGGGCTTCCAGCGACCAAGAAGCCTTTAAGCGGTTGGATAGTTGATGCTATTAACATGTCTTACGAGTCCTCTGGTCTCCCGCCAAGGCTAGGAGTCAGAGTGCACGCAACACAGTGTAGCGACTTCGAAGGCTCTGCTAGAAGGGGTCTCCATGGCCGATATATGAGACCCTGTGGGTTGGTCCACCCCTCACACTTTCGTCCACTTTTATGGACTGGACTTGCGAGCCACTCCAGGCTTTTCTGTTCTCATGGCTTAGCTGTGCACAAACACATACTAGGCAGGGAATTTGAAAGTCTGGGGGTGTTGGCATCTTGTTCCCATAGCGTCTCGTCGATGCAAAAAAAATCAATAGTCAAAAAGTAAAAAAGTCAAAAAGTTATAAATATAACCCTAGTTCCTTGAAGGAATGAGGCGCTACGTCTGGCTTTCACACTTTCGGCATCCCCTGCCGGTGCTCCGCTGCATGACAGGAGCTAGTTTGCCGGACGCATTCCATGTGCTTATATGCTTCCTGGCCGGTGACATCACCCGCCAATGACTTCCCAATTCATCATTAGCTGATTCAACACACAATTAGCCATCATGCTAGAGATGATATCTTTCAAATAAATGGTTACGGTGGTTGTATCTTCCTTGTATATCTTGTGTTTTATTGACAGATGGTAGGTTTAGGGACAAGGGTTGGTTTACGTGCTCATAAATGTCTAAATAATATCATTCTGTTTACATTGAAAAATCACACCCCTACATATGCATGCATTAATGCCATTGGTTTTACCCAATAAATGTAAAAAAAATATTGCTTTGGCATATTGACACTAAGGGTATCCTATTTAAAACAACGGAGGACCCTTCACATCAAAAGAAGTGACTAAAAAGGGGTACCTTGACATTCAAAAAGTGAATTTTGGGGTTTTGACCAAGTGTCAAAATGGGACGAGTTGGGAGTGAGACTGTGTTGATTTTATTTAGGTGGTTTAAACACACTAGAAAAGGCAAGAACTGTCCCCCAAAAACACGGACATCCAGTAATCCCATTCCAGCTTTAATCTTGTGTGCTCTGTAGGTTTGGACGGTATCCAAATTTTGATACTGTCAAACCTCCTCCCTATTTTACCTCGGTATACGGCATTACTGTGAATAATAAAAAAATTAGGACATAAGACTCAGACAGCATCACCAAACCGTTCAGAAACTGAATAACACTTATACTGAAACAATAACAAAATAACATCCATTAATATTAACAACTTTTATTAGCAACAAATATCAGTTTATTAAAAAAAGTGCAAGGTGGTAAAAAAAAAGGGCTAAGGTCCTTATGTTAGTGCGGTTTGTGGCAGAATATAATTTATTTATAAATAAAAAAATTTATAGGCGCAAATTCGGAAGCTAATTCTCGTGTGGTTCATGACTATAGACCCACAACCAGGCACAATGTCTGAAGATCATGACACAGATGGAAGCTATGTTGTACTTTTTTCTACATTGCTGAAGGAAAAAAAGGTAAACACATGTTCTAAAGCAGTATTAGGCAAAATGCTTTTCTGTTTGACCACTTAAAAAATCAACGTTTATTATTATTTTGTTTCGTTGCAAAATTATTAGCCTATTTCTAACTGTAATTCTATGTTCTGAAAAGCCCCTCGTTTGTGTCCATGTATATCATTCCATTTAATTAAACTCAAATAAAACGAAACATGTTTATTTTCCATTTCTTTTTTATTTATATTCAAAAGGAAAGCAATTGAAACAAATACTAGAGTAGCGGCAAGAAGCAGTTAAAATAAAATGTACGTGTTTACCTGCGGGCTTTTTTTGGGCCGGAATGGGACAAAACTTGAATACTGCAGGCGGGAGTTGGAGAAAATAATATATAATTTTGCGGGAACGGCACTGAAAAGGTCTCTAGTCTGCGACAGGCCATCTTTCCCTACCTCTTTCTTTCTCCTCCACGCTGTCTCATGATGATCACCACACATAGACATTTTAAGGCATTAAATAAATTATATTTAATACTTAATCCTTGTCTCCTATATAAGTGCATTGTTTTTTATAACAGTTTAATGGTATTGAAACTGATACCGTTGCTATTTTTAGATCCCGCAGTATACCATATTACCGCCCAAGCCTAGTGCTCTGTGGTTTTCATGTCTTTGTGTCAAAGCTGATTCTGTGTATCTAGCATCAGTTCTTCATTTAAGTGAGCCAAATATCAGGTTGGATTTATCATCCCCAGCACACGACCACAGGCAGGAACATGCTTTAGTAATCTCACACCAAGCGTCTCAGATGCTATGGCACTTTGTCAGTGCCGTGAGGCCAGCGAGATTTACTGTGGAGTGAATCTGGGCTCCTAGTGGCCAAAGCTGTCCCATTTTCCCTGGCCTGACTGCACTGACCTCATATGATGAATGTGCTCTTCAGGGCAAAGAAGAACAAAGCTCGCCGTTATTGATGCTCTCAATTAATAATCTCAGACCTGCCGCTGGATTCACGTGTAGAGTGTCCACCGCTGCCCCCACCTGCGCCATGATATAGTATGGACCATACAGATAAGACACGCCGAACAATTAGAAGCCTAATTAAAAAGATAACTGACAGTGCCTCTGACATGCTCTGTTAAAATATCATATGTAGAAATGTTTAGAGGTACGCCGGCGAACATGGAGTGTGAGTGTTACTGATTAATGTGCAAGGAGTAATTCATTCGTGAAGCTCACGGCCATGTTGAGTCACTCTGGCTCAGACGTGTCAAAAGCCTACTGAGAAAAGAAAAAAGCATACCTGCCTACCTACATGCAAGGTGACCATATATTTAGTTACAAAAGGAATTCAGAAAATGAATGTCTTGAGTTGCATACAGTCAAACATTTATAACTGCCTCGATTGTGTTGCTAAAGTCGAGGCTATTTCTTCAAAGATGAAGTCTAGCCTTGGAAACAAAGTACCTGTCCTGTATAAGTTTAAGAAATAAAACTGATAAGACAATGCAATCCATGTCAAAATCATCAAAAACATGTAGTGCAATACAAACTGATTCCCAAACAACTATATCTGATGAGTTGATTCTTTTGAGTTCTTTTTGATCGTTTTCTTTCTAAAATGCCGTTTTAAAACAAAAAACGCACTAGTGTCAACGGGGCCTAATTTTACATGCAAGCACAGCTATTGTCATTATCTCATGTGTAGCCTGTTTGACTTTATCAGACGGCAAATCGATTATAGATCTGAATTTTTGTGTGGATTAACATCTTGATAGGTAGAGCTGATTATGTAGTTTTAACAAGTGACTATTTAATCACTATTTCATATTCATCCCTTTTTATGACACCAGAAACAGTATCAATTTGAGAATTTAGCTGCAGTAAAGCAGTATGGGCAGTTAAATACAGTATGTGTACACAGAGAAGCGAAAATGTAGCCTAAACAGGGTTGTGTCATTAAATATAATAAGTAATTATAATTTTATGCTTCTGTTCTTGCGTTTAAAATGTAAATCAATTGCCATTCCATAGTCTACAACATGAAAGAATAAAAGTGTTTGCTAAATGAATAAATGTTAATAAAAAAGAATCCCATAATAATATGTACATGAAAAATGTAAAAACACTGGATATAACTATGTGGCACCATAGTGCAGCAGCAAATAACAGTAAATGTATGCAAATATATTGTCCCATTCCTATATTGTCCCAAATTCACAAAGTCTGCCCCTGTACACATTATGGAGCAGAGTATGAACCTTAAGACAAAAATTATTATGTTTGTTTGTTTTTTGTACATTATTAAAAATATATTTTTCTGACCATAATGTCAGTTTTACAGGGTTAATGAATGAGAAAGAGAACTCAAATAAGTCCTTTCCTTTAGTTATTTCCCCAATGCTTCTTTTCGAATGGATTACTTGGTCTCTGCAGTGAAAAAAATAAAATAAATAAAGGCAGGAATATTTACTTTAATGTGACTACATAGTGTAGCTCCGACTGGAAAGGACAGAGGAAAAGACTCAAACCTGACTCCAATTTTCACCATTAAAGAGACAGATGTTGATTTTAGACACAACATGTTGCTCGTGGAAAAAATTATTTTTTTCCCCAACACTGTGGTTAAAGCCTCTGCCATCACACCTCTTTAGCTCTTTTTATGCAGGTCAGGTACTGCTTTCACATTTACTCTGAATGCAGACTAATGGAAGAAGTGAGAAAATACGCCCTGAACCCCTTAGAGGAGAAACACGCCTCACAGCGCCAAATGGTTTTCGCCGTTCTCTCAGGGTGAGTTTGAGGGATGCAGGTTTATGCCCTTTTTCTCACAATGAAAGTGGTACATTATTTTGCTGCACAAAAATGCCCCATCAACTCCAAATTATACACCAAATTGCAGGAATACACTTTAAGGACATGGGGTGCTAGAGAAGTTCACTATAGGATTTATGTGACAAATATTGGGTAAAGGGCCACTTCTGTGATATATGACTCAGCAGACGGTTTTGTGGAACATAAGAAAAGAGTTTTTGGTAAACGGAGATTTGAAGGCGAAAGCCGAAGCTGAAATGGAGCATTAAGAAAATGACACAGTCCATTTCAGCTCCCAAATCCTCCTACGGTCGTCTCGCTGAGACAT
The DNA here is from genome assembly GCA_032357475.1 of Enteromius thamalakanensis. NCBI lineage: Eukaryota > Metazoa > Chordata > Actinopteri > Cypriniformes > Cyprinidae > Enteromius > Enteromius thamalakanensis. The sequence continues at coordinate 14,412,677 of JAUCMT010000160.1, read as the reverse complement.
GATTAATGGGCATAATCAAGTGATGTCCCTCCGTATGCCTGTGCCCTTCATGGCCCCAGCTAATTACAGCATGCACAACAAACAAGCCCAAATCACAACGGATGCTTTATGAAGTAGGGGCACTCATTCATGGGCTCTGTCGTGTTGAGCGTATGTCATGCTAAAGCCATAAAGGAATGGATAAGACATTAAGTTAATTTCTAAAGACTTTCAATATAGCATACTTCATAGAAAAGCAGAGCTGTCATATAACTCTGAATTACACTATTTTAGAAACAGCATGGTCTTTCTATGAGAACAATTCTATGAGGACGATCGCTGACTGTCAAGTTCTGTTTAGAGAAAGCGCTTTGCAAATCTTTTTGGTAATACTGCACTTATGTTCAGTAGTTTTTTTAATGCTCAATGAGGCTGCATTTACTTCACCAAAGCTAAAATAATAATAATAATAATAATATGCAGTCCATATTTTTCACCTTAATTATTCTAATATGCTGATTTGGTGCTCAAGAAACATTTCTTCTTATTATTAATGTTAGAAACAATTGTGCTGCTTTATTTGTTTGAGGAAACCTTGATGCATGATATATATACACACACATACACACACACACACACACACACACTGTAACGCTCAGATACTAGGCACAGGAGTCAGGAGTGAAAACAGAGGATTGGGATGAGGAATCAGAGTCAGAGGTTCTCTTTGATGTGTGATCTCCGGATCGCTCTCTCTTACTCTGTACTCAGTCCCTTAAACACAGGTAAACTTACAAGGTAAGTAATAATGATAAGTAATCAAGGTAGGTCTCTTATGACAAGGTGGGTCTGAGAATCAGAGATGCAGGTAGGTGAAGCATTGACTGGCAGACATGGAGAGGAACATCGCACTTCTGGGCAAGGCAGAGGACATTGGTGCTGTTACCTCTTGCTCAGCCTTTGAGCTTCTGGTGAGTGAGGCTTTTATCCAGTGCAGGTGATTATCAACAGGTGTTTCTCGTTTAGTCATTACAGGTGACTGAGAGCGAATGTCAGTTACTGCGCTGGGATCAGCGCACAGATACAGAGATGGCATGACACACACACACACACACAAATATTTATACACTTTTTAGTGTGTGTGTGCATATATATATATACACATTGTGACACATATTGTATTGTGCATCACTAGTTCAGTTAAAGAAAAACAAAGTTTAAAAATAATGTAGACTGGGATTTGAACATAGTTTCTCTTTATGCTTAAAAAACTATGTCAACACATTATTCAGTTGTACTATTCACTCATGTGCACAGTGTTACTGTTTTGCTGGTGTTTGGCCCTGTCTGTTTTGACTACGTCTGTAATAAAGGCTGTATTTGGATCCCCAACTCCATCATCACAGTCACCACAATACAATCATCCATAACCGTATCCAGTGGTTTATTTTACTAGCTTAGCCCATACATGGACCCAGTCGACCAGCTTTCACATCTCCAGCAAGGAGGCCGATTCATTAAGTTCTGTGTGTTATCATATCAAATACCACTTCACAGTGAAATTTTGTTTAAGGAATTGCTTTGTTTTGGACTTAATTAACCTAATAAATCACAGTTGCCAAGCTGCCATTGGTTTCTACTTGCCACTGACGAAGAGAGAAAAGTAACAAATATGTTAGTTTTATTACTAAACACTTACATCTGTCTTCCTTTGAGTTTCAAATTGTCTTTTTACTCACAATTGAGACTTAATTGAGGGCTGCTGTAAAATTTTACCACATGGGTTACTGTGAGGGCAGTAAAAGACATGTGATCTAATGGTAAATTCTTGCCTTGTCCACTAAATGTATATTTGAATACAAGGATGATGTAATTCACGTTCACCCTTCATTAATTTCAATATTTTAACAAAATAATACAATTAGCAGGTATTTCACAAGTTCATACTTACTCGCAATTAATAGGAGAAGGGGCAGGGTGCCGCCAAAAGAAGAAGAGCAAAATAGTAGAGTAGGTGAGGAGTAGGGATGCTTAGATCGAGATACTAAGGGAAAGGGACTTACTATTTATATAGGGAGTATCTCTTACTCTGATAGTATGATGAGGTCATAAGATGATAAGTGGGATGATGAGCCGGCTGTTTAATTACCTGAGCGTGCTCCTCCCGAAATTTGTTAGTAAACATCATAAAATGCTGGTTTTCAAGGGCTCTAAAATATAGAGGCCTTTGTCATAAATGTCTGGTGTACAGAAGAGCACTTGAACACTTTAGTCTAAAAAATTACACAAACATTATTCAACTGCACCTTTATTATATTTCTTATCCAAATTTAATCTTAGAAAATTATAAAAGAAGCATCGAGGAACAATTTGGAAGGGATCCATCTGGAAATAAATATTTTGTCAAATTAGATTAATTTACCAAGATGACCTGCCGATGTTGACTTATATTGACCTAACGGTATCTCAAATTATTGATCCCATTTCAGATTTCTCAGCACACAACACTTCTTTAATGCATTCCTAGGCCTCACATTGCTTTTCAGTGTCTGAAGATAAAGACCATATTAATCAATTCAGGGGCAATTTACCAGAAACTTTAAAAAAAGAATATCTTCCCGTGATGCATTTGCCTGGTCACTCTTCTCTCTTCTTAGAAATATCACTAATGTTCACTCATACATTTTAAACTCTGCATCGCTCACTCATACTTCTTCCAGGGAACTAATTACTGAGTTCAGTGATGGAAGGGCACATATTTAAACTGCAGTCCATTAATCAAACCTCGGTTGAAATATTAATAATACATGTTAATTTAGCAATTACGACCCTTAATTGCAAGGGCCCCAATGAAAGCCCAGTGATTCGCAACTGATTCGACGGCCAGTGTAAGACACATAAAAGTCTGGTAAGTAGGACATCAATACAAATGTTAAAAATGCTCTGGAGATTCAGGTTAGATTAAAGTGGCATTTATCTTAAAGGTTAAAGTCTGCGAGACTCAAAAACGGGTTTATTCCGTAACATAGCTTAAATTGGTTGAACTGCTTTACCTGGTATTATGTCAATTTTAAGAATTACTATTTTCTATATACAGTCACTACTGTTCCCATGGTAATAGTGGTAAAAGTATATAGAATATAGTAATATTAAATACAGAATATAGCAATAACACGATTTTAAACAGTATTTAGTTGTATAAACAGTTTGTAACAGTTTGTAAACATTTAAATCTGTAATAGTTTCTATATTGTATAGTGCTGTCAAATGATTAATCGCGATTAATCGCATCCAAAATAAAAGTTTTTCTTTACATAATATATTTGTATG
>JAUCMT010000160.1:14392322-14409268 GCA_032357475.1 Enteromius thamalakanensis | reverse complement strand
TTAAAATAACTTTTAAGTTTTCTGTGTGAATATATTTTAAAATGTAATTTATTCCTGTGATACAAAGCGTCATTACTCCAGTCTTCAGTGTGTTTTTTTTTCTTTCTCAGGATTGTTTGATGAATAACAAGTAAAAAACCAAAAGGTATTTTTTAATAAAAATATTCATTTCATTCAAAGAAGAACTGATCCCAAACTTTTGAACAGTCGTGAAACAGTAAACTACTGTAATAGTAGTTCTTGAACATTATTATACATTTTAAATAAATGCTTCTCTTTTTAATATTTGAATGATCAAATAATCCTAAATAAAAACTATTAAGCAGCTCAGCTGTTTCCAACACTGATAAAATAAATAACAGTTATTTTAAATTAAAATAATATTTCACAATATTACAGTTTTTTCTGGATTTTTAATCTGATAAATGCAGCCTTGATGAGCAGAAGAAACAGATGTAAAAACCATTAAATATCTTACTGACCCCAATTTTATATATATATATATATATATATATAAATATATATATATATGTGTGTGTGTGTGTGTGTGTGTGTAGGTTGGTTCAGTGATTTATTTATAATTTTTTTTTATTATAATTTTTTTTTTTTGGTTCAGTGATTTAAAATAATTTTGACTTGACTACAACCAGATAATGACATTTTAAGGTAAAAACTTTCAGTGTAATTAGAAATATATACAAGTAGCAGTGTAAATGATTCATGTTAAATTGGCTTGCCATAGCGTCTATGCAGTGCCAATGCACTGTTAGAGAGAAGTGATATGATGTGTCTTGGGCTGCACTGCACCAAAGTCTGCACTGTCCTGTGCTCACAGGAGGTTGTTTGTTATTGCCAGTGCTTCTGAAACCCACCTTTTCAGACTCAAATAGTTAGCTAATGCTAATTCTATTTAAACACAGCCAGTAACAAAACTATTATAGCAGCATTGTTTCTAAGCAATCGATTTTCTGATATCATAATAGGTATAACAGGTAACTGTTGTTGTTAGTGTAGATATTCACATCCTGTCTCTTCTCACAGCCTGTAATAAACCTCACCTCTAAATTACCCAGCTCTCCTTCATTACAGGCATGACCCAAAACAACTGAGGTTCTTCTCCAACCGTGTGAGATATAATTGTTGTCTTAAACTTGGTTCATTTCCACCACATAAACAGTGTTATCCTTTAAGCAGGTTTTAGGAGTGCTGTTATTGTGGTCATAGAGGAATGCAGAGCAGCTGAGTGCCATACTTGGGTAGACTGAATGCTTGAACATGCTATGTCCACATACTCAGGATTCTACAGCTGTCATTGGGACTGTCAGTGATGACCATCCACATAAAAGTTGTTTGTTTAGGAAAAGTACTGTTCTCTTGTGTATTTAGAGTTAGTTTCCAAACAGGTGAAGGTTAACTCTGAGTTACCATTAGTTGGTTTATGAGTTAAAAGTTAACGTGACTCAGCCAACGATGGAACTTTTAGTGCATCAGAGCTGCTTCATTACGAGTGGATCATTACTGTGATTTGAAGCACTGGCCTTTCCAAAACAAACACGCATGGAAGTATTTCTGCGACCCAGTCCCCATCATTAAGACGGTTCCTTAAATCACTGTAAAGAGTGACGAAACATTTTCTGCAGATGGATAAATAAGTCCAGATGCTCATTAGTTATTTGACTTTTGTTTAGAATTAGAATTTTTGTACTACTTTATATTCTCTGATGACCCTAATGACATATTTTCTGTGAAACACATCTGTTAACACTGTAGTCCAAAAATGGTACAACATTTTTAAAGTGTGATATAGTGTAATCTTTCTGAGCAATTAAAGGATTCTGAAGTAAACATCTTAAGTTACATAAAACGTTTATTATTCAAAAATATAGTGGTCATTGCATAAAGTTTTCCACTGCCAAACATTAAAAAGTTAATACAGAGATTCTTTTGGAGAATGTGTCCTGTTTAACTGGTTTGTTTTGTTTCTTTTCTGAGCAAAAAATAATGTCAATCATGTATATATATATATATATATATATATATATATTAGTGCTGTCAAACGGTTAATCGCGATTAATCGCATCCAAAATAAAAGTTTTTCTTTACATAATATATTTGTATGTACTGTATATATTTATTAAGTATTTATAAATACAAACACATGCATGTATATATTTAATGAAAACATGTTATGTTTATATATTATATATATTTAGATATAATATCAAATATAAGAAAATAAAATGTATAAATGCATTTATATGTAATTCTATCAAAATATATACTGTTCGTGTGTGTTTTAATATAAACATAATAAATAAACTTCGCATAAACACATATATTATGTAAAGAAAAACTTTTATTTTGGATATGATTAATCGTGATTAATCATTTGACAGCACTTTTACTATAAGTACTTTAGTATTACAAAGAATTGTTTTAAATTATAAATTTATATATGTGTTATAAATACACATGCACATACAGTATAACTTGCATAATGCATAACCAAGTAACCCCGCAGCACTACCATCTTCTTAAAAATCTTATTTCAATAGAAAAATATGGCTAAGATTTGGAAAACAAAATTAATACACTGCGTCATGTTTTACAGACTTATAGCCTGAAGTGAATTCTGAGTATTCTCTCTCCTTCACCTGACCATTATAACACTGACCCATCCGTTCCCCACCACTTAAGTCCACCATCTGCTGGGCCCAGCCCTCTCTCTCTCCATCTGGGTAAATGAAACTCTGCCAATCTTGGACAGAAAGACTGAAATTCTTTATTGATCCTCAAAGGGATATTTAGCTGGAAAACAACATCAATATAAACAAAAAGTCACTATGCAAACACACAACACAATCATGGTAAAGATTGATTATGCAAAACTGTTCTGCTTTTACTGTGTAACAGCTAAATGATCAGTGTGGAAGAACTTAATTTGGAACTGAAACTTGGGATCAGTTACACAGTTTAGATAGCTTTCAGTAAAAAGTTGTTTGTAAAACATTTAATCAATAGTAGGTTACTGTATCGAAGCAAAAATGTATTTAGATGTAAAAAGAAAAGCAGATATTGTATGCAAATTAGTGATGGGTCGTTCTTGATTGATTCATTCATTTTGCACAAATATTTAACGTGACTTGAGAAGATCCAGTCATTTCCGGGAGTGATTCGTTCAGTCGCGTATGCGCAACATCCTATAGGCTCTGCACTGAAATTAGTTTAAAAGGAAAACTTGGGAGATTAACTAATCAGTTCTCTTTTTGACTATACTTTCCGATACTGCATTAGTTAAAGCTAATGGGACACGTGATGAACAAATGACTCAAACCCGCATACTTGTCAGATAGTGAGCTAATCTTAGAATTAAGATCTAGCTTAACAATGACTTAATCTTTTCTGTTTGCCATAGCATCATAGTTTTGTATTGTTTGTTGTGAAGTAGATACATCAGGGAAGTAACGCATAACATTTGAATTGTGTTTTGCTAAAATGAACAAAATGGTTAGTTGAAGATGGTTCGTTTTGCTGAACAAGACTCAAAGGTCAGAGTCGGGAAAATGATTCGAACTTCCCCTCACTAATATGAAAAAGTAGATACTAATAAACATAATGATACATATATATATATATATCGCAACATATATTGACAAAACAATAAATGGGGGACAGCTATAAAGACAGATAGATCAATAGACAGAATAATAGAACGGTTAGACAAAAAAACAATATACAATTGATTATATTCAAAAAGTGTTGTTTTTAGCAGTAATATTTACTTTTATTTACTTAATGGTAATGATCTGATCGTCATAAAATCTCTCAAAAAAGTTCTGTCAAAACTAACTCAGTGAAAAGGTTATATTATTGCAGATTTTCTTAAAAGTGATTGAAATCAGACATTTTTCTTCGTACAGTATACCAAGCCATTCCAAGGTCTGGCAATAAAATGAGTTCTTTGGCAGAAGTTTTAAAAAAAAAGCAACTACAGGAGGCTAGATCTGAAAAGCTAGAGAACTGAGAGATTACACAAGCACCACAAAAACTGCATTTGCATGTAACTTCTGATGCACGCACACACACACACTTCACTGCACACTCAGGAACTTTAACATTTTGTCTCATTCAAAGTCAAACCAATTAGCACATGCTGCTTAGATTTCCTTGAGGAAATTACTTTTGATTTAAATACGTCCTCTAAAAATATTTACATTGCTAATGGGCACCACAGACTGTGCGTCCCTATTGTAAATAAATGTGTCAGGCCTCGTTTCCTATTAGCCGTCCTACTGAAATTATCTACCCGAGAGCAATCGTTAGCGTCTTTACTTTGATGGCTCAGGTGGTATTTACGCAGGTGGAGGCGACAGCGTAATTAAACTATCGGAGGCTCGATTTGTACGAAGGTGACAAACGCTACTGCGAATAACTTTACAGCGGTCGACCAATGCAAATAAATGTGTTTGCGCGAAGGCGACGCCTGCTAATGATAATGAAAACAACTCGCTAATGTGATCCTGTTTGCGCTCATGTTGTCTTACTGATGTATAACAGCTAATTTCCTTCGCAACCATCTGCAGATGATAGAATGTCCGCGGGACGCCTCCGTTTTTCTACCTCAGGCTATCGCTGTGGTGTAACACAACAGGTGTGCTCCATGTAGCAACCTTGTGCCGCCCAACCCAAACATCGCATCTTGCGTATCAGATTTATAGCTGTTGCCTCCTTTCTTTGGCATAAACAACTCATTTGGACAGCCAGCATGTTGTAAACAATGCAGGCCTGGAGGCAATATATCAGCGTAGTCCAGAGATTTATATGTGTGAAGTTGAGGCAGAAATCTCAGCAGACTGGTGTTCTTGGTCTCATTGGCGTCCTCCTTGTTCAATAATCCAGCCATTCCTAATGCTCTTATCACTGCGAAATCGTGCAGCTGACCCCGGCGTGTTTACCGAGGTCTGCCAGGCCTATTCCCAACATCCCTACCAAATCCGTCATGAGCCAATAAAGAAAATGCCAATGCTGGGTTTGAGGCAGCCGTTTGTTGCATGTAGAGGTGCGGAGGACACGAACAGTGGGTCTCCTTTCTTTTTCTCCTATCTCCTCCACACACTCCCAGCTCTTGCGGCCCAGGGTATAAGCCCTGTATATTACACAAACACACATGCAGAGTCCACAAATACAGCTTTGGCTACATGGTTGTCATGAGAAGGGTGCTCAAAGAAACTGTGAAAGACAGATAAACGCATGCTGGTGGTAACACTGGAAAGGTGATAGAATGACCATGTAATTGGTGAGATTCTTTACACACACATGTGCATTGGCTAAATATATTTTAGTTGGGTTGAAAAGGTCAAATGCACAAGTAGGTTACAAAGAAGGCCTGGAATTCTTTACAACGTATTTTTCTACAAATGCTTAGTAAAAATAGGTTCGTAAAAATAATGATCATGGATGAATAGACGAATACACGGTGTCTTCAGATTAAAATGTATAATTGCACAAAAAATATATACATTGTATTACACTAAACATTAATGGAGTAATTTTTTTGTCTTGTTCAAAACAATCACTTTTTGCAAAGTCTGTACTATTTTCTGCATATTTATATAATAAACAACTGGGTAGCACTTTCTATGAAGCCTGTATTTAAAATACATTATTAGGATATTCTTAAGGCATTTTAATTAACGCATAATACATTATAAATAACTTTATAATATATCTCATTAATATTCATAAGAACAGTTTTAATGTGTTATAATATTTACTCATTTGTGGTTAAAGCTTTTAAGAGTTGAATCATTTATAACACACAATGAACACAATTCATCCAATTAAACTACAATGGAGTATATTTCTCATAACTATAATGCATAAAAAATTTACTTGTTACTTGCAAGCTGACAAATACCACTTATAATAATAATAATAACAATACTATGTTTTTTTCTTTCATCAGATGATCATGTAATATGTTTTTTAGAATATCAATTTATTATTTTGATGGATCCTCAACAGACATACTAAGTATAGGATTCTTTGCAAGTATGTGAACATTCAAACCTACCTAAGTCTCTGAATTTTATATAATAAAAATAATAGCTAGTTCACATTTGCCTCAATATTATCCTCAAATAACACACAGCACCTAACCACTCACAAGATGTTACTGGCATGCAGATCTACTGTGCAGATCTTAAATAAACAATATCTAGACATGATACAGTATAGTCCATTATAAATGAAGTAGATTTGTTATGTCATACTGTGTTATAAATGATCATACTCAAAAGTTATTATCACAAATACATAAATATTATAATATACAAGTTTTTATGATTATTCATGAGATGTTATAAAGTTTTTTATAATGCATTATGCATTTATTATAATGATACCCTTATAATGTATTATAAATATGGGCTTCATAGAAAGTGTGACCAAAAACTGTTGCTAAAATTATCTTAAACAAAACAAAAAATTATAAAGACCACCTTTGTCACAAATTATATGAACTTATTTTAGTTTTTCCCATTTGCTACTTAAATCTACAACATCAAAATATAATATATTAGATCAAGTAAGCACAAAACTTGTGTCAAAATTAGTCAAGAGCAGTGTGAGTGAGATCTTCATCATTTTGTTGTTTGATTAACAAAAATGTCAGACAGTGGGAACATTAAACTGCTGGCACTTTAGGAACAATTTTTTTTTTCTTTTGAAATAGGCTCATTTTCCAAGAGTTTCCAAGTTTCCTTTTTCCGAAACCACTCAGCTGACCTCCTGGTCTGGCAGAGCCTGTATCATGGGTTCAGTAGGCACAATTACATTGCGCTGCGCCTAAAAATGCTGGGGATTACTTTTCAGGTGCCGAGTAATATCACTGCGTAATATCGCTGTGCCTGCTGCACCCATTGCACGGCAGCAATGTTCCTTGATTATTAGACTGAAATTAGAGTATAGTTCCAAGCCATTTTATTACAACCTTTTATTTTCCATCAGTCTTAGTAAATTATATAACTACAGAGGAGTCAAGTTTAAAATATAAAAAAAAAAAAACCATGGACTCCATTCTCAGATGGCAGTTATGTATGAATCGAGAATGTAATTTCTTTTTTCCGATTAATCGTGCAGCCCTACTAATGATCTAATCAGGTGTAATGATATATGCTAAGCTGCAGATAAAAGAGAGACACAGAGGTCAGCTGAGCGGTAAAGTAAACTGTTTAACTCTGAGGGAGTTGGAAAGTGAGCCAACTTTTAAAAATAATTCTGGAGTGCTCCTTTAAGAGCTGCCTGAATCCAATATACTGTATCATGTGCAGTTTGCTTTCACTTCAGAGGATAGCAAAGATGGGAATTCTTACAGGTAAGTGTTTATATTTAACCATTTAAGCACAGGTGGGTACAGTACCTAAAAACTTTATTCAAGTAAAAGTAATACTAGTTACTTTGGATCATATACTCAATATTTCAAGTACGTCTTACATTTGGATATACAGATAAAATGTATATATACACACACACACACACACACCAGAAAATCAAATTCCATTGAAAATGTAATTGCAATTCTTAATTATGATTTTCACAATTTACACTGAATGATGTTTATACTGTTGCTTGAAGTAACTGCATTCCATATTTTGCTGTTCTTTGCAGCTCATGAAGGAATCCTGAACAAAATATCACATGTTTCCAACACTGCAATACATCATTATATTAGAATGATTTCTAAAGGATCATATGACTGAAAACTGGAGTAACAGCTGAGGAAAGTTCTGATTTGCATTACTGAATTAAATTATATTTTAAAGTATATTATTAGATATACTATAGGCCATATATAGGTCTTTATAATCTCTGACCCGGAGAAGAGTTAAAACTTCTCACATGGCCGCTACTGAACATCTGAATATAATGAAACAAACGCACATTTATGGATATTCCATTTTTTTCTGCAAAATTTTAACAAATGTTCTGTAAGCGTAAATACTAACCTACGCTAGGCAAAGGTATTCCAGAACAGGTTGTGTGCCGCTAATGTGGGTCTGGTGGGTAATCAAACAATATCTATACCTGTGGAACGGGAGATGAAGGTGTTCATCTAAGATCTTCTGAACCAATCAATCAAACTGATTCGCGAATCAGTATTAAATATACCAAAATTTCATTTTGTCTATCAGTATATCGCCCACACCTACTTCAAATAAAATAAATACATAAAAATACGACAGAAAAGTGTGATATACAGACACATCTGGAAAAATGTAAATGCAAAACAAGAATCTTGCTGGAATACTAAATGGATTTTATTTGACAAGTCTAAAAAGCCATCATAGAGTATCAACGCACTTACAAGAATCTTAATGGCGGTATACAATTTCATGTAGCAATCATCCACACATATTCAAAGCTTCCTGACACTCTTAATAGACCTCTTAATGCAAGTCTCTCAGTGGATGTCTTGTTTGGCGCCATCAGTGTAAGACGCAGACACCTACGTTTTATCTGATCTGAGCTATCAGTGGTGGGATAATCAAAAAACAGAACGATTTTAAGATCGGCTTGCATGACTTTCAACTGGGAGCAAATGGATCGGCTGAAAATGCAAAGCTAATGGATGAAACTGGACTTGTCAGTAACTGAACACAGTTTCATTTTTCATGAAGATGACAACCTTAAAAAAAACTCAATAATGCAGAGGAGCAATTCTGAATATTTTCATACAGTGAAGTTAGCGAAAGCTTCAATATGGGAAAAGAGTATATGCTGAGCTGTAAATATAATATTTATAATATCAGTACATTTCAACTAAATATAGTTTAACTCAGAATTAACTCAATTAAACGTCTGATATAACCAAATAATCTTGGAAAAGTGTTACCATGTGGGAGAAAAAGCACACATATAGACACATGAAGTGATATATAACATTTCTAAATGTCACATTCAACTGTATTAATTCTCCTTTGAAACCAGATAAAGAAAAAAAGTTCAATTGTTTTTTTTTATTATTGTCCTAATAATGACTAAATGATTAACTATGGTATTCAGAATGTCCTTCAGAAGTGTATTTAACAGTTCAATCCTAAGGTACTTTTAATGTCAAAAATGGCCAATTATGGGTTAAATTAAACTATAGCTTTTCAATCACCATCAGCCACTGTGCATACTTAAATCATATCTATAAAGGCTTTATCGGATCAGAAAAATGCAGGATATCTGCATGTAGTTTAACATCTGTAGTAACTGCATCAAAGTATTAATATAAACACATTGTTTGCTGTCAGTTCTACAAAACATTAAATTGATAAAGGAGGCTGAAACTAACCTGACAGAAATCCAACCCTTCCTCTGATCTTATCAGTGTGCTGAGAAATGGAAGTAAAATGCTGCTGTTATAAATGATTCTCTCTCATTTCAATTATAGTACACAGAGCCTGGCAGTGATGTGTTTACCAATCATAGATTAGACTTTTTCCTCTATTAACTTTAATGATGCCATTAATGTGTCATATTTTCCTCTTTTGTGCAGCCTAAAAAAGGGCCTTTGTAGTGAACAATGGTCTGGTACAGCTTAAAGTCAGTATGTAACATCGTTTGCAAGTAATTTCACCACCATATAATGACATATTTCAGACTGAATCATGATATTCCAATTACAAAATAAATACACAGCAGAATCCGATTTTATTTTTTTTGGGGATCGATTAGAAAAAAGTAGATATTACATTTTTAGCTTTATTACATATACATTTTTTTTAAATTACAGTGCTCTTGAATGCTTAAATCTGATTGGCTGATCTGATTGTAATTACTCTTTAGAAAGCATTTAGATAAAGCAGTTCCAGGTTTTGACTGCATCGCTTTTTCATATCCCTTCAACAAATGTTGTTTTGTGAGGACCTTACAGCCTAAATATGGCAAACAATAAGATAAACTATAGAGGAGACAGAATTTTTCTTTCTTTGCACACAAAAATGTTGACCCTTGCTCTTTTTGGGAGGGTTAGAGAGCTCTCGGAATTCATCAAAAACATCTTAATTTGTGTTAAGAAGATGAATAGTGGTCTTAAATGTTTGGAAAGTCCTGAAGGGTGATTAATTAATAACAAAATTACCAGATAGATAGATAGATAGATAGATAGGTTGACATCTTAGAATTTTGTGCATCAATTCAAAAGAGCAGAAATACATCAAGGACTGTCTGATTAAATCCATTCACAGGTGGAAACTGAGCTGTTGGGAAAACGCCCAAGTTCAGAGGCAGACATGGAAATTGATGTTTCTCCCCCGAGGCGGTTGTACAGGCCCAGATGGCTGTACACTATGAGGACTGTGTTGTGATGGCACACACACTACAGGGTTTAACTGGGTTTGAGAGGGGAGAGGGGCAGCGCCAGGACTGTCAGATGGCAGCTCATTGAGCCTCGCCAGAGGCTGGCAATGCCTACAGGTGGGACGGCTACCACGCCAACCTGCTGGCATCTACTCATTGACGTTCTGGTCTAGTATAGAGGGCAGACCGCACAAGGTTGCATTATGATAATCAAAGGTTGAATCTTTAGAGAGGCCATGACAATATACTGTACAAACCAGTCGCTTGGACACAATTCTGGCAAACGGTTGCTTCTACAACAAATCGCACTAGAGGTTACTGACATTTGAGGGCATTTTCAAGACATTCAGTTGCAAATGGTTTCCTATTCTCAATAATTGTTCATGTACAATGTCTTTCAAAGAGAAAACACTATGAGGCAGATCTGATTATCAATCACAGCAAATTCAAATTTAAATGATATATTCATAATTGACAAACGTTGGTCAGCAGCCAGTTTCTGTGGGTCAAATATGAACGATAAAATCAAATGAAACGAAAACAACCCTAAACACATCCAAAACTGCAGCACTCTCATTAATGGCATTTTACCAGTTTGAGGACATACAATAATCGCTGTCTTTGTGAAACGTTCACTATCGCTTTATCTGTGCTACATCAAATATCCTGTCCCTCTTCACATGCCGCAAGCATATAAATCGTGAACCTTTCACAATTTATGCGTCCAGGAATGTTAATGATGCATTAGCGCGAGGCTGGGTCATTTTTCGTATGGATAGTAAGTGCTGTGAGATGCAGTTGGCATTAGTAAGGTACTCGGTGCGCTAAAAAACACACGGAGAGCTTTATGGACCCTGGGTGAAGTGATTTACTACACAAGCAGGCTACTAGTTTTAATCCTGTGGGTTTAGAAGGAGGTCGTAATCACTTCTGTCACCAAGGTCAATGGGGGCTAAGGACACGGGGTGCAGTACACTTTGGAGAAATGTGATAAAACCTACGGTACATTTTTACCCTGAGAGCATATGAAGTTACTGAGCTTAAAATTTCCATTTCCTATCTGCATGGGAAAATTGTGAGCTCTTGTAGGAATATTTTAACATACAAACGGTGATTTTTACATATTTACGCATATTACAGAGCACAAATTTTAAAGCCTGGGATGACAAAGTATTCCAGTAGGTCTAACATTCTCAAGGAAAACATTAATGGGATCTAATTAAATACAGTGCCATAATATCCTTTTCGTGTTAATCAGACCTGGAGGTAAAAGAGAAAATAAAAAATATATTTACGCAACTTTACATACATAACTTTAAAGCATCTCTCATTTAAAAAAGGTGAAAAATAACCATAAAACTTTGTGTAATGTTAAAAAAAAATCCACTATGAGTGTGTGTGGTAATACTGTTCGGCTCTTTTTTTACATTTACGTTTAATATAACATCTGCACAGCAAGTCTATGTCCACCGCAAGCCCAACAAATTAAAAAGTAATGCATAATTTAAAAAGTAATTTGGCAGTGGAATCAAATGCGGTGTGATCTGCGCTCAGGTGTGGGTATTTTCATCAAGCAGGCGGCTCTTTTTTCCCAGATTCTCACATTTCCTGTTCATACATCATCCTTCATTTCCTTCATTATTGCTTAGAATATAAGAGGAGATCAGTCGCACAATAAGGTCGACTGGGATGATATTACATTTAAAGAAATGTTAAATGTAAAACCTGACACTTATCTGGGGATCGAGCCAATTAAAAATCCCACAATTAATGGCAGGGTCCTGCAAATCCTTAAAATCCCAGTGGTGGTGCGACACAAAGAAAAGATATAGCTTTGCAAATGAATGCAACCTCACTAGAAAACCTACCCCTGACTATTAAAATATGTGGCCGGGGGTAATATTACATTACCGAGCACCAGGAGATTCTCTTTCATTCTGTTTCTATTCTTGGCGTGCTAAAGGCAGGTGAAACATCTATTCTCCTCATCCCATACGAAACGGTTCTCAGTTCCTTCAATTAAAAATACACGGCTGAAGGTATGCTGACCGCACAGGAACACTGCTTTCATGATATACTGCTATGAGGTCCAGAATGTGTTCTGGATGGAGGAAAATCAAGTATACCTTATTCATAATGTTCCTGCATATACAAAGGTTTTTTAATAATATTAACATTAAGAAGAATAATAACCACAACAGTATTTTTTAAAAACAGTGATAAATTGTAAGACTTATTGAGTGAAAAGTATTCTTTGCCAATTTTAACACAAGCGATGATCAGTTTTGAAATTTAATTTCTAATAAATCTGTAATTTGTTCAGTTCAGCTAAATACGCTTAAAACAAACTGTTAAATGTTAAAAACAGGTGATAAACTTGATTGTTTTAAAACGTATTTAATTAATTGTAATTTATTTGTCCCTTCAGCTCCATCGGCATGAGAGCATTAAATGAGAAGATAAAATACATATTAAAATATAACATTTAGTAATTTAGTAGATGTTTTTATCCACAGCGACTTATAAATGAGGACAATTGAAGCAATCAAATTTAACACAAGAGCAGTGATCTCAGTAACCCTAATTCAGTACACATAGAAAAGTTTTTTTTTTATTATATTATAAATAAAAATGAATAGAAAAAGTATAAAGCAAGTTAGTACTAGAGGCATTTCACAATATAATATAAAAATTATTAACTAAATTATTAACTACAAAACCTGCATGGAAATACCAACTCGAACAAACTTTCTTTCCAAACTTTCCTTTTCAGCTTTAAAATTGTATCTATTGACTATAACTGTGTGTCTGAAAGCACAGCTACACTTTGTATGAAGATGGCACTTCAGTCATACCCATCTTAAGATGTCTAAAAATTCAAAAGCTGCAGTTTCACTAACTTATATTGGCAGGGTATTTCATTAGGATCTAAAAAAGGAGTTCTTTGTAACATGAAAAGAGTAAATGGAACATCAGTCTGTCGATACATTACGCTGCTCTCATTTAAAAGCTTGTCATAATAACTTAGCTCTAATTACTGATGGAGGCCCCTACTCTGGAAATCTGAATCACATGACTAGATGTCTGAGCTATCCAATGGCATCAGTAGTCGCTCGAGATCCAATCTGCTAGAGATGGACGAACCAATTCGTCTCCATCACTCTCAGGGACTCGAGATAGCCCCTTTCTCTCATTTCTTCGACCGTGATTAGTGAGATGAATTCCAAGCTAAGTGCTTGGAATTTGTCCTCTCCAGGATAGGATCTCTAGGGACAAAGCTTGTTCTACTGGGCAGTCACTCAGCCCCGGACTCCCGTTTTGGTAAGTCATCATTAACCAGCAGTGCTCTCCATCAAAAAGGTCTGCTTGTCCGCCCCTGTGCCTGGATGTTGCACGCCTCATTCCACCAATCTCTGATGACCATCATTTCCCCTCCCTACCACAAAAGGGATGTCTTAATAACACACAACCTAGAACAAACCTCGTTGTTAGGTATGGTGTGTGTAATAGAAGAAAAGGTCAATAAGTTATATGTTCGGAGAGTTTTTAAGCATCTTGTGCATTGCATTTTAAGCCATGCTTCTAATAGTTCAGTTTTTAAAAGCTAATAAAATATTGTGTTTATTTGGTAACTTTACAGTTCAGACAACTTCTGCCTAATCCTACCAGCTTGTAAAATTGATCAACCTCATATTCACATTGCACTGGTTATTTTCAAGATGAGCTTAAGAAAACAACAAAAGATCAAGTGAAAATTCATTAAATGTATTTTTGTGCACTATTTACAAGTTCAAATCATTGGGAAATGGTATTTATGTTTCAAATATTATTTGTGAAACTAGACTATGGTAGTAAAAGTTGTGTTATTCCACTGAAAATGTTTAAAGCTACAAAGAAAAAATTGAAGTATAAACATAATTTTTATTTTTATGGGACAATTCGCACCAAACATAACAACTACCTTATTTACTGTTATTGAGCAGCAAATTAGGATTTTATGAATGGGAAAAATCATAGTTAATAGTGAATATGTGTTCCCAGTCTAAAGTCTTATTATAAGGATTTTTTTCCCTCCAAAGCAATACATGAATAATTCATTCACAAAAAGACTGACACATATCTATTTGGAAGTAGATTTTAATTACACATTGATTTTTGAGATGATGGTTAAAAAATATTCCCACCAACCGCTTTTCCTGGAATGCAGTGATTTCTCAACTAGTCCTTCAAGGTAACCCACCGACAAGAAGATTTAGAAATGTTATAATTTAGCACATCCTTCCTTGTCATTACAGATTCAGTTCCAGACATGCAAATGCATCTGCTGACATACATTTAGCAAGGTCTAATTCTGCTTCCGTCTTGAGCATAAAAAGGTACGCCCTTCAAAGCTACATTTATTCATTTAAAGAATGCTCCAAACCAGGTGATGAATTCTGGCAATTTAGATGGATTTAAAAAGGCAATCTCACATTCTAACAAAGTCAAGAATTTCCTCATATAATTCTTTCTATGATTAACATTCATCAAGCGCTAAATATTTAATTCACTTTTAAACCGAGAAATCAAGGCTAAAGACGAATTCAAAACAAGACTAATTTAAAATAAAGTACAATTCAGTCTTTAACGATCTGCCTTTCATTTCCTTGAGAGATATGTTGGGTCGACGTGCGCTTCCCACGCAGTTCAGAGGAAAAATTAATACTGTGTGTTTAATGCCAAAAAGGTCCATGTAACTGTAAACATGAACTTTTGCTCTACTCGCCAATCACCCTTTTTACACATGTTCTATCATCTATTTAACAGGCTCATTAGTGGAGAGAATTGAAAACGTCCCATGGTGCCAAAGTGCACTGCTCTTTGCTCCAGTAAAGATTCTTATTTAGCTCACTGGTCCCATGTGTTTCTAGAGGCCCGACACCTCATGCACAGAGGTTTATGTTGTGAGATAATGGAGAGCAACAGAATGATGTGGGAGTTGCCATGAAGACTTCTCCCACCTCCAAGAGCGAGAAGACAATCACCCACTGTGTAATTGAACTGACCTGCTGACCATTTGCTATCTTTGACCCCTACACACAAGCTGATTCCCATTTCACAACAGGGAGACAAAAAATGGCTATTGTGCGGCGCAGCTACAGTTTTCACGGCGAGCATATGAGAATCTTAAGTGCGGAGGTGGAATATCAGTGTGAAGCACAAAGATTCATCAAGCTAGAGTGGCACCTCTCAGAGTCTCGGTCTTCAGAGGAGGCTATTTGTGATGAGCGCAGCATTGAGAATTCATGTAGTATAGAGGTATTATTTTTTTTACAGAAGGTAGAGGGGGTGACTATTACACCGCTGGGACTATTTGACTGGAATGGACTCAAAAGTACTCTGACAAATAACATTGTGTCTTCACACTCTGCCAGCAACTTGCTCAATTTGTAGCTCCAGGAAGAAAAGGTCACATCAGTAAGAAAGGCTACGTTATTGAGTAAGACCTGTTATAGACATAATTAACGAACAATAGGAAAAGCCAGGTCTGAGTCAATGTTAACCTTGTCAATGCAATTACTGACAAAAATGTTCTTTAAAGTTTTTTCATCAATCATAATCAATCAAAAGGTCTGTGGGATGAAAAATGGGCATCAGTTATGATAATTAAACATTTTAAGTAAAGGTAAAAAACAAAAGAGAGTTTTTAAGAGAGAAATATAGTCAAATAATCCAATCTTATTCACTGATGGGGGTTTAAACACTTGAGCTGCAAGAGGAAAGTCGCACAATGAATAATCATCAGCTAACTGAAGCACTTTGCACACTAAAACATGCCATGGTGAAACATTTTTAACTGAAAATATGTCTCTAATATACTATATGTTTCACAATATAGTTTAATTTTGCATGGTTTGTCCACTAAAAAGAAAAAAGTACATGACAATAAAGCTTTAAGAGAGAGGAAAAAGAAGAAAATTAAAAAGAAAAAACTTAAAAATGAACACTGGTGTTGATTGTGGATGGGTTTCACATTCAGTATTTATATAGAAGCAAAATACAATAAAACAGATATTATTAGATGAAAGCTTGTAGAATTTCAGTTGCGAGTTGACAAGATTTGTTACATTTTAACATTTTTATTAGGTTAAAAGTCTAAAATGACTAAAACGGAAATGAAAGTTAGAATAAAAACAGAAATCCGTTTAAAAACATTTAAAAAGTGGCAAAAATTCTCAAATAGAAAATAAAGTTAAAAACTGAATCACATAAATGTGTCTTGAATTACCTTTTAAAAACATAATCCATAAAAAAAGTGGTAACACTTTCTATGAAGCCTGTATTTATGATACACTATAAAGGTATTTTTCATTATAATAAATGCATAACGCATTGTAAATTGATAATATGTTGTATCATCTCCTGAATATTTACATCCACAGTTTTAATGTGTTATAATATATACTTATTTGTTGTATAGCTTTTAAGAGCATGATAAATTTAAACACACAATAAACATAATTAATCAACTTAATTTACAGTGGATTATATTTAGTTATAACGCATTCTTTTCACTTATGTCACTTTACTTAAAGCTGGATACACTTATACTGTAAGTA
>JAUCMT010000160.1:14356688-14370870 GCA_032357475.1 Enteromius thamalakanensis | reverse complement strand
CTGGGATATTTTATAGGGAAGGAAGGTGGATGTGATTGGGTGTACTTGATTAGGAAAATCGGCAAACAGCCGTGGGTGATTACTGCGTACACGATCTCTCGAAACCATGTTTTTTGCAAAACATAAACCTTTGAATGGGTACACAAAAAAATGCACTCACCTTCATGCCATTCATCCCATAATTGGAACAAATATGGGCAAACTTTGTATTACAGAACTCGCACATCAACAAATCCTCTGAAGTGAAGGGGAAAGTGATGTTTTATCAGCTGTTTGAACTCTTACTAATTCCCAGGTAATCCATACAACTACAGGCCACCAATTAACATCTTGTGAATTCTGACGGCACCCATTCACTTCAGAGGATTCACTGGTGAGCTAGTGATGTAATGCTAAATTTCTCCAAATCAGTTCAGATGAATAAAAACCAAAAATGTCTCTACTCCCCTCAGGGTGACTACATTTCCATCTTTGAGAGAACTATACGCTTTGACTAGACTATACGTGCCTGTATTTTTAGCTGCCTTGAATCTGGAAGTTTTTTTTCCCAAATATTTTTACCCAGTCTTATTATCTAATTAATTAAAATGTAATAATAAATTAAAATTTAATAATTAATAAATTTTAGTAAATTTGTTTTAACCAGGAAGTCCACTGCTAAACAAGCAAACAAACAAAATAATGTAGGCCATGGAGAAAACGAACAGGTTTTTTACTTCCGAAACCTGATTTGCTGGTCCTCAAATTGATGCCCAATATACTGTTACAAAATACAAAGAGAATGCATAGAGAGTAGATCAACACATGAGTCCCACCGAGTGGGGTTACAAACCAAAGTTGGTGTTAATTAACTGAAATTAAATCAGTTGCTCTATCAAAGTACATTAAGATAAAAGCAATTCAAATGAAATCGAACCATGTTAAATCCTTTTGAATGCCTTTCTCCCGAAAGAGGCGCAGATGATGAATTAGGCTCCTCTATGGCTTTTTAAAACATTCCAGCATCAGCCTCTCAGTACTATAGCTGCATGCCAGGTGGCAGCTGGGACAGTTGCCTTTTAATCTGGTTTGGCGGTCCTAAATCACTGCCACAGCAGCAGGCATGATGTAGGGGAGTTTGGAAGAGACATTCACTCAGACGCTCCTCTGGCCATGGGTTGGGCTCTGTCTCTCTCTCTCCGCAGGTGTGTGGCCTTGTTTGCCATATGTCAAGTGAGTGAACCACTAATATCCACAGGGCACCAAAAGAAGCCAGCCCTAAAACAAGTTTTTATTTATGTAGTATGACATTGAAAACCAGAGTCAGTCACAAAGGCTGAAAGAACCTTAGGTTGTACTTCATGCTTCAGTCATGAGTCATGGTGTGCTATTATGATGCTTTTTTAAAATTCTATGGTGTAGCAAAACTACATTCTGCTGTAACTATGAGGGTACCCAACTACTTGTTTTGGCTGTCAGACTGATAGGCATACTTTAGCCCCAGGATAAAACTGTCTTGCAGACTGTTGAATCTCTGCAGCTCTGGTCTGCAGCACTGTCTGAATACATTGCTCCGAGTCTAGCATTAGTTTTAACCTGTCTAAACCCTTATGCTATTTCTTAGGGTGCAGAGTCCTTTTTCAATAGAATGAAATCCAAATCTCTAAGCCAAGCCCTGAACCAAAAAGAGTTAAAAACGTATTCAGTTTTTTAGTATTCACACAGTCTCAGGTTTTTTTACATTACCATTTATGCATGTAGCAGATGCTTTTATCAGTAGCTTCAGTAGTAGTTTGTTTTTGGTTTAGTTTTAGCTGTTTCTTCTTCACTTAAAATGTAACATTTTTACATTATTTTTAGAAAATTAATACATTCCAGAAAATTATTATAAGACTTTATCTTGAGATATATGTTTTCTAATTTTATTTATTTGAAAATGTCAAGTCACTTTTATTTATATAGCACTTTTAACAATACAGATTGTAGCAAAGCACTGAACATTATCAAATAGTAGAACAGAGTAATGGTAATGTATAATGACGAAAATTAAACTTTATTTATTAAATGCAGAGACGGTCTCTGTAGTCAAGATGACGGAAATCACTGGAAATCAGGTGTCAGGTGTCAAATGTCATCTATTCCTGCTGTAAAGCCATTAGTCCAGTCTTCAAGGCCATTGTGTGTCAGTTTCATTCAATTTTCTTTTTGAATATTCTTTAATGAAAAGAAGGTTCAGAAGCATTGAATTTAAATAGAACTCTTTTGTGACAATATAACTGCCTTTTTTACTATATTACTTCAATGTAATGTCCTTGCTTTATAAAATGATTTTTTTTTACTTACCCTAAACTTGAACTGTACTGTATTTTGAAATGAATACACATTTTTAGAAGTAAATTTCAGCAAATCAAATTAATCAATAAAAAATAAATAAATAAAATAAAATTATATATATATATATGAATGTTTTGATAATAACAAAGTTTCGGGAGGATCGCTGTACGAATTACCTCGCTTACGATATCCAATCAAATCTTTCCTTCTCACTATAAATAAACCCATTTCCCTCATTTCCGTATCTCGCTTTTGTGCACCCCATCTTGTCCTCAGCTCCACGACTTCCTCCGGGGGGGCAAATGTGCCTAGGGTTCAAGCCACTAGGGTTCGGGGTCTGCCGATTCTCCCGGCTTGCTTCCCGGACAGCACGCCAAATTTGCTTATTAACCATTCACTAAAGCGTGAACTCGTGAAATTAGTGAAATGACAAAATACATCTACTTAAAGCCTCAGGCTACACATTCCTTCACACAAAAGTATTATATTTCTGATGTAATTTCATGACTTTCATGCAACGTTACAAGGAGGTCCAGCTAAACCCTCGAGCCTTCATTTGTGCAGGACACTGAAGACCTTTGAGAGTCTTGAGAGTAGTTTATGTATAATATGATCCTCATTGTTATCTCCACAGAAATGAAATAAGCGGCTCATCTCCTTCTCAGTGTGTCATCATTACCTCTATATGGTTCACAATATCACAAACGAACCACGCAGCAGTCCTTCAGACCTCTGAAAACACATTTTGGACTGTTTGTCACAATTCATGCAAATCATTAGACCCCAATTATTATTATTTATTTTTTTAATATTTCTGCTTCAACACCTGTTGCCGTGTCATGTATTTTTGCATTACATCGTAAAATGCTTTATATGCAAAATAAGCAAATATCTGGTTTTAACGCACTTGTTTATCCGTTTTGTCACACAGCAAATTGTTTTGCTCATTAAGAATATTTGATCATTTTTCATTTCATTCCATTTTTAATGTTGCATTAAAAACACTAATCATTTACTTTGTACCCTTACTTCATTGTCTCTGATCTGCCATATTCAAACTGAATCCTTTCCACGCATTCTATTATGTTTTACAGTGACTGGTACTTCTCTTCTAAAGACAAAATGTGAAACGGATAAATGATGAAGTAAAGAGAGAGAGAGGAAGATCCACTGCTTCATTAATCACATTACTTATGCTGCACATTTCACAAAAATCTTCATCCTAAACCTCTGAATAATTAACTCAACAGTGAGAATGCACAAACACACACTAGTCTTATCTGAACACAAGTCTTCTCCCCAGACCGAAAGAAATTCACAGAGCACTCGCCTACGATAACAGGCCACCATGTGTTTTACCAGATCTAACAGCTGACAGACTGTTTTATAAAAAAAATAAAAAAAAAAATGGTGCAAAGACATCCAGATCCAATTAAAACGGGTGCATAAATCCACAAACTATAACAACATATGCACTCTCCTGACTGTGCTATTAAAAGCATTCAAAATACTTTGCTCAAGCAGTGGCCACTGTGATGTGAATGCATTTCAAGTTCTCATTGATTTTTTTCACTTGTTTCTGATTACTAAGACACAGGCTCGAAAATAGACTAAGAGATTCGAAATTAGCTTCAGCGGGTAAATAAAAAAAGTAGTAGCCAAAAGATAGTCAATAAAAGAGTTAGTAGTCAGTAGACTGTCTGTTTATAAAGAACTGAAACATAATAAATGGTGATTAAAAAAATTCAATTCTGCAATCGTTTTCTAACCCTCATGCTGTATCAGCGACTTTCTTTTTTGTGTGCGTCTTCTCCAGGCTGCAAATTCTCAATTCAAACTGGCAAGGAAGGCAAAAAAGTTCATTTTGGCCCCTTCAGACCAGTGGAAAGCGCTGTGGTACAATAAAACATCTTGACCTCCTCCATTAGCTTGCACAGAGCTGGTTCCAGCATGTCAACATAAAATACAGATGTGCATGATGTCATAGGCCAGCAGATTACCTGTGCGTTGCAGGATTAGCTCCAACAGCAATGCTCAGCCACAACCACTCGATCCGTCAAAGGTCAGAACACTTAATGACTCAGCTGAATGTGTGGCCAACTTCAACTGAACTTCAATCGGATCAAATGGGGCGTGCAATAGAATGCCAACAAAAACAATGAAGCCTGCCACACAGGTGCTAGATGAATCACCTCCAGAAGCCAGGCTACTGCTCTTACCAGAACCCAAGTGCTTTGCTTTGTCATCTCCCTTGTCATTTTAAACCCCTTTTCAGCAAGTGCTTTGGCTCGGGATTAGCATGCATTATTGCTTCCCGCTTTATAGAGTATCACATGGATAATTGTAAGGTCATCGAGCAAGCTGTTTTACTGAGACCACAGGACCAATTACCTGGTTTGGGAGAGAGGAAACACCTGAAGCTGAGGCATGGATTTATACCCAGAAAAACCTGCAAATGAGTTCCATGTGGCAGATTTATATATAAAAAAACACACTTTTTGAAATAAAACTTTCCAGACATTGACGCAAACCACCTATGAAAATAAAAGCAGACCAATCTGAGAGGGTCAGTCTTTTAGGTGGGATGGAAGTGGTATGCAACCACAACCCTGTTCTAAAACCCAATTCACACTTAACCAACAGAGGCCATCCAGTGTCAATAATCACCTCATTACAGTATGTCACTTCACAGACTCTCTACAACCCAACAAACACTGACCAACGGAAAAAGAAGCGGACAGAAAAACACACGGATCCAATAAAATCCAATGAACATGTCTGTTGGCACTGGTTGGTGTCTGTGCATGTGTCAATTGTCTTTAAAGGGATAGTTCACCCATAAATAAAAATGATGTCATTAATTACTCATTCTCATGTTGTTCCAAACCTGTAAGACTTTCATTCACAAATTAAACACAAATTAAGATATTTGATGAATTCCAAGAGATTTCTGACCCTCCATAGACAGCACGATCCTATTATGAATTATTCTGAATTAACCCTAGCACACGACTAAAGCGCTGCTTTAAAAACGTAGCGAGAACTAGTCAAAGAAGAATTCCCATTAAATTTGCTTACCATTTAAAGTCTGGACATCTGGAATGCTACGATCATGCCCTACAATACTGCCTCTGTAAGCAGCTCCCTAGGTTTCGTAACAGAGCAATGATTTCTGCCCTTTCCTTGAGTGTCACCAAAGTATTTCCCCTACGTAGTGTAACAAATCAGCATTGCCTTTGCATGACTGAGGTCATTTGAACAATCACTGTTTGTGCCTTTATTGACTTTCCTCCAAACAGCAGGTAAAAATCACAGTTGGACAATAAGCCAGCACAGCATGCCTAGATATAATCTCATTTAATTAGGCTCTGGGGGCGTCCTCCCGATTTCATTAGGAAAGGATAGTGCTTAACCTGCTTTTTGGGGCATGCTCTCTTAAAAGGGGAAACATTTCCAGCTACCTTGAACTGTTTATAATAGCCGATAAATATCTGAAGCGAGAGTCATGGGTAAGATAAAAGAGGGTTAGATATAACGAAGTGTGGTTTGAGTAAACTACTTTTCAATGATGCCTTTCCATCTGCCTGCACCGGTGTTGTAAACTCTTCCTGCGATACACTGGATTAGATGGCAAACAATGATTAAAGGTTTACTTAACCTCTGTGGAAAGAGGGGTTTTATCAAGCATCCTGAGAAAGCATATGACACAACCACACCGATGACTCAGATTGTCCTTATTTTTTAATAATATGTAATAAGTAAACGAGCAGTGCCGAGAATTAGGACGCAGTGTCATACAATGGAGATATGAATGCAAGCACTTAGCAGGAAAACTCAAGTCTCAGAGTAACACTATTCAGATAATCTCTTTGCAGTGCACCGTGACATTTACATTCATCTGATATGATGAATATGCAGCTTTTGAAAATGGCACTTTTTCTCTGCTAACACATCTGGATGATAAAAACACTGAGATCCGGTGCACGTGTGATAAGACGTTCTTTCAGCTTAACTCTTTGATGCACAAAGTATTCATTAAATCACAAGGGAAAACAATCACAAGGGAGTCAAACACTTGTCCATTGCAGTAGATGATATTAAAAGAAGACATTCAAGGGGTACTAGGTGCTTCAACACTTGCAACCGTATTGCAAAAAAAAATTCCATTACACATAAAGTGGGCTGTCATGTTGAATTATATCTTAGGGTCAAAGGTAAATTATTTATGTTGTTTTAGATATAACAAAACAAAACTATATATATATATATTTTAAATGCATTGAATTATGATACACTGCTGTTGTTTTTAATCATAAATCTTTTTGTTATGCAAAAGGCAAAAAAGCTGTAAAATTCTGCAGGGACTTTCTTTGTTTACAAATGCTGTTTATGGTTATAAAAGACAACCTTGCAATAACTGCCTAGTTGTATACTGTGTATGCATTTAGATATGATACTTGAAACCAGAATCTCTTTTTCATCTTGTGTCTAGAATTGAGAGCACTGGGGGAAAACAATCTTGACAGATTTGTCTGTGCTACAAGCTGAGAATCTTTGCTTTATCTCAATCCGACGGCGAACAGGGATTTGCAGCAAGTGAACAAAACCCTGTAACTAGTTCAAGACTCATTGATCCCTACATCACGATTCATTTAATATCTGCCCTTATTGATTTAGATTTTTCTGACAGTGTCACTCACAAATGCTACTTTTCAGCCGAAAGCTTATATGTTACGGAAGCCAAATAAGAAAGGTATTCGAGAAACTTGAATTAATCACAACTAGTGGCTAGAAGTTACCAGAAGTTTATGATGTAACACACTGGCTATGCTTTAAACATCACAGGATGGCTCATAAAATGTGTTACTGAAAGTAACAAAAACAGAATGTCACATGACAATTTCAGCTCTTTTTCAGCAACTATTGACCAATAATAAAATAGACAGAGCACTGACACCCATTCAAACACGAAACACCAAAAGTAATGCAATAAACTTTTCCTACATAATACAGTGCAACATTAACCTCAATGAGGACAATAAGCAAAAACAAAAATAAGAGACTTAATGCAACGGATACTGGAAATATGGTCCATATTATGAGATGACTTAATAATTACAATTCTATCGTTATTTTACAGTTTAATGTTAAATAGCCTCAGTTAATAAGCATGTTTTAAGGCTCCAAAAGAGAATGTACATAAAAAGTAATTTTATCGAACAAATTCTTAAATTCTTGTTGCATTACCACAATATATGCCTTTATTTCATCCTCCTACATACCAAATATTTCCGTCTCAAAATCTTAACATGATTATGACGACTCATACTCTTTTGGTTCTATCCAAGCACACCACTGGTACACTACACCAGCAGACACTACCTACAGGGAATTGAATTCCACCATCGACTACAAGGCTACAACACGCGAGTGAAACATTCCAACCTCAAGCTGACTACGTTTCAGTTCAATTCAATGCAACATTTAGGGGAAAATGCTCGCATTGCATCAAAAAACGTGTAGCGACATCAGGCGCGTGGCGAGCTGCGCTGACAGATTACAGGATGCTCCGCGAGCGCAAGTTTGATTGTAGAGCTGCTGCGTCTGTCTTACCTTGCTCTGAATCAGCGTCCCTCAGTGTCTGAACATTTGAGAATATATCCCCGAATCCCAGTATGACGAGTAAGGTGAGGATATATTCGGACATCGTTGCTGAGTGAGGGCGAAGGCCACCGCACTTCTTTTACTGAAGTCCGATTCCAGCCCTCCGGTAGAGCGCCGTTATTCAGGAATGACAAGTGAAATTTGTCTGCAGAGCGCACCGACCCTCCTTCACTCCTCGCATTCAGATGGATTTCTAGGCGCGCGCACACACGAGCTCGCAGGCGACAGTGTGAGAGGAGAGAGAGAGAGAGAGAGAGAGAAGGGTAGAGACGGAGGGTGCGCGGATAGATGGGGACAATAACGCACTGTGAGCTTGACTTTGATCGGTTTCCAGCCACCTGACGTAGCGCAAGGAAAGCAGGGGTTCGTAACATGGCGCTAATTAAGAAAAATATTTTATTTCGTTTTTCGCGGCAAATGTGGTTGGGTAACGTTAGCTCAAGGAACATAACAGAGGTGAGCAATGCGCGAGTTGTTCGACAACTTCAGGGAGTCTACTTACGATTATATTCGCTGCGCAGTTTGTCGAGTTTCATCTCGCACGAAGCAAAATTGGGCACGTTAATCTTTTAACAAACTTAAATATTTTTTTTTTTAACAAAGTACAAAGTTTTCTGTCACATAAATCCAAATAATAAACAGCGATAAATAACAACAGCGTTTCTTTCGTTCCCTTTACGGTCAAACGCTTTCCTAGCATCAAGGCTGAAAATATGCGCTTTAAGATTTCTCGCATCCCACTAATTTACCACTAAAACCTTACCTGTTTCGATTAAGCGATTAAATGTTTATTGTTTTTAGAATTGTATTTAAATGTGTTATCTTTCGCCCCCTGCTGATAAGGAGTGTTAAATGTCGTCACCAAACTGCAAAAGGCGGTATTTTGTATGTTATGAAAATGTTATTATAGAGACATAACATAAAGAATAATACACTTTTGAAAAATATCACTCTTTATTAAATTTATATTCCGAAACCCCTAAATTGTTAAGGTCAGTGAAACTGCATATTAAAGGGCTGCCCTTTAACACTACTGACATATTTACACAAGCTTTTCCGTGTAGACTTATACTAAGACATAATAACCCAAGCCAAATTCGATTTCACACTGGATCCGGGTGCTATGTTGATAGTAGACTGCAATGTAGATAAAATACAGTCACAGACTGATCATAAGTGGTCAGTTCTAGGTATAAACATTCCCTCTAAACAAAAATAAAAACAAATATTTAATTATTGCCTTGCCAATATCTGCCAATGGAACATTTTAGATCATGCATTAACTGTCAGTGTTTAATTAAATCAAAAATGTCCACCTGACTGTACGTTATCTCACTTTAACTAATTAAATACAGATTAAATATTGAATTGAAATTATTTTATTCACTTTCTCATAGAGACAGCTGAGAAAAATAGACGCACTGCTAGAGAACACAGCTTACTTTGAAGCCACCCCAACATGCTGTGACTTTCTGAATGATAAATCAGTGTTTAGTGTGTCTGTCTGTTTGTGCTCCAGTGGTCATGGCTACATGTGAAGATGCTGCAGACATCTATTGAAGATTGTGTTTTCACCACACAGAATGTAAGGTCTGCTGTAGACTGCCCACACATTTACAGCCAATGGCTCGCTCCAGGGAAAGCACTTGTGCCTGCGCAGCAGTGACCCCCTCCAAAGCACAAGCAAGTACGGAGACTTTCAGGATGAAACTTCCTTTATGCACAGTGCTCATTTTTTTCTCGAGCATAGTCACAGCTGTGTTTGGCAAAGAGCTTTTATGTTCGCTTAAATTGATTTCAGTACCTTCTCCGCTGCTAACCTCTATACCTTTATTCTGATGCAACCATGTTAAGACGAATAACTGAGACAGCAAGTAAACATGTCATATATGTAAAAAATTAAGATGCTGCCCCATTGAAAATGTCGTTTTTTTTTTTTATAAAGTAATAGGCTATTTTAAAAAATAATCATTTGACTGAATGTAAAAAGTACAGTTTTAGTTACTGAATCTTATGTTTTCTATGCATTTCATGCTTGGAAAACAAAGGACTTGTTGTCAATTTGAAGACATAAACATTCAAATCCTTTAGACAATTTGATTTTTGTTGAAGAAAAACAGCACAAAACACAACTGTTACAACCAAAACCTACATGCGCAGTGCATGCTGGACAGGCAAAGCAATTGGGATTGAACCAAAAAAGTTTTTAAGAAACTAATTTTAATTTTTTAACTTTTTTTAACTTTAAAACCATCGCTTCTAGTCACAATAACCCTTACTACAGAGAAAATGTCCATTCCCCATTGTCCTCTCACAGCTTACTTCTTGTTGAACAAATCTTATGGACTGTTTTCCCTCGTAAACAGTTGCGTATTTCTCTCCTGATTCAAATTAGATGACTTTATCACTGGAGAAAGCAATATTATGGATAGAAGACTCTGTTAGCCTGAAGCAATGGTTTGCAGTTAAAAGATCTTAATGATGGATTTGTGCAGCTTTTCAATTCACAAGACTTAACTGATGGACTAGAGTTGTGTGGATGACTTTGGATTGTTGTGATGTTTTGTTTTGTTTTTTCAGCTGCTTGGACTCTCATTCTGACAGCACCTATGAGGATTCATTGGTGAGCAAGCGATGCATTCGTGCTAAATTTCGTCAACACACAAACAATCCCAAGGGCGAGTAAATCTTTAGAACATTTCCATTTTGGGTGAACTATTCCTTTAAGCAAACCATAAAATACATTATCTACACTATCTTTGGTTATTTTTCAGCATTGTTTACTGGATCTAACAATTATTTCTCATTGCGGAGCCTCACATACATTAAGTAGCTGTTGTTATCTGTGAAGCTTTCAGTTCTGCGCTTTTTGTACTTGAGGTCCAGTGTGGAGTAATTGAGCTTCTTCTCAAAATGTTCGGCCCTTTTTTAAAGGTCAGCAATTAAAAGGATTGCAGTTTCTCCAAGTTAAACAAGACCCAGAGTCAAGCAGCTATATTGTTAAGACTCCAGGGAGAGAAGGTATCAAAATCTTACCATCAATAATTAAATAATTGCATGTCAGTGATTCAAACCTCATTAAAAATGTTGCTCTGGCTTCATTATGAAGGTTGCATACTTGTGACACACAAAACTGAAAAATGCACTAATTGGTATGACATACTACAACAGAACTAAACTGTCGGCGGTAACTGGTCTTAAGCATAATAATGATGGGAGCCTAAATCTTTGCAGTGCCACATGAGCGATTAATATTTCTGCTCTGTTGACTACATTTTAAGAGTATATGTATGTTTAACTTTATTATGTTTATTTTGTAACATTTTGTTTGTTTTGTTTATTTAAACCATTTTTAGCCAGGGGGCAATAAACTACACTTTTAAATATATTCAATTGGAAACAGTTATTTTAAATTGGAATAATATTGAACTACAGTATATTACTGTATTTGTTTCTGTCTGTATTTAAAAAACACAGCTTTGAGCAGCCTCTGAAAATGAGCGTATATTTAGTTATTTTACAATTAAGAGTACACTTGTTTATCATAAAGCTGCGATTTAATTTTGATTTCTTTCTAATGTCTTTAAGGGTTAAATTGACTATTTGTTCTACTCTTGTGTGTCATGATATAAAACTAATTTCTTGATTGAAATATTGTAAGATTAAATGACATCCTCGGCATTCTCCATGATGCTCTGATGCCACTGCTTAGCATCAATGAATATTCTGTCACTTTAAGATTTGCATCACCATTCTTTGCACTCTCTCGGTCTATCTTCTCACCTTTAACCTTAATTAGCAAGACAGGAACACAGAGAGAATGGTGAATGCAAAGCCCTTGTACTAATAATTATTCTAGCGACGTCGCAGAGGGTTTCGGCCCTGTCAATAGCTGTGATGCTCACAGCGAGCCTCCTGGTCCTGCTGAAGTTCCACAGGCCCACTGGCACATGTGTGAACATGACACCTCAGTGCCCCGCTGACATCACACCCATGTTTAATCAGGACCCTCTGTGAATTTTGGCACACACACACACACATTTGCGGGGGCAATGTGCAATAATACAACATACACGATGATGCAGACTGCAACTTGTTTTTTTTATTTTTTATTTTTTTTGTGAATAAAGATACAATACTAAACAAAAGTAATAAATATTAGTGCCATCAAACAATTACAGTTAACTGCATTCAAGTTTTTGTTTACATAATAAATATACACACATATATTATAAATACACCCACATGTATGTATATCTAAGAAATAATATGTTTGTATATTAAAACATTTATAAAAAATTATATAATGATATAATTGATAACAATAATAAATATTTCTTGAGCACCACCAAATCAGCATATCTGAATAAGACTGCAGTGACTAAAAAAAGAAGTTTGCTCATATTTATTTGTTTTTTGTCATTTTGAATAAACTCATACATATGCTAAGCATTCAAGTGGTGATGCAGTCATAAAGCAAGATACTGTTCAACTTTATGCAAATGAATGGCAAAAATATCCTGCCGACAGCCAATCACTGTGAGGTGAAGGCAACGTTGCGACATCTGTCACGAAGGATTCAAAGTCTGCACGCAGACAGTACTGGAGCTTCTTAAATTAAGACATGTTTTGGTTATAATGAAATGGAAAGATGCTGGCAAGCAGCATTAGAATGAATAGAGAGCTTTGGTGGGATTTCTTACAGTCTTGCTAAGTGGAATGGCTTAAATGATGCGTCCTGAGGTCTTGGAGGGATTGTTAATCATGGGTGGCGATGACAGCTATTTGTTATATGAATTGCTTGATTCGAAAAAAATGAATAAACAATTGATTTAACCTGCAAGCTTGTAACAGCAGTGTGTCCTGGGATTGTCAGCACACAGCAAATTTTGCCTACAACATGTGTGCGTGTTCACACTTGGGATAAACTAAGAATGATTTAATAGCTCAAATTTAATAACAGCCCTTTATGAATTTAAAATATGACATTCGCCACCTCTTCACACCAGGAGAGCTATCTGTCATATTTACAAGCTGGCTCTAGAGACATAAAAATGTTGAACTTAAAATTCAGAAAGCATAGATAGAGAACCTTTTTTTGTTATCTTGTCACGATAGCCTACGTGACTCTCTGTTTAAACATCTGTAGCAGAGGCTTTGGAGATATAATTCAAGATCTTATTAAACAAATGAAGGAAATTACATAAAAAGAGATTTTAAATTCCTGCTACAGTTAATTGTTTAAAATCTCTAACAAGCCATGACATTCAAATTGTTTGTTTACAGTCTGAGTTAAAATTTTTCCTTGCTGTGTGCACACACAAATAAAGAGACATGCATGAAATTGGGAAATTGCTTACTTTCTGTGCTCATATACAGTTGCACACTCTTTTCAGGCAGACACGGGGAAGTGCACAGTGTACTGAAAAATGCTTGACTTAATACTGCCATCTACAGAAAACGATGGATCTTAGTCATAAAATCTCCCCACAATTCTTCACATTTATTACTCGGAACTGAATGAGGAAAGTAATGTGCATTACTTCATGGCCTTGAAACGATGAGAAGACAAATATGGACGAAGAAATAAAGACTATATTTCAGCTGCACACTGTAGTTAAACTAGGAGGCTGAGGCAAACCATGGCAGCAGTATGTCGGTAAGACATTACTTGCTGCATTCTAATATCACAGACAGAAGTATTGCTGTATAAATCAGTTGAATGTCTTCTGGTGGATTTCAGTATTTTGGCACTTGGTTCCGATTATTGTGTCTGAATGCTTTTCTCTAAAAAGACCATTTAGGACCAGATACTTTTTAATATATATATATATATATATAGCCTATATAATTTTTTTTTTTTGATGTGCGCCAAAGTCAGATAAGATATGATCAAAAGACAAAATAACACTTTTTCAAACAACCTCTTCAAATAGGAATTAATTAGCCACAGTACAAAAAAAATATTACTTGATAGATAAATAGATATACAGGTTTGAATATATATAAATATATCACTTTATCCAATTAGTAAAACTATTTATAATATATATATGAGTTATAATATAATATAATACTATCAATACAATATATAATGTATTTTGTATATAACTTTATCAAATTAGTAAAAGTTTAGAACTAGTTTTCTGGAAATCCAGGGTAATAATTATATAATAATAAGTAATTATTTCTACAAATGACAAAT
>JAUCMT010000160.1:14340075-14350269 GCA_032357475.1 Enteromius thamalakanensis | reverse complement strand
AAAAAAAAAAAAAGAAAAAAAAAAAAAAAAAAAAACCTTGAGAAAAGGACACTTGAGGCATCCAGGAGGAAAGGGGCGGGTCTCTGCACGTGGCTGCTCCAGACAGTAAAGTGTCGCCCACAATTGAGGCAACTCTCTCCTCAAAGGGTGTTAGTTCAGCATCTCCTGTTCCCGCTGCCTGTTCGGTCCACATTTTGATTGGGCGCTGCTATTCTCCTCTTAACCCGCACCTTTACATCGGACCATTTAATTTTTAATTTGTTCGCAGGGCGATGTTCAGACCCCACTGTGTTAATCTCCGGTCTACATCGATATGACCACCTCCAGTTCACATTTTTGCTTGCTTGCTTTTGCCATTGCTTTTTCGTTTGGTTTTGGTGTGACGGAATTACTATATTTATACGGGGAGGAGGCAGGGAGGGGTTTAGCGCTTGTGAATGTGCGCTCAGTTTCACGTTAATTCTGATGTACAAGGAGTATATGCTTGGGATTCCGTGTACGCAGTGTTTCATATATCTGATTTTTTTTTACTGCGTATGCACATTTACAGCTTTGTCCCTACACAATGTCCATCCATTTATCCATCTTCTTCCGCTTATCTGGGACCAGGTCGCGGGGGTAGCAGTCTAAGCAGGGACGCCCAGACTTCCTTCTTCCCTTTTCCCAGACACTTCCTCCAGCTCTTCCGGGGTATTAGTATTAATTCCACGCAAGTCTTTGTACATGAGGTCCTTGGTCTCATGGCATAAATGTCATGAAATACATATCAATAAGTATCACTGCAGTTTCCAAAAAAAAAAATGAACACTAGAGGCGGTAAAATTCTGACACCTTTTATTCCTTTTCACATAAATTTACAGAGTAAACGTGTGATTTCGCATAACTGCTTGAAGAATATCAGGTGACTTTAAAATACTGTGAGATTTGAAAACTGATGCTTTTGAACATTAGCATCACACATATCTAGCTTTATATCTATGGGTTTTCATAGACAGTGGGTTTGTTCGGTCGCTCACGGAGTACAGAGACATACATGAGAGGTGAGGAGCTTCATTTATGACTACGGTTCGTCAAAACAGTTCAAATCTGAGTAAAAGGAAGTTGAAATTACACAGTTGCATCAACAAACGCATTTTTATATCAGTTTTGTATTTGTTAACACTATCGGGTAGGTTTAGGGTTAGATTTAGTGTAGGGCATATTTCTAACATGGTAGAGCATGCAACAGTCCCTGGATATTTAACATAAAAAACACAGCAATATGTACCTACAGTATATCAACATAATAAAAACATGCCAGGTTTCACATATTAAACCTGTGTTTTAGCACCTCTCAGTGTGCATTTCTCTTTGAAACTGTAGTGTGCAGTAAGACATGCAAAAATGGTGTTGCATATGGGTGAAGCTTTGCCTTGCTAAACCAGTGTTTTCAATCCATTTTAAGCCAGCAATTTTTAAGTTAAATAAATCAGCCAGTATGTTGAGTCAAACATTTAACCCAGCATGTGTTCTGTCCAACATTTAATCAGTGCTGGGTTGTCAAATAATAATAATAAAAACTATTGTTTTTTTTAACCCTGTATTTTTTTGTATTCTGCTTGTTATGTGAGCAGTATCCATCAGACGGTAAGTGAGCGGTCTGTGGGTGTGCCGGCTGAGAATACCAATGCTGAAATCTAACTGCTCAATGGTTATTCGGTGCTTTCATGGTCCACTAACCCCTCAAATCGAAACACACAATTTTTTCTTCGACTGACAGGGCTGTGCCAAAGTGAGTCTTTTAAGTTGCATTGGCAGAGAGCCATTGCCTAATACTCACTTCGATACACACACACACACAAGCAACGGGGCTGTGTCATTCCATAACAGCGCCATCCTGCCTGTGCGGAGCGACGGCGGCGGTGAGTCACATGTGATAAACCTCTATCTTAACCTTTGACTTCACACAAGAATATGAATGGCCAATTCAAGTCAATGGCCATTTCAAAAACTTGACATTTGACCAGCCTGTGAATTCTGCTCTATGCGTTCTGTCCTTTCACAGGTTCTGACGCTCAGGATTAGAAACTCATTTTTTTTCAAGGCTCTTTTACTGCTGGCTTGGTCAATATTGCCTGACAGGGAAGGAAATTCATTCCATTTCATTTGCAGGACTGGAATTATTATGTTTGCTGTTGCTAAATACTCCCTTCACCTCAGGTCGGCATTGTGCCATCTGGTTTGAGGGCGAGCAAAAATAGGAATGAAAAGAAGACCACCTATTTAAAAGATTCAGAGACTTTATTCTTCTTTTCACATAACTACTATTTTATATAATGCATTAGATTTCTTAACATTTTATAGAATTACAGAGAATTGTTGACAGTTGAAAAAGTCGTTTTGAAATTAATAACTTTTGTGTGTGTGTGTGTGTGTGTGTGTGTGTGTGTGTGGCCATAGCGCAGTATATTTTTAACTAAAATGATCAGACTGTCTTGCTGCTGCTATATCCAAGGGTGATAATGTTAATTTGTCTCGGTGTATATTGATTTGATGGCTGCTTTATTAATATGCAACTGGGGTATTAATTGTGTAAGAGGCCTGTTGCCAGGCTGGAATCAATTTGTAATTTATGATGAAACTCTGTGATATCAAATATATTTGTGAGAAGCCAGCAAGTGTCTGCATGGGGGGAAAAAAATCAGATATGTGTGGGAAAAGAAAAAGGAAGAAATGAGAGGACAAAGCTAAGAGGAAAGACAGTGGGTGAAATAATGGTGCACAAAAGCTCTCAATGCTTCCAAATACTGTTGAGTGTGTGAGAAGAATTTAAATCTGTTTCTTTCACTAACACCCTGAAAAAAAAAATTACATTATTAAACATTATCTTGCTTTTTCATATAGCTTTTCATAATGTATAGGCTATATAGCAAATGAACATTTATCTTGAGTCAAGGACTGAAATAACTCTCTCAGACTTCTGATAGAACTGAGAATTTAAATCAATACAGACGAATAGCTTTAAAATGTTTGTGTGCATTTATGACTACCGAGGCTGTCAATGAAGGCGGGTCGATACTTTCTGATGGGCTTTCACCATTTACTTTTCACCTGCAGAGTAAAAACCACTACAACATGTGAGCCTCGCTTTAAGAAATAAGGCAATACCGCAAGCTCTTTTTGAGTAAAATCAGTTAAAGTCTGTCCAACTGGAATTATACAGCTAAAGCAGGAAATCTAACCAGTTGTGGGGAACAATTATATTAGTCTGTAAAAAGTTAACATGTCTTGAATTATAATGACAGTCAATACAATATTTAAAGCTGAAATAATTCAATAACCTGAACCATCCTATTTGTATTTGCATGTTCGATAAATCTTCAGTCAATTATTGTAACTGTAAATACAACTTTATCATAATTAAAATTTACACATGGTTTCAATTGATTAAGTTAACATGAAGCAAAGATCATGGCGCTATCTGGAGATTAGAAAGTAAGGCAGACACCATAATTTCAATAGTTTCATATAGACAGCAGACAAACTTCAGAACTTAATACAACAAACCTCAACAAACATCATTAAGGAAATAGATGAGCTCTGAACACCATCACCACACAACAAATAACTAACAGTGGTGATAAAACAACAGCAGCAGCAGCATAAATAAAGCCAGTAAACAATAAAATAACAATCCTATAACACTATCTGCATCATTTATATGCCACATGCATGCTGGGAATAAGCAAACGACAATGCAACAATGTGTTTTGTTCAAAGTGGAATGGCAGTTTAAATCTGTAGTGTGTTTTTAAAGCTATTTAAGTTCATAATTTCATTTGACCAATGTAATAATATTTGCAATCATTTTAATAATAAATTAATTTAAAACAATTATTGCAAAAGGTATGCTTAAAATACTATTTAACCTATGCAGTCAAATAACTGGTCATATACATATTATTCAAGAATAATAGAATAGTCAATAATCAAGCATTATCATTTATTTAACCAAACTATTTAACTATCGAACTAAACACACTGTCATAAGACAAAAGTTTGCATAATATGATCATTCTTTGTAGTAGATAAACAGAACAAAATGCTATTTTGTCTTGGTGCTGTTTTTAACTTCTGGCAGTCTGATCAAATAATGAGGCAAGAGAGAGATCCCCAGTGGATATGGTATGTCAGATCAAGCGCACTGCATTACGGCACACAGCATCTCATATGTCCTATACTGAAGAAGTATGCTTAGTATATCTTAAAATACACTCTAGTGTATTGCATGGAACAGAAAACTTGCTGTACAAAGTATACGGCATTCAGCAAAAACAGTGACAGAAGTATGGCATATTTCAAAAAGCCACTGTTAAATATAAACATATTTTATCTATACAGTAGTTCCAGTTAGGATGGTTTTGTTAGTCTATGATGTGTTTGTACTGTAAAAACTTTATATTCTCTAGTAAATATGAGTGAAAAAGGTTTGATTTCTGCCTCGCTTTTCAGTGAGAACCACATAAGCGGTCGTCGATTGATGTCAGACTATATAATTTTTTTTGTACGTTTGTTAGGACAGATATTTTTCAGTGTATATGTTGTCAAATCAGTCATTCTCATTAGGCCTCAGCAGGTCGTTTCTAAACCGCACTGTCAGCAGAAAGCCACAGTTTACAATTCATAATCAAGATTTATCAAAGCTGACACTTTGTGGTCAAAGAATGCCACCTCGTGCATTTGCCTGTATGATTGATTGAGTGAGGCTGAACTGTGTCAGGTGGAATGTATCCTTTAGCTCAAACCACAGAATGAAGAACACTGTCTCGAGTGCCATATGATCCTAAATAATAAATGTTTCTATTTGAGAATGCTCACATCAGTGGGCATTAATGCTGAGTGCAATTGTTCTTCCTATAAACTCACACAGAAGTCCACTATCTCGCTTTACTGTAAGATTTACGTTCAACCTTCAGAGAAAAACAGCATTAGCAGATCTGACCACTCAAGCATATTCCCCTCCCTCTTTGTGAAAGAAGCCTTCCTTTGTTTCTTTTTTCACACCTTTTTGGTGTCTAAGATGTTCTCTGCCCACTGACTGACATATTACAAATGAGTTTTTCCCAAACTGCACAGTTGAGTACAACTGGAAACAGCTAGCTGCAGAAATTCCAAATCAAAATGAAAAGAGTGATGCAACTCAGAAGATCTATTCAATTTACTAATAATTTCAAAAAGAGAACGAGAGAGACTAATACAGGTTTTAAATGTTGCTAACCTACAGCTGTTACTTATTTCAAATACTTTGCCCTTCATTTTTTACAAAAAAAGTAACCATTATATAGTTGACTGCTATTCCTCAAGGCAGAAAATACAGTTATAGTATTTTTGTTCTTACATTTCGAACAGGTTTTCTAAAATGAGATGCTACAATGACGTTTTTGGCCATCAAATGTGACCTCCGAATTGTGCAGCCTTTAAAATGAGAGACAGCACACGTATTGTTCATTAATGACTATCTGGGAATGGAACTTAGACGTGAAGGCTTTATTCAAGGGCACAAAAATGCCACGAATTTCTTATTTTAGCACAGTGTTCCATCCACATCAGTGAAAGATGTGCATGCGCAAGGAGCTGAACATATACATTTGAAGTTTCACCAGCTCTAGATGTGTTTATTGGTGGAGATTTATAAATATCTGTAAATCAGTGAGCGTTTATGATTTGGCTTTCAATGAATAAATTCCACGTGAACCAGCAGATTCAAACAGCTTTAGTATTGTGACATATTTC
Source organism: Enteromius thamalakanensis (assembly GCA_032357475.1). Classification (NCBI taxonomy): domain Eukaryota; kingdom Metazoa; phylum Chordata; class Actinopteri; order Cypriniformes; family Cyprinidae; genus Enteromius; species Enteromius thamalakanensis. The sequence goes on along the minus strand of JAUCMT010000160.1, from coordinate 14,344,497 downwards.
CAAGGGAAACTAAATACTTGGTTTAATTAAGGTACCATCTCGTCATCTATGACAGTTAAAAGAAAGCAGTTAAGGATGTTCAACTCTAGACTTTAAACTGACATCATTACACAAGAAATGTGTTGCCAATCCAGAGGGGAAACAGATTATGACTAATGTATGACTCATTTCCACTTTAAATGAATAAAGTCCATGTGAACCAGCAGTTCCAGTTGTTTTTTTTTAAAGTTCAAGTTTAAAAAGAATGTTAAAAAAGTTAAAGAAGAATGTTCTTCACTTAACTTTAGGGCACCTTCTTAAGTAAATAGGGTCAATTTTGATTTCATTGCTTTTTAAATAAGGTATCAATATAGATTACGCATACAGAGCGATACACATTTTGATCTTGTTCGAAAGCTAATTGGTAATGAACAGATGATACTGAACACATCTTCCTATAACTGTGATTGACGTGATGAAACAATGCAAAGGTTTTAATGGCTTAAAGGCTCTTTACACTTGCTGTGACTTCTGAAGTATGCTATATAGGCAACTTAATTTGCACATTATCTTTTAAGGAAATTACTGTGCAGATCAGTCCCACATGGCGAGTCATCCGTACCTCCCAATTACAAAAGATTAAAATCAGCCGTGCAGGATGGAAGCACTATTGGTGTGCTGGAGTTACTGACAGCACATAAAAAGAGAGCAATTTTGGAAGCAAGTAAAAAAGATATATTAATGGTTTCATATTCAAAAGATTTAAATGAGGCTGCTTTTGACCCATAGCAGAGGAACAATGCCATTTTTAAAGATTTACAAATATGCAAATACATTTTCTGGGATGCAAAAGCGCCTGCTAGCACTGAGGGAACTGGGTCCCTCATGATTAAGATCCGCATACTTTCCCAGGTGAGCTGGTCTCCAGAGACTTTTCATCTTACTGATGCTTTCCAGGCTTCTCATCTCCTGAAAATGACAAAAAACACCCCTTTATGAGCTGACTGCATTTATTTATTCTGGGACATGTTTATTGCAAAGAACCGACGTCTCTATGCAAGTCCTCCGAATTGCAAGGAGGTATTTATTTATTACATTTATTTTGGTACCTTGTTCCACACAATTGAACTGAATTCTGCTAAATATTAAATGCTTTTTTCTTTATCTCTAAAAAAAATCAACCCACTAGGCAGTGTGATATAGAGTTGGGTTGTGGGTTTTTAATGCGAGGAAAAAAGTTTCCTGCTTCCAGGTGAAACACCTATGCATTGTTTCATAATTAATAAGCTAATAAAGACACTAGAGAAAACCTAAAGCTTCTGTTGAACTCTCAGAGGTAATTAGCACCTCTATAAGCATGCAACTTCACAGAATCTTCCTGAATAATTGTTTCTCCCAACCAAAGGATTTCATCAACCTCTGTGTGGCGAAATAGAAGAAGTAAAGAAAGTGTGGAATTTTTCAGCTGTTGTTTAACATTCAGTGGAGCCTGAAATGAAACATGGTTTAGGCCTGTAAATCCTGAAGTGGTATATATCGATGCTTGTTTTTAAACACCGACCATGTGGATCTATTTTGCTATTAAAGCAAGGAGTAAGGGATAAGACAATAAAAACACTACACTGATGAATACTAATTGGAGATTAGAGGCTGACAAGCTCCAAAAACAACAAAAAGCACTATGAAATTACCATAATAATAGCTATGACTCACTATATTTTATTGTAATCAATTTGATATTGCTTTAGTTCAATAAACAAGAAGTTAAAATTGATTTTAGACAATATCTGAATCAGTGAATCAGTTAATCAACTGAGTGAATGGTTTAATGACTCATCCATAAAGATGGTAACTTTGTTCATTTAAGTTATTTATTGATTTTGCTTTATGATATTTGCTTTATTAAAGAATAACCAGTGGTATGGACTATGTGTGTTTGTGTTTGTGTTCAGTCCAGGCTAGCAGATCAACACTTAAGTCTCTAGACTACATTTGAAACCTGACTGCAATCTACAAGACGACGTACTACTATTATTGATGGCATCCGTGCCATCACTCGTCTACAGCAGGAATAAAACAGATAGCAGAATACTTAAAGCTCTAGCTCATCTATCATGCATTGAAATTACAGTCAAGTCAGCGGCAGGTCACATGAGACTGAGATTCTGTATCATTGTGGTAGAAATTTATGTCTACCGCAGGATCAAACTACTATGACACTAATCCTGTCTCCATCCCAATGTAACTCTGGATATTATATATGCATGATGAGATCAAAGACCTGCAGAGACGTTTCATTGATTGTGTGGAGGTGCTTGTGCATGTGTGTGAGACTGCACAAGGTTGTTTCCTTATATTATTTGATCAGTCATCAGAGAGCATAATAGAAAATCTAATTAAAATCTGGAGTTACAACAGGTTTCGATCAAAAGCATTATGCCTGGTCAAGCCATTCAAATGAGACATTTTAGTATTTTTAAGCACATCATTCTCCAAATAGGCAATAATATCTAGTACACTCCAGTCATTTTTAGATTTAATCACATAATGCAAGATATATATCTTATGGCATAAAGCTGACTGTCTTTGTGGAAATGCTCCAAGAATCTGCACGACTGAGCAAGCATTTTTTTTTTTTAAACAATTGCATTATTTCAGTCTTTGGTCTTTCTAATTCTATTTACCAAACCTGCAAGCATGGCAGCATCGCACTGCTCATCACTTTAGCCCATGTTTGCAGGTAAGCATTTGAGGGCATTTGATTTACTGCGACCATTAATGGTGTGTTTTGAAAGGCAGGAGACTGTAGCTGTAAACCGTGAAGAAAGATGGACAGCAAACATGGTTTTCCAAGTGATTTTCTCACCCCTGTGACTCTTCCCTCTGTGCTGTTAAAAGCGTGCAGCTCAAATATGAAGAAATAACCAACAGAAAGATCGGAAGGGTTATATTTGCACAAAGCTGGCCTTTGATATCTCACTACTATTGACCCCCAGGTTGCAGCAACTTGATAATTCACGTTCAAAAAAACCTTTAAAAAGACTTTTTATCATGACAGTTTTTTCTTGCCTAAAATAAATGCAAATTCCGCCCTTTGTGGTTTAACAAAAAATTACCTTCAACAGCCCAACAACAAAAGACGTCTCCAAAAGACTCTTCTAGACAAAAGCTTGTTCCTTATTATAATGCACTTAAACAGATAATATGTTACAAGCAGTTTCTTTTGAATGAGCTGAGAGGCCTGACTTGTGCGCTGTGCTCTGATGTAAAGTGCAAACAGAGTTTGAATCTTGGTGGATCCTGTCTAAATGCTAGCATTCATGCATTTTATAAATAAATTTTAAAACATTACGACTTGAGCAACTCAATACTGGAGCTAAAACTAAGAAATGTTGGCCTCAAAACTAGGGAGAGAAGCAAGCTTTGAAGTAACACATGTTAATCATCCACTTAGGCTCAAGTAGAGCGATTAAATGTGCCTGTCGAGTCCCGCAAGGTTTTAATCAAGCCTTTCTTCTTGTATTTTCACACTTTGCATTCTTAACACCATACATACATCAGCTTCACATGTGTCTAAAGTGGGTCAGGCTTCGTTTCCCAGGTCACCACCATGATGGCGACACATTGATGCATTTATCATTGTGTTCATTATTCCCACAACAGCACCATGGCCACAAATAATTTCTCAGAAAACCTTTCGGAGAAAAATGTTTTGTGCTAATGAATTTCATGCCTGTGAAGTTCTTCACCATCTATATTCCTCAAGTTAAGTGCTTCAGTCATTCATTTGTGTAAAATGTGTGTTTGTGTATCTCAATCTCATTTAATTGTTTTGTCTTATTTTTTAGAATCCTATGCTTCTTCTATTTTCCAATGTTTTGCATTATTTCTCTGGTTTAATGCTGTGCTTACCAAAGATAAAAAATATTATTCAGAGTTTAAAGAAATAGAGCACCCAAAAATGAAAATCTGCTTAAAATTGACTCCAAAAAGCGAATTAAAAAATAATCACGATAAGCCACAAATACATCTAATAAAGTAAGAATCTGCATTTTTGCCATCTTTAAGGTGTTCTGACTTTAAACCATCACTTTAAGCCAAAGTTTTAATACATAATCTACATCAACTTTACCTTTTGGGCTGTATCAGCTTTACATTGGAGTAATACCCTTAACGGGTATTTAAAAATACAAAGGTACAAAGTAGTCCCTTTGAGGGTACAGGTCCAGCTGTTATTAAAGGTACAATTCTTGCACTTTTTTCTCACATACAGTAATAACATACACTCAACAAAAAAATAAACGCAACAACTTTGTTTCAGCTCCGATTTTTCATGAGATGGACTTAAAGATGTAAAGCCCATGTCTGCAGGTAAGCATTTGAGGGCATTTGATTTACTGCGACCATTAATGGTGTGTTTTGAAAGGCAGGAGACTGTAGCTG
>JAUCMT010000160.1:14327642-14339975 GCA_032357475.1 Enteromius thamalakanensis | reverse complement strand
TTATTGTAGCACAGTTTCTGCTGTATACAAAAACAATTTTATGTTGGTCAGTAGTATGTTATAAGTAGCTGAAAAAAACATAAATATCAGAGCATGTCCAAACATCTCAGGGACCCAAAAATCACCTCAGACTCCATATACTTCTGCAATGTCAGATATAAAATAGAAAAATTAACTAAATAATCAACAAAAGTAACTAAATTAACAACAATAACAACAAAAAAAGTTTATTTCAAGGCTGGGTGATTGTGCAAACAGTTATATTTTATAATCCAGTGTTGGTACTGGTTGTTGATACAGTAGTAAGGTTTCATCTCTTTTGCATCTTGAAATATATATTTCTATGTTTCCCTCTGTTATGTGGCTCTGTCTGACCGCCATCAGCGGGAACCTTCACTCGAATATTAATGTTCCTACCCGGACTAATTTGACACACGCACCTCGAGGATTTCCGCCCCAGGTGCGGCAGCATGTTATCGTGGCTTTAATAGGAAACGGACGATTGCTGCTTGGCACGAAGTTTTGTTTGTTTATCGACATCATCGAGCGTTTCTTGTGAACATAGGCGGAGTTTAGGGGGGGCGCCCCCCCAGACCAGAGCCAATCAATTTTGTCAAACATGAATTTGTAATGTAATTTACAACACGTAAATTCATCCTCTCCTCCCTAAACACGTAAAGTAAGTCTCCGGTAAAAAGGGAGAAGGGAAGAATAAACATTATAGTAACCTACCCGATTTGTATATGCTATTAATAAAACATGTCATCAGATTATTTTTGTAAGGATCATTATTGCCGTTTCTATAGACATCAGCGTGTATATTATGAACTATAAATGTATGTTTTTGCTAGTACTTATGTGTTTATAAATGTATGAAAGCTACAGTTAGCAGTATATGGTTGAAAACACTTCATATTTGTGATAATATGACAAGCGCTCAGCGTGTCCGATCTGGCTCTCCGCCAGCAAAAACGCCGGAGCAGATTTAAATTCAGCCAGTAATGACGTAATGCACTGAACGTTTTCTACGCAAATCGGAAAAAGAGGCGGATTCTTTCTTTTTCTTATTCCACTTTTTGTATGTAGTATACCAGTCATTGTTAATTTTAAATGTATTTTAATTTAAGAATAAATTATAAAGGCAATAAATAATTTAAAGTGGAAAATATGGTATGCTGTATGTAAACAAAAAAAACAAAAACCTGAGTTTGTGGTCTACCAGTATGTGCCCCCCCAGGGCAAAAATGTGCAAATGTACTGCAATTTTTTTACAGTCAACTTTTAAACACTTTTTTCATAATCTTACTGCTCAAAATAATTGAGATTTTTGACGAGCATGATGCAGTAATGTTTAATGTAAACTTGCACTGCAATGTACCTGAGAGAAAAGATTAATTTTCACCAGTAAGAAAAAATTGCTATGAAGCTTAGGCCATTGTTTTGCCAAATCTCAAAGAACGTTATATACTGTATGACATGAGAATAAGTTAGGATAAACATTTGAAGGAAAATATTATATTTAATTTTTTTTCCTAAACCTGTTAATTACTGTAGCTACCTGAATATCAAATTCTTTCTTTTTCCCCTCAGATGTTATATATAAAAAATATTTGGACATTATCAAAAAATGAATATAAATTAGCACTTGCAAGCTTACTAAACAATCAGCATTAACGTTAGATAACAGTATTTAGACCTACTTATTTTCAGTATATGGTTATGAATAAACATTCGTATCTGTTTACTCGGCTAGTTGATCCAAACAATCTAAAATATGTACACGGTTGATAAACAATATAAACACAGATGTAGAACTAAATGCGCAGCAGAGAATATGAACATTTTTTGACTTAGAGACACTGATGTTGATGTGTCTGCATTCATTACAGTGGACTTAAATAGATCGATCTTTACTGCTGTGTAACAAACTGACAATTTTTACCTAAATATGATTTTCAGTTAAAGTTAGGAACTTACTTTATGCATAATCAGTCGCGCGCGCCAGTTGTTCTTGTGAGTTTGGTTCACTGGAGACTCACTCTGAATGGATCGTTTGAATCAGTGATCTGTTGAATCAAGAAAATCTGCAATTGGATCGTTCGAATTCGAGAATGATTCGTTTAGTGCGATTTGCGAACCGATTGAACAGGTTCATTAAAAAGAATCAGTTTGTTAATGAACTGTGTCTCGCTTGGAGCACATGATATATAAGTAACGATATGTTTTATGAAATGTAGTGAAAAAAAAAGAAGTACGATCCTTTGCTTAGGAATGTAGTGAAGTAAAATTTGCTAAAAATAAAACTACTCCGGTAAAGTACAGATACTTGAAAAATGTACTTAAGTACAGTAACGAAGTACAAATACTTTGTTACTGTCCACCACTGCTTTTCCGTCATATCAACACTGCCTCAGACAGTTTAAGGAGGTGTTTGATCACTCCATTGATGGCAAGGAGGCAGAGGAGGAGCTGTTAAATCTCCGTCAGGGCTCTTCTACGGTCTCTGAGCATTCCCTGACTGGCTGCCCAAACTGGATAGGAGAACAAGTCACTGAAAACCATGTACCGTCGCTGCCTACGGGAGGATCTTCAAGCTGAACTCGCCTATTGCGATGAGGACAAGACTCTGGAACAGTATATGTAGCTAGCAATAAAAATTGACAATCTCCGATTCTGCAGAGGGCGCTGTTATGCTCCAATGCCTTTAGTTTTCCCCAGTGTCTCCAGTGAAGAGCCCATGCAAATCGGCTTTACTCATCTCACTGAGGAGGAACGAGAACGGCCCCTTCTGTGCCAACTGTCCTACTAGACCTCCACGACAAGCTAATGTCCGGGTAAACCATCCTTCCCAATCATCCTCATTGATCCTTGATGTCCGCCTCATGGATAAAGATCATAACATCAGAACTAAGGCTTATGTTGACTCTGGGGCTGCGGGGGATTTTATTGACCAGGGCTTCGCTAATATGCATCGTCTCCCTCTTATACAATGTACAACCCATGTTGCTGTGGTAGCCTACTATAGTGGTTATCTATTGAGGGCTACCACAGCAACATGGGTTGTACATGGTATACGGTTTCCTATGAAACCGAGGAAGTTACTCTTACTTGGAGGTCTTTCACCTTCACTACATCCGCTCAAAAAATGAACTGCCCCACCTCTGTGGATCCCCAAGATTGTGCCATTGTTCTGCTACCTGACACCACACCCACCAGAGGTCGAGTTTACCCCTTGTCTCAGCCTGAGACCCACAGCATGAAACAACACATTGAAGAGGAACTTTCCAAGGTGTTCATTCCTCCATTCACTTCTCCAGTCTCAGCAGGCTTCTTCTTTGAAAGAAAAAAGACGGATCATTTCGACCCTGCATTGACTACCGAGCACTCAGCGAAATCACCATTAAGTATCGCTACCCAGCTCCGCACCGCCTGTCTATTCACCAAATTGGACTTACGTATAATCTGGTACGCATCAGGGCGGGAGACGAGTGGAAAACTGCCTTTTCTACCTTTACTGGACATTATGAGTATTTGGTAATGCCCTTTGGATTATCTAACAGTCCCTAATCAACAATATCTTCCGGGGCATGCTGAATAAATTTCTCATTGTCTATATCCTCATTTACTCTGAGAATCTCCAAGATCACATCCAACATGTCAGGGCCATCGCAATTAAGGATTCTTAGGATTCTTAGGATTTGCTAACTTCTATAAGAGGTTCATTCGAGGATTAAGTCAAGTTGCCGCACACCTCACCTCACTTACCCGAAGGGGAGCTTCACGACTCCTATGCACTCCAGAGAGTGAGCGAGCCTTCCGGAACCTCAAATCCTGGTTCACCTCTGCACCCATTTCGCGACATCCAAACCCTAACCACAAGTTTATCATTGAAGTGGATGCATCTAATACTGGGATTGGGACTATTCTCTCACAGCATCATGGTGAACCTCCCAAGCTCCACCCCTGTGCTCTCTTCTCACATAAGCTGAACCAGGCAGAATGTAATTATGACGTTGGGGATAAAGAACTTTAACCCTTTGAGCGGTACAGTCCCACTATATGGGATTTTTCTTTCCGTGCCCCTGGGAGTACTGTCTTACAAATGGGATTTAGAACGTTCGGTGACGTCGCATAACTGCCAAATTCAAACTGAGCTTTCGCGCACTCTCTGGCTGTCTTCCAAAGACCTCCGCCTTCACCTGTCGTGCAAGAAGCTGAGTCCGAGGTATGTGGGTCCCTTTAAGATTATCAAACTGATTACTCCAGTTTCCTTTTGTCTTGAGTTACCTGCAAACTACTGTATCTCCCCCACATTTCATATCTCTCTGTTTAGGCTGGCTGCTGACCCGGGAGGAGAGAGGGACCAGGATGAAGTCGCTTCGGCAGAGGTCCCTCCCCTTGCACCTGAAGGAGAGAACATCTGTCAGGTCAATCGAATCCTGGACTCTCAGCGTTGAGGTGGGATTGTACAATATCTTGTTGACTGGGAGGGGTATGGATCGTAGGAGAGATCTTGGGTGAACTCCAGAGACATCCTAGACCTATCACTCACCACCACATTTCACCAAAAGCACCTGATTAAACCGGGAAGACCTCGGCGAAGAGGAGTGGCTCGCTTCAGGAGCCGCTCGCAGAGGTGGGGCTCTGTCACCGGCAGCGCTTCTGTGGCTCTCTCTGACCAACAGCAGAATGAACCTTCACCAGCGTACTAAGGTTCCTACCCGGACTTATTTACCCCATGTATCTCTGCTGATTCGACACAGGTGTTCGGCATTATCGCACCTTTATAAAATTCCTTTTTTAAATTCATCTTCCAGTATTTATATAATTATCTAATTATACTCTGTTTGATACTGAACTGCATTAATTTTTAGTCCTAAAATAATATTTAAGTTAAACTAATTATAAAAATTTCAACACTGAAGTACATTTTTCAAACATTGATCTGTAAGACTAATAAATAATCGACTCTACGTTTTTGCGCTAGTAAAATCTTAAATACTGTTAAAATTATATATCTGTCTTCATAGAATTATCATTCATCTTACATATAATGTTTGTTTTGTTTGCAGCCAGATATTAATTTTTAAGTGTGGATAGAAATAACTCTAGAGATAACTAGAGATAACATACTGTTTGTGTTTTTAATAATCTGCAGTTTTAAGGCTTTCGACCTGAATGTCTAAATGAATTTACTTAGCAATGTATCCAAATGAGTAAAGTATTTTCTAGGGAGTAAAAAAAATTATATATCCAGCACACTGATGGAAATCAAAAACAGGACACATTGATCTCTCGTCATGTCTCTGTGACATTTACTCATTTAAAGGCAAACTGCACTTCGACATCCAGCATTGCTCGGCAGTTTGGCAGACGACTTATGCATCACACAACATGACTAATGAATCACTAACAAACTTGATTATGTGGGCAGATCTTTTCACATTTAAAGACATAATTGAGTTGGTGATGGTAGTAATTATAGGGCTGGGACTTGTTTGACAACTGCATATTCAGGCCTAAAACATTAAGACTCTGATTTTGTGCTGTTAAAAATAAGAGATTGAGGACTCACTGCCTACATGCTTTATTATGCTCATGTCATGAGTTTAACTTCAAATTGATGAGCCCAAATTCGGGGGATCATCAATCAAGTTCTGTGTCCACCAACTCCAGATCATTAAAAGTCATTATTAAAAGAGAGCAAAAAAACTAAATAAAAATAGTGCAGGAGAGAATGGAGGAGAAACAGGCTTTATAGAGACAAAAACTGCCTTCTTTGGTAATGTTCTTGTATAAAATGCAATAATAGTGAAAGACAGGGACATTAAAACTGGAGAACAGGCCCTTAAAAAAAAAATCCCAATATTTGATGGTCTTTTTTTAGATATGGACATATTTATATACAGTATAGATGCAAAGTCGCTTCTTCATTACTGACAAATGATAAAAGACATCAGAATGGATTGTGTGTAAATAAGAAAATTCGCTTTTTGTTTTCTGTCTCATATCCTGTTACTATTTCTGTATAAGTAGCCACAGCAAGCAACTGAGCTGTCAAGTGAATCAAAATGAATCACAGACCTTTATGCAAGCCTTTTTGACCAATAAGATAGAAAGAGTATCTGCGAATCCTCCTTTGCCAATTTAGATTGTAAATCATTAATAGAAAAACCTACATGAAATAATTCCTGAAAAGTTACAAGGGAAATGATTGTCAAGTCTGTATATGGTAATCTCCACCATGAGACAGTTGTCAGTCTTTTTTTTTTTACTAAGGAACAGTGGTATTTTTCAGTGAATGTTTCTGCAGGTTACATCACCGGTAGATAGCGACAAGTGACAAGTCTTTATGGGTGAGTCACTACACCATTTATTTATTGATTGATTCATTTAAACACTGATTCACCCAAGTAATGAAACAAGGTGCTGTATTAATTAGCAATTAATTTGAATAAGATTTGTTTATTGAATTACTCATTCAGGAGCAAAATCTTGCTACTGTGTTGCTTGGAACCAACTGTGCATACTTCTTTTATGACCTTACTGTATGTAGCTCTGCACCTTTTCATTACATTGTCTTCAACAGCGTAAAGGCAAGATCTTACAAATTTACAAACAGAATTTCTCACTCATCTTCCTAGTCTATTAATAGTTGTTATGAAATCTACTTCAAACATTACAATGCTCATGATCATTTACATTAATGATACAATAAGTTGGCCTTAAGTACTGTGTATTTACATTCAAATGAATCATTTGATACAGTGCGCTTATTAGATACATACATGTTTTTACATTGTACCTATATTTGTAAAGACACCTATGCAGTTCCATCTTTAATTATTTTTTTTTATTATTTATAATAACACTGTTGACCTTAACCCACTCTTAAACCTACCCATACTACCAAACCTTTCAAACATTGTGCTTATGTTGGATGTAAGTACATAGTAGTTAAACAAAAACAGATGCTTAAAATGGCTCTAGTAGAAGAGAAAATGCAGTATGTGTAGTGGTATGTATGAATTCAGCGTATTTATAAGACAGAATGATCTAGTAGATCAAAGTTTCTAAAGTGTGCATTGAATCTAATAATCAAAAGTGATGTGCAATATTGCTTCTAAAATGCAAATTGCTTTTAAATTTGCTTTGATAGGTACTCTTGTATTTTCATAAAGCAATATCACACTTGCAGTTGATTGATTAATGACACTCTTGCTCCTTTGAACATTTTGTTATGATTTACTCACCCTCAACATGTCTTTCCTAAACCATCTTAACATCTTTTGGGAGCCACTTAAACAGAGTCCTGTGGGAACAACAGAAGGAGAAATAAATGATGACAGAATTAAAATTTTGGTGTAAACTGAGCAAATATCAATATTTGGTATCCCTAAACTTAATGGACTGTAATGCACTGTTTACATGTTCTATAAGTCAATATAAATATAAGATGTAACAATGTATAATGATTTGTAACTGTAATTATTGCAGATGGACAAAACAAAATGAAAGAATGCAATAGTAAATACTGTACAACATCAGACCATTACTCTCACAATAGACCTTTGTGTGGCAGGGGATTTGAGATATGAGAACCAGGAAAAGCTTTCATATATCAGACGAAATGTCTCTCTGAGGCAGGGACAGCATGCTGAGGACTACCAAACTAAACCATTCTTTATAGCTCACCAATATCTCTGTCAAAAATCAGACTTTCCTTTCCACAGCCCTATTCTGTCTTGACTGAAACACATCCACTAAGCCTTTGGTGTATGTTAGTGCTATTGTTTAGCAGTATATTATAGTATTGTCCCTTCTCCAACTAATGAGCGAAGTAGTGCACTTGAGTGCATTTGGGCCTTGCTTTTATGTATATTTGACAAAGACCAGCTTTGAGACTTTGTTATGCATGCTTCGTGCAAAGTCAGGCGTTTTTAAGGTTAAATCGATTAAATTTCACATTACAAGATAGTAAGTTACAAAATGATCAGTAAATGCTAGGTAGGAGAACCTGCACTGGTTTTATTATCTCAACACAATTGAAGCTGCATTACAAATATTTGCCTTATGTTGCTGAAAAAACACAGCAACGAGCAGTTTTGCCTAGTAATAAAATTGTTAATTTCCATTCAAAAACTTTCACAGCTTACATTTAATAAACTGTTTTGACAGTATCATTCTTCACTGAAACAAGATGTTCACTTAAGTTAAGTTGCAGAACTGGACATCATATTTTGCCTCCAGTCAAAATCTCTAAAAGTGTGCTAAGGAAGACATTTGGAATTTCAAAATCTGATCTGTCTTTTCAGATGATGAGTGACAGGCAGGAAGTGCACTAACTCCCATCCCAGGCTGTCACGGAGAAAGAGGTTTTTTTAATATGCATACAGGGCTGATTGTTAGACTAAACTATGATATAGCAAAACTTGACAGAGGACCATGCTGACAGCATCTTTTTTTATTTTTGTAAAAACTTAGATGGATTTACTCCATCTCTGCCGTTTTGCTGTGTTGAATCTCTCTCACTCTGGCTATGGCTGCATGGTCTCTTGCATTGTCCTTTGTGGACCTTCTCCAAAGGTTGTGCTGTGGCACGCATAATGACCTCCTTTGGGATTCGGGAGTGTGTCCATAATGTCTATCTGTTGGCCTTTAATAGGGACCCACCTTCTCATGTGTAACAGAAAAAAAACACTTGACTTGTGCAGAGTGCTGCCTTGCCTGTGCAAAGTCCCAGTCATGCCACCACAGCGGCTGGAGGATTCAGATGAAGAGAGATCATTATGTGCAATCTTGTTCCATTAGAGCCTTCTTCAAAATGGATGGCTAGCAGAGACAGTTTCTGACATCCCTGCTGTCAAAGCCAGAGCTGGAACACAAAGCAAGAGTTCTCAGAAAACTCATGAAGCAATGCTGTACAACACCTACAGTACAAAAAACAGGTGCTTGTTGAATATAAAAAAATGAAGGCAGCAGTTTGGATGGTTTGTTTTTTCCCCTCTCTTTTTCTGTTGAATTTATTTATTACATTGCTTAAAGTAAATATTTTGGCTGAATTTAAATTTGCAAGATGCAATTTCAATCTGGCATCATTATAATAACTGTCCATTTAGATTAGGTTACCAAGCTTTGCATTAATATAATGCATTACATACATTAATGATTTTGGCTAAATATTAAAGAGTATGCAATTCATAACTAGTAGTTTATTAGAAATTAACATGGGCACAGGGTGATGATAAATTTGTGGCGACACTTTATTTTTAAGCCTAATTTACCATTAACTGAATTTTGCATCAAAACTCATCATTTGCTACTTATTATTAAATAGTTGTAGAATTGGGGGAAGAATTAGGGATATAAAATATGGACGTTCAGAATATGTGCTTTATAAGTAACACACAGCTGATATGTTAATAAGCAACTAGTTAATAGTGAGAATTTGTCCTTGTACTAAATTGTTTTGTCTCAAACACTATTGAAGATAATTAAATAAATAAAATAAAATCTGGGTTCAGTGTTGACTACAATGATTTTCATTTTATAAGAACGAACAGTATTTAAAAATATTCTTTTATGTTCTGCTAAAAAAATGTTGGCATGATATGAGGATATGGGGATGAGTAAATGGTGACAAAATTGTTGTTTGGTGAACTACTCCTTTAAACTATTGACAGCTTTACATGAATATGCAACATTCGAACACTCACTGGGCAAAAAAGGACGACAATAGTGGAAAATGAAACACACACAATACATGATCCACTAAAATACAAGGTTTACACTCAACCAAGTGCTCTTTTTAAAAAAAACATAAAAAAAAGAAAAAAAAACACATGCAAGTCAACACATCATAATTCAAAAATATACTAAAACATGACAAAAACAACAGTGCAAACAATACAACATTGCGACCACATAAATTATTCATGACATAGTGCATGCTAGGGAAAGGGCAATTGGGACTGAACCACAAAACATGCATTCTTTTGTGTGTCAGGCCCTTTAAAAAAAAAAAGAATCGCATCATTCCAACTAACTTGCTAAGTTAACTTAAGTTTAGAAAGGAAAGGGGCATAGAGTGACCTGAAAGCTAGAACTTCAGAATATGTGATCTACGAATGTTTTCTTTACAGTGTAACATAAGAAATGGGATTCTCAGTGGCATTAACAGATTTGTATATTTAACTTCATTCAGCTTCTGTTGTGCCCCTGGCCTGACAGATATTTCTTATTGCCAAACTCAGAGCATGCATGCAGAAAGAAAAAATGTTAAGGTCTTGGGAAGAAAAAAGCCAACTCAACTTTTTATCCTGGAGCGACTTATAATGATCTGAGAGCTTGCTTAAAATGCAAATGTGAGGTTGGTCTTAAGCTTTCAAAGGTCAGAAATGAATGAGGTGCTTTTATAAAACTCAGTGTGACTCACTGTGCCTTGGGAGCACATACCTGATCATTAATTCAAGCTCACATGGAGTCATTACAGTCACTCCTGATGAAATCCAGGGTCCTCTTACTGATCTCTGTGCACTTCTCCCTTGATTAAAAACAAATCTAACAAAGTCATTGGAATCTATTACAATCATGTCTGCCTGTCAACTACTTGGCATCCCCCACTGACGTCTTCTCAGATTGGTATATTTTCAATTATGCTAATACAATCATCTCGTTTGGATAACATTATTACAGCACTGTGACATTACACTACACTGTCAGCGTATCATATTTGCGATTACATCTTAATTTCTTTACGAAATTAAAGAGGACAGTGGCTAAATTACCTTTTCAAACATTAATGCACATAATCAGTTCTCTGGTTATTATTAATAA
Organism: Enteromius thamalakanensis; assembly: GCA_032357475.1. Lineage (NCBI taxonomy): Eukaryota > Metazoa > Chordata > Actinopteri > Cypriniformes > Cyprinidae > Enteromius > Enteromius thamalakanensis. Next base: position 14,329,139 of record JAUCMT010000160.1, on the reverse strand, counting down.
CAATAATTATATTTTTAAAAAGAAAAAGAAACATCACAAGACTTTAAACATGTTAAAATGATAAGTACCGGGAAGAATAAGATGACAGAAGACACTTTGAAGAAATGCAGAGCACACGCCCTGAAATGAGCATGATGAGGTCAGGTCATTGTCAGGAATATAAAATCATCTCTCTCATATGCAATAAGGCTCTATAATTGGAATTTCACCCCCTTTTCTACTCTAACAAGTGAACAAAGCATTTCGGAAATGTAACAGTCAGATATAGCAAACTATGATCTTTTAAACTTTAATGAGCTTTAATGAGCTCAAATTCATGAGCTTGGTGCTGGCTAAAATATGTTAAAACATAAATCCCAGTGTTTTGATACTGGGATCTTGAAATTCTTTCTTTACAACCACGACAGGCACTATCTTTGATTCAGTTCACTGCTCGCATGTTTTCTGCCTCATGCCATTTACAGAGTGAAAAGTAAGATCTTAGCCCTGTTGTTTTAATTTCCTCTGCCTAGTTCATTTAGTAGATGTGTTAACTGGAGTAATAAATAAACCCATTTCAAACTCTAGGTCCACATTCCTTCTAAGGATTCCAGTCAAAGTAATGTACTTTGTTATTATATAACGCTACGTTTTTACAATCTTTCAATTTTCACAGGCTACATGCAAAAGCATGCTTTGTGATGCAACTGTTGTAGTCCAATTTAAACAAATGAATTTTATGAGTGGTTCGTTTTTGTGGGACAAAAATGTACCATCTACAGCGTGACCACTGTAGCAAGATTCCTAAATAGAAAAGTGCTGCTTTTAAAAAAGACCAATTACCAATTTTAAAACACTACACATACAGTATGTCCAGAAATATACTCAAATGAATCAGAACTAGTTTATATAGACTAAGTGCTAATAAAGAGGATTGCTTGTAGATAATTGCAAGAGGCTTGAAATCTCTTTTCACATAATTTGTTGTGAAAGTTTGTTTTGGTTTTGTTTTTTTCCCCCTATCTAAACACCAGTTGCTCATGCTCATAATGGAACTAAGAAACATGTTAATTTTGGGTATTCTGGATACATCTTGTCCATAGACGAAATTCTCTGCACACTGAATAACACTATCTATATGCTCAACAAGTATACACCTCAATCCAAAACAATGGCCTCTAGCCCAGGATCTTGCATGCTATGATTAAATGATGAATTACTCCAGAGAACCTATAGAGTCAGGAAATGCATGGTTATCTTTAGAGGCAACACTTTACCTTCCATTATGGCAGAGCAACATTGTGTCTGATTCAATCATAAACATGTTGATACAACTACTACCTGCCAAAAGTTAGGAAGGTAATATAAGGAGACAGCGCAGTACAAATGAGATTAGCTTTGAAAGATAAAGGGAAACTACTACACAAACTGACAGTCTAATTGTCACGCCACAGGACTGCACTGATCTCAGTGCAGTCAAAGATTCTAGGACTCTGGTGACCCAATTAATGATTGGTG
>JAUCMT010000160.1:14310015-14327169 GCA_032357475.1 Enteromius thamalakanensis | reverse complement strand
TAGTTACAGAAATATTACAGCTGTAGATACTATGTACCAGTGTGTACTTACACTGTGGTTACATACTACATACACATGTAGCTACTATGCAAATACACAGGTATTAGGGACACTTAATATAAAGTGAGACCATGTTTTTTGACCTTGCATGCATGTCAACCCATTGTGGAACTCCCCAAACCAAAATATAACACAAAATCATAACCCATAACAGGGGCACTTTAAATAAAAGTGATCAAATGCATTTTTTACTTATTACAATAAGTTGTTTACGTAAGAAAACATCACCTCAAATGTCAATACTAAAAGCCAATACTATTCAAACCCTATAATGTATTTGACAGTGATAACTTCATAGAAAATATACCAAATGTTAAAAATGTTATATCCCTGTTATTTGTTTCCTAAATGCTTGATCTTGAGTTCTTCCTTTTCCATTAAAAAGTTTGAAAACTCCATCAAATGTAATTGGTCATCACAAGAGGGTTATTATTCTCTCAATTAAAGTCCATCACTAATAGTTAAATAGCTGTTTTCACAGAAATGGATTGATTTAATGACTCACCCTTCAAACTCTCAGCCAACTCTGTAATGTTTTGTGGGTGGCAAAGTGACAGCTTTTGTTTTCACTTTCTGCCACCAAATAAAATGTATCAAACACACTATTACTGGAGATGCTTTCTTCAGTAGGTGGATTTGAGTGATTACATGGAAGTAACATAAAGTAATTATTTTTTATAAAGACCAGCATCATTAAAGCGATCTTCAGCATAACACAATACCATTAGCACCTCATTATTATACTGAAACACTGTCCTTCTTAATTGCTGTAATTCATTTAAATATTGTTCATATTAGTAATAAGACACTTATTACTAATGCTTAGCCATTACCATTTTTTAATATAACAGGTTTACAAGTTGCAAACCTGTTATCTATTAATATTTTGGTCTGTTAATAATAACTATATTATATATTAATAGATAACAGGTTATTATAATATGGTTATTATCTTATAAAGAAAAATCTGCATGTTTATTTCTTTACATCTTGTTTAAAAACTCTAATTCAAGAAAATACTATAATTATTTATGCCCCTACTATATTATTTATGTTCTGTTTCCTAAATGGGTTTATGAAAATGAAATCATAGGAATGTAAAATAATACATTACTAAAATTATACATACAGTTTGCATGAGAATTAAGTATTATTTATTATATTTAAAAAACCATAAAAAATTAATTGAAATTATATTTACACAAGAACTGTGCATAACACATTTAACTCAAGCTAAAAATAAAGTCACAAATAAATTACAGATAACAGCATGAAGTTGTCAACAATTTAGTAATTTTTTTTTCACTGTCACATTTGAACCTCCCACTGTAATTAAGATATGACACACCATGATCAGTAATTGTTTTTATATGGTAGTAGCTTTCACATTCAGACTCCAAAAAAAGAGAAAACTTACGAAAGTTTCACTTCTGCATTCTAACCACAAACAGTGGACTGTTGAGATCCTGTCAGCACCCTGCCAGCCCCTGTGTGACAGTCCCCGTCTAAGCTCTCTTTCTGATTCACTTTTCCCCCGCTGATATTTCCATATCAGCCACTATCAGTTAATGAGGCCCAGACTGTGGTTCTGCACCTGTGGAGCACTGCAGAATCAATCTGGAGGACTGCGCAGGGATCTTCAGCACCACGGACAGAGATTCAATCATCAGCCATGAGTGCAATCCACCTGTAGAGATTCCAAGTACAGTCGCTTGTGTTACCTTCGTGATTAGCTCACGGGTAGAGCCTCTGATCGAATTTAAGTTCTTTTATAAAACAGGAACTCAGAAGTGCACGTCTAGTAAAGTAGCCCTACACCAGTACACAGCATGTGACATGACCTCTTTTTTCAACCCAGCCAGAAATAACTCGATTACACTCAGACAGGGCTCAAAGTAATTTGCTAGGTAACATTTTATAGGCTTGAGGGTCATTTGTACTCGTACTTAAAACTTTCTGACCGCTCTTATTATAATTTTACCTGTCGGCTGAGCAATAGAGGAGGCGTCCAGACAGCTGCAGAACCGAACCGCCTGTGATTGTTTGCATTAATACCAAATAAGATTACATAAGCATTTCCAAACCTTTACCAGCAGACCAGATCCTTAACCTCGCAACTGTAGGTGTAAACATGTAGGTTAGAGCAGTTCGGATATGGGAGCTTTGTTTAGAAAGACAGAGGCAGCCCTGACAGTTTTGTTGAGACAGACGAGAAGGGAAAAGAATTTCAAGCGCTTGCCTTCAATCAGAATTCTTCACCATGTTTGTCAGAGCACCGCCTGCCATCCATGGGTCTCATCCTCCATATTAGCCAGCCTGTCATGGCAATCACTCCACTGTTTGGTCATTTCTCTCCATCACTATCTCATTATGAGCCGTCAGTGTTTATGTGGTCCTGACGGCCTTGGCAGGTAATGAAAGAATGCCAAGATGCATTTGGTCTCTTTCTCGCCCCACTCAGAGCGACTGGGCTTTTCTAATGAGGGATTGAGTGGGCGTAATGAGACAAGCCTGGTGTTCCGTCGACATGACCTGCCTCTCCACAGCTCACTATAATTTGAAAAAGTTCCCTATTTCTGTTTGCCCGTACCACCTGTACGCTGTGGGCAAGAAACACTTGGGTATGCCTCAGGGAGTGCCGCACTGCAACCTCTGTGCAACCTATTAAACTGCCTGAACCAACATGCTATCTTGTTAAAAATGAATTTCAGCCTACTTTCCTTCTGATTTCCTCATCTAATTAGAAGCAAATTACAGAAATGCAGGACGCAGTCATGCTGCTGATGATGCATACCTGCACACGACCTAAAAATAGAAGTGGAGTTCACTTCCTGCTTCAATGTAAATTAGGCCATGCTAATTAGCAGCAACAAATTCTCTGTATTCACTGCGTCCCGCCGAGTTGGAAAACATAAGGTATTGTTCATAGTACATTAGCATTTCAGAGACATTGAAAAATAAGGCGTAAATGAACTTTACTGGATACCGTCAGGTTTTCGCTAGTGTGATGATAGCTGTTGGATCTCTCGCCCTCTGTGATAATAAATCCCAAATATAGATTTCATGTGCAGCCATGTGACCGGAAAACGAAACAAAACAAAAAATAATAATTGATTGTTCCTACCACCCATCGCCTGATATCCCAGCGGAACTCAAATGTAATTTTGTGGGCGAAGACCAAGCTGCAATTTCTCCCATGTGTCTGAGTCTGTTGAGATGTATTCCCTTGAGAGTGGATCCTCCTCACTTCAGTGCCATGGCATTATTCCCTTATCTGCAGTTCTTCCTACCGTTTCTAGACCGCAGTGCACTCCATCAATTTCCCCTGACAGGAAGAAAGAACAGGAACAATGGGAGTAGGCTTTCAGAATTATTGGAAGTCAGTCTCATTTTCATTTTCATTCTGATCGGCCCAACAATAGCCATTAAAATACTGTCTTGCTCTGGTCACATCCCCAATGCATTCAGCCGTCATGTGATGGACGTTTGATGACTGCCATGAGACGAGTTAAGTTTTTAATCACGGATGTGCTCGTGTCAGATCATATAATGTGTCAAATTTTGAACATGCTATTTTAAATGGGAAACATTTGATCATTATGAAACAACCATAACCGAGTTAATTTTAAATTTGCATTAATTATACTTGGGCTCTCACACAGTGCTACTCATGAATCTAAGTGGGTCTCACTCACTAATAAATGACATTTAAGTGCAGAGAAAAATTTCAGCTGCTATTCAAACACATTTGGCTTCTATTACTATAATATATATATATATATATAAAATGAAAATGAGTTATCTGTTTTTACAAATAAAATATAAATATTAAATATAAAATATATAATATAAATAATATAAAGTATATATATATATACACATATATATATATATATATACACACACACACACATAAGTGTGCGTTTGTGTGTATGCATTATCAAGCATAACGCACAGTTATTGATACTCTGAAGAGATTATTTTCAAAATCCTTTTTTTTTAAAGTTATTTTATTTTAAAAATCCAAAAAAAACTCACCTTTATTTCTCACTTCACTACTCTATCTAAACAAGTAAGTTTTCAACATGTCTATGCATGGCTAATGAATACAGCCGTGTTCGAGCTTTTATAGCTTTCCCAAACATAGTATACAATTCTATAAAAATGTCTTTATCTTGTAAGAAGTCTCCCATGCAGCGAAACTCCAGGCTGAGATGACTAAGACAAAGACACAGGCAGAGCTCCACCGCTCAAGGGAGCTCCAGCGAGCCTGATTAGTGCATTCACTGAGCGAGTTGAGAAATCGATTGCTGACCCCGACTCCCTGAGATACACACCATCACTCAGAGGCCAAGCGTCCCACCACCCCCCAACAAACACACACTTTCAAAGAAGCCCCATGAGCAGCAGCGCTTTGTGCTCCCTCACAATGTGGAGGAATCATGGGAGAGAAGAAAAGACTCCATGCCCAAAGAGAAGCGTGTCTCACAAAAAACACATCTATGTATTTCTGTAGTTTATTATAGGAACGCATCACCACAGGGGTTGACAACATAAACACGAGCACTCTTTGTGAGAAGCCGATAGGGAATATGACAAGCGCAGTTGATTTTGTGGGGTTGTTCTGTGTGTGTTAAAACTTTCTAACTAAAACTATAGCTTAGTTAAAAACAAAATGTGCTTTTGGGGCCAGAATAAACTTTTAAATAACATATTAGGGATCTACAAACTATTAGATCGATTTGTGGCAAGAAACCAGACCAGGTTTTTTCTTTCTCTTTTTCTTTCTTTTCCCAAGCCTCTTAAAAAAATAAAAATAAAGCAGAAATATTGGAATATTTATCATTTATCTTTATAACTGGTTTGAACTAATCAATATCTTCCACCTCCTGCAGGTATAGTGTCTCCACACCTTTAATCAATACTTTTTATTTATCCAAAAGAAGGAATCACCTAAATTAAGTGCAAAAACTATTAGTGGTAGTGGATTAAGAAATCGAGGAAATAAATGCATTTTGTGTACTGTACTTCTATGAGCTTCAGAGAAACTCTCTGTAAATGAGTTGTACAACATGGCACAATACAAAAGAATGTTGCATTAAAGACAAATACTGATGAAAAAATGGTTTCAAAAGCTTACAGTTTTTTCAGCTACCATTTGTTGTCATTGTTCAAAGTGAGTTTTGTTCATTTACACACTCAACAATGCGCAGTTGAAGTCTTTTGTTTATGAATGCCACACTTGCATAACCATTATTCATTGTGAGACTGTCATGGGCAAGATGGTATTTAAAGCTAATTTGCATATTCATAAATCAAAAATATCATGCATGGAAACCAAGCTGTCTCTTCTCTTCTTTTCTTTTTGTTGAAGATTCACAGCAGAAGTTGCAGTCAAAATGCTCTGAGAGGGTCAGTGATGTTGATGATAATGAAACAGCACAAAGAACACCTATAATCTGCTTTAGCAAGTGCCTAGAAAACTGAATCTTATCCAGTCAAATTGTATTACTGAAGCACTACTTCACCGCTCATTCATATTCATCAAATGGGCATTGTACATCTGAATAATAGCACTGATTTGTACATACAAAAAATGCTCGCCTATATTGAGGTAAAGAAATGTGTGAAATTATGTTTTTCCTCCCTTAAGTAACTATCAGACAGACAATTTTTTTTATTATAGAGACAGTAGGAAGTAAAAGGCAATGGGACATAACACAGCTTGAATACAAACCTCTATCTCTCATATGACCACAAACAACTTGCTAACTGCTGCAGCACAGCTTTGATAGCCCCAGTGATTTGGGCAGAATGGATTTTTGTTTTCACAAAAACACACAGCAGCACAACTCTTTCCAGTACAACTTCTATTAAACAAACAAATAAACAATAAAAAACCTACCAACCACTCAGACAATAACATTTGATGACTGCAACTCATTGGTATATAACTTAAACAGAGTATAGTGTACACCTTATTGCTAGAGGCTATTCACATAAACTCCACCCACAAAGGTCTGACTGGGACTGGCAACACTGAAAAAAGACACATGTTATCCATTCGTTTCAGTGGCATAGATTGTCAGACGCATACCCTTTGAGTCAATCAACCCAATTTTGAATCTGCATTTGCCAAACTTTTTTTCCCTCCCTTTTCAAATCTCATACATCACCAGAAAGTCATATTTTCAATAAAAATCTAAAAGTTGAAAATAAATGTATCGGGTAAGATTAGGGTAGGTGTAGGGCAAATTTTAAAATGTAATACTGGGGTGCAGATAATTATGTGCAACGTAATTAGTATAAATAGCAGACAATCTTGCTTTTTAGCAGTTTAAATACTGCTGTTTTCATATAGAATCCATCGCTACTTGTGCTTAGTGTAAACAGCATCTATCGCTAAGAAAAATTGCTATTTGCATCTGTTGCTATTTACACTTACTGTAAATAGAGTCCATTGCTATTTGGTTTAGTGTAAACAGTGTCTATCTCTTAGTGTAAATAGCTGCTGCCTAAACTGAAGTAATTCACTAATATTACTACTGTTGATTCAGTAATCGTTCTGGCGAATTTCATTCAGTGAATGATTTAAATGGTAAAAGTGTTTTGAACAAACAGGTTCCCTGACAAGCTAACATTTTAGACTGCTCAGGATTCTCCACAGAGCGCCAGAGAAACACAAAGTAATGCTTTTCACTGGAATCAGCTACTCTGACTGATGTCATTCGCTCACTTTGCAATATATCCACTGGCACTGCAGCCTCGGTGTGCTAGTACAGGCGGTGAGGTAATGGGATTACGATGCGAAGCAGAGAATCTGCTGGACATCCTGCCGAGTACAGGGCTTTTGGAACACGACAGTGGCTGGGCCGTAACTCATCCCTATGGTCTCATTTGTCAAAGTCCGTGTCTGCACCGAGGCAGAAAATGAGTCGTGTCAATGGTGGCGAAATTAGGAAGTAAAACAAGTCCCTATGAAGTCAGCGGCTGGTTCACCTGTCAAACAGATACTGAATTCCAACGGCCAGGGCTGATTGGGACAGGCAAGTTTCCACTTCCGTAAATGACATATGAAAACTTCAAAGTGCTCCAGTGATAATTCAAAGAGACGTTTGAGACAGAGGAGTCACGAGGCGGAGACTCTGAATTTTGTCATATTAAAACCGTCGTAGTAAAAGTCTATACTTTAATTGGATTGGGCAGGCCATTATCAGCTCCGCAACAACAAATCTGATGTGACAATTCTCCCATGGGCCTCCACCAGCGCCTCATGTATTCAACTAGTGCGTGGGACTCAGCTAGAGCATTCCACCAATTATAAATTACCTCAAATGGTCTCAGGGTTGATGTATTTGTGCTGCAGAATAACATTTTGTGGCCTGAGGGACACGTTGGTATATTAGCAAACGTTGCATATTCAAACCTGATGTGATTTCCTGCATCGCCGCCTTTCTCCTTGCATTTCTTTGAATCTCCACTTTAAGCTTCAGTACCTGTGAAGGTGACATTGAAAATCAAATGAGCAAGAGCTGTTATCTCCAAATTATGAAGTCAAATAACATTGAATTAATTGCTACAATATTCCCAGCTCAGACTGGCAGTGTCTACTCTTTCTAAGTAAGCTCCTAATTAGCCCGCAGTGTGCGTGTGATATCTTGCATAATTACAGAGGAACATGTCATGTCACTTCCCGTAGAAGTATCACCCATAGACGAGATCAGTGATCTTTGCTCTAGACACAATCTTTAATGAAATGCTTATTATTTAGAGGCGTCTCTTCCAGCAAGTATATTAAGACAGCCGCTAAGAGGCCATTTTCAAAGCAAAGACAAATGCAAAAAGCACAAATGGCATTGCACCAGTTGTCGTAAGAGCTGAGGAGCAGGTTTATGCACTGAGAATTAACCTAGAGTAAAAAGTGAGAAACATACTTTAAATATTGGAAATATTCTCTAATGAGCTGAAATGACAAAAAAAGTAAATCTCTGAGGACAGGAGCTGTCGAATCTACCAAATTTACTGACAGTATAACAGGACTGTGTGATTTGAGAGACACTTTCAGATATTTGATGACATTCACATGGCAGCTGTGACCTTAGAATCAACATGAGCTGGTTTCCCTGCTTTTGAAAATCACCCAATTTGTTTCATATTATTACGGCTTAAAAATAACATCATTATAACATTTTACAAAAGTTCAAACAGTTAAATGTGGTTTCGTACGCTTGCTGGAAATGTAATGAGCGGTGACGGACCGCTGAACTTTATTCTCATTAAAATATCATCTGTGAAAGAAAATTGGGAGAGTGAAAAATGTCAAATATAAATGAAGTGAAATAACAAGGACATGAATATGAACAGCTCATCTTGATTTACATCATAGTGAGGTCATTTAAAACTCTTTTTAGCAAGGTTTGAATGATGTTTTTGTGTCACTGGGCATTTAGCAGGTCAAGGAAATGAAGTCACTTAGGGAGGCTTGCCTCATTTTGACAACACACCTACGATCAAGCTAATGTCTGTGAAGAAAAACTCACATAAGCAAATATTGTACTGTTTGTGTGGTGAGTTACACGTAACATTTATCACCTAAATGTGTGTTTGTTTAGTGACCCGTGTTGTTGTAGTGTGTGTGATGGCGATGCTCTGCCTCTCTCATGCTAACAAGTCCCAAATTCACATTACAGTCTTCATTGAGAACTCAGTCACCTATGAAAACAATGTGTCAGCTTCCTGATTGCCTCAGTATCGATGACCTTGAGCTAAAAGAGCATGGAGAACATCTAATGATGGGGAAGAAACTCACGCAGCTTGGCATAATCGCTGATCCATTAGGTCACAGACAGAGGGGAAATACATCTGACAGACAATACGTTTGTAAAATGTCTATATACAAAAGAAGGCAAATAATTTAATGAAGAGCTAAACTATAAGAAAAAACTTTTACTTTTTTTGCCATATTTTTATGTTTTTTAGTTAATTTATAATACACATATTACACTTTTGCGATAGTTTGCTTGATTAAAAAAGTAAATTGTCTGATCTCATGTAATATTTATCTCAGTCTTAGTCTGGTCTTTACTAACACTGTTGTTCCAGTGCCAGTGTATTTTATTTTACTGGTAAACTCCAAAAAAATCAAGCCCTTGTGCCAGCAGTTGAAGAAACAAACACAAAAAAATTACTGTGATTTTAACAGAAAAATAACTTTTACAATGCTATAGTAAAAACCTGTTAATAGTTTTTTTAATAGTTAATGGTTAATAGTAAATTCCTGCAAAATTTACAGGGAAAAAAAATAGTAAATTGACTTTCCCAGAATTCCCAGCATTGCATTTAGTTGATCACCTAACTTTCTCATCAGTGTATATCAAAGGTACAAAACAAATTTCAGTACTTTAATGTGTTGGTACATTATGGTATTTACCTGTAAATGTAATTTAAAACAGTAAAACTTAAAATGTTGGCACTGTATTTTTTTACAGTAGAACTTCTACAGCTGGCAGTTTTTAATCGTAAATTTTTACTGAATATTTTTTACAGTGTATGCTCTGTAGGAGAAATGACAAACATAAAAAGTTGTATTGTGTAAAAATAAAATAAAATGTAATTAAATAAAATAAAATTAGTCTTTTTAATATATGATGAAAAATGTAAGCCTATACATTTAGTATCTAAATCATTAAGGAGACAAGTAATTCCTGCCAAACATCAACTTTTGCAGTCAAATTTTACTCTGAGATGTTACCTTAAATTAGACAAGAGCAAACATGGTGTAATATAGGCAATTTAGTGATTTTTGTGACAAAAATGCTGTTTTTTAAAGCATGGAAATTTGTTTGTCAAAAGAAATTTTCAGAGAAACTCATTTTTGAGTCTTTACTTTTACCACTTTCTTCTCCAGTTTATTTAACGGATGCAGAGGCAGTCGAAGGAACAGTAATTGTTTTCTTCATTTCTAGATGATGATAAATAATCTTGTGTCAGAAAGATTTCATCATCACTTGGGGAGCGAGTAAATAATCAGCAATGCTCAAAATTATCTCATAATCTTCCCTAAACACCATGTGGATAAACAAAAAGTGTTCATACATATATAAACTGTGTGTCAAGTATTCCTAACATTTCTGTGCCTGTGAATAAAGGCTGGTTGTGGAATAAAACTTTTAATGCAGTGGGGGATGGTGGGGATCATCCAAAAGCCCTTGGCATAAATCAAGGTTGCATCATTTCATTTATCTGAAATGCTGAACAAATGCTAACTCTTTTTCAACCGTGTGAATTCATGAGCTAAATGACTTTTGATTCATAAAATGGTCCTAATAGCATTAAGAGCTGTTGGGTAATTTGCTAAACTCTAGCCTACACAGTGAAATCTATGTCTAAAGAATGTTGGACGACTAGCATCAATGACAAACTCTTTAGATACGTTTTCTTTTCACTTCTCTCCATGATTCTTGAAGCCATTATGAAGGGGAAACTCTTTCAAATACTCAGTGCTATTGAGTAGCAGGAAATGGCTTTTGGAATGCTTTGATTTTAATAAGATGCCCCACTTGTCAGTTGCAAATGATGAGATTTGCATTTCCTTATGAACAGTCTGCGGACCATTAATTGGTGTTGGATGTGATGACATGATGCTATAAAATGCCGACAGTTATTCTGTCCCGAGGAAAAGCTGTTGAAGCAATCATGCTGGAGACGGAAAGCTATGTGACCGGCTAATGCAAATTAAGCCTGTTTCTCATTCAAATATATGTCTTTCAAGGTCTCTCGATTTAAGTCAAGTATTAGGGAAAGCAAACTCTTTTTTTAAGTGAAGACACAGTGCCTAGTTTAAATCCTAGGCTTCACATAGCCTGTGCAACTCCGCAGAGACCTTCTATACTCACAGAGTCAAAAAAAAATCATTGTGCGAAACCAGAGTCATTACACTTTAAATGCACAAAATGCTTTTCTTCGTTCACTAAATGTAAATGCCAGATCAAATCCCACAGGACCGTGGGTGCGCCTATAATGGTGAAGGATATGGAAGTAAATCCTGCACTAAAATCCAACTTAATTCCACTGTATAAGCAAAGCACCAAGCTTCCTCCACACAAATTCTTCCTTCTGTTCTGTTAATCTCTTAATGCACACTAAGCGTCTCACAAGCAAAGTCCTCAGTCCCCTCATTCAACCTAAAGGAGTAATAAACTTCATAAAGGAGTTCTTATGTAGTGCTGATAAATGTACCCCAAATCACCGGTAAAGCAGAAATCAGACAAGATCAGCCCTGTATCTCAGATACTGTAACAACTCATCAAGCACAGAACGATTATGTTCAGCGCAAAGCCATCTCTGAAAAAGAGGATTTACTGAATCTGAAAACAATTAGCTTGTGAATTGACTGCTTTATTAAACAGATGAAAACATTTTGATGGAATCTCTCCAAGCAGTCTGAAATCCGGCTAATTCCCTCTGCCTTGAACAACAAAGTTTTGTAAAGAAAGTAGTGTTTTAACGTCAGTTTGGGTTTCCTTCTTTTTTTTCGTTCTTTTCTATTTCTCCGGGGTTCGGGATTAAACATATGCTAATAAGAAAAAGACAATCCAGCAGTGTTAGGCAAGATAAAATATGCTAGTTCAGCTGACAACTATTGTACAAATTTATAAATTAAACCCACTCTTTAGAGCAGCGGTTCTCAACAGGAAGCCAGAGCCACAGAAAACTTCTAAGGTGCCCTTAGAATGACTTTAAATGATTTAAAATATAGACAAAAGAAGCATTAACTGGAAATTGAATGTTTACTATTGTCCTCTTGTATTAAAGTGCTATAAAGGTTATTTGAAGAATGATAAAAGTGTGATTTAGGAATGACTACTGAAACACGTTGTTAAGTTAATGTATTTGCTATTGAAAAGCGTGGATATAGGTAGTTTTGATTCTAAACAGACAAGAGAAAATAACAAACTCAAAATATGATACGAATATATCGTCTGGAAAAATGGAACGCTGCAGTGTTTATCAACGCTACCCGGCTACATGATCACTAAACAGCTTTGCTGCTCAAATGCTAAGCGATTTAATAGCAGTACAATCTCACTAAATGTAGTGAAGCTAATAGTTCCAATTGCTTTCAGTTCATTTGGATGAATCAACATTCAACACCACATTTGCCACTATGATGAGTTCAAATTAAAACATCAAGCACCACAATAAGTAAGCTATATGATAGAGTCAATTGGTTAGCTCTTTTTATGTTACAATGCTAGAACAACATGGAAAGATGATCTTTTCATAAATTTCATGAAACATTTTTTTCCTCAGTGTTCTCACTGCTACTGTAGGTTATCTTGCTCGCAATCAACACCGCTGCACTTTTTTATGCCTGAAATGTTGAGCAACAGCAAAGGTTTAGTCGGTCAGATTCGTTCAATAACTCAGAATACATTATCTCTTTTAAGTATGCTCCTTTCCGGATATTATGTTTGAGGAACTCTACGTTATTGTTTAAACAAATATTTGGCATCTAGTGGCCTACATTTACATTATTTTACATGTTTAATAGACTGTTTGAGAGAGTCCAGGAAGCACCTCGTGCAAGAGGTCACATTCCAGAGGAGAGAGCTGAAGCTTTATTCATTTATATGCAGCCACTTAAATATTCATTTCAATCAAGCAGCGTATAAATGAGATTGGCAGAGGTGCTATCCTGAGGTGAACCATGTAGTTCTGATTGCAGATTGCGTTTTACAGAGTAAGGGAGAGCAAGCCAGATAGAAAGAGAAGTGGGAGAGTTAGAAGAGGTTGTAGGAGTAGAAGTGCTAGAAATGTAGAGATGTTATTCTTGAAAGACAAATTGTAGCGCAGGCATTGTGCCTGTTCGAGTAGATTATGGCAATACAGTTTTTTTTTGTGGCCTCTTCAGATGGCAAACAGGCTTCCATTCGCAAAGGATTGGAATGTCCTGTATTTTTTTTTTGGATCCTCTTCAGCTCCGAAACTAGAACATGTGAAACCTCACAGCTGTGGGAGAGGGAATTTTCTGTGATCTACATATTCATGACTTTTTTAACATCTCTCATTTCATTCCAGGGTGGATGGAAATGGGAGTTCTAGTCATGCTTTCTGTGTTGAGCACAGAAAAAAAAAAAATCTTGCGGGTACAGTTTGTAGTATGTACTTCAGACGTCTTTATACTTTCTCTCAGCTGCTTTCATTCTCGCTTGTTCTTGGCTCCTTTACCACAGAACACAAGTCTTGCTTCACAGTTACAATTAGACCTGTGAATGCTGGGATGAGATGTTAGAATGTGAAATGTCTTGATCATAAAACATGTTACATAAACCTTGAACATATTCTCAAGTTAGGGGAGACTGGAGCTGGGCTTTATTTTTTAATAAAAGTCAGATTGGGCAGGTTGACATCTTTTTGGGTGTTTTTAAATGTTTAGTTTATTTATTTCAATAATGATATTAAATTAAAGCGCCCCTATTATGGGTAATAAAAGGTTTATATTTTGGTTTTGGAAGTCCCCAACAACAGGTTGACATTGTATGCAAAGTCAAAAAAAAAAACTTTAATTGTTTTGTAATGCATTTATCTTTCTTCAAAGACTCCCAAATGATTCGCTCAACAATATATTTTTTCCAAACTTCTTTGCAGGACGCTAATGTGTGGTGACTTGTATTATTGGATGATTTAATTTTCATTTCATCATACCTGTAATGCCTGATAAAGCAGCGATTGTAAGCGCAGTTCTGCTTTGTGTACAGTGTTACCAGGGAAACCAGTGTTACCGCAGAAAGACCAAGTTTGTTGGAAATATGGCAATGCTTCAATGTTGGCATCAACATGAAACGTTCAGGATTCATTATTTCAGTGATTTAGAGTAAACCCTTTCGGTAACACTTTATAATAACGTTCAGTTATAAGGCATTTATAAGTGATTAGTTAACGATGAACTAATAATTTGTAACGGTGGCGTTGTGCAATAAGGCACTCTGGAAAATAAAGTGTCTTTCTTTTTTTTGTTAGTTCGGGCGCCAGCCAGGCAACACACCTGACGAAAAAAGTTTGATCCTTTACCCAGGATAGCTCAACTAAAAACCACCGGCTACAAAACACATTGTCCAGTGCAAAATAATGGTGTAACAAAAATGATTGTTTTTATTCCAATGTCCAGCAAAAAAAACAAATACAAAGAAAACTTGCTGTCTTGTTCCCGTTCGTGAAGAATTACCATATAATACCCGTGGGAACCGCGTCATCTACAGACGTTCAAACAGAACAAAAAAATAAGTAAATAAACCAAAAAACATACCAAAAAGCACTGTTAATTACAAAGATTAACATAGCACATACTCATAATTTCATATCTTTCATTTAAAACATTTCATATTAATTATCGTCTAATGAAAGTGCGAGTGTGAAATGTAGTATGAGTGTGGATGTAGTGCGAGTGGGGCGGAAATGAATGAGTGCGAGATGCCATGGCACACAGTACTGACCGGGTTTGCAGCTCAGGATTTAACAAAGAATATTCCGATGCTGATGTTGTGGATTTTGGTCGCTCCTTGAACGCTGCTCACTACACAACAAGATGAAAGCGTTTGTACGTGCACATTTAAAAAGTTTTCAAACTCCGTGATGCAACAAACCTCGATTGTTGGAAATCACAGCTTAAGCGGACGCGTTTTTTCCACACAGCCATCGGACATCTGGTTACAACCTTGCTGATGACGCACTTTCTGTCAGGTACTGCCTACTATTTATAGTCACCTGATTTGCCGGTAATCACAAACTCCACCCCGTGCGAAAAAAACAAACAAACAATAACAAAAAACAGTGGCGTACTTTCTACTGCTCGCCACACTGTGAACTCAAGTTTGTGTTCCATGACCAAGAGGATTGCTGGAGATCGCAGCACACTCAACTCAGGAAAAGGAACCTATGACTCTGTCTTACTTCGCTGCTTACCTGTTATGGGAAATTCTAAGTAGAACATTACTCACCTGAAACGAAGTGTTCTCCTTGAAGGGTCGCCTGTTAGGAATTGTGCTGCCCAGCCTACGAACTCTTTTAATCTGCACGTCAAGCTTGAAGAAGGATTCATGTGAGTCAAAGTCTGCACTTACCTGTTATCACTCACCGTTGTGTTTCCATATCTTCACACCCGTCTCCAAATCCGCTCACCGGATCACCATATCTGCAAAGGAAAGAGATTCGCATTAACACTGTTGGATGACGTTTGGATATCATTGCATGGACACTGTACCGCTTACCTGTTCATCTGCTTGAAGAAAGCTGGATCGCTGTGGAAAAGCTGGGATGCTAAAGACACTGCTTATTTGCTCATTAACTTTCTCTTTATTATTCAATAAATTTACTAAAACTTCCCTTCAAGTCTCATCCTCCTTACACTGGGCGTTACACAGATAAGCTGGTGTCAAGTTACTTTAAAGTAAAGCATGTTTCTACTGAGAAATGAGAAATGTGTTGTAAATAAATGTCACAAAAATGTCTAGCCGTCAGTGGAATTTGTTCTAGATAATGCTGTGTAATCCCGTCTAAGTTTTTCAAGGGTCAAGTGTCTTTCTGACAAAATCAATGTGAAATTATAAAAATATCAGATTTCCTTGCTTCCACTGGGACGTTGGGACGTTGTCAGATCAAGATGGGGTTTTGCCCATGCAGCTCTAAAGCTGAAACCATGAAGAAAAAGGAGAATGAGATGGATTCACAAATCCAACATTAGTAAATAACAAAATGGATAACTCTAACCTTAGACTCTAGATTCCACTGTGTATTAATATGTCGCCTTTTAGATGAGGGTGTTTGTGGACACAGAGATCTGTTTGTTTATGTGCACTGTACACTGTTACGTCATTACGTAAGAAACTGGAGATGTTTCATCCTTCTGACCTGTTGTTTCTGTCCCTTTTCCAAAGTACAAGCACTGGCAAGAATTTCCACCCACCCCCCAAAAAAATGTAAAATAAGGAGAAGGTAAGAACCATGAATACCACGGTTTGAATGTTGAGGCAATGAGTCTGATCTCAAGTTCACTGCTATCTTCAGGTCCAGTGGCTGCACACTTTAAAAATGAAAAATCAAACAATGCCAAAAGAACACTAGAAATATCCATAACCATGTTTCCATGGCCCACAGTAATATTTAACATGGCATGTCATTATGTCATAAGTAGGGTTGGGCATCGTTTAGGGGTTTTTCGATACCGGTGCCAAATCAATACTTTTAATACGGTTCCGGTGCCTAAACGGTGCCTGAAACGATACTTAAACAATAAAAATGGTAACACTTATAATAACTGCGCTCTATGAATCATTAGTTAAGCATTAGTGCAGAGTCGGTTCATCCTTTATAAAGCATTGTTCCAACATTAATAGTCATTAGTAAGCAGTTTATAAATACAGTTGTAAATGCCTTGTTCTTGATTTATAATCATATCTATAACAAAGAAGATTTAAATGCTCAGTTATCTTCTGCTCAGTTATCAAATAAAAACAACACAGAAGGATACAGAACTATTTATTTCAATATGCAAATAAATAAATCACTTGAATGAGTTATCATAAAATTGCATGAAAGGTTTAAAAAGTTTAGTCATAAAGTATCTAAAAAAGATTTACTCTATGAACAACACATTAAATTATATTAAATAAAGACTAAATTTATTAAAATAATAAATAAATTAAGCATATGAAACAATATGATCCAATGCCATTTCAAGTGAATGAATCCTCTTTTAACAGGAATCCAATACTGACTTCCGGAAAACGAAAATAACCAATGACATTTGACAAGATTGTCAAGATTACAACGAAAACAGCAAGACCCGCGACTGACAAAAATAAAAATGCTCGCGCAAGCAGGTGAGAGAAGATTAATAGCGCGCAGATTATATATATGCACGAGCGGAGTTTAAAATGAGCTTGCGAGCTCCCGTTTCTTCGCAAGTAACTTTAGATCTGTTTTACTCTCGCGGAAATGATTTGCTGCACGCGCCAGCATCAGTGGTGCGCTCGCTTATTAAATGACATAGATTTGGCGCCATAGATTGTTGGGTTTTTCGTTCAGGCACAGCAC
>JAUCMT010000160.1:14289213-14300027 GCA_032357475.1 Enteromius thamalakanensis | reverse complement strand
ATAAACATGCACACACACACACACACATACAAAATATATATATATATATATATATATATATATATATATATATATATATAGCCTAATATAGTTTTTCCAGTCCATAGATATATTTTTTATATTGTCAGTCATGTGATTTTTCTTTAAAACTTTGTTGCAAGCGCCCCACATTAGTCCTCTTACAAAATTCAATAATGAGACTTATTCAAGAATGTAGAATACAGCAAAGAAAGCATGCAAAGTGTGTTTCCTTAATCACCAAAAATATGTCTCTCATTTCAGTTTATTTATCTTTCAGTTTAAGGAGGTTGCCACTTACTTTCTTACTTTTGGGTAGGGGTAGGTTTAGGGGTAGGTATTGTGATAAGTCTATATTTTTGTACAGTAATGTTGATCCATGATCATGTCTTACTATATATATAGTGGGTATTTACAGTGGGTATGGAAAGTATTCAGACCCCCTTAAATCTTTCACTCTTTGTTATATTGCAGCCATTTGCTGAAATCATTTAAGTATTTTTTTCCCTCATTTATGTACACACAGGACCCCATATTGACAGAATTGTT
Organism: Enteromius thamalakanensis; assembly: GCA_032357475.1. NCBI lineage: Eukaryota > Metazoa > Chordata > Actinopteri > Cypriniformes > Cyprinidae > Enteromius > Enteromius thamalakanensis. The sequence continues at coordinate 14,299,460 of JAUCMT010000160.1, read as the reverse complement.
GACATTTTTGCAGATTTATTGAAGAAGAAAATCTGAAATATCACATTGTCATAAGTATTCAGACCCTTTGCTGTTACACTCATATATTTGGCCCTGTCCAGCTGTGTGTGATTATACGGATTGGACTTGACTGTCTATATAAGACCTATGAGAATCATGAGCTCAAATAAACTGAAGAGCTGAACGGAAGCCTCTCCTCAGTGTAAGACAGACAGACGGACGGATGGACGGACATATATACACAATTTGATCGATTTGGGCAGCAAATTTTAGCCTGCCAATCAAATTAGAGCTAGCAGGTTTGTCCTTTTTGTGCTCAATATACATCACTGTTGGTGGTGAGAACAGAGTGTGAAGCACAGGAAAAACACCTATAATTCAAGTCGATAGGTATTTTCATGGGATTCATAAGAAAAGAATAAATAGGTGTTAGGTACATTTGGCTCAGCGTTCATCCTGTTGTGTCTCTTTGTTCTCCAGAGCACCACACTCACTCTTTCACGCTTCAGTTCAGGAAAATCCTATGGATTCACTGCAAGAGCATTCAATTCACACTCCTGGCATTCAATTCAAAGAATTTTCTTGAGTGCTCAAAGGAATAAGGAAATAAAAGCAGTCCAACTTCTGACATAAACGTTCTCTACAAAAGAAGAGTGCCAATGAGAATAGGCTAAATATAAACACATGTAATATTCAGACATGTTGCCCCTGCTGCACTGCACTGACACACACTCTCTTGTGCACGTTTCATTACAGTTTAATTTGCGTTGCTGTACTTATACCGTAACATGTTTAACATACCGTAACTGAAGACAGAGCTATATAGGACAACACAAGCATTACATAAAATAATTTCTCTTTGAAAAACAGGAATATAAAATCTGCATGAAAGTACCAGAATATATCCCAATTACCACCAGTTGGAGTAGAAAAGGGTTTGTAGTGCTTTTGACACATGGATTTTGTCTTAAAAAAAAAAGAGAAGAAAAAAGCACCTGTAATGAGTAACGATGCTGCATTTGAGAATGCTGTGTCTGCCACCAGGTGGCCAGACTGCACTCTGCATATGACACCTTTTCGATTCGTTTACTATTCAACCTGCCTCTGAATGCAGTTCTATTCCTCCATTAACTCACAGCCGTGAGCAATGCAGGCAAAAAAGAAAAAAGAAAAGGAAAAAAGCAAAGGAAAAACAAAGGAAGGAGTCCGAGCAGGCACATAGCTCAAAGCAGGAAATATACACTGTGAAACATTAACTGTTGCTTTTTTACAGTAGACGCCCAGTAGATTCTAATTTATACTGCATTTTACTAGATAGTGCTATTATTATACAGTGTTTTGCTATATTATACAATATTGTACTACCTTACTATCATACTGTACCTTCATGTTTAGAGTTAGTAATATTTTTTAAAGAATTTTATAAATTTTTATGGCTACTAGAATTCAGATTTGTCAGCACAGATTTAAATCACATTTTAAAGTTTATTGCAATAATATTGGTTTACGTAAAAAAAAAAAAAGACCCAATTTTTTTAACAGTTGTGTATACAGTTTAGTCATATGAATATAATAATAAAATGACTTCAGATTAGTCTCTAAGAGTAATTTTTATTCTGCTGAAACTGATCCATATGTGGTACTTTTACTTGTTCCGAATGATTTTTATTCCTTTTTTCAAAGCTGGAGCGTTTCATATGGATGAACATCCTTCTGAAAAGTGTTCAGGGGTTTGCTAATGTCTTAAGGGAGGACTAAAATGTCTATTTCCCACATATTGAAGTCCTTTTGCATTTTGTCCCTTGCTGGCTGGGGAAATGCTGACCTAGCACTCCTCTAGCAGGAGCAGATGTCAACACACTCCTTTCTCCTCTACTCACCATTGGTCGTTTTCTAATTAAGCTGTGCCCATTTAAGAATCCTTGTCATAAAGAAACGCTTGCATGAGCAAAACACACACGCCTCGTCACTTGTAGGAATGGGCCTGTAAAGTGGTTTGATTAGTCATTTAAAGTGCCTGTAGTTTAATTAAAATCACCTACCAATTAGCAGCAGCGGCATCACTTTTAAGTGTATCTCCGTCATCTTCAATGCATTAACTGGTCTTAATAATCATAATTGTGTCAGTAGTGCTGCAATCAATGTAAACTTATGGCTAGCAATAAGCAACTGATCAGAAAACCCGGCGTGCACCTCATTCAAGCAAACATAAAGTTAGACAACAACAGAGTTATAAATATTGTGCGATTAATAGGGCGTGCCCATTTAAATGAGGTACTCATTAAATTGACAGATTACTCCCTAACATGTCCCTTGCTGAAAGTAATGATCAGTTATCTGATCAGCATGAGCGTGGTCCGCAGAACATGCTTGAGTGCTAATGAGTTGGCATCTCAAAAGGGTTTCATCTGTCATAAAAGCATGAATTATTGGACTGCATGATGAGTGATTACCGTGCACGATGTGTCAGAGCAGAAAAAAAGGACAGACACTTTACGCAAAGAGAACAAAAACTTCTATCCACTTGTTATGACTCAATGGAGTTTAAGGAGAAAACACACTCATGCATACACACATAATCTTTCAACCTTGGCAGCTGAACAATGAAGCTTGTAAGACTAGCTACTTACCTGACTGGAGAGATAATGCAAAATCGTCTATTTGACATTATAAAATGCCATTTCTCTGGTACACTGTGCACTGCAAGAATATGGCTTTTTTCTAGTGCAGAAAACATTGCACTAGAAATAAGCCATTTTTTCTACCACTGCAAATACAATATTAGGCACCTGTAATCACCTTTGTTCCCTATGGAAAACAAGAAACCATTCAAAAAAAGTTATTAATAACACTTCTATGTTATTCATTTATAGAAATATCATAAAATATATGACAGAATACTAGTTCTAACAAATATGACGTCCATTTTCAAACAGATATTTTATGCATTTCAAAACATTCTAAGGTATTCTTGCACAAAATATATGACAAAATAGGTGAATTCAAGCGGCATCTGCAAACAAATCATGCTAGACCTTTCAACCTGATCTCACAGCAATTCGTACATATTTTACGAGGTGGCTAATTCGTACGAATTTGTATGACCTCACTCGTATGAATTCATGTGATTTGTACTAAATCGTATGTATTTTACGAGATACCAATTCGTATGAATTTGTACGAATTACATAAACATGGGATAAAAGCTACAGGATGAAGGTAATACAGAAGCACTTTATTTTACAAAACATGTACTTCACTGATGCATACATGGTAAATATCTTGTAGCTACAAGTAAGTAACACAAGGTAATCATCTCAAGTGTATGCACATGGTAACCAATAAGAAGCACAGCTTTACTTAACAGTTGACCATGCATGGTATTTAGTTTACAGACAAGTTAGGGTAAGAACATGGTACATGGTAACTAATTGAATACTTGTACTTACTAATGGTGTGCTAATACATGGTTACTAATACATTGTAGATGTGTAGTATTTATGGACAAGTGGGTACAAACAGGCACATCCCTACAGTATCTGTACAGCTGTGTTTCTTACCATGTATATACAGTAGTATACACTTCAAGTCAAGTCACTTTTATTTATATAGCTCTTTTAACAATACAGATCTGTTCTGATGAAAGAAACAAACTCAAAGTCAATTTTGAACTATTCCTTTAAGCCCGTCGCTGAATCACAATGAAAAATAAAGTTTCCCTAATTCCATACATATGCATCCACTGCGGTAAGTAGACCAGAATCAAGCATGCATTACGATATCTTCAATAAATCTGAGTAAACGATCTGCCATTAGAGCTCTGACCTTTTGAAACGATCAGTGTCCGGGTTTTAAAGTCACTTGCTGGCCTGCCTCGCTAATCACCAATACACGTCATGCATTTCATAGATTTCATGCTTTGTGTTTCCAAAGAATAGGCTTCCTCATTGTCTCACAGCAATTACCGAAATCCACAATGGCACATGCTCGTCTGCTTTTATGTGTGCTTTTCCTCTAGCGTGCACTGTTCAGTTCTCTCTTTCAATCACATTCATCCCACACGGCCTCCAGCTTTCCAGATGAGCCCTATTCCCATTCCACCACTTAAACATAATCAAAGGCATTACGCAAATCCATGAAAGACCTCTAATTCACAGCAAGGCCATAATCATGGTCTACCCTCTTTATTTTGCATGACACTTTTTCTGAAAGCCTGCTCCATGTAATCAAGGGGGTTCTGATTTTGACACAATTCTTTTCTCTGTCCCCATTGAAGGAGTCAGAGCTAAAGAGAATATTCTTGTTCACCTGACAGCTTTCTTTTTGGTTCCGTCGAGATCCCTGATACAGCTTTGTGCTTTCTGAATACGTGCTAATGGATTAGACTTTACTGTAAATGCTGAAGTATACTTTTTTGAGACTCCTCTCTATACAGTGGAAAGGAATTTTGGTGGGTTTACACTTGCCATGTTTTATTGCATGCATTCTCTATGGTTCAGTCGCTCTGTCTCCTGGCAGCGTAAAGGAGATCAATCAAAGCTTGTTGTGAGGGTGCTGAACTGCCTTTGGCTCATTTTGCTCATCCAAATGCATCCTATTACACATAATGTGTCCTCTACATTTTACTGCCGAACTCTCTGCCTCGTCTCTCATTACACTCAACCCTAACAAACTAGCTCTCCTTCATCTCAGAAATAATTTCATCTACTAACTAATGTCTGATATTGATGGATTGCAGCAAATATGATCATCAGCATCCCTCTTGTATTTCCATATCCCGCATTCTTGAATAAGTTGGTGTGAACATTTCAATTATTCTATATTATGTCCCAGGTAAATGGGAATTGCAGCCTATCTCACCCATTTGTTGGTATGATTTATGGGTTTTTATAAAGCAATCAAATTGTTAGTGCTGTCACTGACTTTCACCAGTAGAGGGTGCAACAAATTAGTTTTTGTTTTGTTTTTTACAGTAGGGCTGTATACATTTTATTTTATTTCACTCAATTTCCGTTTCGTTTTTTAATGTCAGGAAAGCCTAGGCAATATCATAAAATGAAAATTACAATAAAGCTGTAATGGTTAGTCGCCTCAGGTGGTCGTAATAACCTTCTTCACATCTGCTGAGTTTTCCACATGCGTAATGGGCAGTACAGGAATGAAGAGACATAACTTGATTAAACTATGGATAATTTTATCTGGCTCCTGGTAGGCAATCACAACAGTAATGGCTTCACGCTGCATTTGTCCACTTCACCAGTCCAAGGGATATGGATAATATACAATAACAATTAATCTGGTCTTGGAGGATTTTTTTTTATTGCATTACACTGTTAAATGTGCGTTTATTATGAAAGTGTTTTAAAAATCTCTGAGCTTTACAGCTAATATTAATAAATGTAATGAAACCTCTTGTCTGGGTTTTTTTTGCTGGTAGAAAGAAAATAGTCTTCTCTGATTAAACAATTATCAAATAATGTTTATTAAGTGTATCCATGTAAAACATCTCTGTATAAATGTAGAACAGCAAATCCTTTTATCCAACTAATATATTGCAAACTGAATATATCATTTCTCAGTATTTCTGTTAAATTGTAAATTTCCCTTGAGCTACTTCCACAGATACGTGAAATTGAATAAATGCACAGTAATGCACAAGCAATGTTCATTCTGATAGAAACTCTTCCTTATAGCAGTACTCGACTGTAATACACAATATATAATATTTAACTCGTTATAAGTTGTGTGCATTACAGCTGTGCAACTGTGTAGACTACATTAGGTCATATGTAAATATAGAATGTCAAAGTGTCAGAGCTGGAATATGTGCATATCTTTATTTACAAGTCATATGTTTTGAGGGTGCAGCTTGGGCATGTTTTTATGCAGTCATGTTTGAAAAATATCCCTGTACTGCAAAAAAAATACATCACCTTCATTTAAATAAAGCAGTGAGCTTTGGGAACTCTCGCAGTTTGATTAAGCATTTGGGGTTGTATTTACTATAAGCAGCTCTATTAGTCATGATTTTAAGCTGTAACGTATACTGTAATATCTCTGTGCCTCAGCTGTTCTGAGTTTATGATAATTCGCTCTGCTAACAAGCACATGTTAATGCCTGACAGGTTAATGACTGTGTGTTTAGGTGATAAGTGTTTGTTTACAGTGTGACATCCACCAGCAATTCCTTAGCGTCTGTTCTCTAGCAAAACAGAAAATGACTTCTCTGGAAGTATCATTTCAGAAGATAACTGCACTGCAGATGTGTCGGGCTCTTCAGCTCAGCCGGGGGTGTGAAATCCAAAGTAATTGGGATCTGAAGGATTCGGATACCTCCTTCTGTCCCTGAGAGTTTATTCAAGGAGGCTGTCAATGATTCCCAGCGTCTGTGGATGCAATAAAACGTCTATTTGTGAACTGCAAATAATTCGAATATCTGTGAAATTGGAAAGCTATAAAGAAAAGCGAGTGTATGTTAGATGTCATCTGGACATGATCTAATTTTTATTTTATAAACAGGGATTAAATAATATACCATTGCCAGCAGAGGGCAATAGAGTGTAAAGAAACTGAATAAGGTAGGGGTTTTTACAAAAACTACCTCACCCAAAACTTGAAGATGTCAACTTAACCTAATATAATTTTGTAAATAACCGAATATTAAATATTAGATTTGTTGGACCCCACTGACTTTTCATTATAGGCAAAAGTATAACTTCAAATACTTCAAAGTGTATTATTTTGTGTGAACTCTGGAGGATATATTTTTCAAAGCAACAGGTCCAAAGCACAGGAAGAATGGAAACTGCATTCAATCTCTGTTTTCATCTCTTATCCTTTATGTAGCTTAGTGAAAGCTAAATGCACCCTTTTAAACTATAATAAAATAGCAGGACAGTCTGACAGTCCACAATAGTACAGTCTGACCTCTGTTGAACAAACAGTACAAAAACATTTCCATACACACAATAAATCCATCATGGAAAAAAGGGCCATTATTCTTAGACCCCTCAGGTAAAACTATCACAACCACTAAATAAGCCTTAAGTCCATAATTCCCACTTTAATTTCTATTATGTTCGGAGTATTATTAATTGCTATATCTACACTATGGCTTAAAAGTTTGTAGTCAGTATTTTTTATTTTTTTTCTTAAATAAATAATACTTTAATCTTTAAATTTTATAATATATTTAGATTTTTGTTCTCTGGTTACATAAAAAAAATATAAGCAGTACAACTGTTTTCAAAATAATAAGAAGCGTCTTTAACTGTAAATCAGTATATTGGAATCATTTTTAAAGGATCGTATGGCACAGAAGACTAAAGGCTTCTAAAAAGATTTTAATTTGCCATCACAAGAATAAAGAACATTTTTTAAAAGATAGCATATATTTTTATATTCATTTTATATAAAAATATAAAACCGATATTTAAAATTTGAATATTATTCAATACTATTTTAGTCTTACTTTTTTTTTAAAGAATGCTTAAAATGCTTTATTATAAAAGCAGGAGCTGAAAGCTTGACCCTCTGCCTAGTTAGTAATATAGATATCGGATTAAATGCAGGTGGACTCTGAAGACAAAAAGCATCAATTGCCATGGTACCTGTGAAATCTTGCCATGATAAGACAGGGCCAGGGCTCTTCAAATCCCTGTCAGACTAGCATTTTCCCTCAGGTTTAATTAGAAACTTTTCACTCTGTATCCAACATAGTTAGGCTTTCTCTTACACAACCCAGCAGGAGACAGAAAATATGATCAATACGAATAATAACAGAACTGCTCAAGTTGTAAATATATCCTGACCTGACCCTGACAACGAAACCTTATACAGTAACATCCTACACTACAAACCATATTTTCACATTTATAACACAGAATGACATGCGCATAATGAAATTGCCAAACATACTGCCAAGTACCAGAAGCACAACATTCAAATGTATCTCTCCATTGGCAATCCTTCAAAGCATAAACAGCATTATTATAATAGTATTATCAATATGTCAGCTATTGATTACATGAGCTTCATGAGAAAACTCTGCTTTCCTGCCCTATGATTATGTGGTTGTCTCAGAGCGGAGAAAATAAATTACAATTTCACCACTGAGCTTTTTGTTCAGAGCTGCACTTCATTCTTGTCACGGAGCGATGGGCCCCTGAATCAAGTCCTATTTTCTAACCAACAAAAGCTCTATTCTCTCTAGGCTAGCAGCGTAATGCTGTTACCGCCAAGACACATTTAGTGGAAAACAATATACGACATTCTGATTAAGACAAAAGCTAGGGCTTAGACTCTGTGCTTTGGGTTAATATAGGTATTGACCTGCACAATGGAGAAATGCTCTTGAGGCCTTTTAGGCTTTAACTGCACTGCCCTTCTTAGATTTAAGGTAACACAAAAAAATAATGTTTAGAGAATGTTCACGCAGCAATTTTTCATACAACAACAGTTCAGAGTGACAATTGTCAAGCTCCAAAAGCGAATGAAAAATATTAGTAATAGTATTTAGTTAACATTATTTGGCAGTATAATACTTGACAGGCATAGTCCTGTTATATTTGCTACTTCAGTTTCCCTCAGATGACCTCTCTGTTGTTATGCTTACCATATTATTTGAAAAATAAAATACACATTAAAAGATCATTCTTAAAATGGAAAGAATTATGAGAGGAAGGTGATGTTCAACAAGCATGAAGTCTGAAGGTAATTACATAATTTTGTAAAAAAAAAAAACCAGGCTGATCTGCTCTTATTCCTTTGAAATCTGGCGGACATGAAATTGTTTGTTTGTTGACGCGCAGCTCTATAAAAGTGATCAACACCATATAAGTAGAAGGCGGCGAAGCAGATATTGTTATTGCAAGAGAACATGGATCTTAAAAATGTTTTGTTTGGTTATGTATTATCTAATCACTTCACTGCATTTACAGTTTCTAGCCTACGTCTTGGAATATATGACCTAAATAAGACTTGTCACCGTATATTGTCATCTGAGTAAGTAACAAGTCTGTCATGTTTGTTCTGTCCAACTGAGGGAAAAAAGCATGGCCTACATTTATTATTATTATTAGGGGTTCGAGCACAATGTGAAATATTCCATTGTCCAATCAGATCAGTGAGCGTGAGTTGAGAATACATTTTTTTTTTATAAAAAAAACTTAGTGCTTTAAAATAACATTATTATTATCATTAAACATTAAATAAATGATTATTTTAATATTTATGTTGATGTTTGTTTAAAGCTGTTTTCATGTTCCCTCCTAATTTATGCATTTCTGTTATATATTATTTTATATTCTTTCTGTCTTAATAATATAACCTAAATATTGTAAAATACGTTGGCATGTAAATATAGGCTAGATGCTAATTACTGGTTTGCATGGATAACAGTAATAGAAAGAGTAATAGAAACCTTAGTAGAAAAAAAATGCGCAGCTCTGCCACTTGGTGGCGCTACGAAGCAAAAAAAAAAAAACATATTATTAGCTATAACTAGGCAACTGTTGGTCCGATCGGCTTAAGATTTGGTATACAGCAACTTGGACCAAACTTGCACAAGTTTAGAGGTTTAGGAGTTTATCTCTGTGAGAACATTGGCATATCTCAAAAAACATTGTTGCCATCGGCCAATTAAGTTTGAGCACTTATTAGACAAGGTTAAGGGACCTACTTTTACGAACTTGTCCCTGGTTTTTCCGATCAATCTCGATCAAACCACTGATGTAATAATCTGTGGACTCTAGATTAGTGTCCGTGTCTCTCTTCTAATTAGCTGATTATCAAAATCAGGTGCGTTAAGAAAGCAAGAGATGCAAAATACGCAGAACAGGATGGCGCGAGGACCAGGGTGATTCTCAACCAGTGGGCCGCGGCCCTCTAATGTGCCTTGGAGCGCCATTTGGTGGGCCTTGCAGGCAGTGGTAGATTACTCCAAACTAATTTTTATTCATTTCTTAATAGAAAAATCTTTTATTTGTAATAATCTAATTATTCCTTTGAATTTATATGATCAAAAACATGATAGGCCAGGTGTTTGAAATTAAAAATCCAAAATTTTTTAAAAATCGCCACACCTACCACGTCACAGTGTCAGTTTGAACATTTGTTCAATAGGTTCAGTAATGTTAGCGAACACGTTACTGTAATATGGATCACTTTTTTAAAAGAAAAGCAGATATGTGAGACAGACCTGTGCAAGCTAAGGCTTCCAATGTTTTGACTTGATCTTGGTATAATTC